>JAFFJZ010000038.1:0-1200000 GCA_018340375.1 Gonatopus flavifemur | reverse complement strand
AAGCCTAACATTCTATCTACTTAACCAACTGTACACGGAGAAAACAGAATTGAGAAAACTGTCATTATTTGTGGAAAATATTACCATAATGTCTAGAGTCCGAGCGTTGGTCTTGAACCAATAAGAAGATATGCAATTCAACTTTGAAAGTTTAATATTTGTGAATTCAATTTTGAGAGACGGGTCTTTCAAAAGTACCATACTGATGGCAAAAATAATAAAACATGGATATCATTTATTCATAATAACATATATCGCTATCCGTAACGGTATGAATCAGAATGTATTATTTAAAACTCCACAACAACTTCAGTTGATCAAAGCAATACCAGTATGGCATATTCTTTGATATTCCTAAAATCCGATTTAGTATGGGAAAAATGATTCATTTGTATTCAAAACATTATTCGATTTTACGGCGAATTATAAGCGTGCGTACGTAAACCATCCCTCGACGTTCGCCGATGATTTCCGAACGAACGAACGACCGAACGACCGAGAGTCTATCTACGTGAAAGTGAGACAGAAGATTTTCAAATAAACGAAACGATTTTGTATTGTAAGAGGTGTGATGAATACTCGCTACAATACTGTGGAAGTTCACTTTGCCGCCTTTCATTTGAATTCACTTCCATTAAGTGGCACAGTGAAGCGCTCCTATCATTCCAATTTTCTCACGAGTGGAGTCGAGATTGTTCAATTCGTATATAAACTGATCATTACATGCGTCACTATAACTTCATTCTTCTTGAGCTTATACACTGTTAGAAAAATCTGTTTGAAATTTAATATAAAAAGTTTGGAAGCAATTAACACACACAATTGTGTATCAATTTTCAAACATTTTTGTATCCCAAAAATAATAGACAGAATTTTGAAATTCAAGCCACAACATTATAAAAATTGATGTAAAAAAATGCATGAATTTTCAACACTATATGACTTAATTTCCAAAATTCCTTCCAAATGTTTCATTATGTTATGGTGTGAAATTAATACAAAAAATGATGTAAAGATGTGAAATTACAATAATACATCAACAATGATTATTAAGTAAAATATTTATGCTTTGGCCCAAAATGTCTTTAAAAATAAAAAACTGAATTTTAATCAAAAATCATGTTTCGGAGGAGAACACTTGCAGATTGTCGACCACGTTGTTCACTACGTTCTCATGTCATGGAGAGAAAATTGGAAACCTCGAAAAGAATCGAACCACCTAAACCAATCCCTACCTAATGTTGCGCGATCTACTATCCTAACGCCCTAACGACCTAAGCTAAACCGGTACCTACGTGGTTTATTAGAAAAGATCAATGTAAATGACGTGGATATCTGATTCAATCCATCGGTTGAGTATAATAATCTATTAACTTATGTGAAAACTGCAATTCGGTTGACAGATGTGAGGTTAAGTTTATGTGATAAAAACAATGAATGAATTATTTTTGTGAAATGTGTGGTCATTATTGTTTAATTATGATGTATTAAAAATCTTTTCAAGCGGAAGTTTAAAATAAATTTCCAAAAACTTGGATTATTCACATAAAGCTCGTTGGATGGTTTTACTCTTGAAGAGTACTGTCAAAGTTGACATTTGCAAATTGGAGAAAAAAGTCTTATTTTCTGTCTTGAATTTGTTATTAGAGTGGTGATAAACTTGTAGAAAGAGTTTGAAGGTTGGTTGAAATCCATATTGATCAGGAAAGTCGAAACCGTATTGCAAAACTTGGAAAATCTGTTAACGTAGCTGACAATACTGGGGTATCGAGTCAGCTTTTCCTTACTACATGAAATCTAGGCAGGAGAAATGTATCAAAATTCAGTGAATTCAAGTTGGTGTTGAGTGAGAGAAGACAGAAATATTCATTGGATTTTATTGGTTACTATAAAAATGTCAACAAATAAGGAAAGGCTATGTAGGACTCACTGTATCGTCTTTTAATATTTTTGTTTCAATAATGTTGTATCATGCTGCTACGAATGAATGTTATTATATTTGTGAAACACGTTCAATACACTTGTTTCTTCAATTTATTAGTAAGAAAATACAAAAATGTCCACAATACAAAATTATTGAAACAAAAATAATGAAAGATGATACAGTGAGTCCTACATAGCCTTTCCTTATTTGCCAACATTTTTATAATAACCAATAAAATCCAATGAATATTTCTATCCTCTCTTACTTGACACTAACTTGAATTCACTGAATTTTGATACATTTCTCCTGCCTAGATTCCATGTAGTAAGGAAAAGCTGACTCGATACCCCAGTATTGTCAGCTACGTTAACAGATTTTCCAAGTTTTGCAATACGGTTTTGACTTTCCTGATCAATATGGATTTCACCCAACCTTCAAACTCTGCCTACAAGTTTGTCACTACTCTAATAACAAATTCAAGACAGAAAATAAGACTTTTTTCTCCAATTTGCAACTGTCAACTTTGACGGTACTCTTCAAGAGTAAAACCATCCAACGAGCTTTATGTGAATAATCCAAGTTTTTGGAAATTTATTTTAAACATTCGCTTAAAATACTTTTTATTAAATGAGTTCTTCATGACTCATATTACTACAAAAATGATTTGATCTCTGAGTTTTTTCTGAGAAATATTGATGTAAGTATTTGAATAAAACTCATTCTCACTGCATCAACAAATTATGATTTTTTACATATTACAACAGCTATGACTGATTCAATAATTCATGCTGCACTGAATAATAGATTTTTTTAATACATATTAATTAAGAACTAACGATCACGCATTTCACGAAAATAATTAATTTTTATTTTTCAATTCAAAGAAGTCAACCTCATATCCGTAAACTATATTTCAATTCTAAAATACAAACAGATTTGTTACATCTTCTTTCTCATTTATATCACCTGTAATTATGTGTAAAAATTAATGAAAAAACCTGTTCAGTTGTTTAAAAATCTTTATGCAATACGTGCTGTATGGGTACTGACATTTCCGATATCAAGTGTGAACAATATTTTATTCATTTTAGAATTGAAAAATTCATTCTTCTCCATTTTATATATATTTTAGTAAGCACTTGTATAATTATTAGAGATGGTTTTACTCCACATTATCAATTAGTTCAACTTATTACATACTAATAAGTAGCTCACTAGTTTTGACCAACCAACGCTAGTTGGATTCAACTTATCAGTAATTGACCAGTACCTCGCTAGTTTTTTGTGCTCAGTTTTTCCTCTCTAGCGCCTCATCAGTCATAGGAAAAAATTTGTGAAATTTTTACCAGGGGTGATTTGATTTTACGATGAATTTCACTGATTCTTCCTTGAAAATTTCAGACTGTTTCATAGATTCAGTTCAAAGAGATCTTACAGAAAAAATATTCACTCGAATGATAAGTTGGTATTTCTTGAAGCGTAATTTTCATCAATAACGCAAGCAATTCTCAAGATGCAAGGGAAATGTTTCGCATTTCTTAAATTTCCATACATGATCTTTTCAATGATATTTACTTTGAATTCACTCATTACAGCAATGCGATAAGAATGATCCACACACCAATTATAAACCCTCTTCCTGCATGTCTCAATAAGAACATGGTCTATGGCTCAGTGGTAAATCTTTGGCTTCGACACCGAAAAGGCCCACGTTCGATTCAAACTGCAGAAGAAAAACTTTTCCCATCTTGCGAGATTTTATTATTTTTTTTTTCTTTCATATTCAATTAGATATTGAATCAGCACCATTTTTTGGAGGGAGAACCACCATATATGAGGGTTTTTAGAAGTGAAAACACCATGAACACGTGTTTATATATTTTTTGTCCTTGGCAAAAACTCCCAGATTTTATCTAAGAAATAGTCTAGGAAAATACCTAAGAAAATGTCTAGGAAAAAGTCTAGGAAAAAGCTTAGGAAAATTTTTCCTACGGGGTGTGCCTTTTTTCAATACTATGTTTTACCATTGGAGTTATCGTACATATTGAACAAGTGATAATTAGATGCGCAAAGTGTAATTGCGCATTGATTTCATGTACATTATGAAAATTCAATATGTACATTTATGAATTTTCATAAACTGTGATGAATATCAAAAACGTTGTTTGGAATTTGAGAAATATGTGATTGATTTTCCAATATTCAAATAAATACAGAAATTCAATATCTACAGTTATGAATTTTCACAAACTGTAATGAATTTCAAAACTTTTGTTTGAAATTCATGAAATATGTGATTGATTTTCCAACATCCAAATATGGAATACAATTCATATAGCGCCCTTGAAAATTAATGTACTTTTTTCTATGAACGTATATTAAATTCACAAACATTTTTAACAGTGTATATATGCACGATGTATACATCATATTTGCGCGTTGAGGAATTTTCTTGTGTTCCAGTTCATCATCATCATCATAGGAGCAGCACAGCCAAGCAGACAATCGTGAGAAGGGGGACCCCGTCATTGGAGATACACTTTGTTATATGTTATATAAAAAAATACCTTCCTGAATGATCAAAACTTTGCCTAATTGCAGTCCCAAGGTGGCAGAATCCAACATCCGTCACCATGAAATGAAAACACAGAACAAAGAGGAAGGACGGGAAGAGAGGTGCCAAAAAAGCCGCCGCCACCCCCCCCCCTCCTCTCATTCTAATTATTTTCTGATCAGCCGGATTGTTATCATAAAGCTATATCTCATACTTTTTGGAAATCGTTGTATTTACAGAAAAATTCCCATACTGTCTAGCAAAAATATCACTTTAGTCGCTTGGAGTTTTCTTGTGATGACGTGTACCCAAATTTGTTTTCCGTCATAGTAGAACATGCATGAATCATTGGAAAACGTCTCATAAAATTCTATTGGATTTTACTATGAGCAATTTTTTCCATTTATTATGGTATTTTTTGAAATAGGTACAGACGAACGCTCACACTCTATAAATTATGGTAAAATTTTCGACAAATTACATCATTTTTCTCATTACTGTTTTCTTCGTGTAGCGTTACGGAGTATTCATTCTAAATGGTAGTTTGAACTCAGTAGAAATTTGAATTTTCAGACCGGTTCAATTTAGAAAACCAGATCAACATGCAGGCCGGGACAAATTGTTTTTCCAGACATTGGTTGAAATGAGAAGTGTTTCTTTGTAATTTTATCTTTTACATCACTCGGTTGAATTCAATCCGGTTCCAACACGTATTTGCAGATTGAGAATGTTTCGAAATTAATACGGTTTCCACATAAATTTATAGTCCCTAGGATCTTACTGGATTTCCGTATTGGAATTCAAGAGGTTCAAATCTGTTGTTCCAAGATAAATAATTATGTACAAAAACAACGGATCTTATCTGGAATAGCCTATTGGAATCGTAATGGTGTCAATGTGCCTATGGAAGACACTAAACTCAATTTGTTTTAACACGGATTTGCAGATTGAGAATGTAAGTGAATTAATATGGTTTTTACTTCAAGTTGGTATTACTTGAATCTAAGTGGATTTCCATATAGAAATGCAAGAGGTGCAATTTTGATGTGCCGAGATGAACACTTGTGCAGGAGAACAACAGATTTAATATAGAAGAACCAATTCAAATCTTGATGGTTCCGATCTACCCATGAGAGACACTAAACTTAATCCGATTCAAAACGGCTCTGCAGATTGAGAATGCGATGGAATGGTTATCACACGAATTAATTACTACTCGGATATAACTGTATTTTCGTATTGAAATTCAAAAATTTCAAAGCCAGTATTTTAAGACAATTAATTATGTAGAAGGGTAGACCCTTCATTACCCGAAGGACGAATAATCCGAAGCATAGTTGGCACGAAATGTAATGTCTCGGATGGAGTTTGTCCCAAATGTTTCTCAACCTGAATACAAATAGGGGACATAAACTCAACAGGAGAATTTGTAGAATGAACTTCAGCGCCGCCAAGGGGAAGGGTACTGGAAGTAATTCCACATGGATACACTGATACAAATGGTCGAAATATCATAAGGGCTCCTAAAATAGTATTAGTGTGTTCATATAAAATTAGTTCAAGTTTCCTGTCCCTTAGGGGCTCTGAAATCAATCTGAAAAACGTCTACTTGAGTTTATTAACCCCTGATGCCATCCAGGTTTTATATCGGAACTCACGTGTTTTTCATGCGGATGCCCATGAGGGGACTGGGTTTATGCAAATATGGGTTGCTATGTAGGGTTCGCGTGACAATGGCACAAGACCAATGTGGTATTCAAAGGGACATGTTAGAGATTCATTCAACCCAGCTGGGAGCCTCAAACTCAGAGGCCTAATGTTGGAATTCTGGGTATGAACTTTTTGACTTCCAATACGGAGGTCCAGTTATATCCGAATGACAGGAACTTTGTGTAAAAACCATGTTCATTCCGTTACATTCTCAACGTGAAAATCCGTACTGAACCGTATTGAATTAGGTGCCTGCCGAATTGGAACTATAAAATGAAATTCAAATTGGTAAATTCGTTTTTCATCTGGTGTTATTTTATGTAATTGGCCCTGTTGGAACATCAGGCTCGACTCTTTTGCATTTCAATATAAAAAACCAGTTAGATTCGAGTGATATCCACTCCATGTGCAAACCATAATGATTCGTCGCATTCTTAATTTGCAAATCCATATTGGAACAAATTGAATTCGGTGCGTCTCATAAGCACATTGAAACCAATGAGATTTGAATCGGCCATTCCAGATGAGATCGGCTATTCTTGTACATAATTATTCATCTCGGGACACCAGATTCGAACCTTTTGAATTTCAATACAGAAATCCAGTTAGACCCAAGTAAAAATCCATTTCTGTGAAAACCATTTTGAGCTGATAATATTCCCATTTGTTGAGTGTCTCCCATGAGCAAATTGAAACCATTAAGATTTGAATTGGTGATTCCAGATTAAATCCGGAATTCTTCTATACATTAATTAATCATCTCAGAACATCGGTTGCGAACCTTTTGAATTTCAATACGGAAATCCAGTTATATTCCAATAACAATCAGTTTGTATGAAAATTATTTTAATTCCGTCACACTCTTAATCTACAGATCCGCTTTGAATTGGATTGAGTTGGGTGTCTCCCATAAGCAAATTGAAACCAACAGGATCAGGGTTTTTTAAAAAGACCAGACCCACCTGGAGTTTTCTGGGTTTTACTAAGTTTTTTTACTGGGGTTTTTGGATTTTATAAAATTTATTCAGATTAATTGCGTCACAATGATAACACTTCCAGAAAAATTCTTGAATTTAATACGAAATTCCTTATGAGATGTCATATTTGCACATTAAATTGAATATTAATTCATACATTCAATGTTAATGATGAAATTCCAAAATTTATTACTGAAATTCAACGTTCATTTGGTCAATTTCACAAATATGTTTATGTTCTTAAAATTAAGAGAAAAAATTTGATATGTGATCCATTTTCCGAATAATCATATTCATCTATCAGTTCATTATATTAATTTCTTAAAAAATGAGCAATACACGGAATTTGATTACCCGTTACTTGAATTACTTGATGGATAATTTTTTCAAATACATTATCCATTATTCAAGTAATGAATAATTCTTCGAAATACATCATTCATTATTCAGGTGATAGATAATTTCTTTAGACACATTATCCATTATTCGAGTAATAGATAATTTTTCAAAATACGTTATCCATTATTTAAGCACTTGGGAATTGGAATATTTCCACGCTTCATTTATTTCAATCACCGCTTCGTTCACTTTTGGATTTTCACCAGGGACATTGAGTGAATTTTGTTTGGAATGAAACATTAATTACAAATCAAAATATTTTCACATTTCTTTATACAAATCCATTCGAAAAAGTACTTTCCACTTCATAATTCCTTTTTCCAACAAATGATTCTCGATGGTTTGACCTTCCAAGTTTTTGACCACCTTTCCAAACCAAAATGTACGACCTTGTTCTACCGAACTATCGAAAAACAATTAAAATCAGCAATGTGAATCGTTTTATCCTTTTTCCATTTCTTCTACCCTTCTTTCTATCATTTCTACTCTCACCTCTAATGTTCCGTTATCTGTATCTTGAGCCCTTGTCTTCATCCTTCTCCCCTCACCCTCTAACCCCTCCTCTTTTCTTCCTCTTTCCACTATCCATCTACCTATTTCCTCTACTTTACCCTCCAGAGTTTCCACTTTCTTCCTATCCTCTTTATTTACTTTCTTTTGCTCTCCCACTTTGTCCATCCTATCCTTAATTAACCCTATTTCTGCTTTCCATAACTCTTCCGCTCTGCTTAGGCTTTTCCTCATCTTTTTTACCTCATTTCTCACTACTTCGTTACCCTTATCTACCCTATCTACCTTCTCATTTAGTTTACTCATATCATTTCTTAACCCTCTCATCAACTCTAGAACTTCTTTTTTCTCGTCCATCTCCCTTAACCTCTTCTCCTCCGGTGACCTCTCTACTAAACCTCCCTTCCCAAATATTCTTCGCCTTTCCTCTTCTTCCTCCTCCTCTCTTTTCCTCTTCCAGAACTCCTGAATCCCTTCTGTACTTCCAATTCTATTTCTCCCTAAACTATCTGCCTTAATAGGTCTCCCCCTCCTTTCCCCTGCTTTTTCTTCCCTAACACTGCCTGTTGGGGTCAACCAGATTTCTACTTCCTGATTCTTCTCCCTTCTCTCCTCTTCTAACTTCTCAATTTCTGAGGTCTGACTTATCCTCGACCCCGACTCCTTCACCTTTCCGTCCAACGCTAACTGTCCTCTCTCTACTTCTACCGTCAGACTTTTCACCGACTCCTTCACTTTCCTCATTTTCTCGTCTGACCCTAACACTACCACTTCTCCTTCCTTCGTTTCCATCTCTTCTCTCTTTCCTCTCTACTACTCCGCCCGATGTCGCCACTAACCGCTTCACTGCTCTTCTCACTACCTTACCTTCTTGCCTACTTTCTTCTACTCCCTCTTTCGATGACTCGCTCCTACGCGGCGCCACTAGCTTCCTTCTTCTTTCCCACAACCTGCTCTTTTCCCCTCTAACTCCTAGCCACCACGTGTTCCCCTACTAAAAACTATCCTTTTTCTTCACTTCCTACTCTCACTCCACTGATTCTTTCACCTAACTTTTACACCTCCACTGTGTCTTTCACCTTACACCACCAAACAGTTTCTATTTCCTTTTTTTTCTCCTGCAAAAGCACTTTGATCTTACACCTGTCACAGACTAACCTACACCATGCGTCTATCACCCGGAAGTCGTGAATCGTTTTATCTTGGCTTGCTGTATTTTCAGCTGTTCCATAGATTATCAATAATCGTGTGAAAATAGTGAACATTTTTCTCAAACTATCAAATATATTCACTTCAATTTCGTGTAAGCAGAGATCGGCAACAAAGAAATTTTGATTTTCCATGGTTTTATTTTTTGATAGAATATAATTAACATACATATATTATCCGTTTCCGAATAATCATATTTATCTATTCGTTCATTATTCATTCCTCAAAAAGTAGGCAATATACGGAATTTGATTACCAATTACTCAAATAATCGATAATGTATTTGAAAAATTAGCCGTTGCTTGGATAATGGATGACGTATTTTGAAAAATTATCTATTACTCGAATAATGGATAATGTGTCTGAAGAAATCATCTATCAGCTGAATAATGCATGATGTATTGCGAAGAATTATTCATTATTTGAATAATGGATAATGTATTTGAAAAAATTATCCATCAAGTAATTCAAGTAACGGGTAATCAAATTCCGTGTATTGCTCATTTTTTAAGAAATTAATATAATGAACTGATAGATGAATATGATTATTCGGAAAATGGATCACATATCAAATTTTTTCTCTTAATTTTAAGAACATAAACATATTTGTGAAATTGACCAAATGAACGTTGAATTTCAGTAATAAATTTTGGAATTTCATCATGAACATTGAATGTATGAACTAATATTCAATTTAATGTGGAAATATGACATCTCATAAGGAATTTCGTATTAAATTCAAGAATTTTTCTGAGAGTGTTATCATTGTGACGCAATTAATCTGAATAAATTTTATAAAACCCAAAAACCCCAGTAACACCCAGAAAACTCCAGGTGGATTGGGTCTTTTTAAAAAACCCTGGGTTTTTTTGCAAACCTGATTATGCAGTAAGACCTCTCAATAAGAACGCCCGCAATAAGAACGCTTCCCCGCTTTTCGCTCGTGGGCCATCCCCCACTCCAATTACCGGTTCTGAGCTTAAATTACATTTGTGGGTGACCTCTCAATAAGAACGTTCAGTCTTAGAGAGTTGAACAGTCGAAATTTAAATAAAAGCTCAGTATTTTCAAGTTATACATAATTGAATACTTCTCTTTTTCCTTCATTTAAATGAAATTCAATATTATTTGAATATTTATAGAACGAAACTCTTTAATTACCCTTGAAAATAATAATAAATATATGAATATAAATTTTTGATTGATAATCATGAATATGTATATTTCGGTCTTTTTGAGAATCATTTTAAACTGCGATGAGATGAGACAAAAATTCTTAGAGGATCCCTCATAGCAAAATGTGTCTCTAGGACGTTTTCTGAACGTTCAGAAAACCTCCTCTACTTTTTTTAAACCTTCCGTAAACGTTCCAGTGGTACGTTGTGCTGTCCGGGATGTATTCAAGTGAAAAAGAATTGTCTTTATTAGGAGTAACAAGGGTGACTTCTGGAGCTAAAACAAAAAATTTGTGACTCTTCAGATCCCTCTTTCACGAACATATTTAATATTCACACCATTGTGTGATAGTTTTAATAACAAACTTTTTGTAATCAATATGTATCGTCAGGTCAGCGCAACAAAGAGTCTTTTTGCGAGTGAAAGCAAGAAAGTGTTTTCTAATGTTTCAGCGCAAACGTTCTTATTAGGAGGTCGCAATCTAAAATGTGAGAGAGAGACAAAAACTCAGTAATTGAGTGCGAATGTAGGGTTGGTAGGGGAACCCTGATTCTTGGAAAAACTCTTCCCCTTGGGGGCTTTTGCGTTCTTATTGAGAGGTCTTACTGTATTATACACTATATTTTCAACATACGAACGATTGAGCACAAAAAAAATCAATGACAGTGAATTATTACACTGAAATTAATGGAACAAAAGTTTAACTCGATTTTCTGAAAAAAAAACACTGTAGTTTTAATATGATATGACAGCGTGTCAGCGAATAATAGAAACTGGGTTTTTTTGGGTGATAATATGGGTTCTGTCAGCTGGGTTTTGATGAGAAAAACTGAGTGGGTTTTTTTGGGTCGGGGAAAATGGTTGCAGCCCTGAACAGGATTCGAATCAGCCACTCCGGATAAGATCCTGTGTTCCTGTACATACATTTTAATTCCGAAACACTAAGTTCAAACTTTTTCAAATTCAATCTGGAAATCTAGTTAGATGCAATTAAGAATCAATTTACCTGAAACCCATATAAATTCCATCACATTCTCAACTTGTCAATCCATGTCGAAACAAATCATACACGGAGAGAAATGATTTTGAAATGAGTAGCGATGATCACTAGGCCTTGCATAGGGTTGAGGTCAGTTTTTCAAAAACAAGCGATCATTGCTTGCAACGGTAGGAATGAATACTAGAAAGATAGCAACAGGTACTAATGTGTGTAGTAATGAAAACTTGTATCAATCATTGCTATACTATAGAGCATTCCGTGATAAGCGTAGCTAGTGATGGTTCCATGTCATGACGAAAACTTCCTGAAATTCAGCATGAAACGTTTGCATTACACGAAGTAGGGAATCATTCATAATATTTCAAGGCAATGGCTGCCAAGCAATGTATGGGGTTGATTCCTATACAGTAGAAAAGATCTCATATGTCTACGAAATAAGTATAGTATATTTCATCGTCAATTCAATATTAATATAAATCAATCAGTATAAATCATAAAACCGATTTCTTGATTTTCGATTTGAAGTGAATAGTTTTATTTCTAATTCACTCAGATTCATTTTGAATTGAAAATGGAATTCAAAGAGGAAAAAGGAACCAGTGAGGAAAACAATGAGGAAATCGAAATAGATGATATAAGAATAGATTTGAACAAGCAGATGAACCACATTTAATCAACATGCGATAAATAAAAAAAAAGTGATTATAAAATATTATAAATGAGAAAATAAATCATATTCTTCTTCAATTCACATGAACCGTGTTGATTTTTATTCATATTCACATTGAATTGAAAAAAATAACAAGGGTATCACGGAAATGATAATAAAAAAAAAAAAGATTTCCCGGGCCGTGAACCCAGGCTCAGAGCGTCAGAATTGTTCATCTCGAACGCTTAGCTACTGAAGCTTGGTTGGGTGGAAATGAATTGCAGACGTACTTCAAGAACATCAGATCTTGAAAATGATCTTATATCTGAAAAACGGCTGCTTATTTAGATGAATGGCTTGAGGATTTCGATTTGACACTAAGCCCTATAAAGTTCCATCGAAATTGTTGTCCCCCGTTTGGTACCTCCCCTTTGTTTTTAAAAACTTATTCATATCCTAAACAATGTATATAAATATTCAAAACTCTTTATAAGAGAACCATTTTCAACACAAACCCCTCAACGATGTATAGGGATAGACGCTATCTTTGTGAGCAGTGATGTCTTGTCTCACGTACGGACAATCCCTCAACAGTGCATAGGGATAGGCCCTATCTTTGCGAGCAATGGTTCCTCGTCTTGAGTGCGAACAATCCCTGAACGTGACTAGCGGTGATTCAGTTCTGCTGCGCAGAAGAAGGAGCGCAATCATTGTTTGGCTCCAACACTCGCGTACGTGACAAACGTTAAACAAGTCCCGATTAGTTTTAATTTCGTGACAACAAAAGTTTAGGTGAGTGATATGGAATTATAATAATTCATCAAATTATGTTCCCTCGGTATGCGTGGAATTCAATGTAAATAAGTGTAATTGATTTTTAGTGAAACCGGAATAGAAAATTATTGAGACATCATGGAGGTAATACGATTTGATTGATTGAATGTATATGTATGAACGGATTAAACTGGACAAAATCCAGCTTCAAAGTTCAACTTTTTCTGTCTGTATGCAGTATTTGTTCATTTCAATCCGTTATTATCTAGCATTTTCGGCAGAGATATTGAACTTTCGATACAATTAGTGGTGTATGTGAGAATAATATGCGTGTTCTCCTTCATCTTTGAGAAGAATTTTTGTTAAAGTATATGTATAACCTATACAGCATCACATTTCAGAAATGGCTTTTAATGAATTCACTTTGAATTCTTATAGCTCAAAATTAAGCCAATATAAACTCCTTGGGAAGTGATGCTGTGTGGCAATTCATTCCGAAAAATTTTTCGTTATAACTCAACTCGTGATCATTGAATGGTATGTTTACAGTTTCGAACAACCACATTTCCAAGTTCTGAAGGGACTACCTCCACTCCAGGTATTAGTTGTATATTTTTGAAAACTTTAATGAACAAATTTTGAATGGATGATACAATCTTTTCCTAAACTAACACATAATGAGGACAGCCCTGGTCAAAAAAACTAAACAAACCTGAACAAAAAATTTTTTTCATGACTACTTCCGACGTACTAGGTGTTTTCGTCTCGGAAATTTCAGAACTGAAACTAAACCTTTGATTAAGGAGTTACTTCCGGATAAAGGCAATCAATGGCTTTCCGATTGTTTCAGTATTTCATTGATCAATTCACTTAGGTGCATTTCAAGTTTTGATGAAACAAATTTTTTCCGCTCACTTCCGCAATTGAGGAACTGGATCTTTTAGGTTTCGTTCCTAAAAAATTCGTTTCGCATTTGGAAAAATAATTTACTTGAAATTTAACATCGGATTTACCAATAACTGAAGCAAAAATAAAAATGAAAATTAATTCAAACACTCGATACATTCTGTGAATTTGTGGACATCCAAATTGTTGCATTCCACTTGGAAATGAGGATAAATTCATCCCTACCTAAAGGGGATTTGAACTCTTTCCGAACCTATCTACCTATAAGACTTACCTACTTAACCTCTAAGCTATCCTAACACGCTGCTCCAAGGGCAAATATTGTCTCAGATATTGTACAGCTGATCGGAAGTTTGATCACGCATGCGTGATTCTGTTTCGGTTCATTTCCATGTAGATGCAAGAAAACTGTTTCCATGCATTTCCGATTTCTTTCCGCACGAATATACTCGGGAGTAGTTACGTTTATTGACCGCGTAAATGACCTCCAATTACTTAGGTGACCTCCAATTTGTTCAGGTTTACTTATGAAAAATCGGGAATGGAATTTTGAGAAATGTTCACGGTGTCATATGACCTGATCAACTTCCGCGGACTTCCGTTCAGACCTAAAAACACAGTTTCCATGTATTTCCGATCTATTTCCGCACAAATATACTTGGAGGTACTTACGTTTACTGACCGCGTGGATGATTTCTTATTACTTAGATACATCTTAGGTTCCAATCTGTTTAGGTGTACTTATGAAAAATCGGAAATGAAATTTTGAAAAGTGTTTACGCATACTGTGAATATTTCACTTCCGCGACTTTACGCTGAGACCTAAAGAGAATACTTCGGTTTACTGATGCTTCGTTTCCGCACTGATGAACTTGGGAGGAGTTATGAATAATATGCATATAATGTCTTCCTATTACTTGGGAACTTTTTAGGTTCCCATCTGCTTCCGTTCACTTGTGAAAAATCGGAAATGAAATTTTGAATAGTGTTTACGCGGTGTTTTGAATAGCGTTCAGCGAGCGGGAGAAATTTGTTTCATCAAAACTTGAAATGCACCTAAGTGAATTGATCAATGAAATACTGAAACAATCGGAAAACCGTTGATTGCCTTCATCCGGAAGTAACTCCTAAATCAAAGGTTTAGTTTTAGTTATGAAATTTCCGAGATAAAAACACCTAGTAAGTCGGAAGGAGCCGTACAAAAATTTTTTTGTTCAGGTTTGTTTAGTCTTTTCGACCAGGGATTAGGTCACATGACACCGTTAACATTTGTCAAAATTTTCTTTCCGATTTTTCATAAGTACACCTGAACAGATTGGAACCTAAGATACAACTAAGTAATTAGAAGCCATCTACGCGGTCAGTAAACTTAACTACACCCAAATATATCCGTGCGAAAATAAATCGGATATGCATGGAAACAGTTTTCTTGCACCTACGCGGAAATGAACGGAACCATAGTTTAGTGCAAGTCATACGTAAGTAAACCTAAACTCTCTACGTGTGGATTGCGGAAATCGGCGGAATCAATTATCACGTGGAAGGACATCCCACGTAGAAACTCCCTACATGTGTAAAATCTTCGTTCGGAAGTACTCGGAAGAGATCCTAAGTGAATTGAAAACATCTACTTCAAAAATATTTAGCCTTGGTCCAAAAAACTAAATAAAAAATGTTTTTACGACTACTTCCGACTTACTAGGAGTTTTTGTCTCGGAAATTTCATAACTAAAACTAAACCTTCGATTCAGGAGTTATTTCTGGATGAAGGCAATCAACGGTTCTCCGATTGTTTCAGTATTTCATTGATCAATTCACTTAGGTGCATTTCAAGTTTTGATGAAACAAATTTCTCCCGCTCACTAAACGCTATTCAAAACACCGCGTAAACACTATTCAAAATTTCATTTCCGATTTTTCACAAGTGAACGGAAGCAGATGGGAACTTAAAATGTTCCCGAGTAATAGGAAGACATTATATGCATTTTATTCATAACTCCTCCCAAGTTCATCAGTGCGGAAACAAAGCATAAATAAACCGAAGTATCCTCTTTAGGTCTCAGCGTAAAGTCGCGGAAGTGAATTAATTTACAGTATACGTAAACACTTTTCAAAATTTCATTTCCGATTTTTCATAAGTGAACGGAAGCAGATTGGAACCTAAAATGTTCCCAAGTAATAGGAAGACATTATGTGCATAGCATTCATAACCGTTCCTAAACTTAATGGTCCGCAAATAGAGTGGAAGTGTACGGAAACAGTTTTTTTACTTCCACACGGAAATAAACGGAATCACAGTATAGTCCAAATAATACCTAAGTAAACCTAAACTGCCTACGTGTGTAGTGCGGAAGCCAGCGGAATCAACTGTGAGTCGGAAAAGAATCCTAAGTGATTGGAAACTCTCTACTTGTGTCAAATCTCGGTTCCTAAGTAGTCTAAACAGATCCTAAATAATTTGAAAACATTTACTTCAAAAATACTTAGGTTTCTTTAGATTTTTTAACCAGGGAGAAAGACCATCTGTATCTACGCTGACTGCATTTTATTCCCTTCGAATGAATCCTCAATAGTTGATACACTTTCATTTGAGAGAAATTTATTATGTACACTTTAAATAAATCATTCACTCTCTCGTCATTGACAAGATATTTATTCGACATTGATAATTTTCTTACTAGTGTGTTCTATATCGAGTTGCAATCATATTTATTTTTTGTTGGAGAAATGGATACTCATTAATTTTACGTTTTCGATGCAATTTGAAGTACATGAGGACAATTTGTTTGAATAATTATTGTAGGAGTTTCAGTGACCGTGTGAAATCTTAAACGCAATCGTATAACTTCAATACAATAATTTTATTTGGCTTGTGAATATTATCAAGTGTCCAAATTATTTGAAGATATTAAATTTTTCAGTTTTTGGAGTTACATTGAGACTTGAAATGAAATTTGTTCTGAGTCAGTTGCATTATAAGTGTTCTTCAACTCTAATCATGAATATTGCTATCACAAGAAATATTAGTAGAGGATAATAGGTTTTTATGAGATTGATTCCATTTTCATAAAGCGGAAAAATATACCCAAAATCAAAAAAATGTATTCGGTTAGATCAGACAAAAATGTATTTCATCTGAATATATTTACATCAGACATGAAGTATCCAAAACACATGAATCTTCGGTTTCAAATCGTTTCATGTACAGTCATAAATTTGGTGCAAATGAAGTATTCTTTTTCTTTATACTTTGAAAAATAGGATCACATTTATATTCGCACAATTGTATTCTTCCTCTTTTGTAGAAGAAAGTACATCAAAACTGATTTCCCATGCACACCAAAGCAGTGCAAATGCCAATGGATTAGATTATCATGTGATTGGACCTCAAGCTGTCTTTAGAGGTTTTCACAATGTTTTAGAAAACCAAAATCCGTCATTACTAAATATAACTCCTGTATGTAATCAAATAGTTGATACATCACAATCACAAACACAAGTATTTGACGCATCAATAAATATCAATCCAATCAATGAACAACCGAATGAAGAAAATATAGATCAGAACGAAAATATAAGAGAAGAACAAACTATTCAGATCTCAGAAACTCGATCTACGCAACACTCAACACATCAAGAAACGTTTAACCTTCATCCCCACTGACACCGTAAGAAATTCACTTCATTTCCAAACATTAAAAATTCTCTTTATTTGTCATTACAACTTCTATCAATTCTATTGATATATAATGTATTTGAATGTATTTGTTATAGTATTATAACGTTGAGGAATTCTTAAAAAATGATCCAAACGGAAAACCCGTATTGGCTACATACGAAAATATCGGTGAATTAATCAGTTCTATGCGTCAAATGCTGATCCATTGTTTGATTGATAGAGAACGAGATTTGGCTTTGTTAAATTCTGGAGATAATGCACACATACGTGAATTCAAGTAAGACACTTCATTTACCGTACTTTTATCAATGTCGTTGAAGTTCAAATTGTTTTTCGGAACGAATTCCATTTCAGGTGTAGAAAAAATCTCATTCGAAACTGACAACAGTGTTTTTCAATCAATTCTTTCAAACAAAATAAGAAGGTTACATATGTTGTAAGAGACATCAAAATGGTATACACTTCAGTTCTGTTTTTGTCCATATATTCGTTTCAGTAAACAATTCAAATTTCAACGATATGCATTTTTGTATCCATGTAAATTCACAGAGCTGATTCGTTAATGCATGAGGAATGAATTTTCAATAATTTATCTTTCTTAGAATTCCTGCGAAGAAATTTGAACATATTGCCAAAGAAATAGAGCGAATATTTCGAAAAGAACGAGCAGGTGCTTATTACGTCGGTAGTAAGTCAATTGAGGATGTAAAATTGTGGACCAGTGGAAAATTATATGATCGATTTGTGTACGAGGTGTGTTCAAAAAGTAAGGTGACTTTTCAAATTTCGCGGGCAACGTAATTTCGATTATCGATTTTTTTGTTTTGTTATGTTGGCACACTCTTCCCGAACATCTGTACCAAGTTTCAAGTGTATAGCATTTTTTGTTTGGTTGTGAGAGGCGTAAAGGTTATAAGTGTTTTGCGTGCTCGGCGATTTCTTGCTATCGAAAAATATGGATCAAAGGATTTGCATCAAATTTTGTGTAAAAAATAAAATAAAGTGCTCCGAAACACTTGAAATGTTGACAGTAGCATACGGTGAAACTGTTCTGAGTAAAAAAAATGTTTAAAAGTGGTACAAACTCTTCCAAGATGGCCGGGAAGATGCCAATGACGAGCCTCGCTCTGGACGCCCAAGCACGTCAACAACTGATGAAAACGTTCAAGCAGTGAAGAAAATTGTTTTGGAAAATCGTCGGATCACTATCAGAGAAGTTGCTGAGGATGTTGGTTTATCGCTTGGCTCGTGCCATGAAATTTTTTCTAACGTTTTGGGCATGAGACGTGTGTCAGCGAAGTTTGTTCCGAAATTGCTCAATTTTGACCAAAAGAACCGTCGCATGAGCGTCGCTCAAGAACTGTTGAATGACGTCAACGACGACCCAGATTTACTCAAAAGGGTCATAACTGGTGACGTATCATGGGTATATGGTTATGATGTCGAAACCAAAGTCCAATCGTCCCAATGGAAGACCCCAGATGAGCCAAGACCGAAAAAAGCACGCCAAGTTCGATCAAATGTCAAAGTTTTACTCACTGTTTTCTTCGATTACCATGGCGTGGTGCATCAGGAGTTCTTACCATATGGTCGTACGGTCAATAAACAGTATTATCTTGAAGTTATGCGCCGTTTGCGAGAAGCAATACGAAGAAAACGTCCAGAATTGTGGAAAAATAATTCTTGGCTTTTGCATCACGATAATACCCCTGCTCACTCATCTTTGCTTGTGAGCGATTTTTTAGCCAAAAACAACACCACAATCATGCCTCAGCCACCATATTCACCGGATTTGGCACCATGTGACTTTCTCTTGTTCCCAAAACTAAAGAGACCTATGAAAGGACGGAGATTTGCAACGATTGAAGAGATAAAGACTGCATCGCTGGAAGAGCTCAAGGCTATACCGGAAAGTGCTTATGAGAAGTGCTTTGAGGATTGGAAAAACCGTTGGCATAAGTGTATTGTATCTGAGGGGGATTACTTTGAAGGGGACAACATAAATATTGATAAATAAATAAATATTTTTTCTCAAAAATACAAAGTCACCTTACTTTTTGAACACACCTCGTATGTAAAAGGTATATTGAAGAAAAGTAAAATTTTAGTAGAACAATCACCGAATTCCAAACCGTCAACGAATACTACTGAAAAAGCACGATGTAATGCACGTAAGTAACATATTTCATGATGCACTATATCAGGTAAGATGAATTTATAAATTTCTTCCAAAACGAATCAATATAATCAATAATTCATAGCACCTGATAAGAATTTGGAATTTTCAAAAAATCCCATTGAGCCTTGGAATGAAATTAAGGTATTATGGCAACAGACATTCAATCTCCGTAGAAATCAATTGATCTCGGAAGGAATTTCCGTTGCTGAATATTTCAATCGATATTGTTGTTTGACAATAATTCGTGGCAGTGGATTGGTAAGTGGAGGCTTTTCAAGATATAAGTGTTCTTTTCCGTTGAAAAAGATCACAAATATATATTATCATTTTGCAGTTCCAACTTGATTTTGAAATCTTGTATCCTGAAAAAACGTCGTACCTTTTAAACAAGTGGAATTCTATTTGACATAGCCTTACATATTTACTACAAAACACAAGAAAACCAAACGATATAGATGTGAGAGTATTGGTTGAACGATGAGTCGACATTCCTCTAGGTAAATAATATTTCAAAGGAGTGATAACAATTCGATTCATATGTGTGGTTTACAGCAATTGAGTATCTCATTTTCAGAAAATCAAGATGCTGTTGTTTTGTTCTTATTACCACATGTCATGAAGCCAACACAAATAAACAATAGACCACCGATAAAGAAGAAAAAATTATCAGAAAGCAAGCGTGAGTCTGAAAAGAAGGAAACTACACCAAAAAAGAATTATTGGAAGCCATCAATTATTGAGAGCCAGGAATCTTTCATTTTACATATTGAGGTAAATTTAATGATCACAGAAAATTAATTTCTGGTTAATCAAGCAGCATTAATGCTAAACGAAGTTTCGAAACTATGAAATTTTTTACGCATATCAAGAGACGCGGTAGCGTCTCGACGCCAAGTACATAAGTACCCTGAAAGAAAAAAAAATGAAAAAGCATAAGTCGTGCGCTACCGTGTATCTTTACACGAAAACCAAGATTTTCTATAGTCAAAAAAGCTTTAACTCACAATAACTCATCACACATCGAATTTCACGAAAAAATAATTACACTTCTACTATATAATTCGAATACACACTTTCGAATCGAAAGTTTCGATTGAGCACACTACGAAGTTGATCCGTGCACGCGATCCCGAGATACAAACGTTTCAAATTTTCATGCGATCAAAACATCAGGATTTTTCTTCATCATCATCGCGACTTTCGATTCATTTTAATCACGATAGCGACTATAGTTTTTCGTCATCGGGATTCGGGAGGGTTTCTTCATTGGCATAGAGATATTCTGTCTCTTTCCTTCTTGGGACATCGAATATTCTGTCCTTTTTCCTTTCTTCCAATATCAAATAGCATTCACGTCAGTTGATGTATCAAGAAACGCGGTAGTGTCTCGACGCCAAGTACATAAAAAACGTGAAAAAAAATACATATACATACATGAAAAAGCAGAAGTCGCGCGCTACCGTGTATCTTTACTCGTAAACCGAGATTTGACCTCCTAAAACAATTTTCAATGCACAATAACTCGTCACACATTAGATGTCACAAAAAAATGATTACACTTTTAATATATAATTCGACTATACACTTTCGAATAAGCACACTACGAACTCAATCAGTTTACGCGATACTGAGTTATAAACATTTCAAATTTTCATGCGATCAAAATATCAGGATTTCTTCTCCGTCAGTGATTATTTTATTCTAATCACTGACATGTGCATCCAATCTGTCTTCTTCTTTTTAATGGTGGATATTGTATCTCTCTCTTTCTTCCAATATCCAATAGCGTTCATTTTCTTCCTCAAACTTGTGTGAAAAATAAAGGATTCTGTCTCTTTCTTTTTACCAACGTCCAATAGCGTTCATTTCAATATATATAGATATATATAGAGTATATACCTTGTAAATACGTAAACAAATATAACCTGTCAACGAGGCGATGTGTTGATAGGTTATTATAATATTAAAAGAATATCTCAAAAATGAATGAATTACAGGCTACTACATTATAGGTTATTACTACAGGTTATCAGACAAAAATTAAACGAACAAATAACTTCGAATTATATATACTTTTGTTATATATTACTTGAAAAAATTCATAAATCAATGAATGAATAAATGATGAAGAGGTTATTTGTAAAAAAAAACAGAAAAAGTTTGAGAAAGGTATAAATAAATCTATTTGCTACATTCAGAAAATTGGAATATACACAGGTAAGCTGTGTATGATGGATTATTCATGAAATGTATGATTCCGTTACAGGCAAAAGCATTGCAGATATACCATGATCCCTGACTGACAGTTTGCTACTATTGGTTCCTCTAACCGGAACCAGAGACAAATTATAGAAAATCATACAAGGTTTAGTTAAGGAAAATAATTCAAACTTATAAATTCTGAGGCAAAAGACAGTCCGCTACTGTCCTATCCTCCTACTAGAGTCGTAGGCAGATGATCAAATGGATCATACGGAGTATGCTCAAGGGGAATGATTCAAATTGATTCGCAATCTTTCTATAGGCCAAAACATAACGGATACATCATAACTCCTGACGGATAGCCAGCTACTGTCAATTTCTCCAATTAGGATCATAGACAATTGATGGAAAAGATTATACCGAGCTTGCTTCAGAATTATTCAAGTTTATTTGCTATTTCTTTACAGGTAAAATTATAGTGGATATACCATACCCTTGATGGATAGTCCACTGGTCTATACTATTTTCCAACTAGAATCGTGAGCAAATGATGAAACAGATAATATTGAGCCTGCTCAGAGAGAAGTGAATGAATGAAACATTGTCCTCCTTGCATACCCTGATCGACAATAACTACACTTGAGCTCAACCAAAGTGACTAGAGATATTGCTTATTCTAAAATAACCGTCCCAAATCTTTTTCATCTTTCTTCAAAGAGAAAACCATGAAGAGATGTCTGGTAAGAAAAGGTACCTATAATATAATTTTATTGTCTTTGTAGTTTTGATGAAAAGTATTATCTAATGGAACAGTCCATTGAATTTAACCAAATCTGATGTGAATCAGACATCAATCAACTACATTGACTACAACAACAACAACATGAACTACATTCTACTGCATTGACTTCAACTAGAACATTGTACAAGAGTCAGTAGGTTTCTTTGACAAAGGCTGTTATCGGATTTTTGAATATAAATGAAATTGATAGTATTGGTAGCTAACATACAGATCTATGGTATGTTTGCTTCATTTTGTTTCATCCTCATCCACCTGTGATGCTATTCAAAGAATCTAATAATAGTATCGGATAGATCTGTGATATATTCACTGCACTCTTGCCTTTGCTTCACTCGACTAAGAGGCCACCGAATGGAATTGATAGTGACAGCTATCGTCTAGCTAAATAGCTAGCGTACAAATTTATGATTCGTCTGCTTCATTTCTGCTTTGTCTCCATCCACCTGTGACTCTACTCCGAGAAATCGATGAGTCCAGTATGTCGTCAAGATCTGTGGCATATCTGCTGTGCTTTTGCCTCTAGAGAAGTCGTTTTGTTCATTTAATAGTTTTGATTTAAAATATTTGATATACTTCAATGTAACTGAAGTGCCTGGAGACCAACCTCAACCTTCAATGTTTTTCAAACTCCTTATATCTCATTGAGGTTGTGTCACGAACTTCTCATTCTAAAAACTTTTTATACTGCATTGGGGTTTTTGGATGATTCCACGTTCTGATTATATTTGTTATTTTAGGAATTTCACTTTCTAGTAATATATAATAAAAGTATATATAATTCGAAGTTATTTGTTCGTTTAATTTTTGTCTGATAACCTGTAGTAATAATCTATAATGTAGTAGCCTGTAATTCATTGATTTTTGAATTATTCTTTTAATATTATAATAACCTATCAACACATCGCCTCATTGACAGGTTATATTTGTTTACGTATTTACAAGGTATATACTCTATATATATCTATATATATTGAAATGAACGCTATTGGACGTTGGTAAAAAGAAAGAGACAGAATCCTTTATTTCTCACACAAGTTTGAGGAAGAAAATGAACGCTATTGGATATTGGAAGAAAGAGGGAGATATTCAATCACAATAATGTCGAAACAACAAAGGTAGAGAATATAAACATTAAAGCAGTGCCAACTTCAAAAATACAAATTGCAGAAAGCTTTTATAAAGTTATAGCTGTTGTTTTTCATCAGCGTAAAAGTATTTCTGAAGGTAATTTTACGTGCATGTTACGAAGTAAAGGTACAAAGTGGATATTTATCACTGATATATATACACTGGATACGAGATCGCCTTGAAATTCATACTATTTTTCCCACACCTGCACGGAAAGTTGATGTTTTCTGACCTATTTTTGGGGAAGAAAGTGCTGAATTCCAAGCGAATGTGTCACAGGGGCAGGAAAATATTTTCCGCCCGCTCGCAGCGGGAGGAAAGTACTTTCTGCCCGCTCGCAACGGGAGGAAAGTACTTTCTGACCGCTTGCAGCGGAAGGAAAATACAAACTATCTTTTCGTTCTGAAATATGCATATGAATATTTTATATGCAATTAAACAGATGATTTTCACTTTCCTTGCAGTTGTGGGAAAAAATAGTATGTTTACCTCGGGGAGAAATGGGAAATTTCCCACTTTCCCCCCTTGATGAACAATATACTATTCTTGTACCCATTTTTTTCATTGCAAGGTTCCCACAAAATTTTCAAACTGAGTTTCCCTGACTTTCCCTGACTTTTTCAAGAATTTCCCTGACTTTCCATGACCATTTGATTTGTGGAAATAGGCAACATGCAAATCATAGAAGGTGATACAATGCCTGCGTAGTAACTCACACGGCACAAATCTTCTGGCGACATCCTCAGGAAATCCTGGGGATGTTGCAGTATGCCTAGGATATCCTGAGGATTTCACCAGGAGATTTTTGTTGTATAGGAAGAGGTAAATAATATACAAACATAGTCGATTGCCTGTAATGAAAGAAACTACGAAATTACGAAATTAAAACTGCACATATAACCATCAAATATAGTATCAGATCAAAAAGGAAAAAAAAAGAAAGACATGTACTCAAACTGTTTTTATAAGGATTTGGTATATTTGCAGTGACAAATAAATGATTTACCAAAAACTTCAACTTGAAACTTTGGAACTTTCTCTTATAGAAAATCAAGAGAACAGAATTTTTTTATTGTAACGAAACATAAAAGAATACATTCAAAAATGGATTCACATATGAAATGTGAATAATGAAACAAACTTCACTTTTCATTTCAGAACTGAACTCAAAAATCAATATCACATATTTTAGCAAAAAATGATTATTGTACAATACGTTTAGTTGGAACAAAAATAAATCATCAATCTACTGTTAAATGAGTGAAAGTATGAATAAAACTGTTTCAGTAGAGCATAATGTATAATTGAGCCCATGGAAAGCATAACCGACGATGCGTTCGAAAAGCGGTAAAAGCATTGTCCAAGCCGGCACGTGAAGGTTCGAAAAAAAAATCTGAATTTTGAAAATCTAAAAATACTGGGTGATAGGGCTTGAAAAATCAATCTGAGTCTCCGTTTACAATTTTTTTCTATGGTCGATAGTTTTCAAGAAAAAAAATAAAAAGCACCTATTTTTTTGAAATCGAAAATCAATGTTTTTCAACATTAAACTCGTCGTAATTCGGCCATTTTTTCATGTATCGTAATGAATCTTGCGTAATCCGATTCGTAAGATTTACCCAATGACGTACATGTTGGAAAAAATTTGTGAAAGTTGATAAAAAATTACAAATTTCTTAATCCGAAGTAAAAATCATATTTTTCATGCTTTGCGTTGAAAAAGTGTCGGGGGAAGTATGAGCTACGAAAAACTTCCAGCGACAAAGTTGTTCGTTATTATATGGAGGAACTTTGTGGAAATTTTTAGATCGATTGAACTATTAGTTTTGAAAATACAGAGATTTTAATATGAACGCGCAACGAGAATTTTTCATCATTTCGCGTCGTGTTACCGGCTCAATATTGGAGTCCATAGGCAAGATTGTATTCATTTGATTTTTCAATGCGTGTTTATGTTTTTTGAGTTAGGGAATCCAAATATTGAACTATTTTGGCAAGATTCGTTATTTGTTCTCTTTACAAATGAATTCATTGTTTATAATGTTTTTATGGATAAACCATTCACTTTGAAGAAAAATTGTCCTTGGAACAAGAGAGGTTCCTTTATTCTATGAAACAAAAAACTTTGTACAGATTATTTTTTACAGAATAAGAAAAGTTTTGTTCAAATAATTTTTCCATAAAACCAATATTTTGAATATGAAATCGTTTCAAATAAATAAAATTTACGATTACTCAGCCAAAACCGCTCGAAACTCCTTGAAAATTCGCATACACATTCTGTATGCACTGAAAAAGTCATTGGGTTGGTTATAACGATGGGAATATTGAGTATATTATTCAATCATGTTTAATAATAAATTTATACTAACCAAAATCGTGCTGTGCCAATTTTGTTGCGTATCCTTTCCGTGTGATACTGCTCCCAGACACGGAGCTAACGCTTTGTTCAATATCTTCTACATTTTTTACAGAATCATTTCAAGTTTCGTGCAAAACCTCTTCAAAGATGAAGGAACAAATTCGCCGCTTGAAATTTTGTGAACTTGGAAGTTCCCTCGATACTTTTTCTCCATGAAATGGCACAGCACGATTTTGATGAGTATAAATTTATTATCAAACATGATTGAATAATATACTCAATATTCCCATCGTTATCACCAACCCAATGACTTTTTCAGTGCATACAGAATGTGTATGCGAATTTTCAAGGAGTTTCGAGCGGTTTTGGCTGAGTAATCGTAAATTTTATTTATTTGAAACGATTTCATATTCAAAATATTGGTTTTATGGAAAAATTATTTGAACAAAACTTTTCTTATTCTGTAAAAAATAATCTGTACAAAGTTTTTTGTTTCATAGAATAAAGGAACCTCTCTTGTTCCAAGGACAATTTTTCTTCAAAGTGAATGGTTTATCCATAAAAACATTATAAACAATGAATTCATTTGTAAAGAGAACAAATAACGAATCTTGCCAAAATAGTTCAATATTTGGATTCCCTAACTCAAAAAACATAAACACGCATTGAAAAATCAAATGAATACAATCTTGCCTATGGACTCCAATATTGAGCCGGTAACACGACGCGAAATGATGAAAAATTCTCGTTGTGCGTTCATATTAAAATCTCTGTATTTTCAAAACTAATAGTTCAATCGATCTAAAAATTTCCACAAAGTTCCTCCATATAATAACGAACAACTTTGTCGCTGGAAGTTTTTCGTAGCTCATACTTCCCCCGACACTTTTTCAACGCAAAGCATGAAAAATATGATTTTTACTTCGGATTAAGAAATTTGTAATTTTTTATCAACTTTCACAAATTTTTTCCAACATGTACGTCATTGGGTAAATCTTACGAATCGGATTACGCAAGATTCATTACGATACATGAAAAAATGGCCGAATTACGACGAGTTTAATGTTGAAAAACATTGATTTTCGATTTCAAAAAAATAGGTGCTTTTTATTTTTTTTCTTGACAACTATCGACCATAGAAAAAAATTGTAAACGGAGACTCAGATTGATTTTTTAAGCCCTATCACTTAGTATTCTTAGATTTTCAAAATTCAGATTTTTTTTTCGAACCTTCACGTGGCGGCTTGGACAATACTTTTACCGCTTTTCGAACGCATCGTCGGTTATGCTTTCCGTGGGCTCAATTATGAACATATGTTTCATGTGCTAAAGTAAAATGCACCAAAATCAATACAAATTCTCCTTTTAAAAGAAAGCCATAGAATTACAGTACATATACAACAAAAATAATCGTCTCCTCAAATAAAATTAATATAAAAACAGTGAACAGGTAAAAGCATTCAACGAACGTAACCCGTCTTCAAGTACTTTGAGACCAGAGCAGGATTCTCTCCTATATAGCATACCAGTTCAAAAAGGGTTCATTAAGAGTTCAAATGGGATTCAAAGAATTCATTATGAACTCTCTAGAATTCTTTTTGAACTTCTGGGCTGTGTGGGGTGATTGATCCTGAATTTTTTTTATCCAAAGATCAATTTAATTAAGTGAATATTAGTGACGTAAAATGGTTGGAACGATCTATTTGTTTCCTGGGGGAAAAATCAACCATGAAACACCCTCAATATCTGGAGAATTTCAAAATTCACTATAAGAACCCCAAGCAGTTGGGATTTCTCTTATGGAAGTAAAATGATCCTTCTTATTCTCTAAACTCATCACCCTGCTAAAAATGCCAGACCAGATCCTTATACACCTTTGACCCGCATTTGATCGGATTCATGTGCTTTTGTCTAGTTTGTACAACAGTGCTCATTTGATGTACAAACCAGACAAAAGCACATGAAACCTGTCGAATTCCGTTAAAAATCTTGCCAGGTTACATTTGGAATCATTTAGCATGGGACAAAAACCGATCAAAATCCGACTGAAAATTTTTTTCCCGGTTCTGTCTGGTATTTGAAATAGGGTACCTTTTTTTATATCCAACAATCCGTATCGAATCACATCTATTTATTCATATATCTTCCTTTCTCACGTGTGTTTTTTTCTTCGAGGAAACATCATGATGTTGAGATTTTCCGAACTTCATCCTCCATAAAAACGTATTTCTTCGAATCTAAAAAACTGTACTTTGAATAAATTCAAATAGACGTTTGGACCTGGTTTCTTTGCAAACAGTGAATATTTCTTTGTTACGTAAAAAAATTTATTATTCGCTGTTATTTTGGAATAATACATTGATTTACAATCCGCTCTCTGAATAGTAATGAACAGTGTTTTTTCACTTTATCAAGAAAATACATTCGAGTGACAAAAAAGTCCACGGTACTATTTAGAGAGCGGATTGTACATATAGTTGTTTTAACGAGTCCGGTAGCAGTTCTAACGGAAATATTTTTGAATACGTTATTATTGATGGATTCAAAGACTGTATACCATCATATATGTTTCTTCTATCACCCGATAAATAACAAATTCTCAAATAACAGCAATAACATATCATATAAAGATGTTTCCATTGGAACTGTTACCGGACTTGTGACAATAACTGTACATGGAAACGATATTTTTGTCAAAGAAATATTCATTCGAATCGATCCAAATCATAATTTCTTAAATTCAAAGAAATACTTTTTTCTCCGCACATCTATTTGATTTTGGAAATTTTTTCTGCCCAAAGGACGATTTCCCTGACTTTCCCTGACCAAAAATGAAGTTCCCTGACTTTCCATGACCAAAAGTCAATTTGCCTGACTTTCCAGGTCTGTGGGAACCCTGCATTAGAATATAATAGCAGCGACATCTACCATCGTGTTGGGGAATTTCAAAATTCATATATATAGATATAGCAAACCATTTTATGTTGGTACTCCGACACGATGATAGAGGGGACTTAATCTAAAAGCCTGTTGTAGAATTTTGTTCAATTCGGTACATGAAAATGGCGTCGATCTCGTATCCAGTGTATGTATATCAGTGATATTTATTCATGATCTGCGAGTTGAAGAACGACATTGGCCACGTGATGCTAAAGACTCGTATATACAGGGTGGGGCATTTAAAGTGTCGCGAGCGTTTTTTCCAAAAATAAAGTGAGATACGAGAAAATTTTTCGGACAAAAGTTGTAGGGTACCGAGGGGGACATCCGATGGTGGCCTTGGCTTTGACCTCGAATCTCATCTTCAAGGACATTCTGAGATCAACTCTTGTTTTTTAAATAGCATCTCATATTTTTTACTGCAGATTTGGATTCTGGGTCAAAAACCAAGAAACTTTTGTCTGAACCATTTTCCTGAAATCCGCAAAAATGGCGCTCTAATCGATATTGTTCCATTTTGAATCTGACATTCGAATAACTCGAAAACGAAGGGTCTTGCAAAAGAATGTTTCGTACAAAAGTTGTCAATACACAACACATTTCAATCGTCTACATTACCACCATTCAGAGCTCACGCGATGTAAACACACGACGGGGTTCAGTGAAAATTCACGATTTTGAAAGTCAGTTTGTCAGTTACATTTGATTATTACTTGGTTTATGACAAATTGAAAATCATGGATATCCGATACACGGTTTCTGAAAAGCTCGATATGATCTACATTTACGGTGAAGTGCATAAGAACCCCAGACAAGCATATGACTTGTATGCAGAACGATTTCCTGAAAGAACAACGCCATCCATTAGGTATTTTCAACGCATTACAAAATTATTCTCAGAAACGGGAAGTGTTACAAGGGAAAAACGTCATCGAATGAGAACTGTTAGCGGAGAAAATGCGGAAGTTAATGTACTAGCTGCAGTAGCCAATAATCCACACGTGAGCTCTCGTGAAATTGAACTCCATTCGGGAATTTCTCGAAGAAGTGTTCTTCGAATACTGGAACGTCACAAATTCCATCCGTATCACATTTGTTTGCATCAAGACCTTCACGGTGATGATTTCGAAAATCGTGTACAGTTTTGTCGATGGGGTCTAGCGCAAATGCACAATAACAACTTCATCAACATATTATTTTCTGATGAGTCGACGTTCACCAATCATGGTCAAGTAAATCGACATAATATGCATTACTGGGCGACAGAAAATCCAAGATGGTTACGTCAAGTAGAGCATCAAAGACAATGGGCTGTGAATGTTTGGTGTGGTATTTTTCGATCTCGAGTAATTGGACCGTACTTCATTGCAGATACGCTAAATGGAGAGAAGTACAGACATTCCTTAGATCAAGTACTTCCAACATTACTTGAAGACATACCTATTCAGGAACGATTGAATATGTGGTATCAACACGATGGTTGTCCATCCCATTATGCAGTCACAGCTCGAGAAATATTGGACAGAGATTATCCTGGACGATGGATAGGACGTCGTGGACCAGTTCATTGGCCTGCCCGTTCTCCGGATCTTACTTCTCCAGATTTTTTATGGGGATACATAAAAGATACAGTTTATCAACAAGCACCGACTACACCTGAGAATATGCGTCAACGAATCATCAATGCATGCGCGAGCATCAATGAAGATATTTTAGCACGAGTTCAGCAATCTTTTGTAAAACGTTTTGAAATGTGTATTGAAGTCGAAGGCCATCATTTTGAGCATCTACTGCATTAAAATTATCCAAGTGATGTAGACGATTGAAATGTGTTGTGTTTTGTCTGTTATACCCCATCACCTCCGTTTCAGTTCAAGGGGTCCCCCTTGGAATCAGACAACTTTTGTCCGAAACATTCTCCTCCAAGACCCTTCGTTTTCGAGTTATTCTAATGTCAGATTCAGTATGGAACAATATCGATTAGAGCGCCATCTTTGCGGATTTCAGGAAAATGGTTCAGACAAAAGTTTCTTGGTTTTTGACCTAGAATCCAAATCTGCAGTAAAAAATATGAGATGCTATTTAAAAAACAAGAGTTGACCTCAGAATGCCCTTGAAGATGAGATTTGAGGTCAAAGCCAAGGCCACCATCGGATGTCCCCCTCGATACCCTACAATTTTTGTCCGAAAAATTTTCTCGTATCTCAATTTATTTTTGGAAAAAACGCCCGCGACACTTTGAATGCCCCACCCTGTATACAAATGAATTTCTATAGAACATTAAACAAGAAATTTAAATGATATAATTTCATAAAATCTTCTTCGGCCACGCCAAGTGTTGCTGGTTGATGCGAATTCCGAAACAGGGTGGCTTTCACATCTTTTTCTTTAATGGTATATTTGTTATACCAAGTAATCTCCCGGAAAGAGTGAAGTATTTTTTTCAAGGATTTTTTTTTCAAGTGTTATTGTATAACGTTTGTATGGTTTTTGGGATTTGACGTTATTTTTTACTGTGTTAGAGTTTTTAGGGGTTTTTGTGAGACATTTGTATGTTTTGTGAAATTCTACTTTTTTTTCACTTTTTAATATATTAATATTTGAATAATGTTAAGGCTAATAGATTATTTTAACAGTATCAATTCATTACAGAACGCAGCAGACGTAAATCGCATAGTTAGGCTGAAATGTGAAGAATTGCGACGCCAAAATTCTTCTTTCCAACCGCTTCCCGTCATTGTTGGACCATTGAATAAGATAGAAAGTTCGTATGTCCTTATAAATGAATACCGATATGAAGTTGAATCTCCGTTACACGCTATTGATTTAGCATTCAAAATATGTTATGCATTGGACTGCGAGTACTCTCAACAATCTTTTCATTTATGGTTATTTATTCAAAAAGTAGGATACGAAATTGAAAATTCCGGCGATAAGTTTGGTACCGCCTTGAATACTGTTATAAATGAAGTGATTGGACGATTCCCGGTACATTAAGTTCGACTGTGCAAAATGTTCACTTGCTTTACGTGTGAGGACACTTTTGATAGCAATGACACGTTGATTTCTCATATTTTGAAGCTTGATCCTCTATTAAAAGTATACACATGCAATGAATCAACTTTTGGGAATAGAAAGTTTACACTCTTGAACTCATTCAGAAAACATCAAAATTCTAAACATACATCTCATTCGACTAAAGATTGCCCACATGATTTTGATTCAAATATAAGTGAAGATATCGACAATCTTAATGATCCTAATGGTCTGCTCATAACTGATAATGAAGAAAATGTTGATAATATTCTTTTTGATGATATTTTGGACAATGAAACTATTGATTTATTTCTATTCTGTACCAAAAATCCGAATAATGCAAAAGACACGATTACTTGTACATTTCAAAATCCAGCAACTCATTGTCAAGTGAAAAATGCATCTCAAGAGAATCGAGATCTTGCCTACCAAGCGTTATGTTTCATTTCAAAATTATATGCATTTATCGATATGCCAAGAAGCAGAATATCGAGTTTGCTGGACCTTGTAACACAGTTTTTGAACGGATCATTTATTTCTCGTTTGGAACAATCAATTATAGCACGTTCAACAACTTTAGGAGAGTCAGATGAGGAATTACTCAAGATAAAAACTATGTTTTCTACAGCCAAAATGCCATTTCTCGGACTAGAAACAGAATATCTGCGTTTTAAACATTTCACAAAGTGTGAACATTTATTGGGCCTGAACAGGTATTTCTAGGTGAAAGAGATGATTTCAGAATGAAGAATGATCATCAGAAACTTATGCATATACCAGTAACTGCTGAATTTATTCCTATAAAACATGTGTAGTACATACATAGTTTAAAACAAAATACATCTACATGCGAAAATTTTATGCAGGGTGAATTCTGGAAAGAAGAAATGTCGATGTTTCCTTCTAAAATTGTATTTCCATTAATGATGTATTTCGACGACTATGAAAATAACAATCCACTAGGAAGTCACGCAGGAATTGCGCAGTGTGGAGCGGTGTATGTAAGCGTACCCTGTTTATCACCAGAATATCAATCGAAACTTGACAACATATTCCTCTTTTCATTATTCAATACCATCGATCGAAAAGTATTAAAAAATCACGTGATTTTTGAGAAGGTGGTTGAAGAACTGAATTTTCTCGAACAAGAAGGAATAGTTGTTACTAGGGGTGTGCGGGTACCCGAGTCATCGGGTTTTTATCGGGTCGGGTCGGGTCGGGTACCCGTCGGGTCGGGTTTTTCAATTACCCGAGTTTTTCGGGTACCCGATTACATTCGGGTAATTCAAATATAGCAAACGTTTTCCTCAGCAGGAAATATTGTGACAGCAACTCAATCAAGATTGCTGACAAAACATGTGGGAGAGTTGTGCTTCCTCCATTCAAATTTAAAAATATGGAAAAAGGATGATATTTATAAGAAGAATATTTATTTTCATTGATGTTCAAGATTCTATATTGTGGTTACTAAATACGAAAATAGATAATATATCATTTATGAGATATAAATGTGATTATATTTTTTAATTGAATTAGAAAATAAATATAAACATTCCATGAAGCAATTTGGAGATTTCTTAATCCGCTGCATAATCAATTACATGGAGTAACAACCCTAATAGACTTGTACTGAATATGGCATTCTTCATATTAGAATCGAATTCATATGAAATCCCCTTATTCCTACAATCGCTCAAGACAATTTGTCCTTAAAATATCAACGGCAATGGCAACTTCGAATAGAAGTTGAAAATATTAAATTTAAGCGATTTTATTATATTCGGGTACCCGACTTGGAAAACCCGATTTAATCGGGTACCCGACCCGACCCGATAAAAAGTGCTACCCGCACACCCCTAGTTGTTACGTATGAAAATAGGCAAGTCCGAATTTTTTCCAAATTGGCATTAATTCTGGGGGACAATCTTGGAGTTCATTCGTTATTGGGGTTTGTAGAAAGTTTTCGAGCGCGGTATCCTTGTAGATTTCGTTTAATCGATGCTAAGGATATAAATAACACATTCCATGAACGTTTTTGTACTCTTCGAAGTGCAGCTAATTACGAAGAACAAGTATCATTAAATGATGTATCTACGACGGGTATCAATGAACAATGTTTTTTCCATAAAGTTAACGGGTTCCATGTTACAAAAAATCTGTCTGTAGACGTTATGCATGATCTATTGGAGGGTATATGCCGATATGATTTCGGAAGTATATTCCATTACTTCATAAAGGAAATTGAATTATTCTCATTAGATGACTTGAATTCAAGAATCAAAGGGTTTCAATACGGTTGTAATGAAAAGCGTAACATTCCTCCAGAAATTTTGGAAGTACATATGAAGCAAAAAAAATTAATGATGTCCTCAGCTGAGATGTTATGTTTTGTGAGGTACGTGACACTTATGATTGGGGACTTGATTCCACCAAAAACTCCCCAGTGGAATTTGATTATCTTATAAAAAAAAATAGTTGAAATTGTAATTGCACCTGCTCATGTTTTACCTGAGCATTCTGATTCACTACAAACATTAATTGAGGAATATTTACAATTATTATCCACATTATCCCCGGGCAGTCTCCGCCCAAAACACCATATTCTTATACACTACCCCAGAGTTATGAACCTTATGGGCCCTCTTTGGAAACTGTCATCTATGAGATATGAAGCTGAACATCAGGGAGGGAAACGAGCCTCACGAGCTAGCATTAGCAGAGTTAATGTTTGTCACACTATCGCACTAAGGCATCAATTAGTATCAAACTACCGGCTGATGACGGGTGATACAAAATCTTGTGAATTCGAAGTTGGTCCTTCTATCAAAATCTTGAAAAAGAAAGTTCCTCATTCTGAATTCATCTTACCGCTTCTGCCTAATGATATGGCGGAAAATATCTCTTTAGCTAAATGGATTTCGTTCGAAAGTATGAAAATTAAATATGCTACAGTTATGATGTTCCCTGGTCACGAGCCTCAGTTTTTCGAAATACGATATATTATTTTAGAAGAAACATACAAAACAAGTTTTATTATAAAACGTTTCCGTGATGCTTATTTTGATCCACATTATGAAGCTTTTAGTGTAGACCCTGAACAATCAACTTGGGAGTTTTTTAAACTCGACGATTTAAATTGTTGTTCAGTAACTTTTATGAGTAGAGCGAGCAATGGAGAGTACTTAATTCCTAAGAAATGGATATAATGAATCTAGTATTCATCTTTGACTGTAAAAAAAAACTTCTTTCCATTTTCATATGAGATATTTTAATATTCTTAATATTAATTACTGTGATGTACTTCATATTTTATTGTATGAGATTGTATTATTTTAAACTCCTGAAAAATTATAAAAATTTTGATAATAAAATATCACTTTTATATAACAATGAGACTAAGTGATTCAATGTATTTAACCATTTAATAATTTTATATGTTGGTTTGATGACTTTCAATGAAATGCATTTTGTTAAAATAGTATGAGATACTCTCATTGTGAAAAAAACATTCATTCATTGTTGATTATCATATTAATGATATGTATGGTTCAATTTATGCATAAAAATTACGTATGGTTCATCTCGATGTAATTATAATGTATCCTCATATTCCAGCACTTCAACTACTGAAAATCCGAAAGATACTCAGTGAAGAGAAAGATTGCATAAAAATAGTGAATTGGATTGAAAAGTGATAAGCTAAACATACAATATTAAGAAGTTAGATACTCCTCGGTATGAAATTTAGTACGTACCATGTTTCAAATACCCCAAATAATACAGAGTTTAGTGGGATATCTGGATAGGATCTACCTGGAACAGCACTATACAGGGTGGGGCATTTAAAGTGTCGCGGGCGTTTTTTCCAAAAATAAAATGAGATACGAGAAAATTTTTCGGACAAAAATTGTAGGGTATCGAGGGGGACATCCGATGGTGGCTCTGGCTTTGACCTCAAATCTCATCTTCAAGGGCATTCTGAGGTCAACTCTTGTTTTTTAAATAGCATCTCATATTTTTTACTGCAGATTTGGATTCTAGGTCAGAAACCAAGAAACTTTTGTCTGAACCATTTTCCTGAAATCCACAAAGATGGCGCTCTAATCGATATTGTTCCATACTGAATCTGACATTAGAATAACTCGAAAAAGAAAGGGTCTTGGAGGAGAATGTTTCGGACAAAAGTTGTCTGATTCCAAGGGGGACCCCTCGAACTGAAACGGAGGTGATGGGTTATAACAGACAAAACACAACACATTTCAATCGTCTACATCACTTGGATAATTTTAATGCAGTAGATGCTCAAAATGATGGCCTTCGACTTCAATACACATTTCAAAACGTTTTACAAAAGATTGCTGAACTCGTGCTAAAATATCTTCATTGATGCTCGCGCATGCATTGATGATTCGTTGACGCATATTGTCAGGTGTAGTCGGTGCTTGTTGATAAACTGTATCTTTTATGTATCCCCATAAAAAAAAATCTGGAGAAGTAAGATCCGGAGAACGGGCAGGCCAATGAACTGGTCCACGACGTCCTATCCATCGTCCAGGATAATCTCTGTCCAATATTTCTCGAGCTGTGACTGCATAATGGGATGGACAACCATCGTGTTGATACCACATATTCAATCGTTCCTGAATAGGTATGTCTTCAAGTAATGTTGGAAGTACTTGATCTAAGAAATGTCTGTACTTCTCTCCATTTAGCGTATCTGCAATGAAGTACGGTCCAATTACTCGAGATCGAAAAATACCACACCAAACATTCACAGCCCATTGTCTTTGATGCTCTACTTGACGTAACCATCTTGGATTTTTTGTCGCCCAGTAATGCATATTATGTCGATTTACTTGACCATGATTGGTGAACGTCGACTCATCAGAAAATAATATGTTGATGAAGTTGTTATTGTGCATTTGCGCTAGACCCCATCGACAAAACTGTACACGATTTTCGAAATCATCACCGTGAAGGTCTTGATGCAAACAAATGTGATACGGATGGAATTTGTGACGTTCCAGTATTCGAAGAACACTTCTTCGAGAAATTCCCGAATGGAGTTCAATTTCACGAGAGCTCACGTGTGGATTATTGGCTACTGCAGCTAGTACATTAACTTCCGCATTTTCTCCGCTAACAGTTCTCATTCGATGTCGTTTTTCCCTTGTAACACTTCCTGTTTCTGAGAATAATTTTGTAATGCGTTGAAAATACCTAATGGATGGCGTTGTTCTTTCAGGAAATCGTTCTGCATACAAGTCATATGCTTGTCTGGGGTTCTTATGCACTTCACCGTAAATGTAGATCATATCGAGCTTTTCAGAAACCGTGTATCGGATATCCATGATTTTCAATTTGTCATAAACCAAGTAATAATCAAATGTAACTGACAAACTGACTTTCAAAATCGTGAATTTTCACTGAACCCCGTCGTTTGTTTACATCGCGTGAGCTCTGAATGGTGGTAATGTAGACGATTGAAATGTGTTGTGTATTGACAACTTTTGTACGAAACATTCTTTTGCAAGACCCTTCGTTTTCGAGTTATTCGAATGTCAGATTCAAAATGGAACAATATCGATTAGAGCGCCATTTTTGCGGATTTCAGGAAAATGGTTCAGACAAAAGTTTCTTGGTTTTTGACCTAGAATCCAAATCTGCAGTAAAAAATATGAGATGCTATTTAAAAAACAAGAGTTGATCTCAGAATGCCCTTGAAGATGAGATTTGAGGTCAAAGCCAAGGCCACCATCGGATGTCCCCCTCGGTACCCTACAACTTTTGTCCGAAAAATTTTCTCGTATCTCACTTTATTTTTGGAAAAAACGCCCGCGACACTTTAAATGCCCCACCCTGTATAAACATCCACAGGCACATTGTGCAACGGTATTTGTCTCACACATCCCAGCACTTCAAAAAGAATTCCTGAGAATTCATACTGAATCCTTGAAAGTTCCAGTTGAATTCTTTACAAACTCTTTTTAATCTGGTGTGCTGTATGTGCGCTTCAGTTCCACAAACAGTCATTAAATTCCACATAACTCTCTTGATTTGCAAGATATTTTGGAGAATCATTGAAAGCTGTTCAAGCAGTCTTATGCAAAGTGAATGGATATATATATATATATATATATATATATATATATATATATATATATGATATTTTTGAGGGGTCTCCAAGTGTTCTTACTTCTGAAAAATATTTTTGAAAACGTTTTTAAACAACCGTTACACAATTTTGAAGCATTTGTGAAAAATTTATTTGAAAGCATTGTATGGAAATGAAAACACTTTGAGACCCTCAACATATATTTTTCCACATATAAGACTTTGCAATAATTATTCTCCACAATATCTTGGAAATCAAGAGTGTTGTGTGGGGGTAGTGGCCCTTTGTGGAACATATTTACCGCTACGCTAAAAGCATCTAATTCATACATCTAGTAAGGTTTCTACTGCTATTATTATCGCTTGGGATTGCAACTACTTGGGATAGTAATGATTCCTAATCTTTATATGAATGAACCCTATACACTCATTACTGGACAACACTTATGAACGCTGGCATTGGTCACTTTCTGCTAGGAACAGTCCCGATGTTGACCATATTAACCATCGCCTGACATTAGATGGGAATGAAATACAGAATAATTCTCAGCAGTAGCGTAGAAACCATAGGAACCATCACTACCTCCAACAAGGAACTGTTGATAGAAAAGTTGAGTTGTCACCAGTTTGCTAGCCTTTTCTAGCGATGAACCCTTGTACTGCTAGTAATCATTCCCCGTTCGTTTCTCTCCGTGTATTGAGTGTTTCTCATAAGCAAATTGAAACAAGTAGGTTTCGAATCGGTGATTCCAGATTGAATTGGGGGATCTTCCATATAATCATTCATCTCAGAACACTGGTTGCGAACCTTTTGAATTTCAATACGGCAATCCAGTTAAATCCGACTAACAGTCACTTTGTGGGAAAACCTCATTTTCCCCATAACATTCTCAATCTGCATCCGATTCGGACGACTCCCTTGCATATCTGCTCTGAAATCATTAAAATTCATCCCCGCAATATCGGACAGAGAACGATTGGATTCTTCAAAATGGCATACCCATATAGAAACCACACAATTTCAATACTGCATATCCAGTTTTGTTCCGTGCCATTGGAAATCCCGTTTGAACCGTGTTCATTTCCAATATACCACAGATTCAGTTTGTAAATGACAGATTAGACCATATTGATACCAATCAAAATTGAATTGTGATCTAATGGTCATTCGAAGCAGGACGGAAACTTCCCCATCAATTAGAATTGATAAAGTCATACGCGTATGGTAATTTCTTGAATCTTTCTGAAACACGAGTCAATATGGGTAAAATAATGCAACTGTGTTCGAAAATAATATATCTATATGGTAAACGATGCTTACCGAAGATTCCTGAACGAACGTTTCGTCTTCTCTCTTGAAATTAGGCTGAAGATGGAAGAGGTTCAAAGCGTTTGATATATTTTGAAATGGATTGTTGAATATTCTCTTATTGAAGTTCGCTTTCCCGCCTTTCATTTCAAAGAAATTCATGTTTAACGCCACAATGCGGCGTAATTAATGGTACGTTATCCTTCTCACGAGTGGTAGGAAACTTTTTTTTCTATATAAGACTATCACACGTGGTCAGGCCAGGGTTTACGTTGGGACCATCGGGGCGGAAAGCTTCAGAGGGAGGCGAATTTCCACCGGAGCAACAAATTTAGAAAGGAGAATTGAAATTTTGTGGAATTCTACTGTGCTGAAAATTATGGGTTACATGAATTTATTCAGAATCGTATATCATATAACGAATAATAGGGATGTGGATGAACTCAAATAATTCAAGTTACCAATTCGACAATGAATCTAATTTTCAGTTTGTCGCATTTTCAAGAATTCAATTTAATTCGGGTTCCCGATATTTTTCGAATATCTGATTTGATTCAAGATTCATGATAGTTTTCGGATACACAATATGATTTGAATAATTGAATATGTTTCGAGTATTTTGAATCAGTCAATTATGATTCAGATTTATAAAACCGCATTATTGGAGTTTATTGTGACTAATTCTGTATTAACCCTTCACGGACTACCTTAAAATTGTTTGGAAAAAATACTGTTTGTTGATGTGAATCTTTTGAAATGTACCGATCGCAACGCCAACTACGCGCGAGAATTTGTATTAGTTCGATAGAAGATCGGCTAGACACGCTAGCAGTGATGCCAGGAAAAACGGTGCGGACCGAAATATCACCCCTCCATTGTTCACACAATGACACGTTCGTATACGTGTGACTCACATGTATACGAAAGTTTCATCGTGTGCACGGTAGAGGGGCTGATTTTTCGGTCTTTTCTGGCATCACTGCACGCTAGTATGAGAGAGTGCTCGCAACCGAACGGTTCCAATAGTCAGTCTAATATTTTAAACATTTTATTTTCGCACATTTCGATAAAATGTACACGAAAGGTGAACAATAAATACAATGACAACTTAATGTCAAGAAGTTTCATTAACACTGTTTTTTGACACAGATGAGCAAACAAAAGTCACTTTTTCACAAAGGAAAAATAAAAACCGTGGAAATATCTCCCGTTTCAAACTGTCTACGTGTAGTCCGCACTTTTACGGAGGAAAAGAACTATGTACGAAGGTAACTGTAAGAAAAAGTATCGCAGTTACGACCACTCATGTGCAAGTGTTAAAATTCAACGTTTTCTTCATTTTGAGACTTTTAGTTATTGCCCAGATAGCAATTTAACCTTGCTGCAATGTTGTCAGGCAAGGTTGTCAATAACAAGCCAAAAACAATCGAATGACAAGCGTGACAGGGTTATGACAAGCCTACATGTTATCTGGGTGATAGCTACTATAATACCCGAGTTCAATTGATTTGATTCATTTGTTTTTGATATTTTGATACAAGGTGGATGCTCGTACCGTGTGGGCCATCGCTGAACATTGAAAATTTTGGTCCACTATTGGACCATTTTCCAGTATCAGAGAACTCTTCAAGAATCCTGCAATAACTTTCGAAAGTATTACAATCCGATCGAGAGGAGAATTCTCAAAGAGCTACCCAGACAGCACAGAATGTTCTCTGAACGTTTTGAACACGTATACTTGATTCTGCGTGCCTTGGTCCCCGAAGAGTAGATTTTCCAAATGTTGAGAGTACCAGCATTTTGAATGCCCTTGAATACGTTCTCAATACATTCCTTTCATCTGCTATGGGCCGTTCTCATAATGTTTCCCTAACGTAATTTCATGAAAACTAAGCTTTAAAAACATGTGTGCAGCTTCACACAACGTTATGGAAACCTTTATTGAACACGTTGCCAGTACGTTACATGGTGCAAATGAATAGAATTGACCGGGACATTTGCACTTACCTGGGACATACATGTGACGTTCTTAGAACATCCTTAGACGTTTTTTACATGTTCTCTGTGTAACCAAGCACGTTTCTGAACCTTCAAAAGACCTCCCGGCGCTGTATGGGTATATTCTTCAGGTATTTGCTAGGTCTCTAAGTACTCCGTAAGTATCTATTTGAATAGTTTCGATAGTCTTGAAGAATTCTTTCCGAGGATTCGTAATTTTTTTCAAATTCTCATAGAGCTTCTTGTGCGAGTCGCCTTCGATGCCACATATTTTTGATGCTACATAGCGGCGATCCTACAGATTATTTCCAGGTGCCTCGATGCTACATAAGTGCGCTGCTACATAGCTGCGATCCTACATAAGGAGTTTTTTACAAAATGTCGATCAGCTCGATGCTACATATGCTCGATTCTACATATGGTATTCCTTTGTACAGATGACTCGATGCTACATATGCTCAATCCTACATAAGATATTCTTTTGTGCGAATGCCTCGATGCTACATAAGTGCGTTGCTACACAGCTGCGATCCTGCATAAGGATTTTTTTGACGTCATGTCGAACGGCTCGATGCTACATAAGCTCGATCCTACATATGATATTCTTTTGTACAAATGCCTCGATGCTACATAAGTGCGTTGCCACATAGCTGCGATCCTACATGAGGATTTTTTTGACGAAATGTCGAACGGCTCGATGCTACATATGCTGCATCCTACATATGATGTCCCTCTGTACAAGTGACTCGCTGCTACATAAGTGCGTTGCTACATAGCTGCGTACATATTATGTCCAGGTGCCTCGATGCTACATGAGTGCGTTGCTACATAGCTGCGATCCTACATAAGGAGTTTTTTACAAAATGTCGATCGGCTTGATGCTACATACGCTCGATCCTACATATGGTGTTCCCTTGTACAGGTGCTTCGATGCTACATATGCTTGATTCTAAATATGGTATTTCTTTGTACAGATGACTCGATGCTACATATGCTCGATCCTACATAAGATATTCTTTTATGCGAATGCCTCGATGCTACATAAGTGCGTTGCTACATAGCTGCGATCCTGCATAGGGATTTTTTTGACGTAATGTCGAACGGCCCGATGCTACATAAGCTCGATCCTACATATGATATTCTTTTGTACAAATGCCTCGATGCTACATAAGTGCGTTGCTACATAGCTGCGATCCTACATAAGGAGTTTTTTACAAAATGTCGATCGGCTCGATGCTACATATGCTCGATCCTACATATGGTATTTCTTCGTACAGATGACTCGATGCTACATATGCTCGATCCTAGATATAATATTTTTTTGTACAAATGCCTCGATGCTACATAAGTGCGTTGCTACATACCTGCGATTCTACATAAGAAATTTTGTCATAAAATGTTGGTGAGCTCAACCCTATATAGAGCATTCTCTGAAAAATTCTGATCCTCCATGGGAAAAAATTGAAGAAAATTCAATCAGATCCAATGTGGGAATTTTGGTGTATTCAAGTTGACAAAAGGTCTTGGTGAATCGATGGCTTGCTGTTCCTTTGGAAAGAATTGTTTTTCTCTGTGACACGTTACGGAATACATTTCTTTATGTGATAATATTAAACTTGTGATATAAAAGGAGGAAAATACTGTGAAGACTTCATCAAAATTTCATAACCCATCCGAAGATCAGGGATTTTCATGCATAGAAAATATTTTTTTGGAACCTGGATGAAATGAATACGTTTGCATAAAAAACCGATCACTCATAATACAAAAGTGCAATTGCTTGTTTTGATTGTTGTTGAATATGTTCGCAACAACTTTCCCACTGAGAGTTTCTTTAGTATCGCGAATTCTTTACTTTTTTTCATCATGAAAGTCCTCAAACGCGATCCACATAAACATGCATATATCTCAGATTACTCTTGGAAACTTTTCTGAATAAATTGGTAATGAATTCTGGTGAACATCTTATCAAACGCGTATAGAATTCTAAAAGCGTTCTTGAGGATTCCCTAAAGATATCTTGAACAGTTCTCAAAGATATCTTTAATGATTCTTCGAGAACTCTTAAAAAAAAGTATGAGAAGTTTTCAATAAGGAATCTTTGAGAAATTTTTGAGATTTCTTAAAGAACTCTTCAAGATATTTTCAAGAAATCTCGAATGTTCGTTGAATATACTATATCTTAAAGAATTCTTGAAAGTTTTAAATATTGGTGAACACCCACAGATACCTTGCTCTGTCATTGACCAAGAATTTTGCCGCAACTGGAATCGATCTGGGGTTTTCTCAATCACAGATAGACGAACAACAAGCAGAAAAGAAGCACATATGCTATAGGTCTGTAAATTAGCTACCACGACTATCAAATTCATTAGAACGTGTCACAAGGAAATGCAGAAAAGACAGAAGCGCAGCAAAAATCCCCCAGATCCTTCCATCTGGCGCACTCCACAGACCCACTGACAAATAATTACGTAGCCCATTCAGGATTAATTCGATGAAAATTGAACACATGCAACAATAATATGATTATAGAAATTTTATTGTTGTAGAATGACTATAGTTCATCATAACATGTTCTCTCCAAAAGTTTCATCTTTTCACTTATTATCTTTGTTTTCAAAGAATTGAATTCTTCAATATCATGAATATTAAATATCTTTTTCCTCACATATTTCCACTTCCACTGATCCTTATCGTTAAATATATATGTTGAAATGAGAGGAGAAATTTGTTGGTAAATAAGATTGTTTCCATCCTGGACACATATTTAGGCATAACGATATGTGAGTGTGAAAATATGTGAAAAGAAAGATATTTCATGTTCATGATAATCAAGAATTCAATTCTTTGAAAATAAAGATAATTCGAAATCAGAATACAGATTTATAGGAATAGAAATATAATCCAGATTGAATGGAACAACTGGAAGAATAAAACTTTTGGAGAGAACATGGTAGAATGAATTGTATCTCCAGTCACATGAGTTAGCATGAACTATAGGTAATCTACAACAATTATCACAAAATTGTTGTATGTGTCTAATTTTCATCAAATTGACCATGAATAGTCTACTTAATTATTTGTCAGTCGGTCTTTGAAGTCCACGTGATGCAAGGATCTGGAGTATACACGGAGAAAAGAAAACAGTTACGGTGAATTGTTGTCACATTCACCATGAATGTGACAGAATTTAGTAAATTTTGGATATTTACTCTGAATGTGTTCACATTGGCAGCTGATGTATTTATATTCATGGTGGATGTGAACACATTCAGAGTGAATGTCCAAAATTTACTAAATTCTGTCATATTCATGGTTTATGCGACAACAATTCACCTTAACTGTTTTCTTTTCTCCATGTATGTGCTGCGCTTCTGTCTTTTCTCCATTTGCTTGCGACACCACTTAATGAAATTGATAGTGGTGGTACATAACATATAGATCTATGGTATATCTGCTTCTTTTTTGCTGTTTCTTCATCCACCTGCGATTCTATTGGGAAAAGCTGATAGCGGCATACCTGAAGCAAGGATCTGTGGTACCTCTACTGCACTTTTGCCTTTCCTTCATTTTTGGACGACACCAACTAATAAAGTTGATAGTGGTGATAGCTAATGTACAGGTCTCTATGTTTTATCTGCTTCATTCCTGTCTGTTGTTCATCCATCTATAATTCTACTATAATAATCCGATATCAGAATACCTAACGCGAAGATTTGTGGTATGTCCACTCTGCTCTTGCCTTCTCTTGATTTCCTTGCGAGATCACTTACTGGAATTAATTATGGTGGTAGCTATTTTACAGAGGCATGTTATGTTTGTATCGTTTCCGTTTCCTCTGCATCTACCAGTAACTTTACTCGCAGAATCTAGAAAAATCATTTTGTATTTAGTTGATAGTTTTAATTCCAAATATCTGATATATTTCAGCATAACTGACGTGATAAGAGACTCATCTTATTTTTCTACCTCCCTATATTCCTTTCGTTTTTCTTCTCAAACTCTGAATTCTTATTACAAAGTGTCATTCACTGACTGATTCATTGTGATCAGAACGCATTCATTTTATAATAACCTTCAATCATTCACTTCATACCATTCGTTATGATTTCAATTAAATTCATTTTGTAATAATATGTGAGTTTTTTCTTGAAAACAGGGTGATGACCTGTAATTCATCCATTTCGTATTTTTCGAGTTTGGGCTAGTACCCGGTTAACTCCGATAAATGATTCATCTATTTATCTATTTCGTATCATCACCTATCAATGCATTGTTGACATATTGAACTACACTGCTATATGCCATACATATCCATATAGTATACGTATTGAAAGGAACGCTATTGGATGTTGGGGAAAAGGAAGAGACAGAATACATCCATATGATTGGAAACTCATCCGACAAGTGGATGAAAAAGTTGGTCGTAATACACTGTAAAAAATCGGAAACGAGATTTCCCGTTCCTACTTGGGAATCTGAAAATATTTATAATATCATCATTCTGAATGTAGGTAAAATACAAAGACCAAGTTGGATTTTCACAAAAATTTTGTAAATATACTACTCTGAATATTGGTGTATTACAGTAGATTTGTAAGTTTTATGATGAATCAGTGTAAACTTATCATGAAATCGGTAAAAACTTCACTTTCAAAGTAGGTAATAACCCTAGCGGATTCGAATTTACCAAAGAGTGGACCACAAATTGACCAATTAATTCCCAAACAATGGCCAAAAAGTATCCAGAGGAATGGCCGAAAACAGTCATATTAGGGGTGGTTTTGTGAATTTTTTGGCCCAAAATACTACCGAAAGATTACTGTCAGGGAATGCAATTTTCCAGTCATATTGCGATCATGTCTGGATACGGATCAAAGAATGACCGTTAAAATGGGAAATAATTGTGGTACAATTTTGGTAATTTTCATAAAAGAGACCATAAGTTATCACAATATTATGGGATCTTTCCGGTGATATTGTGGTCATGTTGCAGAACGGACCGAAACATTATCGTATGGATGAAAAAGGTTTTGGTACAATTTTGGTCACTTGCACAAAAATGTCCCAAACATTACCATTATATGGGACAGATATTCTTGGTCACATTTCGGTCATATTTCGAAGCGCAATCTTTGTCGAAAATAAAAAAAAATTTTTTCCGGACCTAGAATTGAACTTGAGTTTTCTTGATTACTAATCAAGTGACTTGTCACTGAGCCATGGACCAGATTCTCGTTAGGCCATAGAAAAGAAGTGTATACTGATGTGTGAATAATTCTGATCATATCGCTGTCATGAATGCATTCAAACAGTAAACATCATATACGAGCCGAAGTGGCATCAGAACTTTCCGAATGTGTATAAATTTATTTACACTATGCGCGTTCATAGAACATTCGAAAGGTTCTGATGACACTTCGGCTTTCATATGATTTTTCCAATAATATTTACTGTTTGAATCACGGTGCAAGAAGTATATATAGGTGGTCCAACCTCACCCCCCCCCCCTCCTGCCCCTCGTCATAGTATGAATGTTCTTATTTGACTCGGTTTGCGCTATGAATCTTAGAGGGCAGCACAGAGAATAATGACCTGAGTGTGAGGAAGAAACAAGTACTATCTATAGATACTATATCTTTTTTTCTCCCTCACACTCAGGTCATTATTCTCTGTGCTGCCGTCTTGGATTCATAGTGCAAACCGAGTTTTATAAGAAAAAAGATGGCGGACGAGTTGAACTACCTATATTTCTACCGTGGTTTGAATGCATTCATGACAGCGATACGATCAGAAGTATTCACACATCACTTATATACACTTCTTTTCTGTGTCCTTTAGAACCCAATCCATGGTTCAGTGACAAGTCACTTGGTTAGTAATCCAAAAAACCCAGTTTCGATCCCAGCGACGGAAAATTTTTTTTTTATTTTTCACAAAAACATGACCAGAAATATCTGTCCCATATAACGGTAATGTTTGGGTCATTTTTGTACAAGTGACCAAAATTGTACCAAACCTTTTTCCTCTCTACGGTAATATTTTGGTCCGTTCTGCAACATGACCACGATATCACCGAAAAGATCCCATAATATTGTGGTAATTTCATGGTCTCTTTCATGAAAATGACCAAAATTGAGGGGCCGGGTGCAATAAGGGGGTGTACGCTCGAAAACACTGAAAAGTATTGTCCACCCGTGACGTCACACGCCAAAATCAGAAGTTGGAATTTCGAAATTTGAAAAATACTAGGTGAAAGGTCTCAAAAAATCAATGTGAGTCTTCTATTACGATTTTTTCCTGTGATCAATAGTTTGTGAGTAAAAAAATAAAAACTGCAAATTTTTTCTCTTCAGAAATCAATGTTTTTCAACATTAAACTCGTTGTAACTCAGTCATTTTTCGACGTATCAAGATAAATGATGTGGATTCTGATCCGTAAGACTTCCCCGGAAACGATAATGTCCTAGAAGTTCGTAAAAATAAAAAAAAAATTAATAAATTTACAATTCGAAGTAAAAATTACGTTTTTCATGCTTGGCATTGAAAAAGTGGTGAGGGAAGTTTGAGCTACAAAAAACTCCCAGTGACAAAGTTGTTCGTTAGTGGGTGGACAAACTTTTTAGAGAATTTCAAATCAATTCAACTATCAGTTCGCGAAATACAGCGATTTATTTATGAACGCGCAACTGAAATTCATCACATTTTATGTCGTTCAACGACAGAATATCAGGGACCGTAGGAAAGATTATATTTACTCGATTTTTCAACCCTGGTTTATGTTTTTTGGGTCGGGGAATTCGAATATCGAAGTATTTTTACAAGATTCGTTATCCATTTCTTTTAAATAAACAATTCAATTGTTTGTAACGTTTTTATGGACAAACTATTCACTTTAGGGAAAAATTATCTTCATAACACGGTTCTTTACCTTTTCGGAATAAGTTCTGTATATGAGATTTCTTCAATTTCTCAATTGTTTATTGAAATATAATTACTAAATTTGAATGAATAAGAGAATAATTCTAAAAAATCCATATCTTAAAATGGGTTCATATGTAGTTGAGGTCGGAAAATTGCATTCCCTGACGATAATCTTTCGGTAAAATTTTGGTCCAAAAAATTCACAAAACCACCCTTAATATGACCGTTTGCGGTCATTTCTCTGGACACTTTTTGGTCATTTTTTGGAAATTCATCGGTCAATTCGTGGTCCATTTTTTGGTAAATTCGAATCCGCTAGGAAGAGTTCCCTACATTGAGAGTAATGTATTTACAGACGATTGTAAAATTACAAGATTTCTGATGAAATCACCACACTGAATGAAGGGAAATTCACATTTGTTTCAGTATGAATTTTACCCTCATAGTAGTGAATTTACATCCATATCAATGAAACAACGTCAGTTTCAATGTAGGGAACTTTATTAGCTACCCTAGTAAAAAACGAACATATATGACCCATACATAATCCATACATAATACATATAAAATTCATATATGAAAATGCATAGAATCATATACAATCCATATTTAATCCATATATGATCCATATATGATCATATATGACTCATATATAATCCATATAAAATCCATATACGAAAAATATTTCATATGTGACAGAATTTTTTCACATGTATGGGAAAGTCTTGCATCGGAAGGTCATATATGGATTCTGTATGGGCCATATATGATCATATACGGATTCAATATGGATTGCGTATGAATTATATATGGTCATATATGACCATGTATGGTTTCTATATGCTTTATGTATGTTCTTATATGATTCATTTTTACTAGGGTACTTTGGAAGTGGTGAATTTCAAAAAAATTTTTCACCGTGTAAAATAAACTGATGATGAATAAGAATCATAATATTTTGATCGCGTGAAAATTGGCACACGTTCGTAGTGTGCTTAATCGAAAGTTTATAGTCAAATTATATTAGAAAAAGTTGAATTATATATGTTGCTGAAGTTTGAATCGTTTATTGGAACGAATTAATAATCGAATCACGAAATACTCAGATCCAACCTCAGTTAAAAACCCAAAATGTTGCAGCACATTCTTCAAACGAAGTTTTCACTCTCAAGATTTCCATTTGAGGTGATAAATAACGATGATTGATCATATTTTGTGAGTTTGAATTTTCGTTTCGTTTTTGTAAACGATTCAAACTTCTACAACATAATTATATTAGTGATATGTTATGTATGGTGAGTTGCTGTGTATAGATACACGGTAGCTCACGACGACTTTTCTGTTTTTTTTTTTCAGGTTTATTTCCAAGTTGTTTTTCATGTACTTGGTATTTTGCGTCTCTTAATGTATGTACGCAGTAAAAATTTTTAGTTAGTGTTGAATATTGACACAGAAAATGTGTGAATGTCAATGTGATAATTTTATATGTTGATTTTCAACACGAATTATTGTGAGTGAATCGTACAAAATACCAAATTTTTCACTGTGCAAACGTTGTGAGTTATCTATATAAATTCACATCTATATATAAATATACCTTTAGATACTCTTTATATTCGATCACGCGTCATTCATTTTTGATGTACACATAATCCATGTGTATGTTTGTCAACTTCAATGGCATTGGAACATCATCGTAGAATAGTTTGAAAGTGAGTGAATATTCAAAATAAATGTCATAAGAAATGGTAGTCCATCTCAAAGCTAACAGCTCAACTTGGATAGTTGAATCTGTATTCTGAAAATTATAAGAGGTTTTCCATCCCTTCAATGATGGATTTCGACCCCCGATCATGGAAACTTATTTTTTCATCAGCAATTTCCCTAGGTTTGGGCACTATTTTGTGCTTAAAAATTTGTTGCTGAACATTTGTGCACATGAATGAAGAAAGGAATGAAGATAAATGAAATAAGGAATCTGTTGAAACATGTCATTAACCCAAGTAGTAACCGAATGTTGTATACAGGGTGTCCCAGAACAAAGTACCGACCTTTCACCAGCGTGTTCCTGAGAGAGAACTGAACAACTTTTCCATTTACCATTTTTTGATCCGAGGCTCAAGTTCACAGTTGATTTCAACCAATCAAGTGGATGCTACATAAGTATACTCTTCGATCATTAGACTAGCCGATGTACTTGCCACGTGAATGGCCAACTTATTTTGTTTATAACTCAAAAACTAAGCTTCGGATCGAAAAATTTCAAATGGAGAAGTTGTTCAGTTTTCTCTCAGGAATACGCTGGTGAAAGGTCGGGAGTGTTTTCTGGGACACCCTGTATTTACAATGAACGTTCATAGTATATCTAGATATCCCTGGTGAAAATGGAAGCAGAAAGGAAAAGTAAATGAAGCGTATGCTGGAAAGTAACAGAAAAGTTGATGAAAAGTATACGGAGCCTTAACGAAAGGTGTAAGAAGAGTATGTGAAGCGGGAATTGAAACAAACAAAGCGTATACAATCGAAAGAAAAAAAATTAAACTTCTTTGTGGGAATCGAACCAGGGACTTCCACCTTCGTGTAAGAGGGTCTTATCAACTAATCTATAGACCACCGTTGGAATTGCCTGCTTAAAAACATTATTTGAACTTAGAATAGATATAATTCGCACACGCTTGATGTAACTTACAGTTACGCCACATGAAGCGTGTTTAAAACGGGATCAAAAGCTTATGGAGCGTATATGGAACGTATGATTCCATCACTTTACAGCAAACGAGCATCACATGCTCCAGGAAGAGGGAATTGAAACCTTTTTCGCTTCGTATGCGCTTTCGTCGCGTTTTGTGTATACGCTTCATTTTCACCAGGGATACTATGAATGTGCATAGTATATATATACAACATTCTGATGCTGCTAGGGAAAAGGAAAAGTAATCTAATACGACACACGTTACGGCATGATAGCTTATTGGAAACGTATTGGAAGGAAAAATGAATGGTGAGATTTGCAAAGGTAGACCTAGATTAAGTTATATGAAACAAATTATACAAGACAAAGGATGTTACACGGGATTTTAATTAGTTTCTTTTCAACCCCGTCAATCCCTACACAGCACATTAGCCCTCGATATGTTCATGAAGAACTCTTTATGAACTCTTATGGTCACAAAGACCATTCATTATAAACAAACCCTGTCATAACAGAAAATCATTTGCAACATGTTTGTGCTGTGTAAAAAGTGGAGAACAATTTCCTCAATTGAATGTAAGCAAGAAATATTCTACGCAAGAGTTATTACAGATAAGAATTAGAAGCTTTTAATATCGATTTTTTTATGAACTTTGTAAAGCATAATATTAACTAAATCCCTAGTGAAAATCATCCATATATGACCACATATGCATCACTTCATGGCAACTCACGTGACTGGTAATTGAGAAAACTCCAGGTCGATTCCACTTGCGGCAGAAATTCTTGATCAATGACAGAGCAAGGTATATCTGTGGGTGTTCACCAATATTTAAAACTTCCAAGAATTCTTTGAGATATATTTAACGAATATTCGAGATTCCTTGAAAATATCTTGAAGAGTTCTTCAAGAAATCTCGAAAATTTCTCAAAGATTCCTTATTGAAAATTCGAAGAAACTCTCAGTGGGAAAGTTGTTGCGAACATATTCAACAACAATCAAAACAAGCAATTGCACTTTTGTATTATGAGTGATCGGTTTTTTATGCAAACGTATTCATTTCATCCAGGTTCCAAAAAAATATTTTCTATGCATGAAAATCCCTGATCTTCGGATGGGTTATGAAATTTTGATGAAGTCTTCACAGTATTTTCCTCCTTTTATATCACAAGTTTAATATTATCACATGAAGAAATGTATTCCGTAACGTGTCACAGAGAAAAAAAATTCTTTCCAGAGGAATAGCAAGCCATCGATTCACCAAGACCTTTTGTCAACTTACACCAAAATTTCCACATTGGATCTGATTGAATTTTCTTCAATTTTTTCCCATGGAGGATTAGAATTTTTCAGAGAATGCTCTATATAGGGTTGAGCTCACCAACATTTTATGAAAAAAATTTCTTATGTAGGATCGCAGCTATGTAGCAACGCACTCATGTAGCATCGAGGAATTTGTACATATCATATGTAGGATCGAGCATATGTAGCATCGAGCCGTTCGACATTACGTCAAAAAAATCCTTATGCACGATCGCAGCTATGTAGCATCGAGGCATTTGTACAAAAAAATATTATATCTAGGATCGAGCATATGTAGCATCGAGTCATCTGTACGAAGAAATACCATATGTAGAATCGAGCATATGTAGCATCGAAGCACCTGTACAAAGGAACACCATATGTAGGATCGAGCCGTTCGACATTTCGTCAAAAAAATCCTTATGTAGGATCGCAACTATGTAGCAACGCACTTATGTAGCATCGAGGCACCTGGACATAATATGTAGGATCGCCGCTATGTAGCATCGAAGCTCCCCCCAAAATGAATGCATTGAGAACTTTTTCTGATATGTGTCGCTGTGTGGATGGGTGGAACCATAACAATTGGGAAGCGACAGCGACCGCGAAGCAGTCGTTGGCGCTAGTATCAACAAAAAATGAGTATCAAAAGTAATTTTGGCTCCTTGATTGTCTTTTGTTCTTCGTAGCAGCCGCTTTTCTTATGAGAAACTAAATATGATCCCACATCATTCTTTCATTTCAAAATCCCTGATAGCGCTATTCTATGTATTTCAGTTGTTGATGGAACCTCTCATCATGTTCATAATTTACATCACCCAAATTCTCCGGAAAAAATTTGATGGAGAGTGTAAAAATGGACCTTGAGAGCCATATTTACTCCTGTTGAGAACATTGAAGAGATATATTACATGTTCATGACAAATAATGAATACCATGAAATAGAGGAACATTATTGTATACTTATTCTTGCATAATTCTCAAGTAAATTGGCAACAATAATCGCATATTCCGGATCTTCATAATTCCCAAGGAAACCAGAAACAATTGACCTGAACGAATCCCAGGCTGCATTTTCGTTGAGGGACAAATACGTTTGGAATTTTTCATCCTTCAGCAGTTTTCTTATCTGTGGACCATCAAAGACTCTTCCTTTGATTTTCGCTGCAGAAAGATTTTCAAGAGAGGTCCCCAGATAAGTGAACGCTTGACCTTCTTCATTCAACGCTTTGACAAAATTTTTGGAAAGTCCGAGTTTCTTGTGTAATGGCGGGAAAATAATGTTTTCTTTCTTGACGAGATGCACATATTTTACGTTGTTTTCACCCAACGTGTGGTTTTTTTTTCGGCAATTGTTTTTTCTTATAGTGATTTTCGCGAACACGACTGTCCCAGAGACATAGAGAACAACAACAACACTATTTCCAAATCAGAACAAACTATCCAATTGTGTTCTCCGTACTTGATGTATTTCCACAATTTTACCATTGTCTCATAGATTCTTCAGTGTTGACAGCATGTGCAATGTATATCGACGGTTGTTGGTTTCCGTTATGCAGTAGAATTGCTTCTAAACTAGTTTTACTGCTATCAATAAATAACCGCCACTCTTCTGCATTGTAAGGTTAAGTTCCTCAAATAAACCGGGAATGTTTTCACAAACGCATATTCGATCTCTCACCGAATAATACTTTGAGTAAGCCCTATCACGATCTTAATAATATGTTGTTTTGACACCCATAGCTAAAAAGTTGTACTGTTTCATTCGAGATGCATGTAATTCTGCTGCCTCTTTTGAGAGCTTTAAATCCCTCATCCAATCAAATGATGCTCTTCTGCAGGTTCGAAATCGCTATGATTATCTGCTTTCGAAACAGCTAAGGAATCGCATGTTTCAGAGCTACGTAAATTGGGACACATGGAAACTGGGAGTGTGTTTGAGTGCGGTATTGAAAATGTGATAGATTGTACATTTGGATAAGCCCATCGCATATTTTCCCGAAAACCCGTCTGTTTGCTCAAACAAAAATAGCAATCGATAGCGTGACAAAGTGGCTCTCTCCACACCATTGGTACCCCGAATGTCATGTGCCGTCTAATTTAAACATGAAATAAAAATGTATGAGATAGTCACATAACCTATGGATTCGACATTCACTATCATCTAATACATAATCTGTTGAACCAGAAGTCCATCTTACGAGATTCACATGGCACAAAAGATATACAACACTTGGTGTCCATCGTTCGTCGAGATTCTCAGATGTTATTTTGAAGTATTGAAGGTAATGCTGTTGAAGGGAATTGGTGAATTTACGTTGAGTCTTTTTTACCACATAATTGCCGCATACATAGCAGAAATTGTCTGGGTGTTTTGTGCACTCAAAATTTCGTTTTTTTTATCCATTATACGCGGAATGAATCGGAAAAAGGATCCCAATGTCATAAAGCGAAATATCGAATCAAATAATTTGATAGGACACGACAACAGACGTACACGGAAAAAAGAAAACAGCAATGGTTACTGTGAATCAGAAAAATCCATTGAAACTCAAATTTATTCCATGCAGTACTGCGTTTCTCAGTCCTCATTACTGTCCAGTCACCACTGACGAATTTCATTATAATACTCATCACTGCGATCGCGCTAACCCTCATTATCCAAGCGTATTTTCATTTGTTTTTCAACCGATCGCTGTCATTCACAGTAACCAGTGGTGTTTTTTTTCCGTGTATATGGAATGTCAGAAGCACAAAAGCTGCAAAAAAGGAACAGGAAACAATCGAGAGGCGGAAATTATTTCTAAAACATCCACCTTGTATCAAACATCACCAAAAAATGAATCAAATCAATTGAACTCGGGTATTAGCTATGAATAACTAAAAGTCTGAAAATGAAGAAAACGTTGAACTTTGACACTTGTACTTGGATGGTCGTAACTTCGGGACTTTTTCATACATTTCCCCACGTAAATAGTTCATTTTCTCCGTAAAAGTGCGGACTACACGTAGAAAGTTTGAAAAGGGAGATATTTCCACGGTTTTTGTTTGTCCTTCGCGAAAAAGTGACTTTTGTTTCCTCATCTTTGTTAGATAACAGTATTTTTCCAAATGTTTCGATTCTTTGCACTCAAACTATCCAATGAATCACGGATAGTGGCGGTGATATTTGTTGGCAATTCAATTATGTACACTTTGACACCTTTTGAGATTAGATTGGTCGCTTATGAATCGAGATATGCTCTACTTAGTAAAACTGTGATTGAAAAATTCTTTTCTTAATTTCAAAAATTCATATCTCGAAAACTTACCCATAAAAAAACTTTTTATTGTGTTTTTCGAATTCAGCAAATCAAAATACATGAGAAAAAAATAGTGGCGTCGAATGTACAAAATGGTTGTAAACAAGCGTTATCAATTCGTTTTGATAAACGATTTGAACTTCAGCAACATGCATCAAGGACATCCCATAAGCAGTGATGCCAGAATGGAGGGCGAGGACAGTGACAATGGTGCCAGCATTTGGTCGACCGAGTCGATTCACCCTCTCCATCTGACCATTTATCGTCCCCACCACTCCAGCCGGGTGCACGCACACATTGAAATCCGTATTCATGTGATCCGGAAGCGGTCGGGTCACTTCGAGTCGGCTCGGATAATCGAGAGAGCACCAACTATCCGTCGGTCTTTGTCTTCTCAATATGTTTTACAATCGGCTAACTCCGTGCAAGATCGGAAAAAGTTCAAAGCCCACGCGGTCGACTTACCGAAAAGTTTCACCGCTTTTTCTTTTCCAAGCGACAATTTTATTGTAATCAGTATCGAACTGACTTACCCAGCACCCCGAGCAATTCTCGGCCGGGGCCCTTCGATATTTTTTTCGTTTTTTTTTTCAATTAAAGAGCCAGTTCAATACTGATTATTAAATTATCACGATGAAATATAGATAGCATCATTCAATTGAATTAAAATCGAATATAAGTATATAATTTTTCAATTATTATTTATTTTTCATAAATTTTATAAGATTATTGGTTATTCTTATGACTGACTATGAAGCTTTCAAGAACTCCTATATGTATTGTATAAAAATTTTCTAATAGTTACGCATTTCTAATCATTATTTTAAATCTTGATGATTTTTCAATGAATTTCATTAGAATTGTCAATCAATCGATGGTTGAAAAATTCTAAGATAATTTGGGGATCTATGATAAATGTCCTGCGGTGAATTCCATAATCTTCCCTGATAAATTAATTTTCAGAGATCACTATGATATTCCCATGAGGATAATCAAATCAACTTCGATTATCAGATGTTGATCAACATCAAAATAATAAGACTGAGTATTCAATTGATTGAGTGGAAATTATTTTCAATGGACTGAATAATTAGATTTGAGCATTCAAATTGATATTTCATCATTTCACGCACTATCAGTCTCTTTCCTTCGCTGCATTACTCCATAGACGTAATATGTGGTTCGGAATATTACAAGACCCCATAGCCTAGCGGCAAAAGACATGGTTCTTGCGAAAGAACGGTCGGGTTCGATTCTGTGTGGAGACGTTTCATTTTTTTTGTCATCTCTCTGGTGAATGATTAAATTTCACATCCGATTATTATTTTTTATGTCATTACATCGTCATGTTATCAATAATCCTGATCTTTTAGAATGCACTTGCGAATTCGACCAAGTACAGGTCCGAGTCGATTGGAAATTTCCCAATTATTCGTGTCCATGAGATATACACAGTAAAAAATTTTTCGTCAAATTCAACACACAAGCGAATGTTTACCATTTTTCTTCAAAGAAGTTAGTTCCTATTATAATATCAGATTAATACAATTACTATCTTCAGTTGCTTGAATTAGGAAAAGAATAATATGAAATCGGGAAAAAAAGATATTCCTCAGGACATGAACCCGCCAAGATAACACACGAAGAATTTTTTCTCAAGAGCGAAAATAGAACTCTTCAAGAACTAATGAATTCATATAGAGCACTGGAGGTGTTCAATCTGTTGGACATTAACAATCTCTTTGAGAATATCGGAAGTATTGTTTGAGTACTCTCAAAGAACTTGTTGATGTCCAACAGATTGAACACCTCCAGAGCTCTATATGAATTCATTAGTTCTTGAAGAGTTCTATTTTCGCTCTTGAGAAAGAATTCTTCGTGTGTTATCTTGGCGGGTTCATGTCCTGAGGAATATCTTTTTTTCCCGATTTCATATTATTCTTTTCTTAATTCAAGCAACTGAAGATAGTAATTGTATCAATCTTATATTATAATAGGAACTAACTTCTTTTCCTGCCCGTTATTATATTGATATATTACTGGTTGACAGCACCATATACCCCAAAACAAACACCTTCATCATAAATGGATACTTGTACTTATAACACTTATAATCTAGATACTTGTCCTCATACTCGAAAATATATTATGAAATATCCCAGCCTTTATGATATTTGTCATACTCCTCAGAATCCATTGCTCACCGTGAGGAGATTCAGAATCGATCGGTCTACATTTCGCGGAGACAAAGTTCCGAATTTTTTTTGACAATTCGTCAAAGGGTTTGATGGAATTTGCAAGTATACTTTTTTAGAAACATTCCTTCGAAGTGATATTCAGTGTTTTTCTTTTCAGAAAATTGCGAATCGATCGGTCTTCATTTGATGGATACAAATTTTCGAAATTTTTTCATCAATTCGTCACAGGAATTGATGGAATTTGCGAGTACACTTTTTCAAAAACGTTCCTCTGAAGTGCTATTCATTTCTCATTTCAGGAGATTCTGCATCGATCGGTCTACACAGTAAAAAAAAATTCCGTCATTGTGTAAAAAAGAAGTACGTGTCAAAATTCAAGTGTTGAATATTCAACTACGTGTCAAAATTCAAGTGTTGAATATTCAACTACGTGTTAAAATTCGAGTGTTGAATATTGAACACTTTTGTGAGTTCATTTAACACACTGATCAAATGCTGTTCGATCGATTCATTTTCAACACATTAACATGTTATTCGAGTTCAAATTAACACTTTGTGAGTGTCACTCTGGAATCGACACACGTTGAGTGTGGAGAAAAATGGTTAACATTCGCTTGTGTGTTGAATTTGACGAAAAATTCTTTACTGTGTATATCTCATGGACACGAATATTTGGGAAATTTCCAATCGACTCGGACCTGTACCTGGTCGAATCCGCAAGTGCATTCTGAAAGATCAGGATTATTGATAACATGCCGATGTCATGACAAAAAATAATAATCGGATGTGAAATTTAATTATTCACCAGAGAGATGACAAAAAAAAATGCAACGTCTCCACACAGAATCGAATCCGACCGTTCTTTCGCAAGAACCATGTCTTTTGCCGCTAGGCTATGGGGTCTTGTAATATTCCGAACCACATATTACGTCTATGAAGTAATGCAGCGAAGGAAAGAGACTGATAGTGCGTGAAATGATGAAATATCAATTTGAATGCTCAATTCTAATTATTCAGTCCATTGAAAATAATTTCCACTCAATCAATTGAATACTCAGTCTTATTATTTTGATGTTGATCAACATCTGATAATCGAAGTTGATTTGATTATCCTCATGGGAATATCATAGTGATCTCTGAAAATTAATTTATCAGGGAAGATTATGGAATTCACCGCAGGACATTTATCATAGATCCCCAAATTATCTTAGAATTTTTCAATCATCGATTGATTGACAATTCTAATGAAATTCATTGAAAAATCATCAAGATTTGAAATAATGATTAGAAATGCGTAACTATTAGAAAATTTTTATACAATACATATAGGAGTTCTTGAAAGCTCCATAATCAGTCGTAAGAACAACCAATGATCTTATAAAATTTATGAAAAATAAATAATAATTGAAAAATTATATACTTATATTCGATTTTAATTCAATTAAATGATGCTATGCATCAAATCTATATTTCATCATGATAATTTAATAATCAGTATTGAACTGGCTCTTTAATTAAAAAAAAAAACGAAAAACATATCGAAGTGCCCCGGCCGAGAATTGCCCGGGGTGCCGGGTAAGTCAGTTCGATACTGATTACAATAAAATTGTCGCTTGGACAAGAAAAAGCGGTGAAACTTTTCGGTAAGTCGACCGCGTGGGCTTTAAACTTTTTCCGATCTTGCACGGAGTTAGCCGATCGTAAAACATATTGAGAAAACAAAGACCGACGGATATTTGGTTCTCTCTCGATTGTCCGAGCTGACTCGAAGTGAACCGACCGGTTCCGAATCACATGAATACGGGTTTCAATGTGTGCGTACACCCGGCTGGAATGGTGGGGACGAGAAGTGGTCAGATGGAGAGGGTAAATCGACTCGGTGGACCAAATGCTGGCATCACTGTCCTCAATAAGTGATGGGACTTTTAAAAGTATATTTTTCTGCGTGCAGAGTTGCCAGATGGGCATCGCCGTTGAGGGGTAGTGTACTCCCGCTATCGTCCCATGTATATAAGCTACACGTGTGTACAGGTTTCGTGTGAAGGTGAGAGTATGTATATATGTACGATGGTGGGGGTACTATTCTCTTCAACGGCAATGCACATCTGGCAGCTCTGGTCTACTGCACTTCAGGACTATTGCACTCCGGGTTAAAGAGATACCAGCGGCGTGGCAGCAGCCAAATCGTTCATGATAAACTACAGCCGAACGCTTCATTTGAATTAAAATATCGCTCTGTACAGTACTTCTCTGATTCAAGTAGAAATGCTGTACAGAGCGTTATTTCAATTAATATAAAGTGTTTGCCCGTAGTTTGTTATAAACGATTTGGCTGCTGCTAGTATCACCTTAAACATGGTTTGCCACTACTGATTCTAGTGAATTACCGATTCAAAACATTAATTAAAAACTATTCGTTTATTCAATACTTGAAAAACAATTTTTTTAAAGCAGGGATGGAAAAGTGGTCTCAGATTGAACTCGCAAACGTCACGCACGCAGATGCAACTGTACGTCGGTGTATGAAAAGAGAGGGTACGGTTGCGCGCGCAACCTAGCATGCTTTCTCCATTGTTCATCTGATAGTTGACGGGAGAGCAAAAGAGAAAGCATGCTAGGTTGCGCGCGCAACCATACCCTCTCTTTTTATACACCGACGTACAGTTGCATCTGTGTGCGTAACGTTTGCGAGTCCAATCTGAGACCACTGGGATGGAACAAGACCAGGATGGCTAAAGGATGGTAAAACTCGTAAAGGTAAACCGAATCAAGTTATATGAAGCAAATTATACAAGATAAGGGTGGAGTCTCGCACGAGCAGCCGAACTGAACGGTCGTGTTTTCTTATCCTCGTCATTAGTCAGTATTGATATTAGGTCGAAAGTTATAAAGTGTAAACATGACGTCGAATAACGAGTTGAAGGCTTTAATTATTGAATTAAACTCAAAAATGGATAAGCTTTCTCTAGATATGGAAAAATCCCTAAAACAAATGGAGAAGTTAGAACATAACCAGAAGCAACCAGAAAACGAAAATCGAATTATAAAAGAAGAAATAAGTCTGGTGAAGGGAAAATTGGATTGACACTTGAATAAGGAGAAAGCGGACAACGTCATCTTCCATGGTATTGAAGACAAAGAAGAATTTAATAACCAACTCGTGGAGAATATCAACCAAACTGTGAAAGAAATCGCTTCGGAGTTCCCTGAAAATGTCATTATGAATGCGACAAGGTTGGGAAAAGTTCAGGGTATCAGACCAGTACTGGCGACACTTACAAACGCAAAGCATAAGAAAATCTTGTTCGAAAAATTCCAGGATTTTCAGAAAAACAAAATTTCTATTAGTAATGATCTATCGGAGAGGCAAATGGAAGAAAAAAGACGTTTTCCTAACAGCGTGTGCAAAATTCGGTTTTCCAAGCCTGTGTTGCGTGCGTAAAGTGAGTGATTCCCACACGGCAGTCGGACCAGTGCGGTAAAGTAATAAGCGTGCGGTAAAGGTGCACGCAACACAGGCTTGGAAAACCGAAGTTCGCGCGCCTTGTCAGGAAAAATAGTATACGATACTCGTGCACACGTAGGTCATCCCGCACGAGCATCGCTCGTGCGGAAACGACCTACTTTGCGCACTCGTATCGTAATGTACTATTACTCAACATTAGGAGTGGATGCATGAAATTCAACGTCAAATGTAAAGTAAAAGGTGATAAATTATCACCTTTAAATGAATAAATCAATAATTAAGCAAATAAAGTGAATAGCTATTAGATTATTTTGAGGCATCGAAATTTATCCAGAAATTGAGTGTTCCTGTCTGCACCGATGAAGACAGTGATGTTTCCCTACTGTTTCAAGGATCTCACAGCTCTCGCAAAAGACCGCGCGAAGGTAAGCATATACGCAACATTTTGAAAGGACATGAAGATGGAGATAAAAATACTATAACTAAATTTTTGTCGAAAGATAAAGAAAAAGCAGCACCAGTGCATTCATAGCAACTAAGGATTCAGTTCAATACAACTCCCAAAGTTATCTTTTGGAATCATAACGGTTTCCATAACTTGAGTGACCTGTGTGAAAATATAAATAAGGAAGACATTCTGTGTATGTATGAAACTTGGTCGGAGAAATCACCGGCATTGCCCGCCCCACTACAACAACAAGGCTTGGAAATCATAACTCACCAGCGATAAGAAAATCGAAGAAAGGTAGAGCAAGTGGGGGACTTGTCTGTGTATCCTATCCTATATACTAAAGGAACATGCGATAAAGTATCGCGATTCGAGATCTTATAACTCGCATTTCGAGATGAGAATATCGATTCGAGTGATATCGATTCACGAGATGTGATCGGTGAAAGAAACGTGATGCGCATGCGCGTTTTGAACGAATTATTTCAATCTTATTAATGAGGAATAATATTTTATTTCTGATTTTCACTATAAAATTGTAAATTGTCATGTCATATGTATGGGTATTCGAGTCTTGAATTTACATGTTGAAAGGTTAGTACTGAAATGATTGGGGAGGATGAATATCAATTCCACACGGCACCTTGAATTTCAAATACGTATCAGACACATATCAATGTTGCATTCACATTGCATTGGATTCTGTTTCGAATTTAATGTATCGTATTATTTGAGATATTGCAATGCTATATGTCATTAATCCACTCATCATTGACGCAGTAAATACATGCGATATATCATGTCACTATGTTATAAATCATAACCTAATTCATGAAATAATAATCTTCAATATTATTCAAATATAATTGCAATGTTTGTGCTTTTATAGTCATATAATCAATTTTCATCAGATGTTCTGTGAACTTCCAGGAAAATAATGACTACTTGTTTTCAATTTGATGAAATTGCATTGCCAGATAAGATATTATTGTGGAATGGAAACTCAGAAAATGTCTATTTCTGCATTATTATTCAGATGCTTTCATCAAGGGAATATAAACGGAAGAACTTGTATCGTTTCGTAACGATCAAGCCAGAATACCATGAATTTTAATTGAGAAAGATTGCATTCTCACCCCAAACAGCACAGCAGTTCCTGTCGTATTCAGAAAGAGTTCTGGAGGAATTCATCTCAAACTTGTGTGCTGTTGTGTGGTGCTGTCCCAGATGAAAAATAATGATGAAAATACACACACAGGGAACCCGCAAGACATTACATCACCTAACCTTTCGTGACTTCTCATCTCGCAATTGACATGAAACAAAATCAACCGATCAATGATCTTTTATCACTAAATTTCTTGGTTTGAGATCTCCAACTTCACGGTGGAATAATATCACCGAAATTTGAGATTTATGTTCTTTGATGTTGTAATTTTTTTTTCACGCAGTCCGGATGAAAAACCACACATTGATAAGTTTCCGGCCTGACCAAGAGATGGCGCCACTAGGCCTACCTTGAGGTGGCGTTCTATAGTACCATCCTTAGATAGCTTGTAGCTATAGTTTCAGTCCGATCGCCATGTTAGTTTAGTTTTGAGAGCACGCTGACCAAGACGCCTCTGTGTTTTTCGTAAAAATGGAAAAGCTGGAAAATCGTGCTGTCATCAAATACTTTTATTTGAAGGGGTTAACGCCGAAGGAAATTAAAGAAGAGATGGACTCAACACTGGGGACATCCTCCCCATCATATTCAACCGTTAAGCAGTGGGTTTCCGAGTTTAAAAAGGGTCGTGTGAGCACCTCTGATGAGCCTCGCTCAGGACGCCCCATTGAGGTCACAACTCCAGATATGATCGAAAAAATCCATCAAATAGTGCTGAAAGATCGCAGATTAAAAGTTCGTGAGATAGCTGAGACCTGTAAGATGTCATATGAACGTGTACAAAATATTTTGCACCAACATTTGTATATGGAAAAGCTCTGTGCAAGATGGGTGCCGCGTTTGCTAACAGTCGACCAAAAATTGATTCGAAAGAACATTTCTACCGCCAATTTGGCGTTGTATAAGCGTAATCCAAGCGAATTTTTGCGTCGATTCGTAACCGTTGACGAAACTTGGGTCCACCACTACACTCCTGAAACCAAAGAACAGTCTAAACAGTGGATTGGACCAGGGAACCAACTCCAAAGAAGGCAAAAACAATTTTTTCGGCGAACAAGGTTATGGCTACTGTTTTTTGGGATGCAAGAGGTATTATATACATTGATTACCTTGAAAAGGGTAAAACTATCACTGGTCAATACTACGCAGACTTATTGCAACGTTTGAGCCACGAAGTGAAAATTAAACGACCTCATCTGGCGAAGAAAAAAATCTTGTTTCATCACGATAACGCACCAGCGCACACGTCAATCGTTGTGATGGCTAAAATCAACGATCTGAAGTTTGAATTAATGCCGCACCCTCCCTACTCTCCAGACCTAGCCCCGAGTGACTATTATCTGTTTCCTAACCTCAAAAAATGGCTTGGCGGTAAGAGATTTGCGGACAATGAAGAAGTGATCGAAGCTGTAAATGGGTATTTTGAGGAGCTTGACGAATCAGTCTATAGAGATGGCATTACTAGACTAGAACACCGCTATGAGAAATGTATCAGCCTTGGAGGAGATTATGTTGAGAAATAAAAAAAAAAAAATTCTTAAAAACGTTGTTTTTCTTGGTCAGGCCGGAAACTTATCAATCCACCCTCGTATCTCACGGATTTCCTGTGTGCATGTATTACAAAGAGTCCAGGAACCGCGTGATAAAAATCGTCAGACTAAAATTAATCCAACAAATATAACACTTCCCCTTATTATTATCAACAAGGTGGTTGCGACTAGAAGCAATTCCATATAGCACTCTGGTCCTGATTTGTTCATGAAGAATTCTTTATAAATTCATCGTCGGATTCGTCAAGAGTCCGCGTTATTCCAGTTCAGAATGAATTCTTCATGAATTTTTGGTATTTAGAAAGAATTCTTGAAGAATTTTTAAGAGTTCATCACAAATCCTTCGGAATTGACATGGTGAAAGTTCATTTGAAACTTGCTCGTGCCGTGTGTGCCATCGCTGAACACTGGAGATTTTGGTCCACTATTGAACCATTTTCCAATATCAGAGAACTCTCAAGAAATTTTGCAATAACTTTCAAAAGCATTACAATTCGATCGAGAGAAGAATTCTCAAAGAGCTACTCAGATAGCACAGAATGTTCTCTGAACGTTTTGAACACGTGCACTTGGTTCTGCGTGTCTTGGTCCCCGAGGAATAGATTTTCCAAATGTTGAGAGTACCAGCATTTCGGATGCCCTTGAATACGTTCTCAACACATTCCTTTCATCTACTACGGGCCGTTTCATAATGTTTCCTTAACGTGCTTTCATGAAAACTAAGCTTCAAAAACATGTGTGCAGCTTCACGCAACGTTATGGAAACCTTTATTGAACCATTCCCAGTACGTCGCATGATGCACATGAATAGAATTGACCGGGATATTTGCACTTACCTAGGACATACATGTGACATTCTTAGAACATCCTTAGACGTTATTTGCACGTTCTGTGTGTAAACAAGCACGTTTTCGAACATTCGAAAGACTTTCGGGCGCTGTATGGGTGTATTCTTCGAGTATTTGCGAGTTCTCTAAGTACTCTGTAAGTATCCATTTGAATACTTTCGACAGTCTTGAAGAATTCTGTTCGAGGATTCTTAATTTTCTCCAAATTCTCATAGAGCTTCTTGTGCTACCTGCCTACACAGCACTGGAGCTCAGAAAAAGTGAATAATGCATCCATGTGGCACCATAAGAATTCAAAATGAATGCATTGAGAACTCTTTCTGATTTGTGTCGCTGTGTGGGTGGGTGAAATCATAATAATTGGGAAGCAACGGCGACCGCGAAGAGGTCGTCGGCGCTAGTTAAATGTAAATTTGTATGCTATCGATTATGTACACAAATCTGTCAATTCTATTTTCCTACACATTTGTCAACCCAATCTTTGTATACACGGAAAAAAGAAAATGGAGAAATTTACCTTGTAGGATGACAACGCGTCGCTTCGAGTCATTAAATGGATATTTTTACAAAATATATTGTCAAATAATTCACATTATAAGACAAAAATAAATTCTTCCCTGATGATGTGAACTATTTGACAATATATTTCGTAAAAATTTCCATTTAAAGACTCGAAGCGACGCGTTGTCATCCTACAAGGTAAACTTCTCCATTTTCTTTTTGCCGTGTATGCGTAGTTCATATAAAACCTGGTATAGATGCTTCATCGATACTAGAAGAAATTAATGATATACTTTCATTACTTGAAAACAAATATCTTAATCAAGCGATTATAGTAGGAGGAGATTTTAACGCGAGGGTAGCGGAGGAAAATAACTTATCTGACAGTCCAACCCAGCTGTAACTATTTGTTGACATTAGAACCAGTTTTGATGAAGAATTGAACTCTAGAGGGAGAAATTTATTGAATTTTATGGATAGAGATAGGAACTTTATGTTCGAAGCATAAAAGCATAAATTTAGATAATTCGATTTAGGCTTATTATTGCTATTATCCTGTACTGCGCAATTGAATTGAGACCAAAATTCGCAAGCATAATAATCAAAGGAATATGAGGAGATTCAGACAAATTCAGAGAGAACTGTGAAATTTGTATAAACAGAATTCTGAGACATTCAGAGGAATTTACAGAAATTCAAACGAATCCAAAGAAAGCTTTGAATCCTACATAATTGAAATTCCGAGAGATTCAGAATAATTCACAAAGATTACGAGGAATTCCAAAACAAATCTTTGAATCTTATTGAGAAAAATTGCAAGGGATCGAAAAAAATTCAAAGAAAGTTCGAGGAATAGATTCAAAATTCACGACTATGTCACAAGCTTTCCACTTCCTCTGACGCACTCTAAATCTCTTAAAACGATGTCCTAAAATATCGAGAAATTTAGAGAGATTCCTCCATCAGGAATGCCAAAGGGATTCGGGGAGAATCAATAGGAATCACAGAAAAGTAAATTTGGGAAAATTGTGAGTTGATCTCTGGAAAGATATTCAAAGAGATTGAGAGAAAGTCCAGGAAAATTTTAGCAACTTAGTTTGAATGATTCAAAGAAACTTACAAGAATTCGGGAAGATACGATTCAGAAAAACTTGAAGAAATCTTGGAAATTTGAATAAAATGACATTTTGAAGGGTTCAGACCGATTTAAAGAGATTTAAGGAAATTCACAAGGATTCGAAGAGACTCAAATGGATGTGAAGAGTGCTTTGGACTCTAATTAAATCAAATTCTGAGGGACTTGGATGGATTCCAAGACATTCAGAAGGATTCAAATGCGGAGAAGTCTTTGGGATCAGAAAAAATTTGAATTCTAAGCAATTCAGAGAGGTTTAGAAAGATTTCGAAGAATTCCGAAGAATTTTTAAATCTCGCCATAAATTCAGAGAGAATACCTGACAAGACTAAATTTTTCTGAATTACTTGAAATTACTCTGAATCTCTCAAAAAAATTCCAAAGAGATTCAGGAAGATTTTCTTTCTTTGACATTAATATCAGCTTTTTGCCTGGGAAGCTCCAAACAAATTAAAGTTGGGGGTGAATGAAATAGGTCATGATATGCCGTAACAATCAGTACATTGGTATAACTGAAAATTCCGCCATCGCTTGAATACCATGGAATGAAAATGGAAATATCATTGTGATCGAAAATTACAGAGCAAGTATGAGCATAATTGGAGCATAAAAGACTGCAGTTTGAAAGCATAAATCACCCTTCAAAAAAGCATAAAGTTCCCATCTCTATTTATGGAGGATAGAGGTTTTATTCCATTTAATGGAAGATCTCGTAGTGATTCCCCTGCCAATTCCACCTACATCAGTAAGTTAGGGAAATCTGTCACCGACCTAGTTTGGAGCAATATATTTGGTATCGATATCGCGATAGGTTGTGAAGTAAAATACTTTGGGACTCTATCAGATCATTCACCAGCCGCTCTTTCGATAAATCGTGGTGAAATGGAACCACACATCACTTATCTTATTGAACATTCTCCCTGTTTCAAATGGAATCCAATGCATGCGGAAAATTTTCATAATTATTCAGAGAATTTGCACAACATAGCCCAAGTGAATGAAGACGTGAATTCCATGAACACTAGTATTATAAGTTCAATAAAAGATGTTGCCATATAAGTAGGTATAACGAAGAAAGCTTTAGAATATAAAAGCAATAAACCTTGGTATGATGTGAGTTGTAAAATGTTGTAAAAGCAACTCACAGTTCAACTTAAGAAATGTAAAAAGTCTGATTTTAAGGATATAGTCATTATCAAGAAATGAAGAAATTAAATAAAAAACCATATTGGATAGAAAGAAAATCTACTTCGATATGAAATTGCAGTCGATCGCCTTAGCAAAAAGCCCCGAAGAGTTTTTGAGGGCGTTCAATTTTCATAGAAAAAAGTCAAGCCCCAGAGATGTTATCACACTAGAGTCATGGTTCAATCATTTCAAGGCACCATCCCAGAGACCCGAAATTATCGATATAAAGCTTACTGAAAATTTCATACCAACTCTAGATGCTGAGATATCCTTGGAAGAAGTAGAGTTGAGCCTTATTAAACCCAAACTTAACAAAGCGCCAGGAGAGGATGCAGTTCCTCGAGAATTCCTCAAAATTTTACTGAATAATTGGGAAATTCATTTGAATTTATTGCTCAATGAAATATTTGAACAGGGAACTGTGCCGCACGAGTGGTCGAAAATACATGTCAAGATGCTGCACAAGAGCGGGGATAGGAATGATCCAGAGAATTACCGTCCCATCTCGTTGGTCAATGTGATAACTAAAACTTTTACTCAAATACTGTTATCCAGGCTCCTCTTGTGGGCTGATTTCCCAAATCTAATTCCTGAGTTCCAAGCTGGCTTCCAACGCGAGAGAGGCTGCATTGACAATATTTTTACTCTATATTCGATAATTCAGATACACCTGCGAAGGCTTCAAGGCAAAATCTATGCCCTATTTGTAGATTTTAAAAAAGCTTTCCCATCGATAAATCATAACCTGTTATGGCAAAAGCTAGCTTCTGTCGGCCTTAGTAAAAAATTTTTGAGAATAATCAAAAGTCTTTTTATGATAAAGCGACTATAGCTGTCAAGAATCATGCTGGCACATCTCAGCAGACACCAATAACGGAAGGGGTCCTACAGGGGGAAATTTTAAGTCCTATCCTATTCTCTATTTTCCTTTCTGACTTGGAGAAGTATTCAATTAATGAGGGCATGAGGGGCGTATCTGTATCAAGATCAAGAGAGATCACTGTTAGCATATGCAGATGACTTAATCATCCTAGCGAATACTGTATCTGAGATGAGAAGAATAACGAAGGTGTTCAAGAAATACTACTGTGATCAAAAAGTAAGGTGAATTTTCTACCGCACTACTCCACTTTTCTTTCCCACTAACTCTCACCCGACTTGACACCTTCGCCATCTTACCGAAAGTAGGAGTAGGGAAGAAGAGAAGCGAGAGGTAAAGGAGGTGGGAGAGCCGATAAGGAAGGGAAGCGTGAAGGATGAGGGAGACAGCGGAGAACGAGAGGAAGCGGCGGCGAGGAAGGAACGCGGAGAGAGAGGAGAGAAGAGCCAGGAACCGAGTGACGGGAGAAGAGAGAGCAGAGGGAGCGAGGAGGAGGAAGAGGAGTGGGAGAAGGAGGGGAGAAGATGCGGATGGAAGAATGGAAAGAGAGAAATAAAATATGGAGAAGAAGAACCATCATCGTACGAGGATGGAGGATGAGAGCGTTGAAGGATAATGCGGGACTGCTGGAGGTGCTGGAGGAGAAGATGGGGCAGGTTGGAGAAAGAAGAGGATATAGAGGTGATTTGGGATAGAAAAGATGTGCTGAGGTGGTCCGGGATCTATATAGATAGAGACCTGGTGAGAGAGGAAAGATATAGATGGAAAAGAGGAGAGGAGAGAAGGGACAGCACATAGGAGAAGGAACGGCGGGAAGGAGAGTTAGAAAGAAGAGGACGGGAGCATAGGAAGGGAAGAAGACAACAAACGGAGAAGAAGTGAGAGTGGAAGTGAAGGTGGGGGAGTGAGGAAAGGGAGTTTAATTGATGGAAAAGTGGAGGGTGGGAGTGACGAGGTATGCGGAGTTTATTGTAGAATGTTTTCAAGTATGCGAGGAGAGAAAAAAAGGGTATTATGTTCATGTTTTTTTCGGAAGAAATGATATGTGGTTTATTTTTTGTGCTTTTTTTCCTTTTGTTTGTGGATTGTGAGAGGCGGAGGCGGCGCCCTTAAACGGATGTAAAAGGGCGCCGGTGAAATATAAATAAATAATTACAAATACAATACAAGTAAGGTGAATTTTTTTATAAAATGTAAATTCTTTATTTATTCTTCCGAATCAATTTCATCCCCTTCAAGGTAATCCCCATCCGATAAAATGCAATTTTGCCAACGCTTTTTCCAGTCCTCGAAACAGTCGGAATAGTCTTTTCTCGGTATAACCCATTAGCGCCTGGACAGACACTTTTGGACACTAAAGTTCAGAGATTCATTGTACAATGAATTTGGTCGAAGAACAATTTTTGAGCCACTGTATCCTATGTTTTGAAGGTCGCTCTTTCGAATGGTGATGTTCAGAAGTCCCTAAAATGAGTTTTTTTTGTGTGAAAATTGCAAGTTATTCGATCCAGCTCCTCAATTGTCAATCGACAATTTTCAAGCACCAAATCTTCGATTTTTTGGACGTGGCCCTCGTCGGTAGACGTTGATGGTCATCCAGAGCGCGGTTCGTCTTCAACGCGTTCTCGGCCCGCTTTGACCTCGTTGTACCACTTATAAACGTTTTTTTGTGCCATAGTTTGATCGCCAAAGGCCTTCCACAACATTTTCAACGTGTCCGCACAAAAATATTCGTCCCGCACACAAAATTTGATCCAAGTTCTTTGCTCAACGAAATCACGCATTGTAAAAATCGAAAAATTCACTTTTGGTTATTCACAAAAACACGTGTAACTCGGAAATAATTGAAACTTTCGACAAATAGACGCTTGGCCAATGTTATAGTCCTACCAACTTAGGAGGAAAAAATTTACCTGCCTTCCTAATGCCCAGGAGTTTTAAATGACAATTTCACATTACTTTTTGATCACAGTAGTATTGTTTGATTAATCAACTGACATTGAATACAAAAAAAATTAAGATGATTATGTTCTCTAAAGGAGGAAGAGCCCCTAGAATCTGAAATTCAGATTCACCGACAATGACATTGAAATTGTAAAGAAATATAACTGCTGAGGCATTACCTTCGTGAGTTCGGGCCTTTTTGGGGAGGCTACAAAACAAATGGTACCAAAGGCTAATACTGCAGTCACATCAATTTTTCCTCATTGGAATTGACAAAAATCAATTCATGACAACAGATCAACAGGTTGTTCGACTCTTTGGTTCTATCCACAATGTTACACTCATCGCCAGTGTGGAGTATTAATTATCTGGATGTTCTGGAAAAGGTTCAGGGGCAATTTTTCAAAAGGCTATTAGGACTCCCGAAATGCTCCGCTAACTACGCTGTGAGGCTAGAACCAGGAAGGTGTCTTCTAGTAGAGAAAATTTTCAAGATCATTCTGAACTGGATTGTTGAAATATTGAATATGTCACCTGATAGACTCCCAAAAATTTGTTTCATGGAACTCATAGAGATTTCCAATGAGAAAAAATGTGACAATAAATATAATTCGATATACAACCTAACCAGAGGGCTCTGCCCCCTGACTGCTTCGCTTCGCTCAGCAGTCTGACCCCCTTCAAAACTCGCTTCGCTCTTTTTGAATGGATCGTAGCCCACATATGCTCGCTCTGCTCGCATTTTGAACAATTCAGATATCGAGGGATATATGGAAAGACACTCATCGGTTTTTAATGCAATTTAGAAACTTTGTAAATGTAATATTCAGAAAGCCTGAAACTTATTGCCCACCATCCTTTATCCCTTTGCGGCATGGTGGCTATTTTAATAGCCACCTCAATGTGTTTTAAGTTTCCAGTTACCCAGAGACAATATAACGCTTTTTCCCCCAGTTTTTTTTCTCAATTTGATTCAGATAAGGACTTAGGAAGGATTCAGCATCACGTATACATTGCCAATCGTTTTACAAATCGTGATTTAAATGAATAAACAATGAAAAAAAGCCGTATTCATTGAATAACACAGGCACACAGAAAAAATTGTCATGAACCAGAGGGTAGACCCCACTATCCCTACGTTTTTGGGGTCGCTGAAACCGAATATGACCATGAAAAATTTTTTCAATCGCCCGTTTGCCCTCATCAACCCCCTGATGGGGGTTGAATTTGAAAAATTCGGGAAAATTCAAATGTACGTGTATTTCTATGTTCTTTGGGACGCTGAACCCAAAAATTATAAGGAAAAAGAATTCCAACCCCTCTCTTATCCGCTAGCACCCTCCTACCACCCCCTGATGGGGGTTGAAGTTTGAACTTTCGTGAAAAATTCAAATGGATGTGGATTTCTATGTTTTTTGGGATGCTCAAACCGAAAATGATAACAAATAAGAAATTCCACCCCTCTCTTGCCCGCTAGCACCCTGCCACCACCCCCTGATGGGGATTGAATTTTAAACTTTCGTAAGAAATTCAAATCCATGTAGATTTTTATGTTTTTTGGGATGCTGAAACCAAAAATGATGAGAAAAAATGAATTTCATCCTCTCTCACCGGCTAGCACCCTCCTACCGCCTCCTGATGTGGGTTGAATTTTAAATTTTCATAAAAAATGCGAATGTATGTGGATTTCTATGTTTTTTGGGATGCTGAAACCAAAAATGATAAGGACAAAGAATTCCAACTTCTCTCTCACCCGCTAGCACCCTCCTATCACCCCCTGATGAGGGCTGAGTTTGAAACTCACGTAAAAAAATTTGAATGCATATGTATTTCCATGTTTCCTAGGATGTTTGAATAAGAAATGATAACAAATAACAAATTCAACCCCTCTTTTACCCGCTAGCACCCTCTTACCACCCCCGGACGAGAGTTGAATTTGAAACTCACGTAAAAAATTCGAATCTACGTGTATTTCCATGTTTTTTGGGACGCTTAGAACAAGAATGATGACAAATAACAAATTAAACTCCTCTGTTACCCGCTAGTACCCCCTTACTACCCCCTTGAAGAGGGTTGAATTTGAAATTTTCTCACGAAATTTAGATGTATGTGTATTCCTATGTTCTTTGAGATGCTGAGACCATAAACGACTGCAATCAACAATATCCACTGACTCGATTACCTCCTCACACTCCTGTACAATCATTCAAAAAAACCTAGGAGAATCCACATGAAAGTCAGTTCTCAGCGAATGACGCTAACGATTCAGGATAAAACAGAAGAACCAAAGCTCTCATGGGCTCAATACTCAAAATACAGGTGATCCAAAGTCAATCACTTGTTGATTCAACACGTTAAACAGTATCCTATGTTGTAAACGTCAATACTTCATGAAATAAAAATATCAGATGCATTCATGATTTGGTTCTACTCTTAGCGGGTAACAAAGCGGTGAAATTTGTTATTTGTTATCATTTCTTATTCAAACGTCCCAGAAAACATGGAAATACATATACATTCAAATTTTTTACGTGAGTTTTAAATTCAGCCCCCATCAGGGGGTGGTGGGAGGGAGCTAGCGGGCAAGAGAGGGGTTGAATTTCTATTTTTTTATCATTTTCGGTTAAGGCATCCCAAAAAACAAAGAAATCCACATACATTGGAATTTTTTACGAAAGTTTAAAATTCAACCCCGATCAGGAGGTGGTAGGAGGGAGCTAGCGGGCAAGAGAGGGGTTGAATTTCTATTTTGTTATCATTTTCGGTGAAGGCATCCCTAAAAACAAAGAAATCCACATACATTGGAATTTTTTATGAAAGTTTGAAATTCAACCCCCATCAGGGGGTGGTAGGAGGGTGCTAGCGGGTGAGAGAGGCATTGGAATTCTTTTTCCCTATCATTTTTGGTTTTAGCGTCCCAAAAAACTCATAAATACACGTACATTTGAATTTTTCCGAATTTTTCAAATTCAACCCCCATCAAGGGGTTGGTGAGGGCAGACGGGCGATTGAAAAAATTTTTAGAACTCTTGTGCTATCTGGGACGTAAATTACTCACGCAAAAATAATAATATGTACAGATTTCATAATCCATACAAATATTCCAAAATATCATTATTTTTGTGCAAAATACCATTATAATATTTATTTGAAGCTTTACCACTCAAAATTGATTTTCTACGCATGATAGACTTAGGGTTTTCATCGCTACTTCGCAACTAGTTTTTTGTATCTATAATCGAAATATTAATTATTGTAGTACATGTTAGTATTGACTGAGATATGTCTATTGTTCTTTAATATTGAGTAAAGACAACTTATCCGTGTTAAAGATCGCGTTTGTATGGCAGGCTAACCGGATTGTGAAAAACTGTCTTCCGCAAATTTTTGTGTGAAAAGGCATTCTTCTCCATCAGTCGTGGAAACGACTAAAGTTCATCTATCACTTATATTTGGTGCACAAGACATATCACTTCATATAACTTCGAAATATGGATGAAATAACTGATATTCCCAGTGATGCTGAATCTATCGATGGGTTGTGTGATGATGATGATATTGAGAATGATTATACTGAATGTGATGGCGAAAGAAATCTTTCTGAAGATTATCCTGACTCAGAAAGTTTTGATGATGATAACATAGAATTCAATGATAATGATTTCATGTGGGCGGAAAAAAGAAAAACCCAAGATGATTCCCCATATACTGAAACTTTCGATCCAAATATTACAGATGATGTTACCACACCTTTAGACATATTTTTATGTCTGTTCCCCCATGAACTTTTAGATTTGATTGTTGAACGAACAAACCTGTACTTGAGACAGGAAAAAACTAAAGCTGATTCAATAACCAAAGAGGAATTACTAGTGTTTTTCGCTATGAATATAATGATGGGCGTGAAAAAATCCCCCTCTCACCGCGATTATTGGTCGACAGATCCAAAATTGAATGATCCATTTATATGCAAATTGATGACGGTTAATAGGTTTGGATTTCTTCTGAGTCATTTACACATGGCTGATAACAGTCAAGAACCGAGAAAAGGAGATGAAAATTATGATAAATTGTATAAGCTAAGACCATTCTCAGATAAATTATCCGAAACTTTCAAGAATTGTTGGAAACCCAGCCAAAACCTATCTATTGATGAATCCATGATCAAGTTCAAAGGCCGTAGCAGTTTGAAGCAGTACATGCCGAACAAGCCCATAAAACGTGGATACAAAGTTTGGACGCGCGCGGATGCATCGCGATACGTGTGCGAGTTTCAGGTATACACAGGTAAAGCTGAAAGTGCTGAAAAGCAATTGGGTGCCCGAGTAGTGAAAGATTTGACGCGTAACTTAGTAGGAAAAAATCATCATGTATTTGCCGATAATTTTTTTACCGGTCTTGATCTTATGATAGATTTGAAAAAAGATAAAGTATTTGCTTGTGGAACTGTTCGTTCCAACAGAAAGGGTTTACCAAAAAGCATTATTCCTGATAAAAAAATGGCGCATGGGCAGTATGAATACCGTACTTGTGGTGCTGGAATTAGCTGGGTCAAGTGGATGGATAAAAAAGCTGTTTTCTTTTTATCCAACTATCATGATCCTTGTGAGGTTACTGTGACAAATCGTACACAAAAAGATGGTTCTCTAAAACAAGGAACTTGCCCAGTTATGTACTCTGACTATCATGAAAATATGGGATATGTTGATATATCTGATCACCTAATATCAACTTACAAAATTGATAGGAAATCAAAAAAATGGTGGCACCGCATATTTTGGCATTTTTTGGAGGTAGCCATTATAAATGCATTGATCATTTACAATACCAGAAATCCAGCACATCCAATGGCATCAGAAGAATTCAGGTTATTTTTAGTAGATCAATTGGCAAGCCATCGTTTACCCACACCTACGGGAAGAAAATGTCAAAAAACATCTCCATCAAACGTGGTCAGAAAACCTACAGTATCTATTGAGACAAGATGATCTCAATCATGTCATATGCCCGTATGTGTGAGCGTTCCAAGACGTTGTGCTTTTTGTAGTACAAAGAGTCAACCTTGCAGGACTTCATATACCTGCAGTACTTGCAATGTGCCATTGTGCATAAAACATGATAAGAATTGTTTTCGAAATCACCATGCATGAACATTCTTATACATAAATTGTGGAACCATAAAATTGAAAACACAAAATTGTGAAACTTTATGCTATAAAGAAAACTGTAGAAACTGAAGAGTTGAAAATGAGAAATGATTGAAAAATTTCTGATGAGAAATTGAGAAATTTGGAATAAATGAGAGAAATATAAAAATACGAATTGAAAAAAAGATACTAAATAAAAAAAATTCAAAAATACAAAATCAAAAAAATTGAAAATCAAAAAATTCAAAAAAAAAAAAAAAAAAAGACAAAAAATGGAGACAATCGCCGCTACGTCCACGTTCGTGTCTCTGGAACCAACCAAACGCGGTGACTTTCATTGAAGCCTAAATTTATGAGAATTCATTGTCGAAAAATGAGGTTCTCTAAATGATTGATAAATAAATTCCTCTTTCTCAATTGTTCGATCTTTAAATGTTCATTTCTTTTATTCCTTGTTCATTATTCGAATGAAAAATATTGAATTCCAGAAAAAAGAAGTTGGTCTCCGGTGATTGATTCAAAAACAATGAGTTTACAAGCTTTTTGCAAAATCCCGGTTCCCCAAGTTTTCTAACGCCATCCGATTTTGCTCTTTGAATTTTGGAAATTCGAGTTTGAATTCGCAATCAACGAACCGAAAGCCCCTCCGTGCATGAAGTTCAGCATGGTTACAAGATTTTCAAAATTTTCCGTCACCACCTTAAATCTGACATTTTGAATTTTTAAAATCTGTGTCTAGCATCAGCGTACATCGTAATCAGCGACCCAAAAACCCCTGACATGCAAGTTTCAGCGATATCCGACGATTTTTCTAATTTTCCGCCGCCATATTGATTCCGCCATTCTGAATTTTGGAAATCTGAGTTCAGATTCGTAATCAGCGACCTCAAAAACCCATATATACCAAGTTTCATGAAAAACCGTTCATCTGAAAGACGTATGCCGCAAAGGGTTATACCATCTTCAAATGATTCAGACACATGGACCTGGAAATCTGCAGAATTTCAATTGTCGTGGTAAAGATGAAGCTTGGAAGCGGGACGAAAGCGTAAGCTAAAAGTCACTTAAGCGTGATAAGCGGAACGAACAGTTATTTGAGCGTAATTTAGGAATGAATCGAAATATTTTCAGGCTTCATTTGTTTCAATAGCTACTGCCTTCACTTTTGGATTCTCACTAGGGCGCAGTTGTCATAACGTCGACCAGCTCTTGAAGAATCCTCGGATGCAGTGAAGCTTACACGGAAAGATCGAAATCATTATTTTCTCTCAACATTGGAGCCCAGAATTTGATTCAGCACTCTGGAAAATCCCTAGAACCCGTGTTACATAACACGATATAATTTTGTTCATTAGAGCCAGAATCACTATATTCACGTGTGCGATATTGGATTCGCCATCTTGAATTCGTTTTTCGACGTCAGATTTGGATTCCTCACCCTCCAAAACCTTTCGTACCCATGTGTCATATAGATCTGTCCACAAATGCGAAGTTGACTAAATTCACGTCCGCCATCTTGGAACCGCTATCATGAATTTGGGATTTGACCCTAGATTCGAGTTCAGCACCCTCGAAAACCCCTAGAACCTATGTTCCATATAAATCTGGACATGAATGCAAAATTGACTAGATTCACGTCCGCCATGTTGGATCCACCATCTTGAATTCGTTTTTCGACATCAGATTTGAATTGAGCGGCCGGATCTAACAACCAGCCGCGCGCTCGAAAAGACGTAAAAGTATTGTGCAAGCCGTGACGTCACACACCAAAATTAAAAATTGGAATTTCGAAAAACAAAAAATACCAGGTGATAGGTCTTGAAAAATCAACCCAAGTCTCCGTTTGTGATTTTTTTCTGTAATCAGTAGTTTCTTCGTAAACAAATACAAACTGAAAATATTTGCGGTCTCTGAAAATCAATGTTTTTCAACATTAAACTCGCTGTAACTTTTTTATTTTCCAACGTATCGAGATGAATTTTATCAATTTTTATTTGTGAGACCTTCCCGAAGACGATGATGTTGAAAAAACTCGCAAAAAATCATTGAAAATTATTAATTTTTTAATCCAAAGTGATTTTTTAATCCAATCATCTTTTTCAAGCTTCGTATTAAAAAAGTGATGGATAAAGTTTAAGCAGGAGAAAACTTCCAGCGACAAAGTTGTTTGTTAGTGCATCAACCAACTTTGTGGAAAATTTCAGATCGATTAAGCTATTAGTTTGAAAGATACAGCGATTTATTCATCAGCGCGTAACCTATATTCTTTATGATTACTAAATAGTTGCAGGTTAACCGTAAGAGACTGTATGAAACACGAGTCCACTCGATTCCTTAATACAGGTTTATGTTTTTTGTGTCGAATAATTCGAATATCAAGCTATTTTTACATGATGGATTCTTTATTATAAACAAACAAACCAGTTGTTCAAAACAATGTTATGAACTACAGCTTGATATTTGAGACAAATTGTGTAAACAAACAAGTTTCTTCTTCTTTTTGTTGAGGAATGAATTATGTATGAACTATGTTTCCAATACTACGATTATTCATTCATATCATCAATTATAATTATATCCAAAAGATGGAATTTTTTTTTAATAATGAATTGTATCGGTGTCTCAATACTTCAATTTCCTGATAAAGGAACATTGACGGGAATATTTTTCCTTCCGACGATTTTGAAGTTTTCATCAACATCATTCAACGCAGTCAACAATTCAGAAGTGTATATTCACCAGTTGATTCCAAAATACGTGAAACAACTCTTATTGTTGCGAGATTTCAATTTGTTCATAACAGTTCCTATTGCAGTACGATTTAACGTTTTCAAACTCTTTTGCAACGACTGTCTTGTTAAAACGAGATACATATTCATTCCCCTAAGATTACAAACAGATTTTTACTGTAAGAATTCCCAGGAAAAGAACATCAATGTTTTGAATACATAATTTTCGGATAATTATTTGAATATAGTGACATTTCACTGATTCAAATTCAGAGAATATTCTCATGTAATTAGCCAACATTGCAGCTTACACTCATTCGTAAACAAAAGAAAGCCGAACGTGTGCATATTGTATGGTTCATTCGTTGTTGTATTGTTTTTCGGCTTTCTTTTGTTTACAGATGAGTGTAAGTTGTGACGTTGACTGATTATGCTAAAATATCCTCTGAATTTGATTCAGTGAAATTTCGCTATATTGAAATAATTATTATCTGAAAATTATCTACTTATTTAACAGCGTACATAAATATCCTCTTGTTTTCATTCCTGAAAAATGTCCGTTGCGGAAAGTTCAATCAATGCAAGAAAACGAACTAGAAATAAGAGTAATTGGAAACAAAATGAGAAAAAAACAGCAAGAAACAAGGCAAGTTATATGAATGTAGAAACAAGATTTCTTAGATGATTGATGGTTTCAAAACATTGATATTCTTTTCCTGGAAATTCTTGCAATGAAAATCTGTTTTTAATCTTAGGACAATGAGTATGTATCCCGTTTCAACAAGACTGTCGTGGCAAAAGAGTTTGAAAACGTTCAATCTTGCTGCAGGAAGGAATGTTACACAAAAATTGAAATCTCGCAGCAAAAAGAGTTGTTTCATGTCTTCTGGAAATCAACTGGCGAATATACCGCTCAAAATTGTTTATTGCGTGGAATGATGTTGATGAAAACTCCAAATTCATCGGAAGGAAGAATGAATAAAATTACTTCGTGGGAATATTTTTGTCATCATCAAACAACCCATCTATCAGTGTGTCGAAGCTTTTTATGTTCTCTGCTAAAAATTGATAAATCCAGACTCGCTATAATCCAGAATAAAATGACAAATAACGAGTCTCTAGAAGATAACCGAGGTAAAGGAAGCAAGGAGAGTTCGATTCGATTGACTCCTGACGTGAAAAAAATGATTCTAGAACATTGCTCGTCTATACCTCATTCGGAGTGCCATTATAAGCGTGAAGATTCCTCATTGCAGTATTTTGATAATCCTGATCTAATTTTGTACAGTTTGTTTCTCGAGTATTATACCAGTAAAGCGGGCGATTCGAATGTTGCCTTAAGCGAGTGAACTTATATCAAATATTTTAATCATAATTTGAATTTCACGTTTCCAAAGCCACGTACTGACGTTTGTAACTTCTGTTTCGAATATAAAAATGATGCGAATGATGAAGATTTGATGAAACACAAAGGACTTGTAGACCAACACAAATTGTTAAAAAAATCTATGCTCGCTGAAAATCAGGTTTTATGTTTGGAATTTGATTCTGGCCAGAATTTGCCTCTCCCAAAAATTCCGGTCTCAGATCAATTTTATCGACGACTCATATGGTCGCACGTTTTCGATGTTAATACTTTCGGAGATCAAAAAAATAGTTATATGTATTTTTTTATCGAAGGCAAATACAAAAAAGGAGCGAATACGGTGTGCAATCTCCTCTATGATACAATTTGTCGCGAATTGGAAATCTCTTACTACGATAAAAGTTATCTATTTTCGGATGGTTGTGGAGGGCAAAATAAAAATCATTTGGTCATGCATTTTTTGTCTTTGTTGTCTGAAAAATTACAGATTGAGATCCAACATTTATTTCCTGTACGTGGACATTCTTATTGTTTATGTGACCGCAATTTTGGGAGGTATGGACAAAAAAAGAAAAAAATAGAGATCATAGAAACCGATGAAGAATACTATGACATAATTCAAAATGCGAGAAAACCACCATTCAAAATAATAAAAGATTCTGCGTGTACGGTTAAAAATTTTGAAACTTTATTAGATGGAATTAAAAAACCGACAGATTTGCACATCAGAGATGCGGTAAAAATGGTATATTTTCCAAATAAACAAATTGAGTTGTTTTATGATTATAGTGGAAAACCGAGAAGTCACACTGTGGAATCAAATATTGTTTTTGATGATTTGTTGAATACACCATTAGCTGATTCGGTCGGAATAAGTCAACAAAAATTGAATGATGTCCAAGCGTTGATGAAGTATTTGAGTATGAGTGGGCAAGAGTTTTTTAATGGTTCATTCAACAAATCGTCGATAGAAGCTATAAGCAAAACTAGTAAAACCCAAAAATCAGAAACAGATGATTCGAAAAAGCAACGAAGAAAATGAGGATTCTAATTTTCTTTTAATTATTTCATTCATTGTTTTCATTTTTAATTCTCTTTTTGTATTCTAAATTATTGTTTCATTTGAAAGCTATATAAAATTTCATATTTTATTCATTAAAAAGTTTATGAATTACTTGAAATAAAATGGTTGAACAAATTTTAATACCTGATATTCATTGAATCCTGGAAATGAGTATATGACTTTTTCAAAAATGTTTACCGTTATTCATTGATGGGACATGTTATCCTCAGTGATACATTAGAAGAATGAAGAATAAATCTTGTATGAATGATGTTTTACTCAATGTTCCTTTATCAGGGAATTGAAGTATTGAGACGCCGATACAATTCATTATTAAAAAAAATTCCATCTTCTGGATATCATTATAATTGATGATATAAATAAATAATCGTAGTATTGGAAACATAGTTCATACATAATTCATTCCTCAACAAAAAGAAGAAGAAACTTGTTTGTTTACACAATTTGTCTCAAATATCAAGCTGTAGTTCATAACATTGTTTTGAACAACTGGTTTGTTTGTTTATAATAAAGAATCCATCATGTAAAAATAGCTTGATATTCGAATTATTCGACACAAAAAACATAAACCTGTATTAAGGAATCGAGTGGACTCGTGTTTCATACAGTCTCTTACGGTTAACCTGCAACTATTTAGGAATCATAAAGAATATAGGTTACGCGCTGATGAATAAATCGCTGTATCTTTCAAACTAATAGCTTAATCGATCTGGAATTTTCCACAAAGTTGGTTGATGCACTAACGAACAACTTTGTCGCTGGAAGTTTTCTCCTGCTTAAACTTTATCCATCACTTTTTTAATACGAAGCTTGAAAAAGATGATTGGATTAAAAAATTAATAATTTTCAATGATTTTTTGCGAGTTTTTTCAACATTATCGTCTTCGGGAAGGTCTCACGAATAAAAATTGATAAAATTCATCTCGATACGTTGGAAAATAAAAAAGTTACAGCGAGTTTAATGTTGAAAAACATTGATTTTCAGAGACCGCAAATACTTTCAGTTTTTATTTGTTTACGAAGAAACTACTGATTACAGAAAAAAATCACAAACGGAGACTTGGGTTGATTTTTCAAGACCTATCACCTGGTATTTTTTGTTTTTCGAAATTCCAATTTTTAATTTTGGTGTGTGACGTCACGGCTTGGACAATACTTTTACGTCTTTTCGAGCGCGCGGCTGGTTGTTAGATCCGGCCGCTCAATTCCTTACCCTCCAAAGCCCCTAGGACCCATGTTCCATATAAATCTGTCCACAAATGCGAAATTGACTGATTTCACGTCCGCCATCTTGAATTCGTTTTTCGACGTCAGATTCGAATTCCTCTCCCTTCAAACCCCCTAGGACCCATGTTTCATAACAATTCATCGATCCAAGCCAAGATCACGAATATTCAAAGACTGCGGAAAAAATGACATACATATATATATATAATATATACGTATACAGCGGAGAAAATTTTCTCCGAGATCACCCATTTTTGCAGAAAAAAATTACAAAAAATAGAAGGACTTGTCCGATTGCAATAAAAAAAACGATATCTCGGAAAGGGTTTCAGGAAAGTCCCCTGTAAATTTCAATCCATTTCGTCCACTTCCTCCAGAGCCATCCCATATACAGACAGACAGACAGACACCCGGAAAGACAGATAGACACACAGACAACCTCACGGATTATCAATCCCCAGCCAACCATGGATTGGTTCCAATCATCAATCAATTTGATAGATTCCAATGACATTTGCTAATAATTGATCAATTATTTGAGAATTATGTAGGATCTTGATGCGCATATCCATTCATTGAATAACGATTGATCAAAAATTGATGATTTTTGAAGGGCTAATTGTTGATCGCTGATGCGGACATAGAACAGGACAATTATTGATCAATCTCATGGTCCATAGAATTGACCAAAAATTGATCATTCAACATACGTCGATAATCGAAAATCTGGGAATGTAAAACATCACTTATTTTCAATCGGTAATATGGAATTTTGCATTGGTCATGTCATGTTAATAGGATAGAATTATTCATTATGTATTGTTTATTACAAAAAATTGTTGTGATTTATCGATTCATTCATCTCCGTCGTATCAGTGATCGCAACTTGTCAAATCTTATATTATTCGTGGCGCGGTAAAATTGTCGCGATGAATTGAGGTTATTCATAACTTCAATTTCGGTTTGAATTTCAATTTCGGAACATGGATGCAAATTCCTATTATTATTATAACTAAGTGAACCGATGGAACTCCATTCCAATCAAAAAGTGTGGTTTCAGGTTATAATTTCTATTTGAATTAGCAATACGCAAATTGTGGATAATTATTAGGGGTGTGCGGGTAGCACTTTTTATCGGGTCGGGTCGGGTATTTGTATTTCTTTTCGGGTTGGGTCGGGTACCCGATTAAATCGGGTTTTCCAAGTCGGGTACCCGAATATAATAAAATCGCTTAAATTTAATATTTTCAACTTCTATTCGAAGTTGCCATTGCCGTTGATATTTTAAGGACAAATTGTCTTGAGCGATTGTAGGAATAAGGGGATTTCATATGAATTCGATTCTAATATGAAGAATGCCATATTCACTACAAGTCTATTAGGGTTGTTACTCCATGTAATTGATTATGCAGCGGATTAAGAAATCTCCAAATTGCTTCATGGAATGTTTATATTTATTTTCTAATTCAATTAAAAAATATAATCACATTTATATCTCATAAATAATATATTATCTATTTCCGTATTTAGTAACCACAATATAGAATCTTGAACATCAATGAAAATAAATATTCTTCTTATAAATATCATTCTTTTTCCATATTTTTAAATTTGAATGGAGGAAGCACAACTCTCCCACATGTTTTGTCAGCAATCTTGATCGAGTTGCTGTCACAATATTTCCTGCTGAGGAAAACGTTTGCTATATTTGAATTACCCGAATGTAATCGGGTACCCGAAAAACTCGGGTAATTGAAAAATCCGACCCGACGGGTACCCGACCCGACCCGACCCGATAAAAACCCGATGACTCGGGTACCCGCACACCCCTAATAATTATATATTATAATGTTGAATGAACGGATTCAATTTCACAGTGCCGTCATCACAGTTTTGAAATGAAAAAATTAAAAACAAATGTTCAACAAATTTGAACAAAATTCTTTCACCCTGAAGTTATTATATTATAGTATTTTCAAATGATTCAAAGTTTTATATCAATCAATAACGAGTTATTGGTCAATTTTGGATCATTCTCAAACCAAAATAATTGTCCAATAATTGCCAAATTATGGGTCACATTATTTCACAGCTGATCGCAGCACCTATGCCCATGCCATTGACCAAAGATTACCCTGCAATTGGGAAATCCAATGGTCCACTGAAATTGATCAATTATTGGTCGCCAATGCGGACACAAAAATGGACAATCATTGATCAATCCCACCCAATCCCATTGGGTAATAATTGACCAGTTATTTATCAACTTTGGTTGGCTGGGTCAGTATTGCATGGAATGAACAACTGTGCGACTCCCAATTGGATTGTTCAAATATGTAAAGATACTGTCATACGGCACGATAGCGGCTGCAATAGGCACTCTGTGCTTGGTATACTATGTATACCGATGAGTGCCTAAAAACTATATTTTTCGCCTCCATTGAGGAGACGGACACATGGGAGAACGTGAAAAAATTGAAAAGCGTAGACGTTAAACGGAGAATACTACAAACCACATTTCATACATTAAAAGAATCGATAAGGATAGCGTTCTTAGCTTCACCTCCCTAGCAATCCCTCCTTACTTGGATACGCTAGACGAGAATGCGAAACACCTAGAATTGAGTTGAAAAGGTTTTTCTCTCAGTTGCGATTATTAAATGTAATAACCCCGAGATTAAATTATAGGAATAAAATATACGACCTAAAAAATGCAAATAACTGTCTAAAGTGCGATATGATCAATGTTAACGTATTTCATTGGATTGTCCACTGTGAATCTTTTGTTGACCAAAGGAAACAATCGGGTATCCTACAGGGGTCGGGAATATTACCGCTAGAATTCCCGGAGATACTGGACAACCCAAATGAGGAGTACATTTGGAAGATGTTACACTTCATTGTGGAAATAATGAAACGCTTGGCCCTCTCGAATCTGGTCAGTATATCAGAATGGTGATAGCAATATTATTTCATATGTGATGATATAATTGAAGAGTTACTGAGTTAGATACGCGCTTATGGCTTTGTGTTTCATACAGATCCATATATGTGTATGTACAAGCATACAAGGGGATATAATTTTAGTATCGATTTAGTCTAAAAGGCAATCTCCAATTGTGAAAATTTATTGGTTTGAATTAACGTAGACTTGATGTAATATTAGTCTAGGGTTCAAGTTCAAAGACAATGTAACTGTTCAGCTCCCTTTTGCGTGATCAATTCTGTTTTATCTTATGTTCAAGATTTGAGTGAGCTCCGATTTTGTGGGTGTGTGTGTGTGTGTTTAAAGTGTAGGTTTTACATAGCGTTAAGCAAGATCCGTATTCATTGATCATCGTGTTATTTCGATATTGCGAACCGAATGGTATTCAAATTTCAGTCTACGTGCAGCCTCTTCACCGAGCATAGGTGCGTGCAAGTATTTCCGCCTACACGGAAAAAAGAAAACAGCAACGGTTACTGTGAATCACAAAAATACATTGAAACTCAAATTCATTCTATGCAGTACTGCGTTTCCCAGTTCTCATTACTGTCCAGTCAGCGTTGAGGCATTTTATGACAATACACATCACTGTGATCGCGCTAATCCTCATTATCCAAGCGTGTTTTCATTTGTTTTTCAACCGATCGCTGTCATCCACAGTAACCAGTAGTGTTTTCTTTCTTCCGTGTACTAACGGGTGTTCTTATTTTTCACCGCGAGACTCCCGCCGAGATCTCATCGTTACATTCTGGCGCCAATCGTTCCCCGCAGGGAATGCCTTTTGTGATCATTTTTAGTTTTTTCCCTGTGCTCCGGGAGTGGTTCCGCGTGACTCATTCATGGGTGTGAGAGATTCCTTCTGAGTCTGCGTTTCGATCATAATCAATAGCTATTCTCGAATTGATTTACTCAAGTATGTAATATTAGATCCGCGCGATCATTACCTGATCGCTGTTACTCATTTCTTTGCAAACTTATCATGTGTGTTTTTTTTTCTTTTGAGTGTGCGGGCACATACGTGCCGTTTAGAGTGTAAAGTGTGAGAGTGAGGTGATTTTGTTTGCGGATACACGCTGATTGTGCGTGTATCGGCTTTCGCGGAACGAATGAAAATTCTGTATTCGTTTCACGAGTTTTCCTTTTCTATCTGGGGTTTTATTGATAGGCGTCCGTCGATCGATCTTGTCCGGGATTACAAAAGATTTGCTATTAAAGTTATTTTCTTTTGAATCTTAATTTTCTTTTCTTTCGCTTCGAGCTATCCTCTGCTACCTACACTGAGAGAAGTGGAATGTAATGATTACCATGTACAAATCGTAATTAGGGGACAGCTTCGCGAATTTGGTTTCGGATACGATGGAGATCCGTGGCAATGTTCATGCACATGGGAATGGTTACCATTTACATGAAGATAGATACCAAATAACGTAGTCGCCATCTTCAACTTAGTGATTCTGTCATTCAACTACCATTTTTGCATGGTAATAGTTACAGTTCACTTTTCTCAGTGTACCTTTGCTGCTTTGCATCCTTAATTATTTCAGATAAAATCTGTCCTTCTTCCCTCCTTCTTTTTGTTTTTTCTTACGCCTTCTGCGTCGTTTTTATGTCGTTGGCATTAGTTAGTATCTTAAGATTTCAATAAGACTCTTTTGTATGTTCCATGGAACCAGAACAAATAAATCTACTACTACTACTACAAGATAAGGGCTGTCGTAGATATGTAGAAATTAAGCGGTTGGCGGATAATAGACAGGGTTGGAAGATTCCATCAAACCAGTCACGAGACTGATTATTACTTCATGATGATGGAACAAGGTCTGGATAATCTTTTCCATTTGATTCAATCATCTGAGAGTATTATGAGATCTAGTCACTCCCGCTTCTACGGGATGCTCTCAAAACCACAAAAAATTTCGAAAAAACAAAACCATCTAAGTCTCTAAATCATCAGGTAAAATTCTTTATATATTTGTTGATTATGTTAATATTGCCACACAGTTGAAAATTTTGTGTAAATGTGTTAAAAAATCCGTGTGTCATGAATTTTCTGTTAAATATTCAACACAACCACGTGTAACTTCTACAGACAGTCCTTGTGTAATCAGGTCTCAACTGATTTATAATGTGAAATCATTCAAACAAGTAAAAAAAAGTGTCAAAATGACACAAATCTTATTCAACTCAAGATTGAACATAAAAATTGTGTTATTCTCAACTACCAAGGGGAGACCGCTAGTGGTGGGAGCTATTTTTTTATGAAACTTCTATGTACGTGTAACTTTAGTAGTCGTCGGAAGAACTATTCATTCATTTTGGTTTTAGCTTTCATTCTAATGGAAATTCGTTTTCTATATATGTGAATTTGAAGATAGAGTGCGAGTTGATATATATCAAGAAAGTACACTCAATCAAAGGACCGGCAGTGGCTTGGGTGATACAGCTTCAACATTCGGTCCCGCCGATCCATGTTCAATGCTTACTGAAGTACTGTTTTTTTCAATTTATTCTTATGCATTGTTTCAACACGAAAAAAGTGCGATTCTCACATTTGATTGATGTAAAAAATCCATAAATTACACTTGTGAACTGTTGATTCATTCCTTATTTTGGATTTCATTTGACAGTACTTATGTGTTGAATTTACACGATCGGAAATTCCAATCAAAATTTTATCAACATCTTTTTGTGTTATATTATTTACATCGAGCTTGAGTTATTAGCTAACACAAATACATTATGTGATATCGACAAAAAAATATGTGTGGACCGTTTGGGACATGTGAAATGTGTTGAATTTAACACAAAATTTCCAACTGTGCATGTTGTTCAATGAGACTACTTTGTTGGATTTTTCATGAATGTGTTTGTTCTTTACGCTTCCCGCTGCTAAAAATTTGAATTGGATTTTTCGAATGAAATTATCATTCCCGATTGGATATAATAAAATGATGAATAGTTGCAATGAATGCATGAATGATCAAATGGACTGAGTTTGAGACTACACGGACAAAATTAGCGATCCAATTTCCGTTGACTGGTATGTCATTTTTGGGCACATATAAGATATTAACCCTTAGGCCGTAAATTTGAGTCTATCGTACCGGCCTAAACTTGACGTGCGTTACTCTAGTCCATTAGTTTCAAAAAATTTATAATTATAAATTATCGATCGAAGGGGGTGATTGAAAAAAGTGATATCCATCGTTGAACATTTTTTTACACAGCCTCTCAACATAGCAATAACGTGCTAAACACGAACGACCGTAACCATTCACGGTTTACGGGTGCCTCAAAAACCTTTACGATCTGAAATACGACATTTGTTTGTTCGAATAGATATTCAGTTGATTTGATAAAACTTTGTTCACCTTGGTGGAAATGTTTTTCTGAGTGTTTGAGATTGCCCCTCGAATCTTATTTATTGTTAATTGCTGAAAAGATAGCGATATGACCGCCGCAGGGAAATTTAATAATCAAATCAGCAGAATAATAAGAAATGGAGAGCAGAGTAGGACTGTATTTGAAAGGATAAAGAAATGAAATATATAATTGGAGTTTCAACAAATTTACTGATACGTTGTGATAGAGTACTTGAAACTGACTGACTAGTACTAGCACAGTACAGTTACGAGAGAGGGGTTCTCAGTGGTTCAATGTACACGGTACACTGGCAAGGACCAGATCACACAACACAGGTAGATTTCATACATTATGATCGCTCTTTCCGAAACGCTGAGACTTCCTGAGAACCTCCGAATTACTCTTAAAATTCGAAAATTCTCTGTAAATCTTTTGGAATCTTCATGAACTTGAGAATAATTTTATTCCATAAAGCTCTCGAAATATTCTGGGCATTTCTGAAAAAATTGCATAATTGGGATTTCTACCAGGGAAATCAACCCAGCATTTTGTTGCGACTATTCAATCGAATATTTTATTGTTCTCGAAAATTTGTTCTATCACTTCATGTGTTTTATGCAAAAAGGTTTTATCAAATTTCTTGATAAAACCTTTGTGAATATAATTTATGTTTCAGGTTTTTTTCGTATGCTGACAAATTATTGATCGATCATGAAAAATTTTGTTGCCATTTTATTGCTTTTTTTTATTTAAAATTCATTTTGATATCAACCAAAACAATGAATACCGAAATCTTGGAGAAACGGATATTAGGTCAGTCAAACTGGTAGAATACTATTGATTCCTAAGTACTGAAATACTTGAGTTGATACGAGCTTACCATCAGAGCACGTTTTTTTTGGCCAAATTACTCGAAACTGAATTCATGAAATGATCTGAAATTTTCAGAGATGATTCTTTGAGACTTTATCTTGGTCGCTGAAGAACCTGAATTTTGAATTTCGAAAATAATTTTTTCCAAATTTTTGTTTCAAATTAAAAATTTCGGCTGTTTAGCGACCAAGATGAAGTTTTGAAAAATCATCCCTGGAAATTCCAGATTATTTTGTCAATTCAGTTTCGAGTAATTTGGTCAAGAAAAACCGTGCTCGGCCGGTAAGTTCGTATCTCCTTCATTCTCTCATATATAGGTGAACATTCTTTAAAGGGTTACTAGCGCTTACCAACAGAGCACGTTGGATAGAGAAGGACACGCCTATACGATAGAAAGAGAGGTTTGGTACCATCGCTAGTATCCCGTTAAGGGGATACCAGCGTACCGACTAAGTCAACATTTTTTCGATAAGAATTCTCCGCACTGAATTTATTGAAAGATCTGAAATTCTCAGGAAATAATCTCCAGTACTTTATCTATTGCGGTACATCGCCAAAATTTCGAAGGAAAACTTTTTTTGTTAGTCGGTAAAAAAAACTTGTTTTTCGAAATTCGAAATTTGGGCGGTGTATCGCAATAGATAAAGTACTGAAGAATATTTCCTGAGAATTTCAGACCATTTTATGAATTCAGTGCGGAGGATTCTTACCGAGAAAATGTTTACTTAGTCGGTACACTAGTATCCCCTTCAACGGGAAACATTTCGATCCATGTACTTTCATGAAAGTTGAGAGTAATCAAATCACAAATTGTGAATATCGATAGGCTTTAGCTGTGGTCGTTCTAACGTGTTCTAAGTTACCTCAATCTGCTCCAAATATTTTTGATTCGCTCTTGTAATTATAAAAATGAATAGATTGGTTTGATGCAGGTTGGAGCAATTTAGAACACGTTAGAACGAGCTTTTATTCATCTGTCATATTTCCAAAATCCAATCAATATCCAAATCAATAAATCTGATATACTCAATAAGATAAACAAATTGCAAGAAGAATTACTCGTGGCTGGCAGTCTGACAAGAGTGAACCAGACAATTCCCAGAGATGAATAAACTTTATAAATATTTGAAACACCGATCTCAAATACAAGGAAGTTTTCATCGTTGTCGTCGTCGTCGTCGTCGTCAATCGTCAATCGTCAATCGTCAATCGTCAATCGTCAATCGTCAATCGTCAATCGTCAATCGTCAATCGTCAATCGTCAATCGTCAATCGTCAATCGTCAATCGTCAATCATCAATCATCATCATCACAAGTTACCATTCATTTCTCTTTCTAATATTGTTTTCAATAAACTATCATGCCTTGACGTGTGACCTATCAGACCACTCCTTCTTTCAACTACACGTTTCAAGAGATTTCTTTTTTCATTCACCTTCTCAAGTAATTCTTCATTTTTTACTTTCTCTAAGGAAGTTTGAATGAAAAATAAATTTTTTTTCAATTTTCAAAAAATTCCAGGATAAAAAGTAAAAATCAAAAGATTTTCCAGGATTTTTGCAAGCCAATCCAAATTTCAGAACAATTTCAGGATTTTAAGAATTCCAGGACCGCTATCCACCCTGTCGAAATAACATGTGCGTGAACTCAGTCGAATTTTATCTGTACTTTCGGATAGACTGGATCCGAATGTATTTTATGAATAAGCTGTATCAGTTGCTATCGGGAAAACGCATGAAATTGTAACCCGACTGTATTCGAAATCATATCGCCATGCAACTATGATTCTGAATCCATCTTCATCCGTAAGAAGAAATGAAAATTTTATCCGATTGCATCCAAATTCGAAGTGTAGTCTAGTTTTATCCGTGGAACGTATGAACTCTCGATCAAAATCAATTACAATTTCTTGAAAACATGAGGTCTGCGGGCTCAGTCCACTTTCATCCATGAAATTCTCATCCCTCCTTACGGATGAAAATGGATTCAGAACCATAGCTACTCGGCGATATGACTTTATGTTCTTGAAGTTTGAATCGTTTATAGAAACGATTTAAACTCACAAAATCTGATGAACAATCGTTATTATTTACTTCGAATTAACTCCTTGCAACGGGAAAACATCATTCAAAGAATGTACTGCGAGGGTTTTGGTCCCTAATAGTTGAAGATTGTTATTCGTTTCAATAAACGATTCAAACTTCAACAACATGATTTTGGATACATTCGCATCCAGTCTATATCCGGAAGTACAGATAAAATTGCACTGAGCCCACAGACGTGGTGTTTTGACAAAATCGTCATTGATTCTGATTGAATGTTCATACGTTCCACGGACAAAACCGGACTATGCTCTAAGTTCATACCCTTCCAGATTGAATTCTCATCCCTACCCACTGATGAAAATGGATTTGCAAACAAATCCATATTTCTAAAATGAATGAGATTCGTTTGGATAGAAATGTCATCTATTTCCTGAACACAGACGAACTAGTATTGTAGTTCTGGTCGTTCTGAATCATCTTCTATCCTCCTGATGCACAGAAATGGATTGGCAACGCCTTTGGATTGGAAAAGAACGAAAATGGGTTGCAGCTCTCCCAAAATTTCCCAAACCCCGGGTTGAAACTGATAAGAGTGCTCTCTGAATGGACGAAACTGGACACTTATGAAAACCCCTTTTTCTATCGGACAAAATGAGATTGATTTGTATAGAAAATTTTCAAATACGAATCGGAGTGCTGTCCAAATCTAACCATTTGAACCTCTTTCTCCAGCAGGGCAAGAAAAGATAAAAGGGATTGGATTATGATGGATAAATGTGAAGCACGCTGCTGCAGATGTGTGATGGATAGAAATGGATACGAATAATTCAAAATAAGTTGGATAAAAACGCATTGAGCTGAACATTCGGTTCTCGGAAAGAACCGTGTTGGAATGGATGGAACCGTCCAAGCAGCATCGTAAAAAGCCGTATTCAATTGGGTATGATTTGAATTCAGACCCTAAATGCAATATGCATACATTTGGATGCATCTGGATACACTTTTTTGGGATCTTATAAGCCTCATCCATTTTTTGGATTAGAACTGATGACATTCTTATGCGTTACCTGGATTGAATTGAATTGGATGAAAACCATTCTAAATTCGGATTCAAACGGATGCTAGGAAAAATGCTATCCATTTGCATCCAATTTTTTCAGCAGAGTGATTGATTTAACTTCTGATAGAAATATATAATAAAATATTCAGTGATTTTCCAGTTTCATCAACTTACACTAGCAATGGACGATACAGCACTATCGAAAAATTCTTGAGACGAACTCTTGGGAAGAGGATCCATTTGATATCCAAATCCTCCATATTTCCCACCTTGATTAGGTGGGACATTACTGCAAATGGTGATCATATTATGTGAAATGATAAAACACAATTAGGTATTTGATACTTGAAGATTATGTCGCAAGCTTGATATTGTTAATCAATTTTCTGAGTTGCGTTCCACAATACATTGTATATGTAAATTATTCACTAATAATTTGAACTAGCTGACTGCTTTCTTAATGAGTATTGGTGTGCTTAATAATTGAAATGTTGTCAATTAGAATTATTAGGTGGACAACTTTGCTTCCACCGTTTTTTTCCCCAAAATTTGAGGCTTTATTCTCAAAAAGTAAATACATATTTATGATTCAAAGTACTGGCCGTCGCTAGCCACTACTTTTCCCCATCTTTTTGGCCATTGTCGGATCCCATCTCGGGAAAACGATGCATGTTTTGAGGCGATCCACGAATCGATCCATTCTTCAACTTCTTCATAAGAATGAGAATGCTGATCACTCAGGCCGTGTGCCATCGATCGAAATAAATGGTAGTTGGAAGGAGCAATGCCTGGAGAGTACGGCGGATGGAGACTTACCATTTTAGTGTTTCCGAATATATGTTGACCGGTTTTGAGATATGTGGCCGAGTATTATCATGTTGGAGGATAACTTGATCGTGTCTTTCTTGGTACTGTGGCTGTTTCTCCTTCAATGCTCGGCTCAAAGGCATCAACTGCGTTCGATATCAATCCCCCGTAATGGTTTTATTCGGTTTCAATAGCTCATAATACACGACACCGAAGTGATCCCACCAAATGCAGAGCATAACCTTGGCACCATGAATATTTGGTTTAGCCGTCGTCGTGGGAACATGTCCGAGCATTCCTCAAGATTTTTCGCTCTTGGGATTATCGTAGTGGACCCATTTTTCGTCACCGATCACAATAAGGTGTAGAAACCCCTTTCGATTCTGTCTTTGAAGCAGCTGTTCGCAAGTAAAGAAACGTCGTTCAACATCTTGTGGCTTAAATTCGTACGGAACCCAATTTCCCTGTTTCTGAATCATTCCCATGGCTCTGGGGTATTTCGAAATGGTTTGTTGAATTACTCCCAATGATTCTGCCAATTCTTCTTGCGTTTGGCCTGAGTTTTCATCAAGTCATGCCTCCAATTCGAAATCTTAAAATATTTTCTCTCTTCCACCGCCATGTCGGTCCTCGACAGGGATGAGTTCTGTGCGCGTGCGATTAGTAATATGCGTTAACTATGCGCAGATTATGCATAAAACATGTAGAATACGCAGAAAATGCAGAAAATGCATAAAACATTGTAAAATTAATTCCGACTCAAAATTCAAAATTCAGAATATATGAAATAGATATTTATGAGTGTTGAAATGGTAAACAATTCATAGTTTTAAAATTATACCCCAACTTGACCATAAAAAAAGGTGATGCAGAAAACCCCCTTTAGTTATCTGCATTATATGCATGAGTTTTATGCGCACATTATTCCTTGCATAAAACCTACCGTATTATGCGTACCCAACCCTGATCCTCGACATTGAAATCACCCTTCTCGAAATGTTGAAACCATTCACGACACGATCTTCTACTCAAAGCAGCCTCACCGTAAGTACTTGAGAGCATTCGATGAGCCTTAGCCACAGTTTTCTTCAAATGAAAACAGAAAATCAGAACTTCCCGCAAATGACGAGAATTCGGCTCGAAAACTGACATCTTCGATCGAGTAAAAATTTATGATGTAATTAAAAATTCACTAATATGACGATGTTGTTATGTTGACACATGTCCAACCTTACTTCATTATCTAACCTATTTCGACCGCTACCTACCGACGCGAGTTTGAATGCAAATCCATTAATCTCAATAATACCTACCGACGCAACCATGTACAGTAGCCTCTCATTATAAGAGTCGCCTAGGGGGTGTAGGGGAAGAAAGTAGGGGAAAGTACACGGCCGCACTCCTCTACGTAACGAGGTTGACTCCGCACCACTCGTTATAAGCGTCAGTTCATTTTATTTAGTATGTATGTACGTGACAGAAGATAACGACTTGTGAAAAAGTGAAATCTTTGTTCAAACCACTGCCAAAAATTCAATTTTCATGTTTTGTCTCAAATCCTTCGTTCACGAGCTAGTTTTACTCTAATACTAGAAGAAAATATTTTTTTTTTATTTTTCAGATGAAGCAATCGCAAGTAATTTTGACTACCGCAAACCATTTTTTTTCGAGGCACCTCCGAAAATCGGCTGCCATCAATCCAATTTATTATATTTTTCAATCAACATTTTTGAATATGTTGTTCGAAAGTGACCTAATAACATGCAATCAAAACCTGAATAGAAATTTCTTTTGTAGTACGCTACAAAAAATCGAGAAAATTACCTTTTTTGGCCTCTGAAACGCATGTAACCCCTTAATGAGTGAAAGGAATCCAAAGATATTGTCGGTATTCTGGAAGAACCTCGTATCTCGATTTTCAACAGTTATAGGTGGTTCCATCGGAAAAATGATCAGTACATGCTAATGCACATATAAACAAGACTTTTATAAACAAAGTGTCCTTCGATTATTGTTGATTGAACATACTTGATCATATATAACTTGATTATATGTGTATTTAGCGTGTACTGATAATATTTCCGATGGAAACTCGATACGGTCAAAAATCGAGATACGAGGTTTTATCAGAGTACCGACGATACATTCCTCGGGGCAAAATATAAATTTATGGGAAAAATTGTTCTAAAGCACGGAGTCAATTTTGAGATCAAAAGTAGAATGTGACTATTCACATACTTTCTGTACAACTGAGTAGCATTGTTTAGAAAAAAAAAAAAACTGTTAGGAAGTAATTTAGAGAGAATCGATATCGTTCTTTGTGGATTCAATTGATTTGATTATCAAGATTATCAAAAATTCATCAATTCATTGAATTTTCTTCAGAGATTGTAAGATTTCCATTATAAGAAATTCATACAACCAGAAATGAATCAAAAGCAGTCCGTACGGACATAATATGTGAAAATGGTGTTGAATTATATTCGAACTGATTTCTAAAGCCGTAAATCTTATGCTAATACAGTCTGCTTCACTGCATCCTTCATAGATTTTCATTTGTCCAACTTCGAAATAATGAATCTTCTCCCGACGCTTATAACGAGAGGTGAGTTCTTAATCTCGAAATAGCATAAGAGTGGGGGTAGCGCCGAACTCAGTCATGCTGAACTAATCTTTTCGACGCTTATAACGGGTACTCTTATAAAGAGAGGCTACTGTATTGTAAACAGCGGAAGCAAAGTTGTACACCTGAATAAACCTGAATAGCTATTGAGATATTTTGCTTAGTTTTTTTCTTGATTTATTCATTTATTTATTTATGAAAGTTCAACAGGTTTAAACTTGCAATAAAATATAAATAAAAAAATATAACACAAATATTGCCAATAGCAAAGCAAAAATAAACTCAACATTCTTATACCAAAGATTATTGCAAACAAGCCGTTTTGATATACCAGTGCTAAACTTTAAAAAGTCTAACCAAAATGAATGATTAAATAATTTATATAGGCAACGAACTGGAGATCTAATCTTCATATACCTATGAGCTAATTAAAATAATTATTCTGATACGTCCTAGAAGGAACAACAAATTGAAAAAATGATAGCAGCTGGTTACAATCAATATGATTGTTTAAAATCTTGTACAGAAAAATGGACCGCTTTGATTCTTTGGGCATGACAAATCAGGAATCAACAAGGTTAACATAATAGAAGAATAATCATGATCAGTGCAATGCATGGGTTGTTCAATTCTGAACACTATGAATCCAAAGTATGCATGATGAACTCTCCCCAACTTCGAAACATTATATCAAGCAGGGTTTCTCATGCAGCAAACTGAATTGAAACCTCAAAACTGAGTATAGGATAAATTGAAGAATAGTACAAAGATCCAAAGGATCGCATACTCTTAAGAGGATACTAGCGGCGTGGCAGCAGCCAAAATGTTTCTTCCAAATTATTTGAAAGTGGTGTAATAAAACCAACCAATTTTCATTTACCTACCTGATATATGTGTCAATATAGGTCTCTAAATGAAAATTAATCAATTGTATTGTGAAACTTTCAAATAATTTGAAAGAAACATTTTGGCTACTGCCACACCGCTAGTATCTTCTTAAACCCTTTAGAATATCTTCTAAGGTGATACCAGTGCCAGGACATTAACCAAATTTATTCTGACATTTTATTCGAAAATGAAGCAATAAAGTCAAAATATCGCTCTATACAGACCTCCTTGAATTGATAAAGTTGGTCTGTATAGAGCGATATTTTGATTTTTTTCGCTTCATTTTTCAATAAAATGTCAGAATAAATTTGGCTAATGTCCCGGCACTGGTATCCCCTTAACATAATTAATTCTTCTATAAGCTGAGGTAACAACATAATCCACATGCTGATTTCCTTGTAACATTTTCAAATTTTGTACATTTTATGGGGTTGCAATGTACATAAATTTCACATTGAACATGAAATTTATGTACATCGCACCTACATTGAACGTGAAAAATTTTAATTGCACCACTATTAAAATGAACTCCAAGATCTCTAATAACTGTCAAGTTGTCCACCAATGAAATACAAATGGTCTTTATGTATTCATGTTTATGCTATTTTGTATTCTTTTGGAATTGATATGTTTTTTTGTATTTTATGCAAAGGAATTTTTTCCAATTGAATTTAATAGATAAATAAATAAATACTTACTCAGGGCGGGAAGCATTTTCAGATTGCTTTCTTGCAAAAAAGGATTCAGTTTGCGACTTGAAATTAGGGGTATTGATATTCTGATACAAACTATCACTTTGATAACTACACTGGCCATGTATATTACTGCAACTTGAAATCTTGACGTTACTTGGCTCCCAACTTTCACCTCTAGCTAATGTGGCAATCTAGAAATTGTTCATACAGTTTGATAAAATCCATCAAAATTTGACATCTCAAGAGTATGGATTATTGAAAACATTGATTCGAATTTTGAATTGTAATTCACCTTATCTTTGTAAAGAGCAGCAGCTTTAGTATTATATCTCTGAGATAGAGGTAACGTGTCATCCCAATCAGGTTGAGATTCTAAAAACTCTCTAGCATTCTTGTTACCTCCGACTTTCATTTTTTCCAATTCAATGTCTTTCCATTTGTCCATAGAGATTGATCGTACAAAGGATATATGTACCCCAAGACCTCTGTGTTTACCTGAACATTCGAGGCAAATCCAGATGCCATATGTGACAGAAACCCATTGAGGGTTATGAGTACCACATTCAAAACATTTCTATAAATAACAAAATTAGAATTAACGATTAATAAATTACTTAAATAGAAAATAAAAAGTTGTCTTACGTTATTCTCATTCATTGGCTTCAATTCACTCAAAACACGTCGAGTTCGAGGGCTAGCCATTATCTTTGAGGAATGATTAAAAATTGGATAATTTTCAATTAATTGGGTCTAATTGATCTGAATGGGAGCGAGAGCTACTGAAATCCAGAGCCTGCCAACACAACTGGATTAGGGATGTGCGATGTTTCCCGATGCATCGGTGAGCGATGTTTTTTGGTCGATTAATCGATGTTTTTAATCGATGTTTCCTAATTCCGATGTATCGATGTTCGAGGTTTTTCTGTGGAAACATCGTTAAGTTTTTAGCTAAGTTCGTTTACCGATGTCCCAAGTTACCCCAACTCGCTCCAAGTATTTTGGATTCGCTACTTCCAGTTTAAGCAACGAAATGATTGGTTTGGTACAAGTTGGAGCAACTCAGGGCACGTAGAACGAACGAACCTTTTGAAGCAGAGTTGCCAGAAAAAATTGCCCAAATTTTGGTCTTTGGTAAATTCTTATGAAATCAAGAATACGATTGGTTGGTTAAACAAGAAACAGCCAATCACTTGAGTTAGGTAACTTTTTCTGACAACGCTGTCTAGAAGTGGGTAGAGGCTGAATTGGGCGAAATATTTGTTCTGTGCATTCACCATTGATCTCTATTATACACCAGGGGGCATAAACTCAAATAGAAAATTTTTAGACTGATTTCAGCGCCGCCGTACGGAAGAGCACTGGAAATAATTTTCATGAATGCACTTATACTACTTTGAAAACTATTATGATTTGTTTATGATTTGTGTTAGTTTATCCGTGTAAAATTATTTCCAGTGCTCTTCCGTACGGCGGCGCTGGAATCAGTCTAAAAATTTTCCATTTAAGTTTATGCCCCCTGATTATAGACTGGATCAGTGCCGTCTTTACAAATTCTTCTTCCTTCTTCAATCGATGTGTAACAAAGGATAACGTATGGGCCCCTGCCCATCGGCTGTCCTTTGTTACGCGTTGATTGAAGGAGGAAGACGAATTTGTAAAGATGGCACTGCACTGGATAGGAGATACAGGTCTTTGAAATACAAAATTTCTAAGACGAATTGAAAGTGATAGAAGACTCGGAACGGTAGAATATCGTAAACCAGAAAATTCACCAGCCCAAAAAATTGTGCGCCCGAATTTCAGAAACCCGAAAAACTATACGCCCGAATGTCCGTAAGCCCGAAGTTGTATAACCCCGAATTGAAAAAATAAATTTTAATATAAATCAACTATTTAATACTTTTATACCATTCAAATGTGAATTTTGCTTCTATTGATGGTTTATCAACGCTTCAAATCATACAAAAGTATCAAATAGTCGATTCATATGAAAATTTATTTTTCTAAATTCGGGGTTATGTAACTTCGGGCTTACGGACATTCGGGCGCATGGCCTTTCGGGTTTCTGAAATTCGGGCGCATAATGTTTAGGGTTTACGATACTCTACCACTCGGAACCATTGCATCCATAGAGATATTAGAATACAGGGGAGAAGCATGGAGATTTTACATAAGGGGAAACGTCATCGAAATAAACAGAGAGAAAAGATAAGAGTACCACAGTCTCACTGTCTTCTATGTGATGACGTATTGAATGGAAAATAGTGACACTCTTGCACCTTCATCTCTTCTCTCTGTTTATTGCAATGACGCGATCAGCTCCGTCATGCCCCCTCTATTCTAATGTCTCTATGATTGCATCTTGGGCTAAATGGTTGAAAATAGAGAGAAATTCAAAACCATATAATTTTATTTTTGCATGGCTTTATATGTTAAACATAAAGGAGCTTTCCGAAGTGTTTAACCCGGGGCGTCTGGGGCGTGAACTACGGATTCCTATTGGTTCATTCCACGCCCCTGACGCCCCGGGTCACACACTTCGGAAAGCTCCATTGTGGAGCATGAAAAATTGGTAGAGGGTCTTTTCGCCGAATAAACACAATTTGGCAATCGCTAGTCATTTCCTAGTGATCTCTAGAAATGACTAGCGATTGTCAAATTATGTCAATTTCGGCGAAAAGACCCCCTACCGAAAAATTAATTTTACGATGTATATTCAACAAATACAAGTAAATACAATAATTCATGTAATTAGATATATTCATGTTTATTCATATTGAGCATTTATAAACGTTTTAATTGGTTGAATGATTTCATTTACTTGTAATTTGTAGATATGAATTGTAAAATTAATTTCTGATGCTTTACTTTGTACTTCATATATGATGATTGCAAAAATAAATTCATATGGTTTTGAATTTCCCTCTATTTTCAACCATCGTGCCTAAGATGCAAATGGCGATTCTGTGTTCTAATCGTCTCAGTAATTTTGGTTCATTTCTTATCCAGTGTATTATAGAGATCAGTGAGCCACTAACATATTTATTTGAGGATTTTTTACAGTGGAACTGAACCTTATTTCTTACTTCGTGCTGGAAACCATCCCTCCAGTGTATGTGGAATGGATCTGAGAGTAAGGTCCATTTTACTATATGCATCGGAATTGTTTACAAAACGGAACGGTTTGCAAGAATCTCATTGATCGAGAGCTTGAACTCCCTGCAAATTCCCGCTCCGTTCCCTAAAAATTCCAATAGTTGTAAATTGAGCCTACACTGAAAAAAAATAGTGGAGCCAACTGCATATACAGTTGGATACGGCGAATCTCGCCGCGCGGTTGACTCAACCGAATGGTAGACCGCGATTATCCCGAAAGCGTGTTGGCCCGAAAGTTGAAATCTCGAATAGAAATAATCCCGAAAAAATTTTGGTGAGATTTTGGAGCCTTCCGAAGTAGCTGACCAGATGATCAGATCAGCTACTTCGGAAGACTCCTTTATCTCATTAGCACATGACTAGTAAAATATAGTTATCTTTCGGGATTACTCTTATTCGGGATTTCAACTTTCGGGCCAACACGCTTCCGGGATAATCGCGGTCTAAACTGCATATGCAGTTGGCTCCACTTATTTTTTTCTTGGTGTAAGCACGGAAGGCTATACAGAAACCGTATACGAGATTTGCGCAGTCATCCGTTCCTTACGTTGACGTTACCGTACCTTGTGTGTCTAGGCCTATACAGTGTCTGCGCATCTGTCTTTACGTTTACGTACGTTGTGTACATAAAGGTCTAGATACACAAGCTACTTGAACGTGAACGTAAGGAACGGAAGCCTGCGCAGAAAACGAATCTAGTTTCTACGCAGTCTTCCGTTCATTACGTTCCCGTTTACGTACTTGTGTAGCTAGATCTATGCATGCACAGACTGCTGCCGTTTACGTCTATATTCGCGTCACTTGTGTACGTAGGCCTATGTGGGTTTCACTGCTTTGACTTCTGAACAGGGTTGGGTACGCATAATACGGAAGGTTTTATGCAAGGAATAATGTGCGCATAAAACTCATGCAGATAATGCAGATAACTAGAGGCGGTTTTCTGCATCATCTTTTTTTATGGTCAAGTTGGGTTATAATTTTAAAACTATGAATTGTTTACCATTTCAACACTCATAAATATCTATTTCATATATTCTGAGTTTTTAATTTCAAGTCGGAATTAATTTTACAATGTTTTATACATTTTCTGCATTTTCTGCGTATTCTACATGTTTTATGCATAATCTGCGCATAGTGAACGCATATTACTTATCGCACGCGCACAGAACCCATCCCTGCTTCTGAATGATTTTCACTGTTTTATTATAAAAATTTTATTCAGTAGACCAAGATGGATGACGGTAACAAAGGTAAAAGAACTTTCATTTATTCACACGAATTGTAATTTTGGATGCGCATAATTTTTCATGTATATATCTTATAAGATTCAAGGCGACACACGATTTATTTCAAAATCAATAATTACGATCCGATTGCAATCAATAACTTGATTACGAGCGGTTACGTTCGTTTAAAACGTGAGTAAGCACTACTTATATTATGATACATAAATCTCAGATTGTGTACACTGAATACGCAAAGAAGTATTTTTTTTTCTTATCAATTCCTTAGATAATGATGAAGAAGCCTATAAATATATATTGAAAGAATTCAATCAAGGCAAATATAATCCAAACAATGATGAAGAAATAGAAAGTTTGTATCGGTCAATTGACAATGTTGATTAGTAAGTTAACTGCCTTGTTTTCGCAGTAGCATACTTTCAAACAAATCTTTCTGATTTTTTGATGTTTTACTGTTTCAGTACTAATATAAGTATTTGCCAGGATATAGGACAAAATAAATTAGTAAAGGAAACTGGTTCTACATCCTTTTGTGGCTCCCCAAACAGCACCGAAAGTTCTCAAAACGTTTTAAAAACGTATCCATAGTCCCACAGATGTTGGTTCCCAAAAGTATATTTTCTAAACATCTTCAGAACATTCATCCAATGTGCTGGGAAACACGTTTTGGGGACATTGTTCACAAATGCTAGGGTACGTTTCCAGAATGTTCTCGAAACTTTATATGAAAACTAAGTATTTTATTCTAACCTATATAAATTTATATTTATAGTTTTACCAGGGACGAAAGTATCAAACAACTATGAAAGTATGTTTTGTATTGAATATTTGGGAAGATTTCATTTCAGAAGTTCAAAACTATTGGCAGAATATGAATCATCAACAATTAAGTCAATATATTAAGATTCACATAACCTCAAAATTGACGCGAAACAAAATCTCATTATATACAATGTATTAACAAAATGCAAATGTAATTTATTGAATCTATCGATAGAGGCCCCACCGCAGTTCATTTACATCGGCTCCAAATGAAGAATATTGAAAGATTTGGCACAAGTTTGAACATTAACAAATTCTCATGTTCAATGTCTCATAAACATTCCATGAAAACCTAAATAAAACTATACCAGACATTCGTACATCCCTGGTATATACATGCGATGTTTCCTGAACGTCCCGAAACATTTTCAGAACATTCCAATGTTTCAGAAGACGTTCCAAGGATATTGATAGAACCTCCCGGTGCTGTATGGGTCTGAATCCAATCAATCACAGTAAGTTCAGTAGATCAATTTTAGATTAATTTGAAATGGATTTACATTTGTTGTAAATGATCCTCTTTATTGAATTGACACCCGATATATATGTATATATGTATATCTTGTTTGCGCATCTTTGCTCTCCTCCTTGTACATCATAACTGGGAGCATGCGCTTTAGAATATATGTACGTGTGTGAGCGCGCTCTACTTTTCTCTCTCCCGTCTTCACTGTTCTGTAAGATGGCGGGCCTCATGTTACATACGAAAACGTGGTCATCGAATCCATTAAAATAAACACGTATATACCACAATCGAGTCTTTATTTTATCAGGTTATGGGCCCAGGTCCATTAATCTGCGCGTGCAATAAATATTTTCGCGTTTAAAACAGTTCTCGAGTGTTTTTTTTTTGTTCGAAAAAAAAATCTTCGTTTATTCTTCCTTCCTCGTGTATGCCGGCCACGTGCGAGAGTGCGATTACACGATGGATAATGATCTAAGTCAAGTTACGAAGCTAAAAGGGATCGAGAACTGGACATTGTGGAAATTCCAAGTGCGAGTGCAACTATTAGCCAAGGATGTCTACGGTATTGCGACTGGAGAAGAGAAAAAACCAATACTAGCAGCTGGAGCTACGGAAGAACAAAGGAATGCCTATGCGACGGCTTTAAAATCATGGACGCAGAAGGATGGGCTGGCTCAAAAAATAATAGTAACAACTGTAAGTGAGACAAATCTTTTACACATAATGAATTGTCAATCAGCTAGTGAAATTTGGTTGAAGCTCAATGATCTATTCGAAAAAAGTAATCAAATAACAATTCATTTGCTACAACAAGAGTGGTTTACAATGAGCAAAAATAATTCAGAAGATCTTGCAACGTACATATCAAAAGTAAAAGATTTAGCTTTTCGTTTAAATGCTCTTAAACAGCCCATCTCCGATTCAATGATGATAACTAAAATTTTGATGACAATTCCTCCTTCACTCCAACATTTTATAACCGCATGGGATTCAACTAATGAAACAGAGAGGACCCTTGATAATTTAATAAATAGACTTTTATTAGAAGAAAAGAGAATAAATGTGCAAGATGTGTCGAGTAATAGTGCTTTTCAAGCAAGAGCTATAAATAAATCTCATACAGCGAAAGGGCACAATTTCAAATCTAATAAGAAGCCTGGTAATTGTTTTCGATGCGGTAAGCCTGGGCATTGGCAAAGTTCTTGTAGATATAAAAACCCGCAGTGGAAAAATAGCAACTCGAGGAACAGGGATAGATCCGAAAATGAAGCTTTAGTGGGAGAAGTTTTAACTGTGTCGGTGGCTAATACGACAGAAAAACTCAATGAATGGTTCCTGGATTCGGGTGCAAGCAAGCACATGTCTGCAAATAAAAGCTGGTTCGCCTCTTATAAAAACTTGGATAATCCCATCCCTGTTCAATTAGGAAACGGTCAAATAATTCAAGCTCTTGGGACAGGAATTATTGATGTTCTGGCTTTTGATGGTTCTATGTGGAATAAGAGATATTTAGACAATGTCTTGTACGTACCAAATCTAAAATACAATCTCTTTTCGCAGTCTTCGATTTTGGACAAAGGTTATAATCTAGTCTCGGACAAATTCAACTGTTTTTTCAAAAGAGAAAACAAAGTAGCTGCAGTGGGAGTAAGGGAAAATAATCTCTTCAAAATGAAGTTCAAAGTGTTGACTCCGGATTCTGCAGAAATTCCTTGTCAATCAGCGAAGATTGGCCAAGTAAAAATTAATCTCAAGGGATGGCACGAGCGTCTGGTTCATCAGTCCTTGCCGCAGGTGAAGAGAACCCTCAAGAAGCTGGAAATACCCGTACATGAATCAGAAAATTTCGTCTGTGAGGCGTGTGTCTTGGGTAAGATGCGAAGAAAAACTTTTTCTCCGAGTGCCAGTAGGGCACATCGTCCTGGAGATTTGATCCATGGTGATTTGTGCGGGCCAATGGAGGTCAATTCTATCGGCAACTCCAGGTATTTCTTTCTTTTGAAAGACGATTATTCGCATTTTTTGCAGGTCTTCTTTTTCAAGCATAAGGATGAGGTGCCGGAGAAATTTGAAAGTTTTTTGAAATTTTATAAAAATCAGTTCGGAAGAAATATAAAGACCTTTAGGTCAGACAACGGTTTGGAGTTTGTAAATAGGAAAATGACGCAGCTCTTGGAGAACCATGGAATCAGGCACGAAAAGAGTGTCCCTTACACTCCACAGCAAAACGGATCCATCGAGAGGCAGAATCGTACGGTGGTAGAATTGGCACGTGCGTTGCTACAAGCGAAGAAGATGGAAAAAGAACTGTGGGCCGAGGCTGTGAACTGTGTTGTGTATGTACTTAATAGAACTGGTCCGAGTGAAGTGCCTGGAAGAACACCATTCGAACTGTGGTATAATAAAAAACCAAATATTATGAATTTAGAGGTTTTCGGGACTCAAGTTTTTGCTCATGTTCCAGAGGCAAAAAGGAAAAAATGGGATGCCAAGGCGCGTAAAGGTTTTTTTTGTTGGTTACGACGAGACTTCAAAGGCATATAGAATCTGGTTCAAAGATAAAAATTCGGTTGAGAAAATCAGAGACGTTGTGTTTATGTACAAAGCAGACCCGGAACCTGAAAAAAGACATGTCAAAGACTTTTATGTAGTATTTCCTGAAGATTCTGAGGACGAATCGGATCAGCCATCTCAGAAGGAAAATGAAAAACGATTTAATGACAGATCAGCTCCAGAATCTGAAGAAGAAAACGTGCCAGATGATCCCAAGGATTCACAAGAAGAAGAAAAACTTAGTGAGAATGGAGAACGAGAAGAAGAAAATCCAGTTCAGCCGATTCAGGAAGAAAATATTGAAGGTTTAGATGCAGAAGAAATACCTCTACCTCTAGAAACGCCAAACAAATACCATCTTCGTGACAGAAGCACCCTAAATAAACCCCGACACCTTGGGGAGTTCCACATCAATGTGGAAGATTTGTTTTTCTCGAATTGTCCTCAACCATCGGACTACCAAGATGCCGTTAATAGTCGTAATAGTCGTGATTGGATGCAAGCCATGAGCGAAGAACTGGATGCTTTGCATAAAAATAATACATGGGACTTGGTTGAACCTACGCCTGGGATCTCTGTGCTACCCAATAGGTGGGTGTTTAAAGTAAAGCCGGCTACGAAGGAATCAGCGGCGAGATATCGGGCCGGACTAGTTGTTAAAGGTTTCTCGCAGAGGCATGGGGTCGATTACCACGAAACTTTTAGCCCGGTGGTAAAGTTTCCTTCAATTCGAACGTTTTTAGCCGTTGCTGTGAGCCAGCGTATGTTCATGTCCCAGTTTGATGTTAAAACGGCGTTCTTGAACGGGGAGTTAGAAGAAGAGGTATATATGCAGCAACCTCAGGGTTTTGAAGATGGATCTGGACGTGCGTGTCGGTTAAAAAGGTCCTTGTACGGGCTTAAACAGTCGGCTCGCTGTTGGAATAAGAAGTTCGTCGAGGTTCTGAAGCGTTTTTGCCTTAAACCTACGGAAGCGGATCCCTGCGTTTTTGTCAGCCGTGAAAAAGAAGATTCGCTATTTCTTGCCATCTACATTGATGATGGAATCGTGGCTTCTACCAGTGAGCGTTGGGCCAAGGATTTGATAGAGCACTTGTCGGTAAATGTTCAAATTGTTGTTTCTCCTTTACATTTGTTTTTAGGAATCCAGATGGAAAAACAATCGGATGGTTCGCTGGTGATTCACCAAAAACAATATATTGAGCAGGTTTTGGAGAGATTTAATATGTCAGCGGCAAATCCTGTGGCGATTCCAACAGACCAACATCAGGACTTAAGCCTGAATGTTCATAATAGTGAGCAGAGCCAAGCAGTGAATGTTCCATACAAGGAGGCAATTGGGAGCCTTCTGTATCTGTCGATGGTTACCAGACCAGATATAGCTTTCGCCGTAAATGTCGCCAGCCAGTATGCGGAAGCCCCGAGAAAAATTCACTGGCAAGCGGTGAAAAGGATCCTCAAATATTTAAAGGGTTCAAGTGATTGGGGTATCCATTTTCGCGTTGATTCGGACGTTTCGAAATTTGAGACCTATAGTGATGCCGATTTTGCAGGCGATAGGGGAACACGGAAATCGACTACGGGGTTCGTTTTAAAACTCGGTGACGCTCCGAGAGCTTGGGGGTCGAGTAAACAAAGAGTGGTTGCTCTATCCACCACGGAATCGGAATATATAGCTGCCAGTAATACGGTTAAAGAGCTTATCTGGATGAATAGGTTATTAGATGATTTGTTCTTGCGTAGGCAAAAGCCTACTTTGTATATAAACAACCAAAGCGCGATAAAGCTAATTAGAAACCCGGAGTTTCATAAACGCACGAAACACATAGATACGCGGTACCATTTTATTCGGCAAAACTTTGAAGAAAAGGTTTTTGATTTAGAATATATAGAGTCGGAGAGGCAATTAGCCGATATTTTTACCAAGCCTTTGAGCAGGAATAGATTCGAACGTCTTAGAAATTCTTTAGTTTCGCATGTAGTGGAAATTATTTGATCCCGATTTCGGTTACATTCTTGCCCAATTCGGCAATCCTGACCGTTTTTACCTTCGTCCCAGCGTACGTGTCTTTTGGCCGTATTTACGATACGTTCGGTTTTTTTTTGTGGTTATGGTTTAGCGTAAAATATTACACGCGCGTTTAATAGATTTTAAGTTTTATGTTTGAAAAGGTCATATTGAATATAATATGTTGCTAAATGAAAAGAAATTTTTGTTTTTTAAAAAAAAAGAAAGCTTTATGTAAATAATTGTTTTTATATGTTCTATTGTAAAGAGCGTTGGGCGATGAATGAGTTTTTTTTTTGTAACTATTTTGAATGAAACTTTAGGTCATCGGGCATCAATTCAAAGTGGGAGTGTTGTAAATGATCCTCTTTATTGAATTGACACCCGATATATATGTATATATGTATATCTTGTTTGCGCATCTTTGCTCTCCTCCTTGTACATCATAACTGGGAGCATGCGCTTTAGAATATATGTACGTGTGTGAGCGCGCTCTACTTTTCTCTCTCCCGTCTTCACTGTTCTGTAAGATGGCGGGCCTCATGTTACATACGAAAACGTGGTCATCGAATCCATTAAAATAAACACGTATATACCACAATCGAGTCTTTATTTTATCAACATTCAATGAACATTCAATGGAACTCCAAGTGTTCCTCCAAGTGTTCCATACCTCGTACGTTTCCTTGTGAGATTAGAATCCCAATAAACATACTTGTCTGAAAGATGTCTCATGCGACCGTTTTAGACAAGTTTTAGATGTTACGTTGACTGGGATGTTTCATATATAATATGCACGTTCATAGTACATATAAAATTTTTGGGTGCCACTTGAGTTCATTTTGAGTTCAGCAAAGTTTTGTTGAGCATTTCTGTTCTCGTGGGGTCATTTGATGTACGGTGAGTAAAAAAGTCCGTGTCCGTTCCAACGGAAAGTTTTTAAATATTTTGTGGTTATTTATAAAATGCTAAGATCTTGTTTTGATTGATTGAGTAGATCACGAGTTTTCATGCTTCGATTATACATCAGAAGGGTCACAATATTGCGAACTACAACGAAATTAAAAAAATCTTTCGGTTGGAACGGACACGGACTTTTTTATTCACTGTACAGTCGATCAACTTGAGCCATGGAAGGGTACTTTTGATGAGTTTATGAATTCTAGAGTTCAAGAGGTTTAAGTGACTGTTTCCATTCGATTGTCGTACATTATTGGTAGATTTTTTATGATCCTCAAACTCGTCAACCCCTTCACGGATTAAGTTGACTAACGTACATTTACGTATCAGCTATAATCAAAGTGTTACTTTTTAAGGACCTCCAGTGCAAAACATGATGAGAATGTGGATCGAACGACTACTGAAAATTTATCTGCTCCATCAGACAAAATTCAAACCACTAGTGATGGTAGAGTGAAAACAATTTTAGAACCTTTTGAGAATACGTAAGTAAATAGATTCATGTTTTTTGTTTGATTTTGTATTTGTGATCTCGATTTCAGGTCTCCGAAGATAAGGAAGAGCAATGTTTGGGGATATTTTAAGAAAAAAGATAAACAAACAGCGCAATGTATAATATGTGAAAATATATTCAAACATGCTGGAAATACAACAAATTCAATGCAACATTTACAGAGAAAGCATACTTTATTAATCAGTCAGTTGCAAGATAAAAAAAGACCCAGTACTGAAGCACATAATGCTCTGCCTTTCATCGTGCACAAAAAAAGTAAAATAATGGTAATAAGAAGTTTTGTTTTCAATTGTTTTCAGATCCTCAATGATGTGGAAATTTGAGTTCTTTATTAAACCGAATCATCAGTGGAATCTTGCGAAACTCGAATCAATTCGATTCTCAATGCTTCCCCAGCCAACACAAATAATCCATTTGAATTTATAAAGACTTCTCAAAGACCTCTTGAATAATCCCCGTTGTGCGACCAATAATGAATTCAATGAACTCAGAATGAAAACGTATTGAATACCCAGAGAATCCATTATGAAATGTCAATATGAATTCTTTCTGAACATTAAGTTGTTCAAGAGTTCTTTTTGGATTCAAAATATCAATAATGCATACATATTTATCAGCATCTCTCTTGGCGGAAACTCTTGTGCTCCCGGGAAAAATTGATTTGATTTGACCAGATCTAATTTTTGGTCAGATCTAAACAGATTTAAAAAAAAACTGCAATTTTGGCTTGTATTTGTCACAATATATGTCCAAAATCGAATTCATATACACATAAATACCCCAAAATTTCTGATAATTGAACAACCAAATTACATTCAATCTTCATGAAGCTCACAAAGATTGAATGTAATGTAGTATTCAATTCTGATCTAACGAAATCTACTCAGATTTATCCTGATGTGCCAAGATCTGATCAGATCTCTTGAGATCCGAGCAGATCTAATTTGGGAGCCTTTCGAAGTAGCTGATCCAAGTGATCCGGATTACTCTTCAACCAATCAGAAAGCTTGAAAAGTGATCCAGATCACTTGGATCAGCTACTTCGGAAGGCTCCTTGATGTTTTAAACCAGATCTGATGAAAAATCAGATCTATTGAGATCTGAATAGATCTAATGATTTTTTCCCGGGCTGTATGGGCTCTGAATCATTCATCAATATGGAGTCAAATTGAAAAGATAGTGTTATATATGAACTTCTTGATAATAAGAATATACTGAAATTCCGTGGATTTTTTGTTCATGTTACTCCAAAACATCAATCAAACTTCCGCATCATATTTTGGATTAATTTTTGTAATTGAATCACACGTCTTTCGTTAGTCTTGAGTGTTGTTATTGTTTGCAGGAGAATCCACGAATCGATCAAGCTTTACAGAGAGTGAATTCATTTGCAGGTTCGTAACTATAGCCTTCAGTATGTCTATGCTACTAATGTAATTCTTCATTATTTGAATCAATTACAATTATTTTCAGATGGCGGTAGAAATTCAGATAGGATAACTAAATCAGTGCTATACATGATTGCTGTTGACCAACTCCCTTTTTCATTTGTAGAAAATGATGGATTTAAACAGCTGATGAAGGTTGTCATGCCTTTATATAAAATTCCGAGCCGTAAAACCATGACATTATTAGCAGAAGCTCAATATAATTTGTCAAAACAAAGGTTTAAAGACAAAGTGAAAGATATTTCATCATATACACTAACCTGTGATAATTGGACGGATAATAGCAATCAAACTTATTTAGGAGTTACAATGCATTATTTATCGGAAAATGTGAAATTAAACAATAGAATTTTAGGTGTTTTTCCTCTTGATGAAAGTCATACCGCTGAATACCTTTCTAAAGCTTTGAATTCAGTGATTGAACAATTTAATTTGGATTTAGAAAAAATTGTAGCTGTAATATCCGATAGTGCAGCAAATATCAAAAAAGCTGTGGCAGACTTAGTTGGTGAAGGTAAACAGGTTGCTTGTTTTGCACACACTGTAGCTCTTATAATTCCAGACGTTATGAAATTCATGCCACGTATTCAAGAAGTCATTGATAAAGTGCGAGCTATAGTAACTCTTACAAGAAGGAGTACGGTTGCTTCTGATGAGTTGAAACGTCTTCAAATCCGGGATGGAAAATCTGAAGGATCCGTCTTAAAATTCATTCGAGACTGTCCAACTCGTTGGAATTCTTTACTACACATGTTGGAACGCTTTTTGGATCTTGAAGAATATGTGTATCCTATCACCAAAAAATGCAAAGATCCTCCCCAGACAGCACACAAGTCCTTTTTGAGTTCACAGATAATTCAGACTAAAGAATACCTACGGAATTCATTTCTATGAATTCATGGAGTATTCTGAATGAATATATAGAGTATCAAAAGAATTCTCGATGAATACATGTGGGAGTTCTTGAAGTACACATAGAAAATGCACGAAGTAATTCGTAAAGACCACCCGTTATGACAGTGAATATGAATCTTTATGGAAGTTCAAAATGTAGTCCTGTTCTGCCCAAAAGAATTTATAACGAATACCATGAACTTCGATCAACAAGGATTCAATCAGAGTCTTCCTGAATTTGTAAACGCCTTTGGACAAAAATAATGTCCAAGATACAATTAGTAGTATATTTTCTCTTATGAATCGATTGAATAGGTGCGTGTACGAGATTTGGAGAGTGATTAAGAAGTGAAGTGAATTATTCAATGTATCAATCAGTTAGTAATTCATTTCAATGCAAAAAAAAACATATAATATGTGAGAATAAATGACATATCATATGATTTTAAGGTTAAAGTTTCGTATATAACAAAGTGATGTAACTCTAAAGAAGAGAAGTGTGTAAAAAATCATGAATTGCTTGTGGATAATGAAGTAAATTATTTATTAACTCAAAATATGTGAATATCGATTGTAAAAATGCATTCATACAAACGATCTTTTATGTATGGAAGAACTAATCGATTGTATCGAGTATGGAAAATCCCTTATAGAAAACGATGAACAAAACTCTATGATCTTTATCTTTTTCAATAGGAAATTTGTAAAAGACTTGATATTCAATTATAAAGGTTTATTGAATTATGAGAAAGTTCAGAATGCCTGTTTTGTGGTGTGATTTATTTATACTCAATGAATTCAGATGTAAATGCATTATGAATTCTTTTGGGCAGATTACGTGTTCTTTCTGAACTTCTATATGTTTTCATTTCTGCTGACATAACGGGCATACTTTTGGAATTTTTTCTGGATTCAAATGAATGATTGTGCGTATCCTTGAAGAGTTCTCTCAAAAAGCGTGTCATTCTAATGGTATTCTCTAAGAACTGTTTGAGAACCAGTTGTGCTGTATGGGTCCAAATATGTTGACGGCAGAAGGAATCGATATGCTCAAAGATTTAATTACTAGCATGAAACCATGTGAAATTGCCATCACTGAGATAAGTGAAGCATATCCGACTTGCAGTACTATCATACCCATTGTACACTGCATGAAACAAGCAATTCAAACGTCCAAAATGAAAACGAAATGAGGTAAAGAATTCAATACTCGTATACGAGGGTGGATTGATAAGTTTCCGGCCTGACCAAGAAAAACAACGTTTTTAAGAATTTTTTTTTTTTTATTTCTCAACATAATCTCCTCCAAGGCTGATACATTTCTCATAGCGGTGTTCTAGTCTAGTAATGCCATCTCTATAGACTGATTCGTCAAGCTCCTCAAAATACCCATTTACAGCTTCGATTACTTCTTCATTGTCCGCAAATCTCTTACCGCCAAGCCATTTTTTGAGGTTAGGAAACAGATAATAGTCACTCGGGGCTAGGTCTGGAGAGTAGGGAGGGTGCGGCATTAATTCAAACTTCAGATCGTTGATTTTAGCCATCGCAACGATTGACGTGTGCGCTGGTGCGTTATCGTGATGAAACAAGATTTTTTTCTTCGCCAGATGAGGTCGTTTAATTTTCACTTCGTGGCTCAAACGTTGCAATAAGTCTGCGTAGTATTGACCAGTGATAGTTTTACCCTTTTCAAGGTAATCAATGTATATAATACCTCTTGCATCCCAAAAAACAGTAGCCATAACCTTGTTCGCCGAAAAAATTGTTTTTGCCTTCTTTGGAGTTGGTTCCCCTGGTCCAATCCACTGTTTAGACTGTTCTTTGGTTTCAGGAGTGTAGTGGTGGACCCAAGTTTCGTCAACGGTTACGAATCGACGCAAAAATTCGCTTGGATTACGCTTATACAACGCCAAATTGGCGGTAGAAATGTTCTTTCGAATCAATTTTCGGTCGACTGTTAGCAAACGCGGCACCCATCTTGCACAGAGCTTTTCCATATACAAATGTTGGTGCAAAATATTTTGTACACGTTCATATGACATCTTACAGGTCTCAGCTATCTCACGAACTTTTAATCTGCCATCTTTCAGCACTATTTGATGGATTTTTCCGATCATATCTGGAGTTGTGACCTCAATGGGGCGTCCTGAGCGAGGCTCATCAGAGGTGCTCACACGACCCTTTTTAAACTCGGAAACCCACTGCTTAACGGTTGAATATGATGGGGAGGATGTCCCCAGTGTTGAGTCCATCTCTTCTTTGATTTCCTTCGGCGTTAACCCCTTCAAATAAAAGTATTTGATGACAGCACGATTTTCCAGCTTTTCCATTCTTACGAAAAACATAGAGGCGTCTTGGTCAGCGTGCTCTCAAAACTAAACTAACATGGCGATCGGACTGAAACTATAGCTACAAGCTATCTAAGGATGGTACTATAGAACGCCACCTCAAGGTAGGCCTAGTGGCGTCATCTCTTGGTCAGGCCGGAAACTTATCAATCCACCCTCGTATTATCAGGGATAGAAAGCCGATTTGAAGATTTTGAACTCCATAAAATTTTTGCCATAGCCACAATTCTTGATCCACGGTTCAAAAAAATTCATTTTGAAAATGCTATAGCTGCTTCTCAAGCGATAATAAATATTAATAACTTATTCAAAGCCGATGATAATGTACAAGACCAATTCCAAAACGTTATTCAAAATGAAACAGGAAATATTCCAAATGAAAATAAAATAGATATTTGGAAACACCATGACAATCTGACTAAAATATCTTTGAACGCAACGAAGACAACTGATAGTGGTACACATGTTGAACTTGAAAAATATATCTCTGATCCAGTCATTTCAAGATTCGATTGTCCTTTTGACTTTTGGAAGTCAAATAGCAATGTTTATCCTAAACTATGTATGATTGGATTGAAATATTGCAGTATTATTGGATCTTCAGTACCATCGGAAAGACTGTTTTCTCAAGCAGGGAACATAAAAAATGACAAGAGAAGCAGGCTTTCTGGTACACATTTGAATGCATTGTTGTTTTTGAGCAGTGTTCCATATGAAGATTGGGAATTCTGATTGATTGGATTTAGTGAAGAGGAGTGTATTATATTTTCATGTTATTTTTCCTATTTGATATTTTATTGTATTTTCAATTGAAAGAAAAGTATAGAAAAATACAATATATATTTATTCATTAGCAGAAATTCTCTGATGAATCATGTTCAAATTATTTCTCCTTGAATTCTCCGTAAATCAAATAATTTCTTGATGAAATATAAAAATATTTATAAGTATATTTTGTAGAATGTGGGAAGTATTGGTTGTAATTTGGGGGGTTTGATAGCACCTCCGTAGACCATACCCTGATAACACACGAAGAATTTTTTTCTAAAACAGTAATAGAATCCTTCAAGAACTCTTTTCGAACTAATGAATTCACAAAGAGCTCTGGAGGAGTTCAATATTTGGGACATTAACGAGTTCTTTGAGAGTACTAAAACATCACTTTCAGCATTCTCAAAGAATTCGTTAATGTTCCAAACATTGAACTCCTCCAGAGCTCTTTATGAATTAATTAGTTCGAAGAGAGTTCTTGAAGAATTCTGTTCTTGTGTTTGAGAAAGAATTCTTCGTGTGTTATCTGGGTAGAGTTACTAGATATCTCGATCTAAAATACGCCTGGATAATTTGATGAAATGGAGGAAAATCAACCAGCCGAACCTTTTATTAGTAGAAAATAAAGTCCGGTATTCTCCCATTTTATAAAATTAGTTTTTGCATAATTTGAGTAAACAGATCTTGTAACACTCCGGTCTACGGATACTTTTTAGCTGGTCTCACATGCACGAATATTTTTGGGAAACGGAACGAGGGATATTCTTTTGAGTATGATTTCTAGTAGATTAACCTATGATAATCATGAGTTGAATGGAAATACTAATCAGAAATTCCGAAATTTGAACGAGGGAGCCTCCCTGAACGAAACTGAATTGTGAAAATGAGTTGGTTCGATGATAGTAACTTACTAAACTTGAGCTTACTAGAAGTTCACTAAAAATTCCAACAACCTATGTGAGACAAGCCTTGAAAGCACTTTGACAAGAGCGGTTTATCGATAGAACAGTATGGAGTCTTCCGAAGTAGTTGTAGCTCCTTCGGAAGGCTCCCATAAGATATGAGTAATACCATTGGATTAAAAATATTCGGAATACAGAACTTTTGGGATATAATTACTCGGGATATAAAATTCTGGAGCAACCGTGTATAGTGATAACTGAACTCTGGTATGAAACAGATCTACCCACCGTAATACAAATATTTTATTTGAAAAAATCGATGCATCGATGTTCTTGGAAAATAATCGATGTTGGATATCGATGTTTTCAAACATCGATTATTTTAATATCGATGTTTTTTTCAACATTGCACATCCCTAATTTGGATGTACTGGTGTGCATGGGTACGTGACAGTTGTATGCGCCTATGTGTGTGTGTGTGTATGTACAGTCTGTGTAACAAGTCCGATGAATTCTAACGGAAATATCTTTATATAATATGCGTTATTGCTGTTATCTGAGTATGTGTAATCTATCCGAATGATAGAAGACCCATATATGAAGGTATACAGTCGAAGAAAAATATTAAAAATTCATTAATAACAACGTAATCGAAGATATTTCCGTTAAAACTGTAAACGGACTTGTTACACCAGGTTCAGGTGGATAAGGGGCCTCTCCCATGGAGCGGAAAAGCGCAACGCGGAACGCATGAGATTGGTTGATTCCTAGGTGTTTGCGAATAAAACTAGGAATCAACCAATCTCATGCGTTCCGCGTTGCGCTTTTCCGCTCCATGGGAGAGGCCCCTTAGGGCCAAATCAACGAAATCAGTGTTTGAAAAGAGAGAGTGTGACGTATCTCTCTTTTCAACCAACTTTTCGTCGATTTGGTTTTTCGTTGATTTGGCCCCCATCCGTTCAGGTTATATGTGGCTCCTTAGGCTTTGCCCATACGCCAGTATTTTTTGTTACACCGACTGTACCATTGAGTTCGAAACATACTGGAGCGAGCGCGCCAATGGAAATCCGCGGACACAGGATGCTTCCGATTGCAAGAGCTCTTAGCAGCTCTTGGCCCCAGGGGCCATGATTCAGTCAATGGGAATCTAGTATTCTAGCCCTAGGGGCTAGCCCCTGCCAGAGATGAGTGGAGAGATTGCTAACGTAATACTGAAATCGTGATATGGTTTTTGGACTAGCGACATCATGCGGCAATGATACCAACTAAAAAATGGAACCACACTGATTGGTTAATTCCATTGGATTTCAGGAATTCCGTTCGATCTGAGCAATCATCAAATTTTTATTTGTTAGTTGGTATCATTGCCGCGTGATGTCGCTAGTCCAAAAACCATACCATGATTCCAGTATTACGTTAGCAATCTCTCCACTCATCTCTGCCCCTGCCTGCAATCGGAAGCATCCACAGAGAGAGGTGCGATTGGGTGGATGGGGGCCAAATCAACGAAAAGTTGGTTGAAAAGAGAGATACGTCACACTCTCTCTTTTCAAACACTGATTTCGTTGATTTGGCCCCCATCCGATTCGTTATGCCTGTGACTTTGTCTACTCCATCAAAATGGCGAGAGAGAGGATCGATGTTGGTTGTGTGCTTCTACGTTGTTCAATAAATAGCATCTCTCTTTGAGATCCTCTCTCTCTGGCCGCGTGATTCCATTACCGCGCTCACTCTAGTATTGGTCTAGACCTTCGAGCATATACTACTAGAGCGAGCATCCCATATCAAAACAGTGTTCCAAGACGGTCTCGTCTGTGCGGACAGAGAGGGCAATAAAAGTCAGGAGGAGCTCTCTTTTTACTTATTCTGGATTGATTGTAACAACAGAATTCATAACACTTTCCGTTGAGGCAGCCAATGAAGATCAACTAGAAAGAGAGATCGTCCTGACTTTTATATCTGTTTCACTCGACATATCTGGAACTACTTTTTCGGTTAGATGCTCGCTCCAGTAGTATATGCTCTAAGGTCTAGACACACAAGCTACGTAAACGTAAGGATGGATGCGCAGAAATCGTATACGAGATCTGCGCGGTCTTCCGTTCCTTACGTTCACGTTTACGTGACTTGTGTGTATAGGTCTAGACACACAAGATACGGGATGCTTCCGATTGTAGACAGGGGCAGGGTACACAAACCTCAAGTGGAGAGAAAGTTTGGCGTAGTTCACTATACACAGAACCAGGCGTCGCTAGTGTGGCTTGATTTCCCTCTCCCTGATTTAAAATCAGAGATGCTATATTTGCAGTGGGGCGACGATTGTGAATAAGGTAAGGTCGTGAAAAGTGAACAGTGGTGAAAAACAGTGAACAGTGAACTTTTTTGATCAACCTAAATATCAAAGTTTGAATAGAAAAAATCCTGTTTATCGATGCACGTCTTGATAGAAATCTCAAAAGTGATGTACGTATGTTGAGAAATGTGTGTAAGTGCTTACTTTGTACCAAAATTGTTCTGTTAGAGCAAGAGGTGTTCAAATATGTCCAATTTTTCCATATTTATTGTATTAGAATTGTACCTACACAATATGAATTACTGCGATGAAGGGCTGAAAGCTTTGATTTTGAAGTTCATCAAAGGAGCCACTAATTTGAATCAATCACACTATGATTCAAATGAGAAGTACAAAACATAAGTTGATCAAATTTCCCTGTCAATACTCCCATAATAGTGACATGAAGTGTAACATAAAAACCTTAACATAAAAAACATAACCTTCAACATAAAAAAAAGAGCCTCAAGGAAACAGCCCTGGTGAAAAAATCAGTTGATTCTCGCCAAATCTCACTAAATTACAGTTGAACTCGGACAAAGGTCTGACCAAATCTCACCGGGGATTTTTCAACGAGATTTGGTCAGAATAATAAATTCTTCCAATGTGAATCTGGTTGAATCTCGCCAAATCTCATCGAATCTCGGACAATGTTCTGGCCAAATCTCATGAAATTTCATTTTTCAGATTCAATGGATTCTTTTAACCACGGAGTTCATCGACTCACCTTGTGCTAAATATGTACAATCTCTTGAATTATTTCTATAAGCTTTTATCATTGGAAAGGATATTTCCAATTTGTATTTATATTTATGGGTTTTGTGATAAAGATTAAGCCTGGCGACATAGTATTAGCAGTTATAATTTTTTGCTTAACCTTTGTATCAAACCCAAGTTCCAAATGTATTATGAATATGATCCATCTTAGAATTCTGATGATATTTGTAACACATTTGAAACTTGGGTTTGATACGAAGATTAATGGAAATAATTAAAGGGATTGTACATATTCAGAAAAAGGTGAGTCGATGAGATATTTTCTTGAGGCCACGTTTTTATGTTGAAGGTGCACACTTCATGTAACTATTATGGATGTATTGACAGGGAAATTTGATCAAATTGTGTTTTGTACTTTTCACTTGAATTATAGTGAGGTTCATTCAAATTAGTGGCTCCTTTGATGCACTTCAAAATCAAAGCGTCAAGCCCTCTATCGCAGCAATTCATATTGTGTGAGTACAATTCTAATACAATAAATATGGAAGAATAGTACATATTTAAACATCTCTTGTTCTAACAGAACAATTTTGGTACAAAGCAAGCACTTACACACATTTCTCAACATACGTACAGCACTTTTGGGATTTCTACCAAGACTTGCATCGATGAACAGGATTTTTTCTATTCAAACTTTGATATTTTGGTTGATCAAAAGAATCTCCAATTTTATTGAATCTTTATACTTATGGGAGTGATGTATGGATCATAGAATCTACCTAAACAAGGTTTTTTTTCTGATTGTTGTTCAATGTCTTTTCAACTTTTTTTCAGATCTCAATTCAATCAACACCAACTATACCAAGTAAACCTGGACCTCCTCTTCAAAATCCAAGTCAGGCTCTAACGGCACCGGTTAAAGAAGTGGTACGATAATTGGTTCTATTAAGTTATATATATATATATATATATGGCCAGAATATAATATTGACGGAATAATATAATTTGTATGAATTTTAGGTGCACGAACTCATGGATGATGCGTTACACTCCTCGTGTGAAATTCTTCACGTGTCTGCATACACTTGGATGATCGGGAGAGAGGACTTTATTGAGAACTGGTTGCTCTTGCTGCCCCTTCGCTGGAAGCATATCCAGTGTTCTTTGTAGTTTTTTCCAATTCTTTTCTATCTCAAATTCCTTACTTGGTAGAGAATCAATGTTCACAGAGAAACAAAATCAAACACGCTGTAAGAAACATCTAATATACATGACCCATTGAAAGTTGGAAAAAATCACAGTCTTCTATAAGAGTACTGTGTTCCGCGTAGAGAAAATATACTTTTCATTGTAACAGTCCTATGCTCAATGTTATGACAACACAAAACTTTTGTAAACTGTTCACATCCAGTGTAGGAAACTTCAACACCTCTGCTGGATGTGAACAGATTACAAAAGTTTTGTGATATCATAACTTTAAGCGTAGGACTGTTACAATCAAAGGTATATTTTCTCTACGCTGAGCACAATACTCTTATGGGAGACTGTGATTTTCTCCAATTTTCAATGAGTCATGTATATTAAATGTTTTATTACATTGTGTTTGATTTCATTATTCTCTGAGCATTGATTTCCTACCAAGTAAGGAATTTGAGAGAGAAAAGAATTGGAAAAACTTACAAAGAATACTGTGAAAACATTTCATATGAAATTACACAATAAATCATTGGTAATATATTAGTCAATATCATATTGTGAAGTTTGTAACTTTTTCTGATGGTTCATAATGTTATTTTACCAAAAATTGTAATTTTTCACAATATAGGACTGTAAAAAGCTACAATGTTCTGTAAAAACCCACAATATATCATTGGCTAACATACTGCCAATGATCCATTGTGTAATTTTATATGAAATGTTTTCACAGTATTCTTTGTAAGTTTTTCCAATTCTTTTCTATCTCAAATTCCTTACTTGGTAGGAAATCAATGTTCAGAGAAAAATGAAATCAAACACAATGTAATAAAACATTCAACATACATTACCCATCCAATCTTTGGAAAAATCAGTCTTTGGTGAAAATACTGTGCTCAGCGGAGAGAAGATATACTTTTGATTGTAACAGTCCTACGCTCAATGTTGTGATATCACCAAACTCTTGTAAACTTTCAACATCCAGCGTAGGAAACTTTATCACTTATGCTGGATGCGAACAGATTACAAAAGTTTTGTGATATCATAACATTGAGCGTAGGGCTGTTAGAATAAAAAGTATATTTCCCTAACGCTGAACACAGTACTTTCACAGTTGATTGTGATTTCTCCAAACTTTGAATAGGTAATGTACATTGAATATTTCCTGCAGTGTAACCCTAACGTGTTTTGTAAACATGGAAAAAACATAAAAATGAAATTCTCCACTGTTTTCTTTGGAAAATTTCGTGCAGAGCAATGTATTAAACAATGTGTTTTTACATTATCTGTGACCATTGATAAAATAATCCCAATATTCAAGCGTGGTTGTTTTTAAGTATTATTACAATGTTTATATGGTTTTTAAGTGTACACAGTTTGTAACATAAGTGAAGTGAATAAATTTTTATAATTGTCAAATTCTTATGAAGCATATTCAAAAGTATATTTATAATACGTAATAGAAATACAAAATACTTTGTACTGCAAAATTGTACAGTATAATTTGTGAAATATGGATTATGAAACCAATTTTGGTATATAAAGTGGATATATATGTTGAAATTTTTCACTTACCAAATACACACCTTTTGTTATAAATATACCTTTGAATATTGGCTAAGTTGATGTAATTCCAAGTAACCACCTTCAATTTACTCATAATATATTTATTTTTGAATTCCAATAATAACTTTTTTCATTTCAGATACTTAATTACTTGATTTATAGGAATGTTGAGTTATGAATGAAATTTCATTTTCAGTTGAGAAAAATCAATATCAGTTGAGATGCTTGAATTCATGATGAAATTTTGTAAAAAATGATTATAAATGAAAAACAAGCATTTGCGTCATTTTCATTCATTTTACACTGAATTGAATTGTGAATTTATTTATTCCAATTAATATTGATTTTTTGTAATTGAAATTTTATTTTGTTAATAAGTTAGCATTTTTAAAAATCAGGAAATTAAATATCTGAAATAGAAAAAATTATTATATATAAGTATACCTATATATCTATCACACGTATATTCAGTACCCTGCATGTGTGTGTAGTAGCCTATGGGATTCCCCGCTCACATATGAGAACGCATTTGTGTAGGTAAAATTCCCCAGACACACTAACGCCACCTGTTACTGTGGAAGATGAAATACACAACTTCGGTGATTAACACGGTGGCTTGCGTACCCTGGACAGGGGCAGAGATGAATAGCAGAGATTGCTAAAGGGCGTTTTTCATGGCAGCTTCAGCATCAAGCGTCAACATTGGAAGAACAGAGAGAACCTGTTGGACCACTCGTTTCTTCCAATGTTGACGTTCGATGCAGAAGCTTCGATGAAATGGTACCTTAACGCAATGTTAAAATCATGGTCCGTATCACGTTTTTTTCTTTTGAAGAAAAATATATTAGTTGAATTTTCTTCTAAGCCAACTAGCATGAACAGATAAACGGAAAACGTGATACTGCCAATCAGAAACTGGACTATGGTTTCCATATCTCGTTAGCAATCTCTTCAACTCATCCCTGACAGGGGCTACCCTGGTAAAAACGAAATGTCACAAAATACATTTGCGATGCATTCCACGGCGCGAAACACTACTCCGGGTACATTCGGGTGAACCTCGCATTGCATTGTAACTCCAGTGTAAGGCTGGCCTCCCATGGACCGGAATTCGTTCCGGCGGAATGGAAATTGAGCCAATGCACAATTTTTTATAGATTTCTGATAGAACGCTCTAAAAGAAATTGTGAAAGCGATTGGTTTAAAGTCATTCCGCCGGAACGAATTCCGGTTCATGGGAGGTTAGCCTAATACTTTATTTTCACCAGGGTAGCCCCTAGGGCTAGACTAATGGATTCCCATTGGCTGAATCATGGCCCCTGGGGCCAAGAGCTCTCGCAATCGGAAGCATCCACGTAAACGTAAGAACGGATGCGCAGAAACCGTATACGAGATCTGCGCAGTCTTCCGTTTCTTACCCCGGCCGACTCATGCTAGCGACTGTCGCGCGCGACATCATTAGAAGAAAAAAGAGATCCGAGTTGAAAACATCTTTCCTCTTTTTTCTTCTAAAGATGTCGCGCGCGACAGTCGCTAGCATGAGTACCCGGCCTTACGTTCACGTTCAAGCAATTTATGGTCTAGACACACAAGCTACGTAAACGTGAACGTAAGAAACGGAAGCATGCGCAGAAACTGCATTCAAGATCTGCGCATCCTTTCGTTCGTTACGTTCACGTTTACGTAGCTTGTGCGTCTAGACCATTACAATCGCCGCCCCACTGGGAGCGGCATCATAACCATAGCGTCTCTGATTCAGGGGGCTACAACTCTCCAACAACTGCTGTTGTTTCAATTTTAGTTCATTTTGACACCTTTAGTGTGGCGCATTGAACTCTATATCATACTGGAAAGCGCACTTCTCAAAAATGGCCGGTGGGCTTAGTGCAAGAGAGAAGGTTGCTTTGAGTGGGAAGCTTGGGTCGGTGCCGAATCAACGAAAAACCAAATCAACGAAAAAAAATTTACCAGCAGTATGGAGTTGTCATTTTGTTGCAGTATGAAATGAAATTAGTCATAGATCATTGATTAAATTAAACGAAAAGTAAAAAACATCGATTTGCTAACACAACCCCACGGTAAACTTAATTTCCCTTTGTTATGTTTATGATTATGGTATGGTTATGTTTATGATAACAACAAACCGAATTTCGTTCTCTACAGATGTTTGAAACAGTTTGATTGTACCGATCAATTAGGAAGATCATTAATAATTTTATTAGAATGATGAATTACGTGTCTACTGTAATAAACGGGTGCAGTGAATAGGTTAACATAAAGAAGAATCATCTGGTCACCAAGAAGAAGAGAAAGTCAAGAAAACACTACATAAAGCTAAAGTTGAGTTCATTTCACACTGCAACAAAATGACAACTTCATACTGCTAGTATATTTCTGTTCGTTGATTTGGTTTTTCGTTGATTCGGCACCGACCCGGAAGCTTTCTCTTTTATTTATATTAATGAACTATAGTCGCATCTCTATTCTTGAAGAGAGATAGCATCCCACTCAAAATTCAAAATCTCACCGGACTATACTATAGAAAACATAAGTACGCCTTCCAGCAGGGGGTGGACAGCTACCTAGGGATAATAGAAACTTATGCCAGGAGAAACCGGGAATCAACTTTAGCTAATAAGAAAATCCCGCGCCAAACCCAAATATGCAATAAAATTATTATTCATAAACTATTGAAAATAGTAAATTTGCATTATCCAAAAATTGAATCAGTATTCTCAATATTCATTCCTCGCTGTGGATAATCAATTCTGACCAAATTAATCAGAATAATGTCTTTTTGAACTTGATACATCCGGTATAACCTATAACGACACTATAAACTAATAAATTTGATACCAAAAGTTCATGAAATGCCATCCTTGATTTTCATCTGATGTTGAAAAATCAAATGATGGGGTTATTCTTCAGCTAATTTTCCTAAATATAAATTGTAAGTATATGAGAACCTGTTCCATATTGATTTCAATCTATCACAGTTGATGAGAAATCCGAATAAATTGAATATAACCTCAATTGACCGCATGACCATTTATTATCAATAAGACAGTCATTGTAATTCATAGCAAAAAAAAACATGAAAAATATGTCTCATTTTGCAGGTTTTCTTTCTGACTTTGGTGCATAAAAAAGTTGGTTCAGGTGAAGTTTTTTCAACAAGCTCAGAATGCTACTCGATGCTTTCAATTAGAGGTTCTGAGGTTCCCAAGCTCATAATTTAGTTGTTCATAATGGTATTGTTAATCAACTGTAATTATCAAGTAATAGAGTAACATAATTGTTGAAATGTATAATTACAATTTCCAGAGTCTTGAACCAAATATTTGTTATATTTCAATATGGCACGCTTTATTCATATACCTGCACCATGGAATAAGGCAAGATCTTTATTATCTATTGGAGTTGAATAGTATGATCATGGGTGAAAATGCATCTTGGTCAGTGTTATATAAGAATGATTGATCACGTAATAAGTATTACATTAAATAATATGACAAATGAGAAATGCATTTGACACTTTCAAGAAAAGTAAGACGAATATTTTATTTTTAGGTCAGACGTAGCCAAACTATGAACCAAGTATTCGTTGAAACATCAAGATGATACAACTGTGATATCTTTTTTTCCACGTAGCCATGTAATTCCAAACAAGTGAGCTTTGACTTTTTAATAATTCAAATAAAACCGTGTACGTATCTGTGATATCTTGTGATTGTATGTTGTATCTTCAGAAGTGACGTAAGACTGAAGTAGTATCAGGTTCTCAGATTGCAATTTGTAATTACTATGTGACAACTTTGTATTTCAATCTCAAGCATATTTTTAGTTTGGTAAAAATGAAATACGGCCGATTGAAATACTCTTGTAAATTTCCTAGTTGCTGCAATTCATATTATTCCCCTAACGCTGAAGGCTACAAAAATAAACATTTTCATCAGTTTCCAAAAAATGAAAACCTTTTGCAGTTATGGAAGTCTGCGTGCAAAATTGATGTGCACGTTAAATGTAGCCATTTTTATGTATGTGAGGATCATTTTGAAATTCATGATTTTCTTAACACAACTAAACATAGATTAGCACACACAGCTGTTCCAAAATCAAATATAAACTCTTCGATAGATCAGTCAAATAACTCGAATGTATTTCAACCTTTTGATTTGGAATCTGATGGTCATTCTGATATAAGATTGACTAATAATGTAGACACCGTTGCATTAGAGTTGAATAATTCAAGTAATCAAATACATCTAAGTACTTGTTCGAACATTCAGGATTACAATAATAATGATAGTGACAAAGAAAATCTATCAACTACCCAAAACATGTCTACGAACGCATTTGAACCTTCCAATTTATTATCAACTTGTACAGATTTAGAGACCATCACATTGGATAATAATGATTTCAACAATCAAGTGTATGAAAGTTTATGGTCAAATATTGCTGATATTAATGAGAATACATAAAAAAAACATGATCTTGAAATAATAAATGCAGAATACGAATCTATGCACAATAATAATTTGCAAGAGGTGACTACTGAAGAATCGAATAAGCTGACCTGTTCACCCATTTTTCCGGCAACTGAAAACAAAAAAGGTATTCTCAGTACAATTGGGATAACACAGAAAAACTTGTCCCCTTAGAAAAGAATAATGTATAAAGAATTGAGAAATATTGAATCTAAATTATGTAAAGTTCATAGCAAATTAGAACAAACAAAAACTAAAATGCAATCACTAATTGAAATGTATGAAGCAGGTGAATTGAAGTGCATTGAGCAAAATTTAAACAGAGTGACCCGAGATTTCATTCACGCACAATTAAGAAATGTTAACAGAAATTCGAAAGGTAAATCATGGACTTTGGATGATAAAATATTCGCGTTGTCTATGTATAAACGAAGTCCACGACTATACAAATATTTGATGCATCATTTTCAATTACCTTTAACTCGAACGTTGAGAAGGATTTTATCAAAAATATCTTTTGAACCTGGGATAAATGAGCATACATTTGAATATTTGAAATCAAATGTACAAAACTTCACACCAAGAGAACGATCTTGTGTATTAATTTTCGACGAAATGTCTTTGAGCAGAGGCTTCTATTATGAACCACAACAACAGAAAATGAGTGACTATGAAGACTTAGCACATTTGGGACGCACGAATAGACTTGCTAATCATGCGTTAGTATTCATGGTTCGTGGTGTAATAAAAAATTTTTAACCAGTAATTGCCCATTATTTTACAGCAAATACCATATCGGCTGTACATTTGAAATCTCTCATAATCTTATTGATAGAAAAATTACAAAGTATTGGGTTACATGTTGTAGCAATTGTGTGTGATCAAGGTAGCACAAATTTGTCTGCAGTGGAGAAAATGCTTGAGGAAAAGAAGTCTTCCTTCTTGGTTAATAACAAACCTGTATGTGTGATTTACGACGTTTGTCACCTTTTGAAAAATACTCGTAATGCTTTAATAACATCAATTAAAATATTTGATGGATTGAAAGAAGCAAAATTTGAACACATGGTTCAAGCTTTCGAAATTGATAAAAAGCGTCGTTACAGGACATTGTACCGGTTAACTGATAAAGACTTCAATTTCTCTGACTCATACATCAAAATGAAGGTAAACGTAGCCGCTCGTCAACTTAGTAATAGTATGGGCATAGCAATTGAATCATGTTTGCTCAAAGATAATAATATTTTACCCGCTGAGGCCGCACACACAGCTGAATTCGTATATAATATTGATTGTTTATTTGATTCTCTCAATGCCTCAAGCACTCAACCACCAGAAGGAAAAATTTACAAGCAATATTTGACTTCAAAAACTGAAAGCATACATTTCAAGTCGTGGCGTTCCCTGTTCAAGGGGATAAAAGATTGGAAAATTATCAATTTGAAAAGTTGGCTTAGGACTATTCGAAACATGTATGCTTTACAACTTACAAATACCTGCAGTATCTGGCAACTGTAAACCAGATGATTGTAACCCCTTGAATGATTGGAAAAATCTCTTGAAATCTAATAATCATCCACCAGATGATGAAGATTTATTTCAATGCGAGATAAATGATGGAGGAATAGAAATCCAAGATGATTCGGATACTGATGGATCACAATATTATGCGAATACTATTTTGGAAGGAATAAGCATCGCAGATTGCAAAATGTGTCATGATAACTTGATTTCTACACAATCGTATAGTATTGATGGTGTTAATAAAAGCACAAAACAATTTTCAGCACATGCAAGTGAGGGAGTAAAAGAATTGGTAAATCTCATATATGAAGAGCTGTATTCGTATCTCGATGAAAATGGACATCATTCTCATTTAGAGAATAACTTTAAAATTTTATTCTCGGAAAATCATGAGAATATTTCTTTTTGTACAATTCATTATCCCAAATTTGATATTATAAACAGGAGTGTTATTTTCTTCATTCACAAATATGTGAAAGATAAGAACAGACAAGTAAAGTTTTCTAATTGCACTGAAAAACACTTGAAAAAAATCAAAAAGTTCAAGGGGTTATGAAAATTATATGAGTCTTGATATTATTCACTGTCACCTTCTGGTGTTTAAACATTTGTTATGATTTGATTCAATTAATCCATAGTTATAAGATAGTAATATTGTGAATTATATTATAAGAATTGAAGACTGATACGTTATTGAGGAGACGAAAAATTGAAGCGAAATCGTTCTGTGATATCAACAGTGTACTTGAATGATATCGGTGCACTTAGTATGTATTTTCTAAGACGATTATTCATTATGATTCGAGGAATTTTGAATTCTAGGATATTCTTTATATTATAAAAGTTGAAGTATTCAGCCTTCTGATCTCAACTTTCATTGAAAAAATAAGATAACATAAAGAATTCTGATTCTTATGACCATGCACCAGGAATTTACTTTCATTTTAATTAGATCATTCATGTGCAAGTCGTGTTTCATGATACAACTTTTATGTTCAGTATTATTATTTCTTTGAATAATCGTAGAATTGTTCAAACATTGTTCATAAGCTGAGTGTTATATGTTTGCAGATTCGACATGTTTTTCAATTCATATAACGTTTTTTGCGAAATAAGCATTGGACATAATTTAACTCATTTATTAATTAAAAATAAACAAAAGTGAATAAATAGATATTATTTTATGATATAAACACCATGTATACTATAAAGATATTAATGTGCCCATGTATATATTATATAACAAAGTCTCTGATTCATGATTATACACACATGATGTATATTATATCTAACTGTCATTGATTTTTATTTCATTCTTCTTGAAAATTTATTTGTTTCATGTTCTACCAATAAATGGACGAAAAATTTTCGTGAAAATATCAAGTGATTTTTTTATACTGAGCAACACATTATTTACTCGGCAGCTAACAATTTTAATATTCAAATTCGTTCAATCTTTTGGAAAACATTTTGATGTATCTCCGGATATTGGCCAAATATTCCACAACACAATTGTTCATACAATGATTCATACTTATAATATATACATATATATATATATATATCTGCCTTTGAAATATTCGAAGAAGTGTGATAATTTTTTTCAGAAATTTTCAGCACGAATGTATATATACATATACATTGAATGGAATCAATTATTCATCCATTCAATAACATATATGATTATTAATAATGTGTTCTGTTAAAAATGAATCGAATAATTTGTCATAAACATCATAATTCCTCAAAATTTTCATAATTTCCCATTATTCCCTTATGGAAAACAATTTTATTCAGGAAAAATGCAGAGAATTATAAGGAATTATGATTTTTATGAGAAATTATCATATTCATTGGATTGATGATCACATTTTGATGTTTTCAAATTTCAAAGGTTCCGCTCAAAATGTTAATTTGCCAGGAGACATCAGATGTCGTTATTGTGAATTGCGCAGTATCCCTAGCATTTTCGTAATATTAGATTTATTAAACTTCAGTAAATTGAATTACAAAGAAGTGGACTTGGTTTACATACTTGATTAATCTTAACCACATACACTCATTCACACCTTAAACCTATATACAAATCTTATTCTTTCATATTTCCAACTATTCCCATTATAAATAAATATTTATGCATTTCATCACAATAATATTACATCGTTTTTTACTATTTTAGCATCTATTTATCCTTTCAAATCTCTCCTGTCCGTTCAACTTTCATATCCTATTCACTCATACTAATTCCTTTCCTTTTAATCTCTTTTTGCTCCTGATCTTTGATGTTCACAAACGTAACTAATACTCTTTCCTTCTCCTTGTATAACATATCATTCGATATTTTATCTTTTATTTCTGTCTCACCAATGCCTCAATTTTCTAAAAATATGTCCTACTTCCCTACAATCTATGTAATGCTCCAAATAACCTAATTCTAAACCACAAAATTCACATTTCCTATTTTCCTCTTTTTCCCAGTATTTATTTCCTATTTCCAAATTACCGCACCTTGCCTTACATAATGCTCTTATTGCCATACCGTTTATATCTATTTTCCCTTTCAGACCCATCAAATACTTTGGAAAACCAATACATTCTATATCCTTATATCTTGTATTATACCTTGCCTGTGAAATTTTATCCTCTATTATTTGTTTATGCACCTCACTCTCCCTTTTCCTAATACTTATACTTAAATCTATGTTCAACATTCTTTTCATTTCTACTCCTACTATTCCTAGACCATTTCTATTGAAGAACATTTCTTTTTGTATGCTATATTTATCCTTACATCCCTCTTTTCCTTTCTCCCTCAAACACATCTTTACAAATCTTTTCTCCTCCATATTCTTTATTCCTTCCTCATATTTCATTGCCCTTATCCCCCATTCTACTCTTAATTTTTGAACTCCTAATTCTCTGTATATAATATATTTTGGCGTATTAATACTGAGTTTGAACAAACCTCGCACGTAATCCAACAGTATTTTCTCTGAACTATCTTGTTCTTCCCAACCCCAAAACTCTACCCCGTACGACATTGTACTCTTGACTAGATATTCGAATAATTTCCACCTTCTTACAAAATCGTCTTTACATAACCATTCCCCCAGTCCCCATGTCTTATTCCTAGCAACTTTTCCCTTGTTCTTTAATTCTTCAATATGATCTTTATAATCCCCATTTTTATTAAAAACAAATCCTAGGTACTTGAAGTTTTTCACTAATTCTATATTTTCATTACCCCATTCCCATTCTTCTATTCCATTATAATATCTCTTGTTAAAAATCAATATTTTTGTTTCCACATTCGCTTTCAAGTCTTCATCTCTCAAGTATTTCCTAATCGTCCCTATCATATCTAACAGAGCATCCCTATTATTAGCTAAAAACACCATATCATCCGCATAGGCCAATGACCAAATCCTAGTATTTCCTAAACCTACCCCACCTATCCCTCTTTTCTTCAATATTCCTTCCACATCCACCACATACAGACTGAACAACGTTGGGCTCAAACAACAACCCCGTCTCAATCCTCTTCCAGTCCAAAATTTCGAAGTTAATCCTTGTTCCGTCCTTATTGATATAGAAGTTTCCTTATATATTGCTCTCAGTTTTTCTATCAAATGTCTATTTATCTTCTTCTCCTCTAAGCATTCTCATAACTTGTTCCTATTCACCTTATCAAAGGCCGCCTGAAGGTCCAAAAAAAGTGCAAACACCACCTCCTTTTTCTGTTTCCTCTGCGCTATATGATTCAGGACAAATATATTCTCGATCGTGGATCTTCCCTTCCTGAAGGCTGTCTGGTTTTCCGGTAACAAATCTCTGTATTTGATTTCCGCCTCTAGTCTGCTTCTGATGACTTCCGTGAATACTTTGTAGGCCGAACACAAAAGCGCGACTCCTCTGTAATTCTTCGCTTCCTCTTTGTTACCTGTTTTGTGAATCGTAGCTGTAATACTTTCCCTCCAATCATTTGGCATTCCTCCTCCATTCCAGACGTCCTTTATTACATTTATTAATCCCTTTTTCACCTTTTCTCCTGCGTATTTCCAGGCTTCGGCCTATTTTCAGCTTCCTTATTGCCTTCATTATTTCCTCTTCTTTCAAGTCTTCACCTTCTCCTATATCTTCCCCCTCTTCTTCTGTATTTCCCTTCCTTCGGACTTCTTTCGATCCCCTTTGCACCAGCTTATCCCTTGAACCTTCCAACAGCTCCACAAAGTGCCTCTTCCATTCTTCTTTTCCTATATTGTTTTTGACTACATTCATCCTTTTTCTCTTTTTATTCAGATATTCCCAAATATCAGCTTACTTTTTGAGACTTCTCCAAGTTTTCCCTTCTTGCTTTATCATCTCCTCTTCTCTCTTTCCGAAGTAGACCATGGTTTTTTTCTTCTCTTCCAAGTACTCCCTGCTAGTGATCTTTCCTTTCTTCACCGCTCCGAGTCTCCTTCTTAGAATCCTTTTTCTTCTTGTGCACTCCCTACTCCACCATCCTTTATAACCTATTCTCTTTTCCCTTATTTCAAACTTCTTTCTAATCATAGCGCACTTAACTATTCCTTTTAATGTTTCCCATTTTTCTTCTATATCATCTCCCTCTATTGTCTCACAATACATAGTTTTTTCTCTAAATATTTCGATTGATTTCTTGTCCCAAACTATTTTATTTATATATCTATCTTTTTTCTTTCCCCCTTTTCTCTTCCTTATATCTTCTTCAAACATCATTCCTGATTCCAACAGTGAATGGTCTGATTCTGTCCTATTCCCTACTTTAAAATCATTTATTATATTAATTTATTCTTCGTTTACAATACAATAATCTATAACAGTATTACCCCTCACTCCTATAGAAGTATAATTACCCTCCCAATCTCCCTCAGTTGATCCATTCAGTACATACATTCCTTTATCCCTAATTATCTGTATTAGCTCTTCTCCTACATTACTTATTACTCTGTCTTTACTACATCTTATTCCTATTTGCATTTGATTGCTATTTTCTATTTTATTTGCTTCTAATTCTCCCGTCCTTATGTTAAAGTCCCCACCTATTACAATATCCCTATCTTCAAATCCTTTTATTTCCTTCCTCATCGTTTCACCTAGTAATGTTAAATCTCCCCTATTATATACTGTCCAAATCTCAACCTTTCTGTCCTTCCCTACCATGACATGTGACTTCACTATAGCATCGTTTACTATTTCTATCATTCCTTCTCTTGTATCATCTTTCCCAATTGTGTTAGATTGTTTTCTTATGCCTATGACAAAACCCCCCATTGCCCTCCCTTTCCTCTTATTCCTTTTTGCTTGAACAAGTTCCCACTCATGAGTCTCTGGTAGTGAATTCTTCATATTCCCCCACTCTCTTTCCTCTACCCAAGTTTCCATCAAGTTTATCATATCAAATTCCTCTACATACTCCCAAGATTCCCTATCCTTCTCTTTCAAACCCGCTACATTCCAGAATAATGATCTCATTCCCCTAATTCTATCTGTATCTCTTTTTCTCAGTCCTTCCTTTCTCAATTCTCTTCTTGCTTTTTAACAATCTTTCCCCGATTTCTTCTTATTCCTATTATTGTACTCCTTTTTCCACTTCTTCCTTACTGAAAATTTTTACCCCTTTTCCCCTCTCCTTCGTCTTTTTTGCCTCCGTTGCTATCACCTTCCTCTTCCCTTTCCTGTTCTACATCCTCCTCCTTATTTTCACCTACCTCTTTTCCTATTTGTTGTTGTTCTATTTCCCTCCACCATACCCAATTACCCTCTACAAACACTCTGTTATATCCCGCTTTTACACTTACACCTTTTTTCTTCTGTTCAAACACCCATTGTCTCATCTTTTCCTGTACTCTTCTCTCCTCCCAAGTAAGATCCTTTTCTATGAAAATGTCCTCGTTTCCTAGTTTATATTTATTTTTCATAACTTCAACTCCTTCCTCCATACTGGAGCTTTCCGAAGTGTTGACCCCGGGGCGTGTGGGGCGTGAAATGGTAGCAACAGTTTTTAGAACGTACCGTAAAAATGAATTTCATTTTCTGAGGCGACGCCAATGGATTTCCCCTCCAGGCCTCCTCCACGTGCAATTCATAAAATTGTCATTTTTGTAGGTTATGTGTTGATTATACATAAAATGATGTACATGAATTAAAATAAAGTATTCCTGTACGGAAATATTTAGCTGCAATAACAGTAGATAATTCCTGAAAAACATCGCATTTTGTTTGTAAAAAGTCCGAGAAATTCTGAAAGTTTTAATAAAAAATGTACCAAACGTGGAGCATTTTTTACAGACATTTCTTAGATTTCTTTTTTCTTTTCAGAATTCATTGGGTTTTTCCATCTTTCCAGCTGGCTAGTAACGAGATTCCTTTATGAAAAGATTCTGATAAATTTGTGACTATCCAAAAATTAAAAAATTCCATAAATAGATTCATATGCCACATTCGATTATCATATGTGAAAAAGCTTGATGGAAAATTCAAGAATTTCTCCCAATGAAAAATGTTAGCAATTCGTTGAACTTTCATCAGAATTGTTTCAGAGCCCTTGTTCTTTTCTATTTGTCTGATAAAAAAAGAAAAAGCTCTTATAAACTTTGGGAAAAGCTTGAAAAAGTCTATGCAAAACATTCAAAAATTTCTTTATTAAAATTTCTCAAAGTTTTTACAAAGATAATCTGATGTGTTCCAAAGATTATTCATAATTATCCCAGTGAAACATAAACTTCCCAAATACCCATAGTGCGAAAGATTTTATTGCATAAAAGCATATCTTAGAGATTTCTGAAATGTTTCTTACGCAGTACAATGTAAGTAATTTGAGAAGGTCATTATTGTAGAATAATATTTCTCCAAGATAAATTTTGTACGTCTCATGTTTTTTTTATTGAAGACTGGGTGAGAAATTATCGCATCATATAATGTTGCTGAAGTTCAAATTCTTTATTGAAACGAGTCTGTAATAAAATGATATGATAAAATCTAGTACAAAATTGATAACGATGCTCAAGATTCAATCCTTGACAATAACAAATGCTGGTTGAACATGGTTTAGAACAAGTAAATGCATGTGTGATCTAGTATTTTTCCATTCTATTACAAATTCTTTCAGACAAACGATTAGAACTTCAACAACATTATAATTTGAAAATAAATATATTCGCATATACCTTTGAAAATATGAGAATAAGAATGGAGTCAACTTAGAGTGCAACAAATGTCTTTATAATTGGTACAAAAACTCATAAAAGAAAATAATATATTACGAGACGCTTTGGTATTTGAACTTAAAATTCATACATTGTTTCAAAGAACTCAAACATGCTATAATTATCACAAAAACAATGTAACAGTGTCCGATTCTCACTTGAAATTTCGGAGAATGCTTACAAAATAAAAGTAAACATGAAAGAAAAAAAAATAATAAAATCAAAAACGAATTCGTTCATACTAGATTTATCTCTAGCTCTTTGCAGTCATCCTATATTCCAATTATCAATCCTTATGCTAAATAGAAATATCCTAATTCTATTATCCAATCATCTTATAACGACAACTCCGTAAAGAATACCGTTTTGAAATATCGCGCACACAGCAAGAAATTCGACAAATTTTGTTAAATTTGCCATCTTTTTAGCATACGGTTGATCATTTTGTTTTTCCTACAATACAGAAAACAATACTGTTTGCATCACGCAATTACAAAAAATATTTAACACTTAACACTTTTACACTATGAAAAAGATTTATTGGAAATTACTCACATAGAAATTGAAAGATCACATTTGTTTGTAAAAGCAATACGCTCAGTGTGAGGAGATAAAAATATTATGAAGAAAAGATTGTTTGTAATTGATTTCACCCACACTGAGAGTAAGGCTTTCACGAGAAACTGTGATCTGCCAATTCTCATATGGATAATTTTCAAGGGATCTATTGTACAGTGTACAAATTACAATGCGAAAACTATGTTTAAAAAAAAGCAAAATCACAACTGTCACATGAGATCAGAGTATTGCACGTAGTAAAAGTACACCTCAATTATGAGCCTATTAATACATCACGAATAACACCAGTATTTCAACGTAAACTCAATAAATTATTCAAATTACATTTTTTAAAAACCATTGAAATCGCAACAAAAAAATATTATCAACTCTGTTTTCTATTTGGTATCTCATATGATTCATGTAACACGAGGGTAAAATATTATGTAAAATTACATAAACTTGTTTTCCTCAAAATGTAAAATTACACAATAAATCATAACAATGGTGCATCACAAGTCATAACAATTTTACAATTTTGTGTATAATCCTATTCTAATTCATAGTGATTTTACCAGATCTAGGAAATTTACATGATAAATCATTTGTCATATGTTCAACATAGATAAAATCAATGATTTACAATGTACATTTTTCAAATCTGGTGAAATTATCATGAATTATAATGGGATTATACACAAAATTCTGAAGTTTTTATGATTTATGATGCACAATTCTTATGATTTACTGTGGAATTTTACATTTAGAGAAACACAAGTTCATGTAATTTTACATTGATCTTTTACAGCGCATGAAAGGAATAAAAACACAGTCGAATCAATTGATATTCATTTCAGATTCCAACCTCACACTTCTGTCCTGGCGTGAATGATATCAAAATTTCCCATATTTGTGTAAAATTTTTTATAACATACATCTTCCTCATAATTGTACACAATTTTTCCCATTTTTATTTTCAATCCGGACTTCATGATAAAGTGTGCCAAAGATGTGTGATCATAAAAAGTAGAGCAAAATTATAAGTAACACCAGGATTTGTACACAATTATGAAAAACTCCGATATTATTCCCAACAAGGTGATGTACATGGATTTCATGATTCTATATAAGGCTCTTTAAAACCCAATTACATGAATTTCGAGCTTTCAATACTGCGGACTTAATAAACAAAATTCATGAAACCTACGTGCCACCAGTTTCAAGATAGAAAATCTAATTCATATCTTAAAATATAATACTTCTCCCAATTATAGTACAGAAGTTGAGTGCATAATATCACATGTGGAGTTCAATAATACTGTACTTTTGTATATTCATAAATCATTGAATTAAAATTAAATCAATTATCAATAATAACTCCAAATAAGACTCAAAATCGCGAACAATATACATATTTCTTCTCCGTATTATCATAAAATCTGTTATCAACGTTCTACGTTACATTTTGTTCGTACTCATTTCGAATTCATTCTCCCATTATTTTTCCAACACCTGTGTTCAGATATCATTTTCACAAACTTCTCTGGTTCGGCGTGATTCTTATTATGTATCTTGTCTTCAGCGTGGTCAGTACACTCACACAAGTCCAATAGCCGTATTGAAACCCTCCCTTCTTTCATTAGGAAGTTATTATTCAATCACGATGAAACTTTGTAGCTTAGTCACCTGAATATTGAAATGTGTAAATTCTATTTCTGGTTAATTGTTCATCGCAAAATGATGGCTGTAGGATGGTTCAGGAATAAATCATGAAAGAAATCGGCGGGCAGGCTGGAGCCCAAAGTCTTCATCTGAAACATCCCACCAAGAAAAGTTTGGTGAAAAATAGTTATAGTTTGTCGATAAACCTAAGGAAAATGAACAATAAAAAAAACTCCGACGGTTAGCAGAAGTGATGTTTCATTTCTCAGCTCCTTCAGGTTTACCGGTAAAGTATGACTATTTTTCACAAAACTTTTTGTGATAGAGAAAAATGATGTTCCAAATATCACTGCATTTTGTACCTCAGTAGCAGGATAAATGAAATGGTATAATTCTTACAACAATTCGTAGTAAAAATTCATACTTGATAATTTGAAAAATCATCAAATTTGACACAACCTTACATCATAAAGCACGAATTCTTACTACATTTTGTTGTAAAAATTATATTATTCCATTCATCCTGCTACTGTACTACAATATGTAGTAATATTCAGAACATCATTTTTCTCTGTGTTGGTGTTTCAGATTAAAACTTTGACCTTTCGCCTGCCCGCCGATTTTTTTCATGGTTTATTTTCAAACCATCCTACAGCTGACATTTTGCAATGAAAACTTACCAGAAACATGATTTATATCCTTCAATACTATGTTAACTAAGCTACGAAGTTCCATTCCAATTGGATGATAACTTCTCATTGAAACAAAACGTTTTCAATGCGTCTCTTTGGCTTTTCTACTTATATTGCCCCTCTAAAGTGTTTTGAACTCATGGAACCAATGCCATGATTCCCTACATTCGTTATCCAATTATATAATAAGAAAAGCTCCGTAAGAAATTAAATTTTCTAAATATCGCATATACAGCAAGAAATTTGACAGATTATATTACATTTACCACTTTTTAGCATGCGGTTAATCATTCCGTTCTTGGTCGAGTACAGAAAACAAGACTGTTTGAATTACACAATTACAATTGATATCTAGACTATGTTAAAAAAAACAAAGTCCTCAAGTATCACATCAGATTGGTGTATTGCATGTAATTACATTATACCTCAATTGATAGCTCATTAATATATCACGAATAACATGTGTATTACAACCTCAACTCAATAAATTCTTCAAGTAACATTAAAAAACAGTACCAACTATAATAGAAAAATATTACACAACTCTATTTCTTATTTGGTATTTCACATGAGTTATGTAACACAAGGATATAACGTAGACATGAAAGGATTGAAAACGTAGATGCTTCAATGCCCGAACAGCAAAAGTTTCATCTTGTTGAAAAGGGGTCTACTGGTTGTTTCAAAGATGTATGCAACAATTTCCAATGTCCAAGATATGTTTGTTAAAGAAGTTTATAAAATCCTGTAGATTCCTTTCATATCTCTTTTGGATTTATTCACAGGAATATCTTGAAGACAGTGACATCTGTTGCACAATACATCTTCAAGACATTTTGTTATAATTTTCATCAAAACACGAAATGTTTTCTCTCTATGTTAGTTTCCATTTGAAGTTTTAAGTCAAGATCGTTGATATGAACATGCATTTTATATTGTCATTCAATGTGTTTGACCTGTTTTTCATGTATTATGAAATTGAAATGACTGTTTTAAATCTCGTATAGGTTGTTCAAGTCATTTCCAATGAATTAAAAGCTGGTTCTTTTATAATATTCGGTTTCCAATTCCTGTAACAGACATAACCATATAATTTTCGTTATTCAGTGCATAAAAACGTATTTCGAAAATTCCTTTATATATTCCACAATTCATTGAAAATTGTATACGATATTAAGAGCCCAACAAGAAATATGGGATTGGAAACCATTGAAAAGTCAGAATCCGACCTTACAGTTTAAAACTACGATATTCATTCCAAAGAAATTCCGTTTCCTATTTCAACTTGTTCCACAATGAAATCGCATCCCTTGAGCATCGAAATAAACGAATAGAAGTCCACAATACGTACTTTTTGAACAACTAACTAATGAATGAAAATTTTGAATACGTCATGACCAAGTTCTTTGCCAAAATTCCGCTCCAAATATAAATTGCAAATCTACAGTAATTTCTGAATACAAGATATTAAAGTTATGAAGATCATTATTCACACGTATTGCAAATTCCCGAATAGACAGGAGTCTTAAATTCGCATGCAGAATTACATCCCCGGTCAAGACCACTGATGCTATATTTGACTGGAAACCGATACTGCACACCGAGGCAATGGTACGTTCGTGTGAACGTGGGGCATGTGTTCACACGGACGTCCCGTTGCGTCTGTATCAGTATCGGTTTCGTGTCAATTAAGCTCACGAGCAGGACCTGGCGAGTCCCGAACGGCAGGGTGTCTAGTCTGGGAATTTTCCATTTGTTGTATTGGTCATTCCGTTCAGCCTGAATCTTTGAATGACAGATTCTCAGCCCAAGTGGGTAGTAGAGCGGGAGGGGGCGAGAAAGAGGCACTCGAATAAGAATTTTCAAAATTATATACAATTTATATATAATTGATTACAACTTATACATAAACTATATCGAATTATATATAAATTATATATAATTTTGGAGATCAATTAATTCGGGGATTTGTTTCAAATATAGCGCAATTTTATGTCGTTACAATTAAGAGGATACCAGCGATCCCTGAAGATGCAACTTCAGCCAAATCTTTCTTGACAAATTATTCGAAAATGAAGCAGTAAGATCAAAATATCGCTCTGTATACAGACCTGCTTCATTGATTGGAAGAAGTCTGTACATATTGGATATTTGCATTTTATTGTTTCATTTTCGAATAATTTGTCAGAATAGTTTTGGATGTGTCTGTTTCTAACCAATGGGTCTGGTTGCATCTTCAGAAGTCGCTGGTATGCTTGTCGCTGGACAAGTCTTAAAGTAGTCGAAAGGTTGATTCAATCCCGTGTGGGTAATAACCCACTCAAACATTCCCCGTGTGGGTAGTGTTGCCCAATTAACTCACATTATTTGCCAGGCCTGGACAGATTCCGTTGGAATTCCCGACTGCTAGATACCCTGACCGGAGACCTAAGTCCGCATGCAAATTTGGGAATCCTCTGCTTCTCGGAATTTGGAGCTGGGATGTAGGTGTAGGATGTGTTTATCACTACCCAGATAACACACAAAGAATTTTTCCCTAAAAATAGGAATGAAATGTTTCAACAACTATATTTGAATTAATGAATTCAAGAAGAGTTCTTGTTCAGTGCTTGGCACATTGACCAACTTTTGAGAATACGGCAAGTATTATGTTAGTACTCTCAAAGAACTCGTTAATCACCCAAACATTGAATTCCTCCGGAGTTATTTTTAAATTGAGTAGTTCAAAGAGAGTTTTTGAAGAATTCCATTCTTGTTCCTGAAGAACAATTCTTCGTGTGTTTTCTGCATACGTATCAAAAGTTTGTATTTATCGCTCAGTTGTTGAGAAAGTATGTTGCAAAGTTTTGCTCACTTTTTGAATCTCCATGTGCCTTAAATCTAAAATACAACTCAAGGAAATTGTGTGACCATAAGTTTCAATGTCAATGCAATTACCTGTCCAAAAATACTATCCTTTTATTCTATGCATACTCACCAGTTCATCCAGCCATAAAAAATTCCGCAATGGCATCTCGTTTTTGGTGTACATTAATAACATTCAAATTCGCATACATGTTTACTTCGTCTTCCAATTCAATTACATCTTCTTCCTGGTCAATACATATATTATGCAAAATGCAGCACGCTAAGATTACTAAGGATACCATTTCCGTATTAAACATATATACATATCGCAGCCTTCGGAAACGTCCTTTAAGTAGTCCGAACGCTCTTTCAATGGTTACCCGGGTTCTTGAATGTTGAGTATTGTAATTTAATTGCATTTCATTAAGATGGCCATCGTTCCGATATGGGGTTAACATGTATTCTTCGAGAGGATAAGCTGAATCCGCTAACATGTGATAATTGTTTGGAAAGAAATGGTTACGATTATCCACAATACTTCTTCTAATGTCGCTCAAGCTCCAAACTCTCGCATCATGAACACTACCACAATATCCGCAAAATACATCGATGAATTTGAGTTGCGCATCACAAATTCCTTGTAAAATGATAGAGTGCACACCTTTCCGATTGATGTAAGCGTTAGAATCAATTGAGGGAGCGCTGATTTGAATATGGCAGCCGTCGATTGATCCGATTACTTGGGGGAATCCGGAAATAGCGAACAATTTGTTTGCATTCATAATCATTTCATTTTCTTCCGGCCATCTGATGTAGTCGCGCACTTTTGCGATTAAAGCATTTGCGACAGCGAATATGCAATTCCACGCAGTGTCCTTTGCTAACCCGAAGCGGTCTGCTATGCTCCTAAAATATTGAATTTCATGTATAATGTCTTCCTGAAATATATATCTTTCACATGGGGAAACATTAATCATTTTAATGTGTAGCAAAAAAACCAACTAGAATACGATCTTTTTTCGGACGTTTGAGTTGAGCCTACCCCCTTAAAGAACATTTTGCTAGTATCTACACGTCTTTTCTACTGTGAAAAACAAGTCCAGTGAAAATGAGTCCAACATAAAACCTATATAAATCATGTATGGCTCATATATGGAGCCGGTGCAAATCGTAATATGTACATCGCTCCAGATTTCAATTGTAGCAAAAATCTCTGCAAATCTCTTGATACCTACTGATATCTGAAGATTTCAATTTTGGAAGAGACTCAAAAGATCTCCATACAGATCTCCACATATTCTTCTAAATTTCCATACATTTTTTGAGATTCCTTCCAAAATCGGAATCTCCAAATGTAAGTATATATCAGAAAATCTCAAAGATTTTTGCTAAACTTAAAATCTTCAGATGTAAATAGATATCAGGAGATTTTAAGACATTTTTGCCAAAACTAAGGTGTGAAGAGATGTACATATATGTCTATGTGATCTACAGATCTCATTGGATCTCATATTTTTCTGTTCCCAAAATTTTGTAAATCCTCATACCTGATTTTTCCCATAATATTCACTTTTTTAGTTCATTTATTACAGCAATGGTTGGACAATAATTCACACAGCACTTATAAACAATTATTTCCCACGTCTTATTAAGAATTTGATTCATGGCTGAATGAAAAGTTACTGGGTTGATGCACTGGGAAAAAAAATTCTTTAACCCCAAGAAATGCATCTGTCGGATTTCGAATTGGTCGAATTGAATGATTTATGTCCATAGCAATAATTGATTGTATTAGTTACATCATAAGTTATATCATTGAAGCATTGGTGCTTTGAAAAAAAATTTTTTAGCTCTCACCCTCTCAAATGTTTCTATTTGATATAAAAAAAATTCTTACCAAAAATGAACACTGTAGCTCAACTGTAAGAGGTCGCCATTTTAATTTTAGTTTCCCATTGAATGACCATGGGAAACATTTTTTTTTTTTTTATTGAATTTGAATTCACACATCATTACCTCAATTTTTTCCAAATAACCATTGTATATTCTTTAAGTTGAGTCTCTGAGCTCGCCCAAACTCAGGAACAACGTATGATTGTCATAACTAAAAGATTAGTTACAGTCATTTGAAAATTGCTAAATATTATAAATACCTGAAATTTAGCAATTTTCAAATGGCTGTAACTAATATTTCAGTTATGACAGTCATACGTTGTTACTGAACTTTGAAAAGCTCGAAGACTCAACTTGGAGAATATAAAATGGTTATTAGTAAAAAATTTAGTTAATCATGTGTACATTCAACTGTAATAAAAAAAAAGTTGTTTCCCATGTTAATTAAATTGGAAACTAAAATGAAAATAGCGACCTCTTAGAGTTGAGCTACAGTGCCCATCTTTGGTGAGAATTTGTTTTTATAATAAATAGAAACATTTGAGAGGGTAAGAGCAAAAATAAAATCAAATTTTTTGTTGAAGCACCCTGATATTTATACATTTCATAAAATCTGTATGCTACACGGAAAAAAAAAGAATAGCTGCAGCAACTACTCACGTAGTCGATTTTCGACCATCTACGACAAATAGTTGCAACAACTACTTAGTAGTTGGGGCAAATACCGTATTATTCAGCGCGACTATCGTGTTAGTTATCTCAATTGACGTGGTAATTGTCCCAACTACTAAGTAGTTGCTGTAACTACTTTCCGTAGATGGTCGAAAATCGACTACGCGAGTAGCTGCTGCAAGTATTTATTTTTTTCCGTGTACAATTCACGCTAAGACAATTCCTCCTCACTAGAATTTTACAAATGAACCTTTACAAATTGTTGAGACATTCGGTGATATGAAAATTGAATACAATTTTCATACAAAAAAAATTTCGTTCGAAACATTCTATTCATCATTGGATATACTATTTGCGAGTATTCAAGATATTGTGACCCGTAGAAAGAATTATGCCATTTTCACCACAACGCGTCATTTTTTTCGTCAAAAAATTAAAGCGAAAATGAAATGTGTTGGTCAGAATGTAGTCAATTTTCCTAAGGGATTGTACAGTCGTTTTAACAAGTTCAATGACAGTTTTAATAGAAATATTTGTATACAATATGTTTTTGCTTCCATTTTAAGAATTTGTAACTTAATGGGATAGAAGAAAAATATTTATGATGGAATACACTCGAAAGAAAATGTTTAAAATCCATCAATAACAATGTAGGCAAACACATCAGCATTACCATTGTTCTCACGACTGTACGTTTCTTGGATTCAATTATTACATTTTGCGATGCATTATTTGAAACATTTCTAATGAGATAAATTTTTACCAAATTATTTTTATGTAGCACAGAGATTGGGTTATCTAAACTGTATAACCTCAATTGAAGTAACCATCACAGAGGTAACATTAATGTAAATATTATCTTGAAGCTATTACAATTTGTGTTACAAAATCATCGTAACATATTTTTGTCATACTTTGTCTTTAGTTGCCATATTCAAAATCGAATATTCATGTGAAGTAAATATTGGAATGAAACTATAGGCAAACAATTTTGAGTCCTTGCTCCAATTTGGGTTAGTGGAATGAAATTACTATGAGCAATTGAATATTAAAAAAAAATCTTACCTATAAACTTCCTGATTGCCAAACGTCCAAAGTGTAATCAAAACTTGCTTCTCGATACTGATTATTTTGTTGACGCCTTGATCGAGTAACAACTGCGGTGCGATATTTTCAACCAATAATTCGAATGTGCCTGCGCTCATTCTAAAATGACTTTGAAAATCTGTGTATGGAGTAGGTGAATTGCTGTATTTTATTAGTACTTCCAATTTCGAAAATATATATAAAAATTTACCGGATAAACAATACGAATGCACAACATCCTCATAACCTTGAATTTTGACATGATGTTGACGTATTTGATGAAGCATCCACTGTTCTTCAAAATCATTCCTGTAATATTTATGTATGAATTAATTCTAAACGTGGAAGTGCAGTTATCTTAGTATATAATTCCAAGTACATTGTACAGGAAAATTAAAATACACATCAAGGTACTTACTCAAAATCATCATTGAAAAATAACTCAAATCCGAATAAAAGTAGATCCATATCGATTTTGATTTGTATGAATATGATTAGATTTTCATATTTCACTCATTTGATATTGCATTTTTATCGGATAAACATGAGTCAATAAGAACTTTGAGATAGAATTACAATTATTCAATATTATATATTTCAACACATTGAATTGTTTGGTTAAAGAATCATATAAACTTACTCCATCACCTCCAAGCAATATGGATTTAACCAGTGTGCACATAATTCTCAACTGCAAAATGAGTTATTTTCATAGTGTGCTAATATGAGTGTCAAAGTAGGTGTATTTTTTACTTTTAAGGATAAAAATTCGAAATATTGGAAAATAAACACCAAACACGAGAGAAAAAGTGAAGTACGCAACGTTGACCAACCATTTTCAATGGCACGTATCGATTCCCCGCAAGATCGATTTCCCAAATAGACGACGATGTCTCGAAAAGTTGTAATTGGCCTTTCTTACAGAATATAAGAGAAACAGTACTTCTGATTTGAGCATATATTTTCGGGAAATTTTTCGATTGGTCAAAAAATAATCCACTCCATTGTACTTCCTCGGCGGCGGAAGAAACCATGATGGTTTCCGATTTTGCAACTCGACCACGATTCTATTATCGCAGATTACCACCATTTCGGTGCACGTGGTTACACGGTTATACTCGTTCATACCGGCAACTATCTACAATTAATCATTCATCATATTTCAAGTCTTATTAAAAATACGAAGATGACTTCAGCATCAGAATACGAAGTAAGTGGTTATTATTTAAAAAACTAAAATAATGATATATGAAGGCATACCAGCAAAGTGATATTAGGTTATGCAATAACCGTTCATATACTGCATATTTCTTGAATTTAGTTAAGTTTGATTTGAGATTTAATTTACATTGCGAAATATAAAAAGGAGCACAAAGTTGATTATGGTTGAAGCATATCTATTCTCCAATTCATTAAGACTATTACATACCCCAAGAGAACTTGAAGCCTTCAAGAATGTTCGCAAACCTTCAGGAATGTCTGTAAAGGTCTGTATTTTCTTGAGGTATTGAATATACATCGGATCAAAATCTCAAATGTAGAATAGAATTTTTCAAATTCCAATTCGTAGAATAGATATGAGAAATCCGAATGATTCTTATATGTTTCAACGGATTTTAGTGCGAAAAAATTCGAAATATTCTAGAAGTATGATTTTACCAAAAATTGTTTGAATTTGAATCGTGAGCAATTTTATTCCTCATTGATACGTGAATCCTACTAGATTGTGAATAATAATACAATTATATTATATAGGAATTTGAACCTGAAGATTTTATGGAACTAAACGAACCGAACAAGGATTTCAGCGGAAATAGCTCTGACGATGAAGCCATAAATGTGGAAGGTAAGAATTCAGAGAACAGGATAGGTATATACTCTTATCAAGAAACAGCACAGATCAAGAGAATTGATGGTTGATTGTTAATCTTTTAGGAAATAAGAAACTATACTGGACGGACACTATGACAAGGCTTTTCATTTCACTGATCCACAAATCCGAAACTAATTCGGAAGGAAAGAAAGTTTTCACAAGGAACGTGTGGAAGAAAATTTCAGAACAAATGGAAATGAGAGGTTATTCTGTTATTCCAGCAAAGTGTAAGGAAAAGTGGAAAACCCTGCAAAAAACCTATAAAAAAATGAAAGACCATAATGGAAATACAGGTGCTGACAGAAAAAATTGGAAATTCTTCGACGAGATGGACGATATTATGCGCAATTCCCCTCAAATAACACCTTTGGCGTTGAGTTCCAATTTGAATGGACGGAATGTGAAGAAAAATGAAGCACTGCAAGATACGACTGATATTCATAACGTGAGTGCACAAACTACTCAATCCGCAGGTTCTTCAGTAAGACATGGATCAAATAGAATCATCAAACGCAGAGAGTCTAGAAAACCATGGCATTGGTTCAATGAGTTCAAAGAGCTTAAGGAGAAGATGCACAAAGAAAATTATGCCCAACGGGAGAGGTTTTTGGACATAATATCTAAAAGCAAGTTGTAAAAACGTAATAAGAGAAAGAATTCGAAATAGTGGAGGATACAGCAAATTTTCTATCTCTTCATCTATTCAAGTGTGCAAGTTGAGGTCTTATCAGCGTTGCCAGGTTAGGGGGAACTAGACCCTTCCCATTGGTCATTCCATTTAACGCAATTATCAGATTTGTTGCTTCCCTTAAAACGTCCCCCTAACCTGGCAACTCTGGGTCTTATGCTAGTGTAGAAACTTCGGTATGGACTATTTTATTGGTGAATTTTATTGGTTGGGAAGAACCTATTATTGACAAAACAAAATTGACTTCATATTAACGCATGTATTGAGGTGCAGATATTTATTTTTTGATTGAAGAAGTTCTACAAAATGACGGCACACGATTGCTGCCAAAAACACGTGTTTTTGGAGAGGCTTGCCATATATCTTGAGTAATTTTGATCCTGCAATGGAAAAAAACAAAATTCTCCTCGAAGTACATGGAAATATCTAGAGAATATCGTGGGAAATTTGAAAAAAATTGATTTTTGTAAAAAGGGCAAACTTTTTATTGAGGGAAAAAAGTGTCTTTTATGGCCAAAAAATGACAGTCTTTCGTGAATAACTTTCATAACATTGTTTGCGAAATCTAATGAAGGAGCCGCAGTTGGAATCTTAAGTCGATCAGATGAAAATTGGAGAAGTTATCTGACCAGTCCGTTTGAAAAACATAGTTTTTAGGCAGCAGCCGTTAGCCGCCATTTTTGGAAATTTGTTTATCCAAAAAATGAATATGTGTGCTTGAATACGTGTGTAAACATTTGGTAAACATCGTTTTATTATTAAGAAAGGTTTTCCCATCTAAAAAATTACTGAAGAAGGAGATCGTGTCGAAGTCTCTACGCTCGTATAGGGCCTGAAGAAGGGATCAACGGAAGAAGCGCGCGCTGCCTCCTCCGATCCTTCCTTTACCTGCAACCTTGAGTACGGAAATATAGGTGGAAAATTTGCTCAACCCACCAGTGATTGAGAATAAGTACGAACAAAATGTAACGTAGAACGTTGATAACAGATTTTATGATAATACGGAGAAGAAATATGTATATTGTTCGCGATTTTGAGTCTTATTTGGAGTTATTATTGATAATTGATTTAATTTTAATTCAATGATTTATGAATATACAAAAGTACAGTATTATTGAACTCCACATGTGATATTATGCACTCAACTTCTGTACTATAATTGGGAGAAGTATTATATTTTAAGATATGAATTAGATTTTCTATCTTGAAACTGGTGGCACGTAGGTTTCATGAATTTTGTTTATTAAGTCCGCAGTATTGAAAGCTCGAAATTCATGTAATTGGGTTTTAAAGAGCCTTATATAGAATCATGAAATCCATGTACATCACCTTGTTGGGAATAATATCGGAGTTTTTCATAATTGTGTACAAATCCTGGTGTTACTTATAATTTTGCTCTACTTTTTATGATCACACATCTTTGGCACACTTTATCATGAAGTCCGGATTGAAAATAAAAATGGGAAAAATTGTGTACAATTATGAGGAAGATGTATGTTATAAAAAATTTTACACAAATATGGGAAATTTTGATATCATTCACGCCAGGACAGAAGTGTGAGGTTGGAATCTGAAATGAATATCAATTGATTCGACTGTGTTTTTATTCCTTTCATGCGCTGTAAAAGATCAATGTAAAATTACATGAACTTGTGTTTCTCTAAATGTAAAATTCCACAGTAAATCATAAGAATTGTGCATCATAAATCATAAAAACTTCAGAATTTTGTGTATAATCCCATTATAATTCATGATAATTTCACCAGATTTGAAAAATGTACATTGTAAATCATTGATTTTATCTATGTTGAACATATGACAAATGATTTATCATGTAAATTTCCTAGATCTGGTAAAATCACTATGAATTAGAATAGGATTATACACAAAATTGTAAAATTGTTATGACTTGTGATGCACCATTGTTATGATTTATTGTGTAATTTTACATTTTGAGGAAAACAAGTTTATGTAATTTTACATAATATTTTACCCTCGTGTTACATGAATCATATGAGATACCAAATAGAAAACAGAGTTGATAATATTTTTTTGTTGCGATTTCAATGGTTTTTAAAAAATGTAATTTGAATAATTTATTGAGTTTACGTTGAAATACTGGTGTTATTCGTGATGTATTAATAGGCTCATAATTGAGGTGTACTTTTACTACGTGCAATACTCTGATCTCATGTGACAGTTGTGATTTTGCTTTTTTTTAAACATAGTTTTCGCATTGTAATTTGTACACTGTACAATAGATCCCTTGAAAATTATCCATATGAGAATTGGCAGATCACAGTTTCTCGTGAAAGCCTTACTCTCAGTGTGGGTGAAATCAATTACAAACAATCTTTTCTTCATAATATTTTTATCTCCTCACACTGAGCGTATTGCTTTTACAAACAAATGTGATCTTTCAATTTCTATGTGAGTAATTTCCAATAAATCTTTTTCATAGTGTAAAAGTGTTAAGTGTTAAATATTTTTTGTAATTGCGTGATGCAAACAGTATTGTTTTCTGTATTGTAGGAAAAACAAAATGATCAACCGTATGCTAAAAAGATGGCAAATTTAACAAAATTTGTCGAATTTCTTGCTGTGTGCGCGATATTTCAAAACGGTATTCTTTACGGAGTTGTCGTTATAAGATGATTGGATAATAGAATTAGGATATTTCTATTTAGCATAAGGATTGATAATTGGAATATAGGATGACTGCAAAGAGCTAGAGATAAATCTAGTATGAACGAATTCGTTTTTGATTTTATTATTTTTTTTTCTTTCATGTTTACTTTTATGTTGTAAGCATTCTCCGAAATTTCAAGTGAGAATCGGACACTGTTACATTGTTTTTGTGATAATTATAGCATGTTTGAGTTCTTTGAAACAATGTATGAATTTTAAGTTCAAATACCAAAGCGTCTCGTAATATATTATTTTCTTTTATGAGTTTTTGTACCAATTATAAAGACATTTGTTGCACTCTAAGTTGACTCCATTCTTATTCTCATATTTTCAAAGGTATATGCGAATATATTTATTTTCAAATTATAATGTTGTTGAAGTTCTAATCGTTTGTCTGAAAGAATTTGTAATAGAATGGAAAAATACTAGATCACACATGCATTTACTTGTTCTAAACCATGTTCAACCAGCATTTGTTATTGTCAAGGATTGAATCTTGAGCATCGTTATCAATTTTGTACTAGATTTTATCATATCATTTTATTACAGACTCGTTTCAATAAAGAATTTGAACTTCAGCAACATTATATGATGCGATAATTTCTCACCCAGTCTTCAATAAAAAAAACATGAGACGTACAAAATTTATCTTGGAGAAATATTATTCTACAATAATGACCTTCTCAAATTACTTACATTGTACTGCGTAAGAAACATTTCAGAAATCTCTAAGATATGCTTTTATGCAATAAAATCTTTCGCACTATGGGTATTTGGGAAGTTTATGTTTCACTGGAATAATTATGAATAATCTTTGGAACACATCAGATTATCTTTGTAAAAACTTTGAGAAATTTTAATAAAGAAATTTTTGAATGTTTTGCATAGACTTTTTCAAGCTTTTCCCAAAGTTTATAAGAGCTTTTTCTTTTTTTATCAGACAAATAGAAAAGAACAAGGGCTCTGAAACAATTCTGATGAAAGTTCAACGAATTGCTAACATTTTTCATTGGGAGAAATTCTTGAATTTTCCATCAAGCTTTTTCACATATGATAATCGAATGTGGCATATGAATCTATTTATGGAATTTTTTAATTTTTGGATAGTCACAAATTTATCAGAATCTTCTCATAAAGGAATCTCGTTACTAGCCAGCTGGAAAGATGGAAAAACCCAATGAATTCTGAAAAGAAAAAAGAAATCTAAGAAATGTCTGTAAAAAATGCTCCACGTTTGGTACATTTTTTATTAAAACTTTCAGAATTTCTCGGACTTTTTACAAACAAAATGCGATGTTTTTCAGGAATTATCTACTGTTATTGCAGCTAAATATTTCCGTACAGGAATACTTTATTTTAATTCATGTACATCATTTTATGTATAATCAACACATAACCTACAAAAATGACAATTTTATGAATTGCACGTGGAGGAGGCCTGGAGGGGAAATCCATTGGCGTCGCCTCAGAAAATGAAATTCATTTTTACGGTACGTTCTAAAAACTGTTGCTACCATTTCACGCCCCACACGCCCCGGGGTCAACACTTCGGAAAGCTCCACTGTTGAATTTCACCACCACCATCTTACCCCTATTTATTATCATATCTACTTTCACTTCAACTCCAAGTTTTTCTCTACATAAATTTTCTACCCACTCCTTATTGATTCCCCCCCTCTTTCCCTCTTGAATTTCATCACAATATTATTTTTCTTTTCCTCTTTCTCTGTTTCATTAACTAATCTTTTAACTTTATCAATCTCCGCATTGCCTAAACCTCTCACACTCCAACTCGACCCTCTTCTACTACTCATCCGCGTATCTGCATAACTAGTATAACTTCGACCGCTTCTACTTTCTCTATCCTCCTCATATCCCATTGATTCACTCGTCTTATTATCTATTTCTCTCAATTTATCGTGTATTTCTTTATCCCATTTTGACATCTTCTCCTCCCAATCTTCTAATTTCTTCTCCCATTCCTCCTCTTTTTCCTCCAATTTTCTCAGTGTATCTTCGCATTTCTTTCTCTTCTCTTTTACTTTCCTCAATTCTCTATGTATCTCATCTCTAATATCATCCAAATCTTTATCCTCATCTTCTTTAAAAGAAACTTTCTTGGTCGAAGCTACCGCCATCTGTAGTGTTCTTTGTTTACTATCCTGTAACTTATCACTTTTACCTACCTTATCTTCCGATCTACCGCTTTTTTCTTCTGTTTGCCCCTTTTTGTACATAACCTCACTTCCTACGCTTTTACTTATTCCTAAATTATTCTTTTCCTTTCGAATAAAATCTATCACCTTTATTTCCACGCTTACTCCCCCTAATCTTACACCTTCTAAACCACTTTCACTCCCCTCTTAAACAAAATATCTCAAAATATCGTCTAAGATCTATCAGCACTCGCTCGCACACAACCCCTCGCTCATGCGCACACTAACCAAGTCCCCCCTAGCATTTCCGTTTCTATATCAATCCTTTGCACTTTCCACCCCGTGCCTTCCAGTATGATATAGAGTTCAATCGTGTGGTGGCGTAAGCATCGAAGCAGAAGCGATGCGGGAGCCCTCACACGTGGAATTTGTGAACTGCATTATAGAAATGGCGGCAAATTTGAAAATTCATAAGGGGATAACGAAGTCTCAAAAGTTAATAGATTCACACTCTATTCGAAAACCATTGAATGAAACGAAAAATAATGAGTAGATGCATTTTCTTCATGATTGCAAAAAGATGCGTCTAGTCATTATTCTTCGTTTTATTTAATTGTTTCCGAGTAAAGTGTGGGAGAAATCCATTAACTTTTGAGACTTCATCATCCCCTTAAATCGAGGCATATTGCGAACTAAATTCAGTCAACGTTTTCATTTCAAAATACTTGAATATCCTGGAATGTAATCAAAACATTTCTTTGCACATATTTTCAAACGCATTAGAAAAGTGACGTACAAAGATATATTCCGATTTTATTGGAACATTTCCAAGTAATTTGCAACAAAAACATAGGCCGAAGTCTTGGTGCTAGTATAATGTTGAGAAACGATGAAACAATGCGGAAATGGGGAATTTTATTGTCCGCAACTCCATGCACTGAAAGTAATATAAAACTGCAATACGAATGATATTCTGCTTCAATTAAAGGAATAAATACATCATACAAACATTCACAAATTTAATTCCAACTCAGATTTATTAAAATTCTCATTATGATGCGACAGTAAGTACAACTGATTCTTCATTGTAGCTTATGATTAGTGAAATAATTCTTCGAATAAAATAGGCTTGTTTTTATACACGAATAATGTAATGTCTGATACCAACTCAACATCATTATAAATTCATTGTTTTAGCTATACATAAAATATATGTTAAGTCCTTTGCATCATAAAGTGTGTAGAGATTTGGAAACCTCATGAAATAATTTGAGTAATTCGAAGCTTATGAATTAATTATGCTACTATGTTTCGTAGGAATCTGAATAAATTAATTATATATTAATTATTATATATTAATTGTCAACACACATACAGGGATGATGGAATGAAATGCGAAACGTATGTAACAAATACACTTATAGAGTACTTCTATGCCAGCATAAAAGAACTTTCTGTGAATTCTATAAGAATTGTAGTATCGAACTGAATAAGTATAGGAGTAGTATAGTTCTCAACAAAAATGAGATGTTATTGCAAATTCACGTCTTAACTCTAGCAATATTCGTTGCAGAAATGATAGAAAATTTCCACTCATTTTTAGTGGATATTTTCATAAAGATGTATAAGAGAGGTGAAGTGAAGATCAAGTTAGAGGAACATAAAACTAAAGTAACAATGGTATCGCATACCCCTATTTTGTCCAGTATAGAATTCTTCCATGCATCAATAATGATACCTCAGCCAACAAAATCAAGGTAGCGCTTCTGGCAGTGGTGCTGACATTCACTTATACAGTTCAAAATCTTCTGTACATATATGGCCTCATTTATGTATGGAAATAGAAGCGACTTGGTAGTATCTTTACTAGAAGCACTACTTGGTAGCGCTTCCTGATAATACTGGTGGCGCTGAGGTAGTGCTACGTTATAAATTGAATCATATACAGGGTGGGGCATTTAAAGTGTCGCGGGCGTTTTTTCCAAAAATAAAGTGAGATACGAGAAAATTTTTCGGACAAAAGTTGTAGGGTACCGAGGGGGACATCCGATGGTGGCCTTGGCTTTGACCTCAAATCTCATCTTCAAGGGCATTCTGAGATCAACTCTTGTTTTTTGAATAGCATCTCATATTTTTTACTGCAGATTTGGATTCTAGGTCAAAAACCAAGAAACTTTTGTCTGAACCATTTTCCTGAAATCCGCAAAAATGGCGCTCTAATCGATATTGTTCCATTTTGAATCTGACATTCGAATAACTCGAAAACGAAGGGTCTTGCAAAAGAATGTTTCGTACAAAAGTTGTCAATACACAACACATTTCAATCGTCTACATTACCACCATTCAGAGCTCACGCGATGTAAACAAACGACGGGGTTCAGTGAAAATTCACGATTTTGAAAGTCAGTTTGTCAGTTACATTTGATTATTACTTGGTTTATGACAAATTGAAAATCATGGATATCCGATACACGGTTTCTGAAAAGATCGATATGATCTACATTTACGGTGAAGTGCATAAGAACCCCAGACAAGCATATGACTTGTATGCAGAACGATTCCCTGAAAGAACAACGCCATCCATTAGGTATTTTCAACGCATTACAAAATTATTCTCAGAAACGGGAAGTGTTACAAGGGAAAAACGACATCGAATGAGAACTGTTAGCGGAGAAAATGCGGAAGTTGATGTACTAGCTGCAGTAGCCAATAATCCACACGTGAGCTCTCGTGAAATTGAACTCCATTCGGGAATTTCTCGAAGAAGTGTTCTTCGAATGCTGAAACGTCACAAATTCCATCCGTATCACATTTGTTTGCATCAAGACCTTCACGGTGATGGTTTCAAAAATCGTGTACAGTTTTGTCGATGGGGTCTAGCGCAAATGCACAATAACAACTTCATCAACATATTATTTTCTGATGAGTCGACGTTCACCAATCATGGTCAAGTAAATCGACATAATATGCATTACTGGGCGACAGAAAATCCAAGATGGTTACGTCAAGTAGAGCATCAAAGACAATGGGCTGTGAATGTTTGGTGTGGTATTTTTCGATCTCGAGTAATTGGACCGTACTTCATTGCAGATACGCTAAATGGAGAGAAGTACAGACATTTCTTAGATCAAGTACTTCCAACATTACTTGAAGACATACCTATTCAGGAACGATTGAATATGTGGTATCAACACGATGGTTGTCCATCCCATTATGCAGTCACAGCTCGAGAAATATTGGACAGAGATTATCCTGGACGATGGATAGGACGTCGTGGACCAGTTCATTGGCCTGCCCGTTCTCCGGATCTTACTTCTCCAGATTTTTTTTTATGGGGATACATAAAAGATACAGTTTATCAACAAGCACCGACTACACCTGAGAATATGCGTCAACGAATCATCAATGCATGCGCGAGCATCAATGAAGATATTTTAGCACGAGTTCAGCAATCTTTTGTAAAACGTTTTGAAATGTGTATTGAAGTCGAAGGCCTTCATTTTGAGCATCTACTGCATTAAAATTATCCAAGTGATGTAGACGATTGAAATGTGTTGTGTTTTGTCTGTTATACCCCATCACCTCCGTTTCAGTTCAAGGGGTCCCCCTTGGAATCAGACAACTTTTGTCCGAAACATTCTCCTCCAAGACCCTTCGTTTTCGAGTTATTCTAATGTCAGATTCAGTATGGAACAATATCGATTAGAGCGCCATCTTTGCGGATATCAGGAAAATGGTTCAGACAAAAGTTTCTTGGTTTTTGACCTAGAATCCAAATCTGCAGTAAAAAATATGAGATGCTATTCAAAAAACAAGAGTTGACCTCAGAATGCCCTTGAAGATGAGATTTGAGGTCAAAGCCACGGCCACCATCGGATGTCCCCCTCGATACCCTACAATTTTTGTCCGAAAAATTTTCTCGTATCTCATTTTATTTTTGGAAAAAACTACTACGTTGCTACCACTAGCACTGCTAGTAGCGGAAACGTGAATTTGGAAGCACTTTGCTGGCTGGGACGGCTTTTCTAAGGAATTCATTTGATTTATGTTTTTATTCCTCCAAATCCACAACTTCTCTTTCCATGGCCTTCAAAAGAAAAATATCAAGTATTCAGTCATTATATATATTCAAAAAATTACAATTAATGAAAATCACTACACTCGCATATTTATGTGAGCATATGTTTTACCTGACGAACAAGTTTTTTCCTGGTCACGTTGTATTTGTTAAAAGCCCTTTTAAACATAGATGTTGAGCGTTTCAAATGCACTTCTTTGCCATGTAAATGCCTGTTGATCTCTTCACACCATTCAGTGATATAACACTGTATGATTGGGATCAAAATTTCCTGGTGAAGTAATTCACGGTGGCTGTCACATAAGCACCATCGAGATGTCGTTCAATTCAATAGCTTTTCCTTGATTTTCTTCGTAACATTAGATTGGTAACGAAATTTATCCATGAGGGTATGGAGCTCCTCATATATTTCATTGAATATATCGTCGAAAAAGGAATTCTTCTCTTTTGTTGCGGTTGGTCTAAAGAAGCTCAGCTTACAATTCCAACAGTCCTTGAATGGGGTGATTTTCAAAATTTTATCGCTAATCATGTCTCTGTCACTATATTTTGAAATTCGAGCACTAATATAACCCTCGTGTTGTTCGCCACTTTTTTCTTCCAGCGCTTTTGATAGAAATTCTGTCAAAGTGAATAACATATCACCAGTACCTTCTTTTTCACAATTACCTTTCGTTATTTTCAACCCAGCCATTCTATTGACGAAAATAATCTTATACGAGCAGCTAAATTGCCAACATGTGGGATCGTTGTTTCGGAACCCATGACTACGTATCACGCCGAACAAATTCTCAAGGGGGTCTTGGCTTACGTTACGAGGAGATAAGTATTGAAATCCGTGACCTTTGACTACTCACCACAATCTTTCGGACCCGTTGATTGTTACAATCCAATTTTTCAAGGTCGGAACGGGCTTGACAGGAATTTTTGTAGTAAGATGCACAAATCTCATTTGTAACAATTTCCTTTTACATTCGTTTCAAAGTTTCCTGATGTCCGGAGGGAAAAAATTGTATGTAATCATACATTGACGTTGTCACGTCGTGAATAATACTCATGGAATGGGGCACAGGAACCCCAACGAAATGTTCAACGAACGGTAGTGACCCAAGATGGCCGTCAGCGACGTGTCACCCTTACGTGGACCTCCCTTCCCTTTCCTTCTGTTTCGATAGCGGTATAACGGCTTTCTCTCTCTCTCTCTCTGTTCCACCCTCTTACTGCTCGGCTAACGATCGTCATATAACTTAGGACCCGTCTGGGCCCCTTTTCATGTTTCCCGGATTACATTTTGGGCAAGATTTAACATGTTCTCCCTTTTTCCCACAGCGATAACAAAATATTTCCCGCTTCTCCTTACACTGCGAGAATCGGTGGCCTGATTTTCCACAATTCCAGCAGTTTTCCTGGAAACGGACCTTACGGGATGCCCTAGAATCGGTAGATTGTTGCGAACTTGCGGTAGACGAGGACGATACGGTACGCGTGCGGGAGGTATTCTCTCGAGATTTCTCAAAATTTTTAACTGCGGCTTTGACGGTATCTACCTTTTTCGGAGAGGGTACTTCCGCATATGCTCGGTTGGTCGGTTTCGAGTTGACGAGTGGTTTTCGTACGGGACTTGAGATCCGCAAATCTTCGACGCTGTGAATCTCTTCACGCTGGGTCCAACGTTTCGTCGGTTTGTACGCGAATTTCGGAACGGGAAAGGACTCCGGCGGCGGGAACGAGCGGTAATCAATTGGTTGGAGCTGCTTCGCAACTCGCAAGGCGATACTCATTAATTCTCGGTACGTCGAGAACTGGTTTCGTTCAATTTTGCTGCGATAGGCTGGTTGCAGGTTGTTATACGAGGGTGGATCGATAAGTTTCCGGCCTGACCAAGAGATGGCGCCACTAGGCCTACCTTGAGGTGGCGTTCTATAGTACCATCCTTAGATAGCTTGTAGCTATAGTTTCAGTCCGATCGCCATGTCAGTTTAGTTTTGAGAGCACGCTGACCAAGACGCCTCTGTGTTTTTCGTAAAAATGGAAAAGCTGGAAAATCGTGCTGTCATCAAATACTTTTATTTGAAGGGGTTAACGCCGAAGGAAATTAAAGAAGAGATGGACTCAACACTGGGGACATCCTCCCCATCATATTCAACCGTTAAGCAGTGGGTTTCCGAGTTTAAAAAGGGTCGTGTGAGCACCTCTGATGAGCCTCGCTCAGGACGCCCCATTGAGGTCACAACTCCAGATATGATCGAAAAAATCCATCAAATAGTGCTGAAAGATCGCAGATTAAAAGTTCGTGAGATAGCTGAGACCTGTAAGATGTCATATGAACGTGTACAAAATATTTTGCACCAACATTTGTATATGGAAAAGCTCTGTGCAAGATGGGTGCCGCGTTTGCTAACAGTCGACCAAAAATTGATTCGAAAGAACATTTCTACCGCCAATTTGGCGTTGTATAAGCGTAATCCAAGCGAATTTTTGCGTCGATTCGTAACCGTTGACGAAACTTGGGTCCACCACTACACTCCTGAAACCAAAGAACAGTCTAGACAGTGGATTGGACCAGGGGAACCAACTCCAAAGAAGGCAAAAACAATTTTTTCGGCGAACAAGGTTATGGCTACTGTTTTTTGGGATGCAAGAGGTATTATATACATTGATTACCTTGAAAAGGGTAAAACTATCACTGGTCAATACTACGCAGACTTATTGCAACGTTTGAGCCACGAAGTGAAAATTAAACGACCTCATCTGGCGAAGAAAAAAATCTTGTTTCATCACGATAACGCACCAGCGCACACGTCAATCGTGTGCTAAAATCAACGATCTGAAGTTTGAATTAATGCCGCACCCTCCCTACCCTCCAGACCTGGCCCCGAGTGACTATTATCTGTTTCCTCACCTTAAAAAATGGCTTGGCGGTAAGAGATTTGCGGACAATGAAGAAGTAATCGAAGCTGTAAATGGGTATTTTGAGGAGCTTGACGAATCAGTCTATAGAGATGGCATTACTAGACTAGAACACCGCTATGAGAAATGTATCAGCCTTGGAGGAGATTATGTTGAGAAATAAAAAAAAAAAAATTCTCAAAAACGTTGTTTTTCTTGGTCAGGCCGGAAACTTATCAATCCACCCTCATAAGCTGCATCCAATTGACGCTGCATGTCGTAGGGTGGCTGTACATACTGTCGAAGTCCTTCGACGGCGATAATATAATCACCGACGTCCTCATCGGGACCTTGGGTTCTACTCGAAGCTTGCAGTGCTACCTTTTGGTGGAACGAAGGGTCCTCGTATCTCTGTCGGGAGCTCTGGCGGAACTCATCGAAACTGCGGAAATACTTGGCGGAAACGCGGTACCAGTTCAAGGCTTTGTCTTGAAACATTGAAGGTAAGACCGCCAGAAGCTCATTCTCGGTAAGGCCCGAAACGTTTCGATACTCATCTAATAAAAGGAGAAAATTCTCTGCTGACTCGTTAGGCGAACCAGCAAATGAAAGTTTCCAATCGCGAGCAAACGCGATCGCGGCACGTATATGTTGCGATGTATTGTGCGATCGCAGAGAGGATTGAGATGAGGGCATTGTGTGGCCTAAGAAACTTGACGGTATCGCTTGCGATCCGGGAGTCGGGATCCGATAATTGGCCGAAGACGAACTTGGATGGTCTGAACTTACCGGATGTACCGAAATAGTCGTTGGTGCATTCGGAGGGTACGAGTAGGGGTGCCAATATGGGTTAATGGGATAACCCATTGTTTGGCCCAATCCTTGAAAATTTCCCTGTTCTGAAGGAACCATGGGGTACAAATTCCCACGTCAGGGCGGACACGGAGTTGAGGTCGGCATTGATGTCATATTTGGGACCGAAGCACCGGAAAACAAGGGGTTAGTCGGCCCACGATACTCCCGAACTGAGGGAAGTCTCGTCGACATAGGCGACTGCGTCACGGTGACGGTGGTCACGGTAGCGGTAGAAATAGCGACGGTGGTCACATTGGGTGGATCCAAATCGGCAGGAGTGTGATCAATGCGGCTACTCTCAGCCGACGGCACGGGATTTTCGGAGACTACGGTATTGTTGAGCGCTATCACGGATCGGGCTCGCCACGGTAACTCATTCTGATCCGACCACTGCACCGTCTTGTCCCCTTCGACTCGTAAACAATGTCGAAGCAGTCGATCCCGACGGGTTCCGAGGTCACCCGCCAAATCGAGTCGCGATATTCTAAGCAAACGATTGACTTCCTCTTCCGACAACCCCCCTGCCCCCTCGGCCGTGGTAGTGTTGGCCCGATCGTTGTCTCCCTGTTCCGACATGATCGTTCAATGGGCGCCGAAACCCTTCAAACAACGAGACTGGTTCCCGAAATCAACGTAAGGGAATTTTGTAGAATACCCGGTAGTTTGGTTAAATTCTCGTCGTATAGCGGTTGGTCGTGATAAAGGAACGCGTTAGAAACCAACAATAGAATAAAAACAAAGGACTCAATGTGAGTCGAAAAATTCTCTCCGCAAGGGACAAAACGCTATAACGGAATTACGTATGGACAACGTTACGAAATGAGGCGCGGAACAAATGGATTACTCGCGGAACGTGAATTATTCGAGCCATAAACTCAATCCAGAGGCCTATACGTCGACACCCTCTTCTAAAAAGTTTAGAAAAAGGAACAAAATGCAAAAAACAAATGTGATACGGTAATTAATAGGACACAATAATCAAAATCCGTTTTGAGATACTCTCGGTCTTTCGAAAACCAGGTATTCCCAACGAGAATGTTCAAATCAAAAACCAGAAGAGATTCGATATCTCCTCCCTTGAATGCGGTGAGGGTTTCTCTCCCCCACCCCTCACGTCGAGAGGTCAAATTTCACCTGGAATAATATTTCCAGCCGATGGGTTTAATTTCCAGAAAAACAGGAAGGAAAAGGAAGAGAAAAATCTCGGGAGCCGTAAAGGCGTAACAAAAAAAAAAGATATGTAAGGGAGAGAAGAAAAAAAACAGGAAAGGAATCCAAAAAAAAAATGGTTCAGGGATCCTTCTTGTTCGAGTTTCTCTTTCTCTCTTTCGCTTAGAAAGGTTCACGTATCCTTCTTGTTAGAGCTTCTCTTTCTCTCTCTCGCTTATGGAGCCCAGCTGTTCGGATAGCTCATTAAACGGTATTCATTAATCAATCTATAGATAGATATATATATATGGATATATACGTATATATGTATACGAAACGACTTCGTTGTAAAAAAAGTATTCCAATTTCGACAAAGTCGCTTGTAGACTTTATCATGAATCACCGGTTAGCTGGAGGTTGACGGTAGGATCGGAATAGGGTGAAGATAATGAAATAGTGGTTTTAAATTGCACTAGAAGTTTATTTTATGTGATAAAAATTCACATAAAGAAAAATGTACCGCACTGCACACGTGTACATTGATATCTGTTCGTGGATAAGATCCTTAAACGACGCGAGTAACGCGAACAGAACAAACTCGCGTGTAACGGGTATATTACGATCGCACGTATAATTACGATAATTAGAAATGGATCCAATATGATGAATGCACGCGTAACTTGGATTATACATTAACCGAGGAAAAGGACGCGTGATGGACGTTGCTCAAAAATACAAACGGTACGACTTCGGTGGACGAGACACCACACCGAAGAAAGTTCAAGAGCAAGTAAGTCCCGGTATGCGCCAAAAGTTGCTAGCCAGTATTGCGCGTATGGTCATATGGTGTCGGATGATTTGATGTTAATTTCCTATTGGTGGAAATGGATCATACGATTATTAATCCAATTAGGAGCGCGATCGCCGGTGAAATTCACCCACTCGGTGTGACAAATTAATGAATTTTCTACGTACCGGGTGGTCCAGAATTGCACAATTTTGAATTTGAGATTACGATGCATGATATTCAAACAGTATACATCCATATATACCACGACAACAAAAACTTCTGTTCAAACAATCATTCATTTATTCAAAAAGTCTCGAGCAATCTTTCTAATAATGCAGCCGAAAGCAACAATGCGAGAAATTAGAAATAGAGAGGAGCGTAAGAAAGCGTTACTACTCAAGCATGCGAGAGAAAGATAGGTAGAGCCAAGAACATATGGTGAGTGCGTACGTTGGGAGCATCACGCAACGCGTAGGCACAGCTCTACGTTGAGTTAGGGATCCTTTAATGAGGGATCGGACAATCAACTGCTGATTACGGATTGGTCGGCCGCCATTAGTGGGATAGGTACTGATATTTATGAAAATATTCGAGATACATATTTAAAGTCAGCTTATTCATGTATAATACTTACAATTAAGTGAATCTGAAACATTCTTCGAACAAAGCATGTAAATACATTTGAGAAAAATGATTTTAATAAAATAACATACACTATGCATGCTTAACTCAACTATAGAAAAAACCGGGAGTATCCCACTAATGGCGACTGATTGTCCGATCCCTCGTTAAAGGATCCCTAACGTTGAGTGGCTTCGCGCGCGGGACGAGAGGAACGGGAAGGATCCACGCCTCGTTAGGTGACGTCACGACACGACGAAGCAACTTTGCGTATATCTATACCAAGCTCGTCTCTTGTACGAGCGGTAATGGCGGAACCGATACTTCCGAGACGGAAGACCTCTCCTTCGTACTTGTTCGCTATAGATTGCCACGTGTCTGGATGACGATCGATATCGAACTACAGAAAGGAAGAAGAAGGGAGAACAAGGAGAGAGAATGTAAAGCAAAAGGAAAATGCACAAGGGAATGACTACGTTCCGAAACGTTCAGAAGAGATTTTTCCACAAAACAAAAATAAATCGATACATGCACGGTATTGCCGTGACTTTGTGAATGGTTGCCTAAATGATAAAAACAAATTTCGAATGCATAAAAAAAGAATTTTATCGCGGGAAAGAAAAATAACCCAGATCATTCAAGGTTTCACGAGAATCGACAGCTCGCTCGTTAGGTGGAAAAGGAACGAAAAAACAGCAATGCTTTCGATCCTCGCGAATAAATCCATCCTCCGACGAGAAGACCGCAAACATGTGCTCGAAAGTCGAAGACGCGTGTTATTCAGACATGTTTAACCGTCTTCGAGTTTCGAACACACCCGATAGCGTTAAGGAAATTTTGTGTGCAAAATAACATAGATATATAATTGTACACCAACAAAAAAAAATTCATTGAACCAAGCTGGCGTCGCAAAAAGCACGTGTGTGGGTGTGCTCTCTCGAAAGATACCGTGTTCACGGGAAGCGAGAACACGAAAGATTGAGAGAGAAGGCCTTATCTCTACGGTAGCTAGAAGAAAACGTTAGCGAGATATACAAAGTGAAACAAACTGATTCAAATTTCATTGAAAACGTTACTCTTAAAAAAAAGAGATAGAAACAACAACAAAAAAGAAGGTAAATCTACAACGTGAGGTGATGGCCCCACGTTGGGTGCCAAAAAGATGTCGCGTCGTGAATAATACTCACGCAATGGGGCAGAGAAACCCCTAGGAAATGTTCAACGAACGGTAGTGGCCCAAGATGGCCGTTAGCAACGTGTCACCCTTACGGGGACCTACCTTTCCTTTCCTTCTGTTTCGATAGCGGTATAACGGCTCTCTCTCTCTCTCTCTCTCTGTTCCACCCTCTTACTGCTCGGCTAAAGCTCCAGGCCGCGGAGGCGGCGTGGGACGACGGGAGAGTCGAGAATCGGTCCCGAAGGGACCACAATCAACACCCTGGGTTTAGTTTCCCACACACACACACAATTTATTGACACCCGAGAAATCGGCATACACGAAACGAACAATATTCTATGACGAGTGATATAACCAAAGAAAATCAAGGAGCGTTTCACCCCGGGATAACCAAGTGGCTCGATATAATTGCAATGTGATCTTCGGAAAACCCGCGGGCGAAAGACCACTCACCACGTGTGTTGAAGAAAACGATATTGCGGCACTAACTTAGCGATATAAACGACGAGACGACACTGTCGCTATGCTGCGTTGAGCGACGAGACGAAACCTCCGATTCCCCTCCAAGCGGGACCCTATACCAACATGGCTGACCGTTATTGGTTCGTCGTGAATCAGGGAGATGACGTCATTGGCATCCACGGTTGTGGCGTAGCTGAGACCGATGGTTTCCCATAGACGGCGCCAGCGGTAGATAACGATAATCGTAGCGGGAGATGGTGCTCTCTGCACCATGGTCCTTGTAACTTGAAGGCGGTAGATCTGAGGTCGATAATCGATGAATCCGCACCAGTAATCGGTAACCTCATAGGTGGTGGTATCGTGGTGAGAGATTTCGCCACTCGTAACGAACGTTAGTGACAAATACAAAATAATATGAATGTGCCATACCGGGAGGAAAGAGAGTGCAGTCTGTTCGATAGGTTAATTGAATATTCAAAATCGTGATGATCTCCAAGAAATTGTCACAACGTGTATGATCATATGCGGAACTATAAATGATCATGTATGATTGTATATAGGATTATAAATGATCATGTATGATTCTATATGACTCAGTCTGTCTCTCTATATGATAACGTATGATCATATGTGAGTGAAGCAGATCAAATGATCACCAAATGGGGCTTGACAAAACTTTCATATATATATGATCATGAATATATATGATCATATGTGGAGTCAGATATCACCACGCATTATTCCACATGGAATCATGGGTGATCATATACATTTATATGGGGTCAGATCCAATTCCATTCATGATTATACTCAGATTTATGGATGATGATATATGGTCAGAAATAGCGAACGTGAACTCATATTGAAGAAAGTCAATGTAGCAAAAGATTATGTATGACCATATATAAACATGAATAAACATGAATTTCTACTTCAATAATGTATTTCATCGAAATTTTTATATTATCTCCAATAATTTCATGAACATTCTGAATCCATATACTCGATCCAGACTTCATCTAGGATACCATTTGTAACACAATAATCAACACATAGGAATCAACGTGAAAATTTTGCCATGTTATGTTTGATGAGCTACGCGATAAAGCGAGTATTATTGCCATGTGCCACAAGCATGGTACAAGGGTTTCTCTATTATTTCTGGACATTGTGGGAATAAACTATTGAAATTTCTGACAATTGGAGGTGTTGGACTTCAAAATTTGTTCATGATGGAATAAAGATGATACAGTCTCCGTGTAATTTTCTCGACCTAACATTTTTTCTTCACTTGCGATAAGAAATAAAATCAAGAAGAGAGATCGGGAAAAAAACCGCATGAATATCGTAATCGGAAGACATAAACTGATATCAAAATTTCCATGTTTCAGGCATGATTTTTCATATATTTTAGATGGGAGAGGTAGTATACTTCACGCGAAATGTTGACAAGAATTCCAACACCCTTTCTGTAACAAAAATGCCAAATCGATCCAATACAAATAGAATTTCTTATAAATGGTATATCAATGGACAGAAGAAAACGGATTGGGAGAATCAAATCATATTCATGAAACCTCTTAAAGTAATTAGTGATGATTTATTTATATCGATGGTTTATGATTTCGATACGTGAATATTTACATATGTAAAATACATGTGCATAGTACACCCGATGCATACACGCATGTAATTATAACTCTCCGGATTACACAATTCAAATGCTTAAGTTTGAATTGTTTACAAGAACGAATCAATTATCAAATACAAAAATACATTGATGAGAACATATAGAACGGGAGTGGGTTTTTTACAGCAAAATTATAATTCACCAAATAATTTTTCTTGTATTTGGACTTTTACATACATAATTGTCAACTCGGGAAATATGGCGAATAGATATAATATTTTGTAGTTCCAATAAAATGAAGTCCCCATTTTCCCTTATAGGTATTGAATGTTTCACTTTTGTTTGTGACTCCAAGTGATGAAACATTTTATGATGCTCTACAGAGAAACGGTTTACCATAAAGTATAATTCATTGTCGACATCGAAGAAAAATCTTATAGAACCATATACAGTAGAATCGTTTTCCGTATCTATTTGTACTGTATAACTGTTGGTTCTTATAGATTTATAAATTTGTGAGGTGAAAACGGTTCCATCAATTTCAGCTCTAGCAAAAATGCCGAAATTCTTTATTTGTAAACCTTTGGATACTAATAACTGAACTTCATTATTATCAAATTCCATATTCTTAACAGGTTTACCTAAGAGGGCGTAATTTGGAGGAAGAATGGTTGTTGGCAAGTTCATGTTCATGTTCACTAACTCGATCCTTCAAAATTTGTACGCCTTGAGTAAGGATGATCTTGTTAAAGATTTCTTGACCAAAATTTTTGCTTCCATGGACAAATTTGGCAATCAACCCATTAAAGTTCTCGAATGGAAATGCTGATGTGGCCCATAGGAGACCCCACCTTTTAATACACAATACTAGATTTGTAAGTTGATGCATATTGTACGTTAATCCTTCATCACTGTGAAGTTTCGGTATCTGTTCCACAAATAACTTTAAGAACTCATCCGATTGTGTCTGATCACATTCTGTGATATGGTCTTGAAGTAAGTTGAATATAGCGATTACTAGAAGTATCCAATGTTGGAAATAATCATGTGATGAATGGCTGGGGAGAATTGGAAGAGAATAAAATAACAGAAAATTATAATATTCAGATGCTTTATAAACGTGAAATTCTGTGAGGGGTCTTGGCAGTCGTTTGAATGTGTGGGGTGGTTGAATATTTGAAAGAGAAGCATCAATTTCTGAACTTTTATGTTTAATATTCCAAGGACCTTTCTTCAAGTGAAATATTTTAATCATCTGTTTCACCACTCTTAGAAGTACTGAATGCATGTATTCAGGTAATAGACAAGTCGCAATATCAATAATAGGCAAACAAGATAATATAGAATAACCTTTTACTCCTTTTATGTGACTCTTATCCGATAGACGTATTTTCCGAGCTTGCGCTTCCATTTTTTCTCCAGTTCTTAACTTACAATTAACTCTAAATGGATAAATATTAGTGGTTCTGCCTTGTCCGGATGTTTGACTTTGTTCAGCACGTATTTCGCAAATATTACAACCGTAACGGCCATTGAAGTGTAAAATATTTTGAAGTTTAGCCCTGGCTGGAACGTCTGCAATGATTAGGGGAGCAACGATTATTGAATTCATAGTTTCACCCGTTTGTGGATGGACCCAAGTAACACCTGGATTGAAACACTGTTGGAGTTTCGAACAAAATGGTTGTAAGAGAATATTCATCGATGATTTAATGCCATCGCACCATAATCCCGAAATTGTGACATAAGATTCTCTAAGGTGTTGAGGCAGTTCTGCTATAGTAAACATCAATGGCCAGCAATGACATTTAGCACTTTCAACTAATGAAAGCCCATCTGTATTCAATATTCATGTTAAATCATACTTATTCCTACTTTCTCTTGAATTCGCCCGCATATATTCAGTCGTTACCAGTATTCCCTAGAAAAATCTTCAGCATCTGATGATTGGTTATTTCTTGTACAACCGGCCAATCATATTTACAATTTGAAAAGAAATGACCAATGCCAAAAAATCTGAAGATTTTTCTAGGGAATACTGGCATCACTGACTCAGTCCCGTCAGTTATACCAGATACTCCACTTCGATTATCATGTGAGGTGCTTGGTGATTCTAATTTTTCAGCAAGATTGTGGTGCTCAAACATGTATTTTATTTGATGAATAATGTCAAACTGAATTTGAAGAATGAAAAATCTGCCATACTGTTTGTACGACATAACAGGCATGTTAACCTTTTTCCATCAGAATTTATATAAGATAAACATTTTTTACAATAAAAGTGCCTAATGGTTTTCGGAGATGCAATATTCTGAACATACTTGAAAAGTTTGAAAATTGTCTTCGACATTTGGTTGTGTTTTGGAAGTATTTCAAGTTGCATCTTTAATAATTGCTCCAAGGCAGATTTTTAGATATTATTCTGAAGGTAAAAGTTCAATAAATTAAAAACAAATTGATCAACTGACATTGTACTGTACTCATACAATTTTTCTGACTGGACCACGTTTTTATCTACCTTTAGACCATCATCAACATGATCATCAGCGCTATCTTGATCAGTATCGTTATCGCTGCATTCATGTTCGTAATGAATGGAATTTTGATTATTGTGATTACTTATACCGCTATAATCTGTTTCATATTCGCCATCAGACATTTTATTCGAACTATCACCACCATCTTCACTTGAATGAACATTGCCATAATCATCTGGTATATGATTATCAACGAGTTTTTCCACGTTATCTGCAGTTTCCTGGCTATTGTTTCCGCTCAATTCATCAGAATCGGAATGATGTCTCCGCCATCGGGTTGAAGTTCTTATAGGAATCTGAAAGAATTCCAGAATTTTGAATATATTTTGTAATTATAGAGATCAACATATTTTAAATATTATATAGATCATGTATCTATGGTAGGTAGACTGTCTTTTGCTAAGAATTATCCCCATAAGTTTCTGGTTCTATTCAAGTGTGATAACCGCTTGTTCCTAGCGTAATCGTTACCATGTTGTTCTCGTCAGCATTTTCTTCCTACGTATGTGATGTGAAATATTTACTCATTATACCTGCATAGAATGTGTTTATATGTGTTATGGAATTGGTTATTTGTGGGGATTAAATATTGAATGTGAAAATCGATTACTTGTGACGAATGAATTTATTTAGAGGACCAAATCATTCGGGGTAAGCATTCAATTATTTGATTTGATTGAATATTCAATTAATTCGAAGGAATATTTTATGGAGAGAGGACAAATAAACTATTTATTAGGTGCAAAGACATTTTTTTTCAGTGTAGGGATATTTGAGAGATTTTTTAGCAGTTTAATGTTTGTTGTACATTATATTTATTTAATGAATTGTAATCATATCATAGGAATCCAATTTTCATCAACATAAACAAAATATATGTTATTATAATATTCAGTTCGCTTTCGAGAATTTCGGCAAATAATAATAATCGCCCAATTGGCATAATGGAATATATGAAAAAGAATCATAATTCTAGTCTTACACACATGAGAGAATCTGGTTCATAGTTTCAACTAGCCATAGTTTATCAAATAATTATAGCAATGTTCATTCGAGTGAAAATAATGGTGATAATTGCAATGAAATGTCTGATGAGGTTGATTGCCGAATTTAGTTATGGAAGCAAACATTTTAGTCCAGAAGTTTTCAGTAAGGCAATCATTACTCATGACATACAAATTTTGGAAGGTCGGATAAGTCAAAATAAATATAAATTTCCTGCAACCATTCTCCCTTTCACATCTTCTCAGGTGAAACTTTGAAAAGTATTCAATTATATTCCATGTGAACCCGTTTTTTGATGGAGCATCATGGAATGTTTGATCACTTGAGATCCTAAACAAAAGATAAACAATTGATATCATTAGAAACTATCATTGTAAAAGATGTTCAACATCAACACGAATAAAATATAATATTTGCTCCACTTTGACGAATTTCGTAAAATAATGATCACCACTCTATCTCTGTAATCAAATATCAAGAATGAAAAGACCATAATTTCAGTGTCTGAATGATACACGAATATGGGCGGATCAGTCAGTTGATTATCAACGATGTTATCCTGATCAATTAAAAAATTATCGTCCTGTACAAAATCTGAAGTTTCATTATATAATATATTTGTCTCAGTAATTTGCTCTTGCGGTGTTTTTTTTTATCACTGAAATACAATTAAGAATCGGAATTTGGCTAAGAGGAATACAGTTACCAAGTCCTTCATCATTGGTTTCACAATTTACTAAAATTCGACTGTACGCTGCTTTAAATTGCTTACACGTCGGATTGTCGTTATGGCCCCCAAGAGATCAAATTATCCCAAAGAAAAATTCTAAATGATCTTGGGATAGCTTATATCCCGGGAGACATTCTAAAAGTGGTTCATCTGACGAAATATATTTATCATGTAATGTAATGATTGTTCTTAAACTCATCAATAGACCTTTGAAGCCAACTTTTCTGGGGGAATTTAGTACTAAAGTACCATCAGATAATTTCAAACATTTCAAGTATTGGTGAAGTTTGACATAAAATTCTTTAATGTTTGCAATATTTTCAGATAATACTGGTTCCTTATACCCTTGATCATTGATTCCTCGAGAGTTTAAGATATCAAATGCATCGTTCATCAGTTGTATAAATTTAACTGTTGCAGTACATTTTTTGAAATCATCTAGTTGTAAAATATTTTTACAAAATAATAAAGCGGTTGCTACGGAGGAACTCAATAATTGTGTTGCAAGTGAAACTTTCATTTTCTGTTGAAAAAATAAAATATGTTTCCGCCTTAACTTATTGGCTAAATGCAACCCTTCTGATTCTTGCAATTCATGAGGCATGACTAAATAATTGAAATCAATTTTCTCACCATTTATGTCATAAAAACTTTTATGATCCCCAAAAGCATTTTGGGCTAATTTGATCATATGCGATGGGTCAAGCATAAAACACGTTGATGGTGTTAGTTCCCTATCCAAATGATCAATATCGTCTATATCGGAACCCATTATTGAGGCCATTGTGAAGTTGCTAGACAATCCATCACACGTAACATTGATAACCGTAACTCCGCAATCAGTTACAAGATTCAACGCTTGTCTTAATAACTGAGATTTTTGTGAACCATTCAGAGTATTGGTGAAGAAATATCCTATCGGTAATTTCCAGGAGTCGTTTATAGATACCAACATGAATACTAAAACTTCATGAGCTTCACCTAAAGCTACATCTGGCATCTCAATCCCAAAATCTACAAAGCCATAGAGGGTGTGTCCATCCCATTCGATATGTTTACGGATTGACATTTCATCAAACACTAGAGAACATACTATCGCAATTTTTGATTGTTCACATTTCATTTTCAATACGTCCAAAGTTTCTGTAGTGAAACCTGGTTTCCCACCTATAACTGTATACCATTTACTCAGAGTTTTCGGGTGAGGTGAACAATTATTAAAATACCCACGTATGGAATCGTATGCTTTAGGAGAAAAAAAGCTTACAGTTAATGCAAATTTTCGAATTTCTTCAGAATATTTTTGAGGTGCTGATAAGTCTTTCTCTCGTGCAAACAGTCTCCATAAAAGATCTTCATGCTTACCGAAATTTGTCTTCAAAATATTAGCAGGGTCTTCTTGAATTAAATTTTGATTTTGCATATTCTTAATTGACTCTGACAAAGACTCAATTTTTTTCTTCATCCGATGCTTCTCTTGTTGAAGTTTCCTAATTTTCTTTCCTTTGATTTCATTGCCTTCTTGTAGTTCTTGAATGACCCGTTTTAAAGCAGTTTTTCGTGGTGTGTCAAGTGGAGAAGGCAGTAGTAAGTTTTCAGTACTTCCATCCATATTACTTGTTTCGTTGCTTGATGAGCATTCCAGAATATCTTTATCGGATGTAGAAGTCAATTTTGAAGAGTAGCTCAGAGTACTTTGATGATCATGTTGTATTGTTGATTCATTTATATTTTTGTGTACTTTTAGGAAAGGTATAACACGAATCTTAGTACTGTCCACCTATTTAAAATCTTATATTAGTTTTATTCTGCTGCTGATAAAACATCATCTCAATCAAATGTCAAATTTAAGGTTCCGATTCTCACTATCATTATGAGTTTTCTCACCAGTTCCCAAACATCATTTAATAACCGTTACTCAGACTACTGATTGCTATAGAACCAAAATATGTAAAAAAAAAGCGGATTGCTGTTTATTTATTCGGCAATATAAATTAAACCTTCCAAATAACTTCGTAGGAAATAATCCTAATATTGAATTCCTATATTTGTCCTTAGATTAACAGACGCAGCATATTATCAAAGTGAAGAATTTACGAACATACAGTACGTCATATCTATTATCATTAATAAATAATATAGCATAAGAGATATCGAACAGAAAATTGGACTTACGTGTGAGACTGTATTTATATGAATTGACGGACTTGAATATGGTTCCAACCGGACCCTTGATAATGATCTCTCAAAACATTTGGATTCAAAATGTTGTGAACATGAAAATTTCGTAGCAGATACTTGACAATTTTCTTTGCCGATAAATTTCATCCATGCATCGTAACTTGTTTTATCTTTAGGGAACCTAGTTGGAACAGAAATGTATATATTTACATTTATAGTTGTAATATATCTGATATACTACATTTGTAATGGATGTGAAACTATACATCATACACAACACTAATTATAATTCCTAGAAACATAACTTTCAGCTCAACACTTACTATTTTCAAATATGCACAATAATGTATAAACCACTACAATTTGACAGCTTATATGTTGATGTATTTTCAATAATATATCACTCACCTGTGAAAGGCGATGTTTTCCGCCTTTTCATTTTTTGTTAAGCCGCAAGCAGCACAAGAGACCATTATTAATTTGTTTCTACTTATTGCTATTGAATCATTAGATTTTTTTCACACTCACATAATGAACATTCCTAAACTTCGTATAACTTGAAAGCTGTTCTGCTCTTATTTCTGTTATTTAAAACTTTCCGGGAATTTCATCTCTATCGCGGCTTGCAACATGTCACAATAATACATGCGATACAGCACCATGAGGTTATAATTTATGACATAGATTATCAACAAGTAGCTGTTAAATGGTCAACTACCAGCGATCTCTTGCGCCGAAATTCTCGAACTATAGGTTCTTCGAGGGTTGAGGTTTCCGTTTCAACAATTCTTACCCCCACTCTTACCTACGCTCCCTCCTGATACTCCTTGATTCACACGATGGGAATACTTTGCTCCGAATTTTTGTGAAGATTTCATGGAGTGAAATTAAATGAGATTCATATGAAACTTGAGAATTGATTTTGTTGAGGATGAATTTTTTTCTTATTTTTAATCTGAACAGTTTGTTCTGTAAGAATGGATCCTGCATATCCAAAGTCAGCGGTATGTAATAAAAAACTTTCATGATGAGTTTCGTGAAGTCTAGGATGAGGGTTTGATACACCAGTTCATTACATTCGATAAAAGAAAAGATAGTTCTCAATTTCGTTACAATGTTTTGAGCGGAATAAAAATAACATTAACTCGTATTATTCCTATTCAAATGCCAGAAATAACACGTGAGGCACAAGCTTTCGAATGATTGAGTTCATATTCATTTTTGAATCCTTTTCTGATATAAGAATGTTTGAAAAATGCTAATATATTGTTGTTATTTGCAAAATAAATATCGCGTTCAAATTTTTATGATGATACGAATTGCAGTTTTTGTTTCGACTTGAGACATGAATGGGTTTGATTGCACTAGGATTTGCCTAAATGCATAATGGGAAACTCGTCAAGTAAGTTGATAGTGACTAATTAACACCACGGAGAAGAGGACATTTGCGACAAACGTAGTGATATGCAAAGTTGTTTCAGTACATTGGACATTAATGCCTCATGTGTTATGACAATAGAAATTATCAAAAATTAATTATTTTTTCTAATTGTTCCTTTATTTTCAGCATGTTTCAATCCTGTTATCCTACAAATCTCATGACAATGTCATCCGATGATGATCAGAGCTCTTCTGTCCCCAAACAGGAATATAAATTGTATAAAAAGGATTCGACTACTCAGGTATGCAAATATATCAGAAATTTTCTGTATGGAATTTTTGTTAATTGCACATTCTATGCAGGTATAATAAGTAAATATTCCACATCACATACGTAGGAAGAAAATGCTGACGAAAACAACATGGTAACGATTACGCTAGGAACAAGCGGTTATCACACTTGAATAGTACCAGAAACTTATGGGGATAATTCTTAGCAAAAGACAGTCTACTTACCATAGATACATGATCTATATAATATTTAAAAGATGTTGATCTCAATAATTACAAAATATATTTAAAATTCTGGAATTCTTTCAGATTCCTATAAGAACTTCAACCCGATGGCGGAGACATCATTCCGATTCTGATGAATTGAGCGGAAACAATAGCCAGGAAACTGCAGATAACGTGGAAAAACTCGTTGATAGTCATATACCAGATGATTATGGCAATGTTCATTCAAGTGAAGATGGTGGTGATAGTTCGAATAAAATGTCTGATGGCGAATATGAAACAGATTATAGCGGTATAAGTAATCACAATAATCAAAATTCCATTCATTACGAACATGAATGCAGCGATAACGATACTGATCAAGATACGCTGATGATCATGTTGATGATGGTCTAAAGGTAGATAAAAACGTGGTCCAGTCAGAAAAATTGTATGAGTACAGTACAATGTCAGTTGATCAATTTGTTTTTAATTTATTGAACTTTTACCTTCAGAATAATATCTCAAAATCTGCCTTGAAGCAATTATTGAAGACGCAACTTGAAATACTTCCAAAACACAACCATATGTCGAAGACAATTTTCAAACTTTTCAAGTATGTTCAGAATATTGCATCTCCGAAAACCATTAGGCACTTTTATTGTAAAAAATGTTTATCTTATATAAATTCTGATGGAAAAAGGTTAACATGCCTGTTATGTCGTACAAACAGTAAGGCAGATTTTTCATTCTTCAAATTCAGTTTGACATTATTCATCAAATAAAATACATGTTTGAGCACCACAATCTTGCTGAAAAATTAGAATCACCAAGCACCTCACATGATAATCGAAGTGGAGTATCTGGTATAACTGACGGGACTGAGTCAGTGATGCCAGTATTCCCTAGAAAAATCTTCAGATTTTTTGGCATTGGTCATTTCTTTTCAAATTGTAAATATGATTGGCCGGTTGTACAAGAAATAACCAATCATCAGATGCTGAAGATTTTTCTAGGGAATACTGGTAACGACTGAATATATGCGGGCGAATTCAAGAGAAAGTAGGAATAAGTATGATTTAACATGAATATTGAATACAGATGGGCTTTCATTAGTTGAAAGTGCTAAATGTCATTGCTGGCCATTGATGTTTACTATAGCAGAACTGCCTCAACACCTTAGAGAATCTTATGTCACAATTTCGGGATTATGGTGCGATGGCATTAAATCATCGATGAATATTCTCTTACAACCATTTTGTTCGAAACTCCAACAGTGTTTCAATCCAGGTGTTACTTGGGTCCATCCACAAACGGGTGAAACTATGAATTCAATAATCGTTGCTCCCCTAATCATTGCAGACGTTCCAGCCAGGGCTAAACTTCAAAATATTTTACACTTCAATGGCCGTTACGGTTGTAATATTTGCGAAATACGTGCTGAACAAAGTCAAACATCCGGACAAGGCAGAACCACTAATATTTATCCATTTAGAGTTAATTGTAAGTTAAGAACTGGAGAAAAAATGGAAGCGCAAGCTCGGAAAATACGTCTATCGGATAAGAGTCACATAAAAGGAGTAAAAGGTTATTCTATATTATCTTGTTTGCCTATTATTGATATTGCGACTTGTCTATTACCTGAATACATGCATTCAGTACTTCTAAGAGTGGTGAAACAGATGATTAAAATATTTCACTTGAAGAGAGGTCCTTGGAATATTAAACATAAAAGTTCAGAAATTGATGCTTCTCTTTCAAATATTCAACCACCCCACACATTCAAACGACTGCCAGGACCCCTCACAGAATTTCACGTTTATAAAGCATCTGAATATTATAATTTTCTGTTATTTTATTCTCTTCCAATTCTCTCCAGCCATTCATCACATGATTATTTCCAACATTGGATACTTCTAGTAATCGCTATATTCAACTTACTTCAAGACCATATCACAGAATGTGATCAGACACAATCGGATGAGTTCTTAAAGTTATTTGTGGAACAGATACCGAAACTTCACAGTGATGAAGGATTAACGTACAATATGCATCAACTTACAAATCTAGTATTGTGTATTAAAAGGTGGGGTCTCCTATGGGCCACATCAGCACTTCCATTCGAGAACTTTAATGGGTTGATTGCCAAATTTGTCCATGGAAGCAAAAATTTTGGTCAAGAAATCTTTAACAAGATCATCCTTACTCAAGGCGTACAAATTTTGAAGGATCGAGTTAGTGAACATGAACATGAACTTGCCAACAACCATTCTTCCTCCAAATTACGCCCTCTTAGGTAAACCTGTTAAGAATATTGAATTTGATAATAATGAAGTTCAGTTATTAGTATCCAAAGGTTTACAAATAAAAAATTTCGACATTTTTGCTAGAGCTGAAATTGATGGAACCGTTTTCACCTCACAAATTTATAAATCTATAAGAACCAACAGTTATACAGTACAAATAGATACGGAAAACGATTCTACTGTATATGGTTCTATAAGATTTTTCTTCGATGTCGACAATGAATTATACTTTATGGTAAACCGTTTCTCTGTGGAGCATCATAAAATGTTTCATCACTTGGAGTCACAAACAAAAGTGAAACATTTAATACCTATAAGGGAAAATGGGGACTTCATTTTATTGGAACTACAAAATATTATATCTATTCGCCATATTTCCCGAGTTGACAATTATGTATGTAAAAGTCCAAATACAAAAAAAATTATTTGATGAATTATAATTTTGCTGTAAAAAACCCACTCCCGTTCTATATGTTCTCATCAATGTATTTTTGTATTTGATAATTGATTCGTTCTTGTAAACAATTCAAACTTAAGCATTTGAATTGTGTAATCCGGAGAGTTATAATTACATGCGTGTATGCATCGGGTGTACTATGCACATGTATTTTACATATGTAAATATTCACGTATCGAAATCATGAACCATCGATATAAATAAATCATCACTAATTACTTTAAGAGGTTTCATGAATGTGATTTGATTCTCCCAATCCGTTTTCTTCTGTCCATTGATATACCATTTATAAGAAATTCTATTTGTATTGGATCGATTTGGCATTTTTGTTACAGAAAGGGTGTTGGAATTCTTGTCAACATTTCGCGTGAAGTATACTACCTCTCCCATCTAAAATATATGAAAAATCATGCCTGAAACATGGAAATTTTGATATCAGTTTATGTCTTCCGATTACGATATTCATGCGGTTTTTTTCCCGATCTCTCTTCTTGATTTTATTTCTTATCGCAAGTGAAGAAAAAATGTTAGGTCGAGAAAATTACACGGAGACTGTATCATCTTTATTCCATCATGAACAAATTTTGAAGTCCAACACCTCCAATTGTCAGAAATTTCAATAGTTTATTCCCACAATGTCAAGAAATAATAGAGAAACCCTTGTACCATGCTTGTGGCACATGGCAATAATACTCGCTTTATCGCGTAGCTCATCAAACATAACATGGCAAAATTTTCACGTTGATTCCTATGTGTTGATTATTGTGTTACAAATGGTATCCTAGATGAAGTCTGGATCGAGTATATGGATTCAGAATGTTCATGAAATTATTGGAGATAATATAAAAATTTCGATGAAATACATTATTGAAGTAGAAATTCATGTTTATTCATGTTTATATATGGTCATACATGATCTTTTGCTACATTGACTTTCTTCAATATGAGTTCACGTTCGCTATTTCTGACCATATATCATCATCCATAAATCTGTGTATAATCATGAATGGAATTGGATCTGACCCCATATAAATGTATATGATCACCCATGATTCCATGTGGAATAATGCGTGGTGATATCTGACTCCACATATGATCATATATATTCATGATCATATATATATGTAAGTTTTGTCAAGCCCCATTTGGTGATCATTTGATCTGCTTCACTCACATATGATCATACGTTATCATATAGAGAGACAGACTGAGTCATATAGAATCATACATGATCATTTATAATCCTATATACAATCATACATGATCATTTATAGTTCCACATATGATCATACACGTTAATGCATGATATGATATAATTTTTTTACCCCGGGTCCCCAGATAGCGAAAGTTCTAAATGAGGTCTTCATGAATACATTATAATCTCCATGAGTCCTCTTATGGCTCTCAAGTTATCTGGGTATCCATGCATAAATACCTTAAACAACAATCTTGTTCGATCGTTTAGAAGGCTAACTTTTGAACCTTATAATGCATGAACAATTATGTTGGGACAGACATGATCATCCTAATGACATTATATTTATGCATGATCATATAGATCTATGCATGAGCAGACATACTGTCATGAATACTCATACATGACCATGCATGATTAGATAGGACCAATTTTCGGGCCTAATCATGCATGAACAAATATGTATGATCATACATGATTTCGCATAATTATTTCTTCCCGGGTACTTATACACGTTTACAGATGGACAATAAAATGTTCACAACAGAGTAAAAAGAACGTGGAAATGGTTTTTTGAAGTCGCTGGTTAGAAGAACCAATTGAATCCCATAGATACCCATCCAATTTGGATGAGTTTCAATGGCATGAATAAGACGACCTCAAATTCCTATTCAAAATGAATAAGAATGAATTGGACAAATCATCTTGATGGGAATTGATGGGGAATAACCCATTGGAGGCATGACAAATTTTATTGGTGCCAATAAGCACGTTGTAAACTAGGAAATTTCAATGAGTTTTATTGGGAAATATCCAATGCACTCCTGCAATGACTTTCCAAATGGAAGGTGAATCGGTTTGAATTGGAAGTTCCGAAAACCTGATTTTATAAGAAGGAATGGGACAGTAGGTGTTGAATGAGTTTCTTTAGGAAATATCCGATTGAATTCTCACTTTCGGTCATAGGAAAGTTCAATCGGTCGTAATTGGAAATTTCTCACATTTTTTTCTATTGGAAGTGATGGGAAAATTCTAGAAGATCAAAGTTCGTATCGGAAATTTCTGATCGAATAAGAACAAGGACAACGGGGACATGAGGGGGGGAAAAAGAGCCGTAGATAGCTCAGGGGAGGAGGGAGAAACTGGTGCGCCGGACACTGTGACAGATGTTGTCAGCCTCACCGTGCCTATAACACCTCGGCACGGTGGAGCCCAGATACGCAGGGACAGCGTCACTAGCATGGCCAGCACCTCGAGCGCTATCTCTGGGCTGAGCGTGGACACTACGGTGGAAGCGCGAGGCCTAAGAAAACGGAGGGAGGAGCTCGCTAATCTCCGCAAGGAGATGGGCAAGTTGCTCCCTCTAGTAGCGAGCGAGGTGAGGAACATGATCGAAGCCTGCGGAATCCAGAGAAACGTCAATATGACGGTCAAGGATGGGCTCCCCAGGGTGAGAGAATGGACGGATGCCATGCTCTGGACGCTCAAACGGTTAGAAGGAGGGGAGAGTATCTTTGATACCAATTTTGAGTGGGTGGAAAAGAACAGAGTTGCTAGGAAGACGGGGAACCGCAATGGAGATCCCAACAAATCGGGGATCTCCGGGCCCGCGACCACTACCCCGCAAAAACGGCCGAGAACTCCCGGGAATAGCCCGGAGGGAAGTAGGAGGACGCCAAAGCGAAAGAGGAAGAAAACTCCCCCCTCAACTAAAGTCGCACCATCAGAAACGGCGCCTGATGATGCGACCGCTCCCCCGGACCCCGTAGCCCTACCTTCCCGGGAATGGACACTTGTCCAGTCACGGAAGGAGAGGGGCAGGGGGACGACGGGAGACAGTGGAGGAGGGGAAACGCGAAGGAGTGTGATCACGGCCCCGCAGCTCCCTGATGAACAGGGCGCAAGGGCGACAAAGGAGAAAAAGAAGGGGAAGAAGGGAAGAAAGAAGAAGGAGGGGGTATCGAAACCCAGGACCGAGGCTATCCTCATCAAGACTAGCCAGGAGAGGACATACGCCCAGGTCCTGGGTGAGATACGTAGGAGCGTTAAACCCGAGGATGCCGAAGTGGACATCAAGAGCATCCGCAAAACACGGGCCGGGGATCTCCTCATTGAACTTGGTCAGAAGACCAGAGACAGGGGGGAGTTCGCCGGCGCCCTGAAAGGCATCCTCGGAGAGAACGCTGTGGTGCGCAGTCTTGAACCACGTGAGACGTTGGAGATCCGGGGTCTGGACTGCGTCACCGAGGTAGGGGATGTGATGGTCGCCCTACAGAGGGATCTCGACGACGTGACTGACGTTAAGGTCTCTCTGACTGGCACAAATGTGAGGGGCCAGAGGGCGGCCATCATAGAATGTGGCCGGAAGACCGCCGCCAAGTTATTGAGCCAACCACCGAAGAAGATCAAGGTCGGTTGGCTCGAGTGCAGGATCAGGAAGAGGGTGGTGGTGGAGCGTTGCTTCAGATGCAACGGGTATGGCCACCTCGCCCGATCCTGCACTGCTCCCGACAGGTCCACCCTCTGCTATAAATGCGGGGGAGAGGGACACAAGGCGAGGGGGGGCACCGCTACACCAAGGTGCACGCTCTGCGCAGAGAGGGAGATAGAGTCTGCTCGACTGGCCCACGCCCCCGGCACCAGGGAGTGTGAGGTTTTCAAGGAGGCCTTGGAGCGGGAGAAGCAGTAAGAGCGTTCAACGTCCTCCAGGCGAACTTGAACGGGAGCCTGGTGGCGGATAATCTCCTGCTCCAGATGGTGCGAGAGAGGAACGCCGACCTGGTGGCGATCAGCGAGCAGTACCGGAACCGGAACTCACTGGACTGGTACCGGGACGTGCTCGACACCGCTGCGATCTGGGTGACAGATCGCAGCAAGGTGCTCGTTCGGAGGCACGGCGCCGGCGAGGGCTTTGTCTGGGTCGATTGTGGAGGGATGGTTGTCTTTAGCTGCTATCTCTCCTCGAACGACCGTATGGCGGGCTTTCGGCGGAAGGTCGACGCTCTGGAGGACGCGATCCTCAGCACAACCACGAAAGTGATTGTCGTTGGGGACTTCAACTCTAGAGCGGTTGAGTGGGGCATGAATTGCACCAACTCCAGAGGGAAATACATCCTGGGTATGGCGACTAGGACAGGTTTGGTGGTCCCAAACGTTGGCAACATCTCAACGTTCCGTCGCCCAGGATACTCGGAGCCCATCCTCGATATTTCCCTCGCCTCCGAGGAACTGACGCCCCGAATCCAGAACTGGAGGGTGGTCGAGGATTACACTGGCAGCGACCATCAGTACATCGAGTTTGGGGTCCACGAGAATGCACGGGAGGGCAGGGTGCCTCCTTGGCGGCCGAGAAGATGGAACGTCGACCGGGTCGACGTTCGAAGATTTGAACTGGCGATATCCTCGGGGGCAGTGACCCGCGAGGCCTCAGCCGCCGGTGGGACACAAATGGTCGACGATTTTGTGGACTCGACCATGAGCCTGATCGCTTCCGCGTGCGATGCCTCCATGCCATGCAGGAGACCTCGACACGGGAAGCAACCCGTGTACTGGTGGAATCCGGAGATTGCTGATGCGCGCAGGGAGTGTCTTCGGCTACGCAGGACCGCTTAGAGGGCGAGAAATCGCCCAGAAGCGGCGACCAGGTCGGCAGAACACAAGGCAGCGAGGAGACGGCTGCGCAGGGCTATCAATAGGAGCAAAGACTCCTGTTGGAAGAAGCTGGCGCTGGCTGTCGACGCGGACCCCTGGGGTCTGGGTTACAAAATTGCGACTCAGAGGCTGGGGGCCTGGCGGTCGGCGGTCACGTTGGATGGAGCCCTCGCGGAGCTAGTTGTCTCGGAGCTTTTCCCGGCGCACCCTGTCCGGCCACGCCGAGACTTCGGTGACGTGGGCGACGTCCCGCTCTTCACCACTGGGGAGCTGAGCGTCGCCGTACGTCAGCTGAAGAATAACAAGGCTCCGGGTCCGGATGGTGTGCCGGGGGAGGTTTTGAAGATGGTGTGGCGCTGTCGACCCCACTTGCTGTTAGACATGTACAACGCATGCCTGACGGCTGGGGCCTTCAGCGCGCGCTGGAAGCTCGCTCGCCTTGCTCTCATCGAGAAGGGCACAGGCCATCCAGGAATGCCGTCCTCTTACCGGCCGCTGTGCATGTTAGACACAGCGGGGAAGGTGTTAGAGAGGCTCCCCAAGGGGAGACTGCTTCAGGCGATCAATGAGGCGGGTGGCCTGTCGCCGAAGCAGTACGGGTTCCGTGTGGGTCGCTCGACCCTTGATGCGGTCCAGGAAGTAGTGGAGGCCGTGCGGCGCGCGGAGGATCACAATCGTCACGCTAGACGGGTGGTCTTCCTCGCGACGTTGGACGTGAGGAACGCGTTCAATTCCGCACGCTGGAGCGACATGCTCTGGGCATTGGAGCATACGTTCCGTGTGCCTCTGTACCTCCTCAGGATGGTGGACCACTATCTACAGGGCCGTGCTCTCGTTTACGAGACTACCGCGGGCTGGAAGAGAACTGCGGTCACGTCGGGAGCGGCGCAGGGGTCCATTCTGGGCCCCGATCTTCGGAATGTCGCTTACGACAGTCTGCTGAGGTCGGAGATGCCCGATGGTCCCCTACTGGTTGGGTTTGCGGATGACGTTGGCCTGCTCATAGAGGCCCGCGACGTTGCGCAGGCCCAGCTGGTACTCAACCAGACGATGCGACGCATCGAAGCTTGGATGAGGGGGCATGGGTTATCTCTGGCTCTCGGCAAGAGAGAGATCGTGGTTCTCACAAAGAAGAGAATCCCTGCGGTCCTCCCTCTGCGGGTGGGGCAGGAAGTAGTGGAGTCGAAGCCCGCGGCACGGTACCTGGGCCTCAGAGTGGACCGGAGGCTTAGCTTCCGGGACCACATCTGGGGGGCTGCCGACAAAGCCGCTAAGAAGGTCACAGCTCTTAGCAGGCTTATGGCGAACGTCGGTGGCCCCAAGTCGAGCAGGAGACGATTGCTGATGTCCACGGTCAACTCGGTCCTCCTATATGGTGCCGAGATCTGGGGGCATGCCACGGAGAAGAAGAGCTGCAGTGCGCGACTGGAGCGAGTCCAAAGACTCGGAGCGCTTCTGGTCGCGTCTGCATATCGCACGGTCTCCGGTCCTGCGGTGTTTGTTGTGTCCGGATTCGTTCCCGTTGCGCTTCTCGCTAGGGAACGACGAAGCATCTTCCGGCAAACCAGGGCTGGGGAGCTAAGAAGCGCAGTGGTGGCCGAGGAACGTACCCGCACGTTCCTCGCGTGGCAGGCCTCCTGGGACGGGGAGACCAGGGGAAGATGGACCGCAAGACTCATCCCTCTGGTCAGACCGTGGACAGAGCGCGAGCATGGAGAGGTGGGGTACTTCCTGACCCAGTTCCTTACTGGTCATGGATACTTCAGGAAGTACCTGCACCAAATGGGGAAAGTAGCGTCACCCGAGTGCCTCTATTGTCCTGACGAGAGGGACCATGCCGAGCACACGTTTTTCGAGTGTGCCCGGTGGGAAGCACATCGGATGGCGCTACAAACGGAGCTTGGAGACATCACTCCCGAGAACATCGTGGGTCTGATGCTCCGAGATGGCTCCAGTTGGTGGGCGGTGGACTCCTTCGTACAGTCCATCCTCCGCCTCAAGAAGGTGGACCTGGACGGGGCAGAGTAACTGGCGGCGGTCTTTCGGCTACAGGGAAAAAAAAGGGCCCAGCTCGAGGTAATGTGATGAACGGTTCCGGGCTGGGTCCGAGGAGGGAAGAGGTGGGTTTTAGTGGGGTGAACTGCAATAGGCGCTCAACATCTTCAGCTGAAGCAGGAGTCCCACACACCGGGGAGCGATGACATCAGCTCCCTGACGGTGCACAAAACATTTCTCCCTCTATGAAAAAAAAAAAAAAAATTATTATCACGAGTGACTACCACGCCACCATACCCAAGTTCTTTGAATGAACTACCACGCAATTTGGTTATATCCTGTAGAGTTGCACCCCCTTGAATGCATTCTTCACTCATATCCGATATAACTTTCATCCCGAATGCATGCAAGTTATTCCCACGTATTGTATTTATATGTATCTATCGAGGGGCCGTTCGCTCTGCAGTCAGACGATCTTAACGCTCAACAGAAATTCGAAATAAATAATGCGTTGATTCTATAACTGAAATCTGCAGGTACTATTCAGAATATTGTTAATATGAAAAAAATCACGTACAAGAGTGAATTACTCGTGGAAGAAGCGAATCATCCGTTTAAAGAGTGAGTCTAGTAGAATCTGTGGGAGTCAGGTACGGATCTGTGCGAGTCAGAATGAAACATATCGGATCGGAGGTCAACGAAAACGAATCAGTGAGAGGATTATCTACACTAACTGCGTGAACGTAGACATAAACGACTGCGCACCTCAAGATCAGGCTCCTCAAGATCTTTTGAAGTTTTTGCAAAGGATTTTAAAATAATTTTCCAAGAATGATTCTGGAATTTTCTATGATCTTGAGGTTATTTCCCTGAGTTTGAAGAATTGCTTCAGTTTTCATAGCAATGCAACCTTGTGTTAGGATTTGTAGGCGAACTTTTGATTAGATTATATTATTATATGGCAAAATATTTCCAGAGATCTCCAAGAATTCTTCAAGAACTTTTGTAGAGTTCTTCAAGAAATCTCTTGGAATCCTTTGAAAACTCTTATAGAATGGGCATCAACCAAGACGAGTAGTGGAAGAGGCTCAAGGAGTCTTCAATTTTCTTGATATCACTATCTCGAGAAATCTTGATAACACCCTATCGACAAATTGGTACAGGAAACCTTTCTTGTCCGATAGAATTCTCAGCTTCAATTCCTCCCATCCCATGAAACAAAAAGTCGGCATCGTTTACAACTTGGTGGATAGAGGAGTTTTGCTCTCTGATACCAAGTTTCATGACGACAATATCAACAAGGTACGGAAAGAGTTGTTGAATAACGAATATCCGATCAAGTTCGTCAATTTTTATATTGACAAACGCCTTAAAAAGCTCAAACACGTCAATGGAGTGTCAAATGTGCATTCTGCTCCATCCAGGCCTCCCACAGACCAAGCTGTGGCGGGTCCCTCGACAGCCATCGATGCTAGTATGGATAAGCCATACTTCATCGTTCCCTATATTAAACAGCTCGACGAGAGAATCAAAAATATCTTGAAACCATATTTTACAATTGGTAATAAAAATACTAGGACTTTGAGTCATATCATCAAACCACCGAAGGATAAAACCCCTGTAGACCAGCGTATCAATGTCGTTTATAAAATACATTGCACCGATTGTCCGGCCACTTATGTTGGCCAAACGAGACAGCATATAAAACAACGTATGTATCAACATCATCGTAATCTTTTTGAAGAAAATCCAGATAAGCAAACGGCTGTTACAAAACATGGCTCACAAACTAGACATTCGTTCGACTTCTCAGACGTTCGAATCTTGGATGTCGAGCCACATTATAGAAAGCGCATGCTGTCTGAAATGTTTTATATTCGTTCTACGGACAACACCATAAACGAAAGGAAAGATACAGATGGTCTACATGGGGTTTACGAACATATTATCGATAAAATTACATATTAAATGATCAAATTTCAAACTTGGAAACTCTGTGCATATATTTTTCATATTCGATTTACACATAGATCAAGAGTCAGTGACGAAGAGTGGGATCTCTACCCCACTCCGAATCATTGCTCTCCGTGATAAATCTAGTCTTTCGCACATGGGAACCGAGGTTCACTCGCTCGGTGGAAATCGTAATCGTAGCGTGATCTGTGATGAAACTTCTAGTCAAATTTTTCCTCCATGTTGTCTCCAGTGTATCGTACCGTCCTATGTATTTACTTATTTATTTATTTGTTGAAATTATTTATTACATCGTGGATATATCTTTTTAAATATATCCAGAGTGATTTTTTGGATGGTGAAGTTCTTTACACTGACTACAAAGTCAAAACTACTATCAGATTTGAGACCTGGAAAGGAAATCTCGTAATGGTGGGCAGGGGCCCTCTACACCCCTTTGCCCACTAACGAGCACCGATCACGATGATGATTTTTTCACACTAAAACAAGGTAAAATCACACTTGTATTCTATCGTTTTCTCCCATAGATAGTTCGAGAAATTCAAAATTTGATCGAATACTTGTTTTCCTGTGCGATGACATATATATATATATATATATATATATATATTTATATATACAAACGTTGATCCGGTATCGATAATTCCAATTGATAAATACGTTTCTATTTCTTGTTCGATGTTAAATTCTCACATCGAATTTAGTTACTCGATTTGAAATGTATATTATAAGTTAAGTTTTGATGAATTTGATATTACGATGAGAATTTTAATTCTCCTGCTTAATACATTACAACTACCATCCAAAATGAGTTCTGTTTCATAATGTATGCATATTATTTCATGAGAAATTTTTCAGCTTCCCCATGGTTTTTTCACAGGTGTTTCCTTTTTTTCCAATTTTTCAATCATGTTTCTCTTCAGCAACCTTTTTCCAGCTACACGTGTTCCTGTCGAGAGATCTATTGATTTTCGGCGGAGAGTTCGATCGAGGTGTGGGGCTCCGCTCACCCGCTCACTGCGTGAGACGGCCTCGCTCCGCGGCGTGGTTTTTCATCTCGCTAAGTGGCTCGCGCCACTTCGCTCGAGCAGATTCCCCGTGCGGGAATCTGAGTCCTCCCTTCGTTCGATCTCTTCGCTTGCGCTCATCGATCTCGCTCCGCTCTGGTTATTTTTTGGGCCTCTCTCTCGACTGAACACGTTTCCCAGTTCCTTTGTCATTCCTTTTTCTTACTCCCTCTTGCCCTTGACCCATTTCTCCTGGCACCATTGACCTGAATTGCAGCATGGTGGTCGTTGGAGGGTTTCTCACGGTCTATCACCCGTGTGCAATTCCCCTCATCGTCCCCAGTTGCCTCTTCATGGTTCTATAGTGTCCTCTTCCCACTCGAGGCGCATAGGTTCGCCGTCTGGGTGGTTTATCACCCGCGATGTGCTTCGCACCTCACCCACGTCTCCTGTTGTTCACCCGTTCTCTCCCTCAATCCTACCTGTTCCCAAAAAAACACCATACAAACACCATAGAAACACCATAAGTTTGTTCAACAATTTTTCAACAATTTTTTTCACTTTTTCAGTCAACTTACTTTTGAATGATGGTACTGATGACCTCATGGGGTCATTTTGGGTCATTTTTCAAACTTCCGTTCTCTTTTCACTTCCTCACAGTCTCTACACCTCCACTGACTTGGAATTCAACATTTTTTGCAAATTGACCCAAAATGACCCCACAGTCCATTTCCACCATCTCCATTCATCCCCTACACAGCCATAGTCTCCGAATCCGAAAGTTTGAAAAATGACCCCATAGCGCATTTTGAATTTTTCCATTCTTCCAAGTAATTTTTTACACCATTATCCGTCTTTCAACTTTAGTTTGTTCAGAAATTCCTTTTTTTCCCCCATCCCTCCCTCGGCTGTAAAAATGTTGCATAAAGTTTTTCTCAATTTTTTGGACTTTTTTAGTGGACTGAAAGATTCACTCAACCTATGAAATTATCAAATTATGTATTCTTATTTGAAATATGTATTCTTATGAGATATGTATGTGTTTTGATGATATTTCTTCACAATTGAAATAATTGTATACATAAGAATGTTACATACCGTTGTATGTTGTGAGGAAAAACATTTGTAATGTATTGCAGAATTTCCTTTGATAACGACTGGAAGCCAGTCGAAACGTTAGGTGGAAAATTACAATAAAAAAACCTAACTCCACTACTCGTCTTGGTGGATGCCATCTCCCGCTCAGCTGGTTCACAACGAGTACTTTCCCCGACAATTTGGGTACAAAATACGATCTTTCACCCCCAACTTGAATGGAAGCGGGTCCGATTATTCATTTTAGCTCCCCACTCCGAATTTCCTTTGATAACGACTGGAAGCCAGTCGAAACGTTAGGTGGAAAATTACAATGAAAAAACCTAACTCCACTACTCGTCTTGGTTGATGCCCATCCCCTGCTCAGCTGGTTCACAACGAGTACTTCCCCCGACAATTTGGGTACAAAATACGATTCTTCACCCCCACCTTGATGGAAGCGGGCCCGATTATTCTTTTTAACTCCCCACTCCGAATTTCCTCTGATAACGACTGGAAGCCAGTCGAAACGTTAGGTGGGAAATTACAATGAAAAAAAACCTAACTCCACCACTTGTCTTGGTTGATGCCCATCTCTCGCTCAGCTGGTTCACATCGAGTACTTTCCCCGACAATTTGGGTACAAAATACGATCTTTCACCCCCACCTTGAATGGAAGCGGGTCCGTTTATTCATTTCAACTCCCCACTCCGAATTTCCTTTGATACCGACTGGGAGCCAGTCGAAACGTTAGGTGGAAAATTACAATGAAAAAACCTAACTCCACTACTCGTCCTGGTTGATGCCCATCTCCCGCTCAGCTGGTTCACGACGAGTACTTTCCTCGACAATTTGGGTACAAAATACGATCTTTCACCCCCAACTTGAATGGAAGCGGGTCCGTTTATTCATTTCAACTCCCCACTCCGAATTTCCTTTGATAACGACTGGGAGCCAGTCGAAACGTTAGGTGGAAAATTACAATGAAAAAACCTAACTCCACTACTCGTCCTGGTTGATGCCCATCTCCCGCTCAGCTGGTTCACGACGAGTACTTTCCTCGACAATTTGGGTACAAAATACGATTTTTCACTCCCACCTTGATGGAAGCGGGTCCGATTATTCATTTTAACTCCCCACTCCGAATTTCCTCTGATAACGACTGGAAGCCAGTCGAAACGTTAGGTGGAAAATTACAATGAAAAAACCTAACTCCACCGCTCGTCTTGGTTGATGCCCATCTCTCGCTCAGCTGGTTCACATCGAGTACTTCCCCCGACAATTTGGGTACAAAATACGATCTTTCACCCCCACCTCGAATGGAAGCGGGTCCGATTATTCATTTCAACTCTCCGCTCCGAATTTCCTTTGATAACGACTGGAAGCCAGTCGAAACGTTAGGTGGAAAATTACAATGAAAAAACCTAACTCCACTACTCGTCTTGGTTGATGCCCATCCCCTGCTCAGCTGGTTCACAACGAGTACTTCCCCCGACAATTTGGGTACAAAATACGATTCTTCACCCCCACCTTGATAAAAGCGGGTCCGATTATTCATTTTAACTCCCCACTCCGAATTTCCTTTGATAACGACTGGAAGCCAGTCGAATCGTTAGGTGGAAAATTACAATGAAAAAACCTTACTCCACTACTCGTCCTGGTTGATGCCCATCTCCCGCTCAGCTGGTTCACGACGAGTACTTTCCCCGACAATTTGGGTACAAAATACGATCTTTCACCCCCACCTTGAATGGAAGCGGGTCCGATTATTCATTTCAACTCCCCGCTCCGAATTTCCTTTGATAACGACTGGAAGCCAGTCGAAACGTTAGGTGGAAAATTACAATGAAAAAACCTAACTCCACCGCTCGTCTTGGTTGATGCCCATCTCTCGCTCAGCTGGTTCACATCGAGTACTTTCCCCGACAATTTGGGTACAAAATACGATCTTTCACCCCCACCTTGAATGGAAGCGGGTCCGTTTATTCATTTCAACTCCCCACTCCGAATTTCCTTTGATAACGACTGGGAGCCAGTCGAAACGTTAGGTGGAAAATTACAATGAAAAAACCTAACTCCACTACTCGTCTTGGTTGATGCCCATCTCTCGCTCAGCTGGTTCACAACGAGGACTTCCCCAAACAATTTGGGTACAAAATACGATTTTTCACCCCCACCTTGATGAAAGCGGGTCAAAGTCCCCCCTCCAACTTTCTCATACCAGCGTTCTATATTTCACTCGCCTTACAACGTCTCTGAACTGTGGATTCAGGATTGTTCACAAGTTTTTCTCACCTGTTCATTCGAATCATAATTTTCATTTTTTTTGTGTTCCTCACCATTTCTGGCTATTTCCGATCATTTCCCATCATCTCACGATACTTTCGACAATTCTTGAACATTTGCGATAATTTTTGAATATTCTCGGACGAATTCGATTACTCTCGACATTCCTAATAATTCTCGAACATTTACGGATAAATTCGCTTATTTTCGATCATCCTCAAACATTTTCGGATAATTTTGATTATTTTCGACATTCTCGACAATTCTCGAACTTTTTTGAGATAACTTTGCTCATTTTCGATATTTTCGATAATTCTTGAATATTCTCGGAAAAATTTGATTGTTTTCAACATTCTTGATAATTCTCGAACATCCCCCCTCCTGATCTCCTGATTTGACCTCATTATACTTGTTCCTTTGGGGACATTGGGAAGATCGGGTTTATCAAAATCGAGCACAAGATTTTCGAAGGGTCGCGTGAAAGAGTAATAGAAGAAGTGGCACTCATCACTCCTGAAATTTTGCGGAACGTAGGTGAAAGTTGCTTCAATCGTCTCGCTCACTGTATCGAATGTTTAGGCAACCATTTCGAACACCTCATTCAAGTCCCACACTAAAGCGCGTATTTGCCCAAACATGGATATCATTTGGGAATGGAGGGAAACCACATCTGGATGTAGGAATTGCTATATCTCGGCGAAGGATCGACCGATTTCATGAAATCACAGACGGTTGGATCCGGGTTGAAAAAACGCCATGCACAGATGTGTCGCAAGCTCCCAATTTGATTCGAGATTTGTGTCTTCCCTACACATCCCATAGCCTCCATCCAGAGTTATGAATTCTCACTCCCATGCGGGCATACAATTTCAGACACAATTCATCAATTACTGCGATTGGTCACTGATGTCTACTCATGATTCCTTGAGTTGGAATGGCGATATACCAAGTGTTCCTCAGTGAGAGATTATAAAAACTAATCAGGAATGTTTGTTGATTTTTGTTAATGCATTCCGATTCAAGGTGATAACCTTACCATCAATTCAAGACACATCTCATCAATGATCGGGATTCTTGACCAATGCTTCTTAACCGTTTCTAGAGTTGGAATCATGATCGTCCAAGTTTTTCTCAGTGAACAATCATGACAAACAAGTAGGAATTTTTGGTCACTTTTGCAAATGCATTGTTCCGGAAGATAATAACCCCATCCACGGTTCCAGACACGATTCATCAATTTTCGCGACTGTTAATTGATGTTTATTAACAATCGCTTGACGTGGGAGCGCAAGATTCCAAGTTTTCCTTAGTAAACGATTATAAAAATGAAGCAGCAATTCTAACAAGAATGACCAAACAATTAACAAGAAACAGAGATATTTGAAAGAAACAAAAAAGAATGTGTCTTTTTTTTGTTGAAATTAAAAAATTTTTCCAAATGCGTTTTTTTCGAGAATAATAACTCTACCAACAATTCAAGGCACACCTGATCAATTATCCCGATTGTTACCTAATGTTTATCAACATCTCACTTTGGCTGGGGGCTGAGTAATGTGTACAATCCTTCTACACTCATTTGTTATTTATGCTAATTTGTTGATGGATCCATTGTTATTCATCATTTCCGATTGTTTCCGGGGATCCACTTCCCTAGAATGATACATCATGCGCCCCCCTCCATTTGATTGAACAATAACATCCAAAGATCTTCATCCGATGGGGAGTTAGGGAGGTTCACAACGGCTCTGACTGCTCCCAGAATAATCTTCAAGTGATCATAATCCGACGAAAAATTGACTGATTTCAAAAAACAAATAACGGCTGTATTCGGGCTGAAAATCCCCATCAATTGAGCGATCGCAAGCCTTTTCACCTCATTCAAGATTTCCGCCCCCTCACCCCTCGTCGCCCCCTTTAAGATTGGGAACTTCTCATCCTCCTAGTATGGTAGATTCTGTTCTCCCGTTGAATTTCAAAAAAAATTATCCCATTATCTCCACCCGTTCAGGAGTTATTAAGGTGTATCCAGACTTTTGCACCACCCTGTATGTATATTCACATATATGCTTCTTTGTCGTACCTCCTGTACATAATCATCGAAATCGTATGAAAGGCTGTTATTATTGGGCATGCGATTAGATTCTGATGTATCTTTTGTGTATGGCAACGACACGATGGGGAGGTATCTACTACCATCAATGATACACACACACGTAGAGATCTCAAGAGTAAATGATTTGAACAGCTGATCTTGACATACAGGGTGGTCCATTTGAAGTGATATAGTCAAATGTCTCGGAAACCAGTGGAGATGGAAAAAAATGTTCCAGATAAAAAGTTCAGGGTTCCAAGGGGGAAGTATGATGCTGACGTTGAAAAATCCCTCAGTGGTAATTTTGAAGGTCATTCAGGGGTGAAGATGGTTTTTTTCAATGAGACCCCCATTTTTTCATCATGGCATGGGAAAGCTGGTTTTGAATCCTTCACGAAACACTGGTCATGGATCCCTTTCCGCCCATTGGGGTGCAAGGTATGGACCGTCGAAGTTATTGATGAACTACTCTTAGCGCTACCCAGGAACAACGACGTGGACGTGGTAGATCTCTGTTCCCTCCGGAGTGCTTGATTATTGTGAGTCTCCTTGCCTCTCACATGCGGGGTTCCAAAATTTGGAAGTTTTTTTGTAAATGAGGGGGAACATGATCGATCGCATCCGCACTGTTTGTGCCAACATACCAGGATTATGTATCCAGGCAGAGGGGGGTAACTTCGAGCAATTATTGTAACAGCATCAAGCACCCCTCATGTGAGAGGCAAGGGGACTCACGACAATCAAGCGATCCGGAGGGAACAGAGAACTACCACGTTCACTTCGTTGTTCCTGGGTAGCGCTAATAGCAGTTCATCAATAACTTCGACGGTCCATACCTTGGACCCCAATGGGCGGAAAGGGGTCCATGAGTGGTGTTTCGTGAAGGGTTTGAGACTAGCTTCTCCATGCCATGATAAAAAAAATGGAGGTTCCATTTAAAAAAACCATCTTGACCCCTAAATGACCTTTAAAATGACCTCTGAGGGATTTTTCAAGGTCAGCATCATACTTCCCCTCTTGGAACCCTAAACTTTTCATCCGGAACATTTTTTTCCATCTCCACTGGTTTCCAAGATATTTAACTATATCACTCCAAATGGACCACCCTGTATATGTATATATTCAATCTAGTTCAACAAATGTACAGATTTGTAAAAATGCGGTCCCGTATTTGTGGCCCTAATACTCCTCTTTTGACCCCGGACTATTTTTGCCTTCCCTGTTAGAGTAAAAGAAAAAAACTGGTTGATGCAAAGTTGAATTCCAAAAGCAAAATTGACGAGTCAGAGGGGCATTGAGTGGGGAATCAACGGGAATCAATAAACAGATAATGATGAACGTGAGGTTTGAGAATATTGAGATAGAACAAGGATCCTGAATAATTGGAAAGTTAAAAAAAGATTGCATCATGAGAATAGACATGTTGAGAACAGTAAAAGCGAAGATAGACGTAGAAGAAGAAATGATGACAATCAGGAATGGAAATGAGATAGATAGAATTGAGACAAATAAAATGCGAGAATTAGATAGAATAGGAAAAGCAGAAGAAATCGAGTCGTTACGGGAAAAGAGGTTGAAGAAAGAAAAATAACGAAAGAAGGAATAGAGGAGAAGATGTGAACAAAGAAATGCAAGAGAAGTTGGTCAAAATCGTAGGGAAAAATGGGAAAATTTTCGAAAAGAGAACGGGAAAAGTTAACAGTTACGAACATGCATCAATCACGAAGAAGGAAGTGCCGTTTCTTAGGAAGACATGCCCGGTTCCAATCGCACGCAGGGAAGGAGCAAGGGAAGTGATCGATGAAATGTTCGAAGAGGAGATTATACAGAGGTCAACGAGTCCATGGATCAACCCCTTAGTACCAGTAGTCAAACCGTGCGGTGAGATTAGAATCTGCTTAGATGCTAGGCAATTGAATGAAATACTAGAAGATGATAGGGAATGCTCACTTAGTATTGAGGAGGTGTTTCGAAGATGTCACGGGGGAAAAATCTTGAACACAATAGATTTAACAAATACTTTCTGGCAGATACCACTACGCAAGAGTGGCAGAAAATACACGGCTTTCATGAACGAAGGTCATTGTTACGAGTTCCTGAGAGTTCCTTTTGGCACAAAATCCAGTAGCGCAGCACTAATAAGAGCTATGGATAGAGTGTTGGAAGGACTGGAATTCGTAATGAATTTGGTAGACGATCTTCTGATAGTGTCACAGGACGAGGAGGAACATGTGAAACATTTAGAAACATTATTTGAAAGGATAAATGACCACGGAATGACTGTAAATTTCAGAAAGTGCAAATTTCTCAAACAAGAAGTGAAATTTCTAGGACACATTTTGTCTAAAAAAGGGTTGAGGATAGATCCGGAGAAAGTCGAGGCAATTAGTCGATTTCCGAGACCCAAAACGGTGAAACAATTGAGAAGTTCTCTAGGATTGGTGGATTTCTGTTCAAAATTCACTAGTAGATATGCGGAGACATGAAGACCGTTATTGAAACTATTGACTAAAGAAAATAGGTGGAAATGGGGGGAGGATGAACAGGTAGCTTTCGATAACGTGAGAAAACTATTCTGCAACGACATGGCACTATATTTACCGGACATAAACAGAACGTACGTAATACAAACAGACGCGAGCGACTACGCGATAGGTGGAGCCCTTTCTCAAGAGATAGGTAGTGAAACTAAAATGATCGCATTCGCGAGTAGGACACTGAAAGGGCCAGAACTTGATTATTATACGACCGAGAAAGAATTACTCGCGATGGTATGGGCTTTACAACAATTCAGGTCTCACGTGTTAGGTTCAAAAATGAAAATCTCAACCGATCACAAGGCGTTAACGTTCTTGAAGATATTTATGACGGGCCATATAGATTGACGAAAAAGATAGATGTACTTTCCGGCAAAATTCTGTTCCTAATAGATTCCTAGTGTACAACGTGATCTGAGATTTTCTATTGAAATCTTGAAGAGTATTCGGCTCTATAAATTCGCAGCTATGAGCACTCAAGTGTCGAGCAGAGTGACGACCTCCTCCAGATACGACACAAGAGAGAGATCACTGTTGGTTTTCGACCTGTATGCTTATGTTCCAAAACCTTGCCCTCGTACTCTAGGGAATCAGTGTAACTCTTTTCAATTCATCAAGAAAACAGAGAGAACCGATACCCCAGAGAACGAGAGTAAGGTTTTGGAACATGAACTACACCGTTTCTTCCCGCGCTTCGTTGGTTCCATGTCGAAGTGAAATCCGCAACGCGAATGTTTTGCTATCGCACCTGTGTTTTGATTTTCATATTCCCTCTTGAATTTCAAACTTGACCGGTGCATATATACGGGTCAATGTCCCGTATCATGTTTCGATTTTATTCCCTCTGTCCCCGTATGTTGCGTCCTGTCTCCGTTACGTATTTCGATCTCCAATCCCTCTATCCATACCTTCTTTGTTCATGTCTCGAACTCTCTTCTTATATTTCAATTGATTCGATTTTATTCCTTATTTCTTTATTCTCTAATTATTCATTCCAATTGTGTGATTTTTTTTGAACCTATCTGTTATTTTCAAGTCTTTTTCTAATCAAATTCTTCCTTTGCTTCTCGCTTTGTCTTACCCCATCTATTACTATTTTCATTCTATCATTTTCTAGTTTCATTATTAGCCTGATCATAATTCCTACTTTCCTATTCTATAGTTGTATAGGGTGTTTTATACCGTTACAACTCTCCTCCCCCTCCCCTTAAACTGTTGACTGAAAGTCGCACAAACTCCGCCTTTTTTGACAGTTTACTATGAATATATCCGTTCACAGTTTTCTTACCCGTTCCAAACCGGTGACGACTTTATTTCAAATTTCGTCAAAAGACACCTCTGGATCGGCAAAATCGTCTTCAAACGGTCCCTTCTCCGCGTTCTTCATTGTTGGGCTTGTGTTTGTTTTTTCTATCTGCTCCGAGTCTATGGAGATGACGTCGCCTCTTGAGAAACATCACTTCTCTCATAGGTGGAGCGTTTTCGGTGTCTCCTCTATCTCCACCGCAGCTACGTTCTATGTCTCGACCTTCAATTCCTTGGCCACCTGACTTTCCTTATTCCCTTTCTCCGCTCTTTCCGTTTGTGTCATTTTATTTCCTATTCTTTTCCTCTTTTTTGTTCCTCGTATCTCCCATGGTTTCAATCTTTTCACCACTCTTCCTTTTGTTCTCTCCCGAATCCCTATCTCCGCTTCTCCCGTTTTGTTCCCTACGTGTCGGTCACCACAACACTCCTCCGTTTGCGTTTCCCTGTCCATGACTTTCGCACTGCGTGTCTCATTCGTTTGGATTTTGACTTCCAACTGAACGCCTTTGCCTTTATGATAGTATCACTACCCCACTCTTATACTTTATATTAAATTCAACTTTGAACGTTCCCTTATGTCATTATTCCCTTAATCCTATCCTGTAAATATTTCTTACAATGATACCCTTGTTACTAACTTTATTTATTTTTAACCGATTTCTACATTTCGAATCTCAAATCAATGTTCACGTTTCCTTATCTTTCTTTATTTACAATCTCACGTTCTCCCCCCTCATCTATTCTCTTTATATATATATATATTCCTTTTTTCTTTTTTTTATACATCTATTTTTTTTCTTTTTTTCGTTTCTTCCTTGTCCTATCTTATTTTGTCTTATCCTATCCTGTTTTATCTCATCTCATCCTATGTCAATTCATCGTAATCATCCTTCTTCTTATATTTTCCAAAGTGATTTACATGAAACGATCGAAAATTTTCCTCATTACCGAAACCGTATTTTGACTTTTCAACAGATATGAAACCACGAATTTAGTGAACACGCCAATCGTTACCAAGATGTGTTTCATCCCCACCTATAATGTCGGCAAAGGTCCGTAAAAATCAATCGACGAAAGTTCTCGTGGTTTCTCCGGTACTATATTCTGCATTGGAACACAGTGGGCTTTATCACTGGCTTTCTCTCTTTGACACAGTTCGCATGCTGCTACCAATTTCTTCACCCTGTGTGCTAGTTTCGGGTATGCAAAATCTTCTCCCAGGAACTTAAAACATTCCCTTGCACCTACGTGTCTGTGACACTCGGCAACCAATTTGTCTATAATCGACGTGGGTACCATTATTTTATAAGTTCCGTCCCGGTGCTTTTTCCTCAGTATATCTCCTTCTATCATATATTTATCAACTCTAATACCCTTTCCTTCGTTCGTATTGTTCAATTCTTTCATCTTTTTCTCCAATCTTCTTCCCTCCTTCTGTAATTCTCCTATCTTCAACAATGCTTTTATTAATTCTTTTGACAGTTTGTTTTCCTTTATTGCGTTTATCACGATTGGTTGTATCTTACTTTCTTGTAGCTGTTTTTCGTAGTACGGATTCCGACTCAACGCGTCCGCGGCTATATTTCTTTTACTCGGACAATGCGAGGTTTCCATGATATCGAAATTTTTGATATATATGTTCCATCTTATCAATCTCTCACTCATAAACGTAGGGAACCAAACAGGAGAAGCGGAGATAGAGATTCGGGAGGAAACGGGAGGAAGAGTGGTGAAAAGATTGAAACCATGGGAAATACGAGGAACATCACAAAATGAAAAGAGGAAAAGAATAGGAAATAAAATGACACAGACGGAAAGAGCAGAGAAAGGAAATGAGGGAAGTCAGGTGGCTAAGAAATTGAAGATCGAGACATAGAACGTAGCTGCGGTGGAGATAGAGACACCGAAAACACTCCACCTAAGAGAGAAGTGTTGTTTCTCAAGACGCGACGTCATCTCCATAGACCCGGAGCAGAGAGAAAAAACAAACACGAGCCCAACAATAAAGAACGCGAAGGAGATACCGTTCGAAGCCGATTTTGCCGATCCAGAGGTGTCTTTTGACGAAATTTGGAATAAAGTCGTCACCGGTTTGGAACGGGTAAGGAAACTATGAACGGATATATTCATAGTAAACTTTCAGAAAAAGGCGGAGTTTGTGCGACTTTGAGTCAATAGTTTAAGGGGGGGGGGAGTTGTAACGGTATAAAACACCGTATACAACTAAAGAATAGGAAAACAGGAATTATGATTAGGTTAATAATGAAATTAGAGAATGATAGAATGAAAATAGTAATAGATGGGGCAAGATAAAGCCAGAAGCAAAGGAAGAATTTGATTAGAAAAAGAATTGAAGATAACAGATAGGTTCAAAAAAAATCACACAATTGGAATAAATGATTAGAGAATAAAGAAATAAGGAATAAAATCGAATCAATTGAAATATAAGGAGAGAGTTCGAGACATGAACAAAGAAGGTATCGATAGAGGGATTAGAGATCGAAATACGTAACGACGACAGGACGCAACATACAGGGACAGAGGGAATAAAATCAAAACATGATACGGGACATTGACCCGTATATATGCACCGGTCAAGTTTGAAATTCAAGAGGGAATGTGAAAATCAAAATACAGGTGCGACAGCAAAACATTCGCGTTGCGGATTTCACTTCGACATGGAACAAAAGAGGCGCGGGAAGAAACGGTGTAGATATAGCTCATGTTCCAAAACCTTACTCTCGTTCTCTGGGGTATCGGTTTTCTCTGTTTTCTTGATGAATTGAAAAGAGTGACATTGATACTCTAGAGTGCGAGGGCAAGGTTTTGAAACATGAGCATACAGGTCGGAAACCAACAGTGATCTCTCTCTTGTGTCGTATCTGGAGGAGGTCGTCACTCTGCTCGACACTTGAGTGCTCATCATCATCATGAAGTCATCAGTCTCATGACTGGTTTGATCAAATCCTCCAACCCTGTCTATTATCCGCTAACCGCTTAACTTCTGCATATCTACGACAGCCCTTATCTTGTATAATTCGCTTCATATAACTTAATCTAGGTCTACCTCTTCGAGTTTTACCATTCATTTTTCCGTCCAATATTGTTTTCAATAAACTATCATGCCTTAATGTGGGTCCTATCAGAATACTTCTTCTTTTCACGACCTGTCTCAAGAGACTTCTTTTTTCATTTACCTTCTCAAGTACTTCTTCATTTTTTACTTCCTCTATCCACTTCATTCTAAGCATCCTTCTATAACACCACATTCCAAAAGCTTCGAGTCTTCATTGGTTCGTTTTTCCAATTGTCCAAGTTTCGCAATCATATAATGCTGTGCTCCAAACGTAACTCTTCAAGAATTTCTTCCTTACTGCTGAGCTAATATTCTTCGAGCATAGTAACTGTTTCTTTTGGTGGAAAGCCTGTTTCCCTTGTGCTATTCTTGCTCTTATATCTCTTTCGTTTTTACCGTTTTCTGTAATTAGGCTTCCTAGATATTTAAATTCCTTGACATGCTGAATTGTCTCTGCATCTATTTTAATTTCCGTTCTTCTTGATGTTTTCGCTGTTGTACAAATCATGAATTTGTTTTGTCCTCATTCATACTCATACAATATTTGTCTAGTAATATTTTTTTCATAGTTTTGAGAGTATTTTCTAACTCAGCACCACTTGTAGCTAATATAGCTATATCATCCGCAAATCTCAATATGCCTCGATTTTCACCTTGAATCTGTAATTCCAATGGCACTTGCTCCTTCACTTCGTTCATCGCTTCTTCTATATACAAATTGAAAATCAATGGCGATAGTGAGCATCCTTGTCTCACCCCTATTCTGATTTGTGCTTCTCCTTTTTGACCTTCTATTTCTATTATTGCGGTTTTATTTTTATATAATTCATATATTATTCTCCTATCCCTGAAATTAATTCCTACCTTTCTCAAAATCGTAAACATCTTCTCCCAATCAACATTATCGAATGCTTTTTGTATATCTACAAAACCTATATACACAGACTTTTTCAACTCTGGACTTCTCTCTACTACTGTTCTCAGTGCTAATATTGCTTCCCGTGTTCCTCTATTCTCCCTGAAACCGAACTGATCTTCTGCCAATCTACTCTCTATTTTATCCTCTATTCTCCTGTATATGATTTTTGTCAGTATTTCCGAGGCATGTGAAGTTAAACTAATCGTTCTGGAGTTCTCGCATTTGTCTGCTCCTTGTTTCTTCGGAATGGCGACAATTTTATTCTTCTGCAAATCTTTCGGTACTTCGCCTATTTCGTACATATCTCTGAACAAATCAAACAGTGCGTCACGAGTTCTCTGCCTGGAGGCTTCGATAAGGTCCGCACTTACGTCATCTATTCCTGGTGCTTTATTATTTTTCAATTCTTTTAAAGCCTTGTCGAATTCTGATCTCAGAATTGAATCTCCCAATTCTTCTTCATGGATATCTTCCTCCCTTTCTAAAAATCCTATATTATCGCTCCTTTTATACAGATCTTCCAAATGATTAATCCATTGTTCTATTTTTTCCTCCGTTCTTATCAATTGCCTCCCTAGAGAATTTCTAATCTTACTGCTTCTAGATTCCATTTGTCCAAAAAATCCATTGACCATCCTATATGCTTCATCAATTTTCCCTGAATGTAATCTTACTTCTATATCTTGACATTTCCCCTCCAACCATTGTTCTTTCGCTTTCCTTGATTCTTTGATTATTTTATTCCTCAGTGCCTTGTATGTCTGCTGGTCTTGTTCACTATTCTTATTCTTGTATTTCCTCCTTTCATTAATCAAATCCAGAATTCCTTTTGTTATCCATGGTTTCTTAGGCTCTATCCCATCGCTCTTCAAAATTTCATCTGCACATTGCTCTATGTTCCCCTTCATATTTGTCCATCTACTCTCTATTTATAAGTCTTCCTCTTGTCGATCCTCCAATTTTTCGTCCAACATCACTTTGAATGCCTCCCGGGTTTTTCCTTGTTTGAGATTCTTCAAATTCCATCTTTTTTGCATTTTCTTTTCCAGAGCTTTGAATTTCAGAGAACATTTCATCAGCAATATATTGTGATCACTATCTATACCCACGCCTGGATGAGTTTTACAGCTCTTCACTTGGTCTCTAAATCTTTGTTTTACTAATATGTAATCAATTTGATATCTTGCTGTATCTCCTGGCATTTTCCAAGTATAGATTCTTCTTGGATGATTTCTGAATAATGTGTTGGTAATAACCATTTTATGGCTTTCACAGAATTCGATTAAACGTTATCCTCTTTCATTTCTTTTTCCTAACGCAAAATCTCCTATTATGTTGCCCTCTTTTCCTTGCCCTACTACCGCATGCCAGTCGCCTATGATCATTAAATTTTCTTCTCCCTTCACATATTCTATCACTTCTTCTATTCCATCGTCCATTTTTTCGATATCTTCCTCTAAGTATGCAGATGTGGGCATGTAAACTTGAACTATAACAGTGTCTACCGGTTTTGTTCTAACTCTGACCATCATTATGCGTTCGCTATGTTGCAAATAATTTTCTATCCTATTCCCTACCCTTTTATGCATTATAGTTCCCACACCTGCTTGACCATTCTTTGATCCTGTATGAATGATTCTGTAATCCCCACTCCAGAAATCCCCTCCTTGCGACCATCTCATTTCGCTAATTCCCATTACATCGATACCTAAGCTATCCATTTCTAATTTCAAATTTCCTGGCTTTCCTGTTTGTCTCAGTGATCTAACATTCCACGCTCCGACTCGAAGAATGTTCTCTTTCTTCCCTATCCTCTTTGGTTTTCTGTCTTGTTTGATGAGGCTCTCCCGAGTGCTCATAGCTGCGGATTCATAGAGCCGAATACTCTTCAAGATTTCAATAGAAAATCTTAGATCTCGTTGTACACTAGGAATCTATTAGAAACAGAATTTTGCCGGAAACTACATCTATCTTTTTCGTCAATCTATATGGACCGTCATAGAAATCTTCAAGAACGTTAACGCCTCGTGGTCGGTTAAGATTTTCATTTTTGAACCTAACACGTGAGACCTGAATTTTTGTAAAGCGCATACGATCGCGAGTCATTCTTTCTCGGTCGTATAATAATCAAGTTATGGCCCTTTCAGTGTCCTACTTGTGAATGCGATCATTTTAGTTTCACTACTTATCTCTTGAGAAAGGGATCCACCTGTCGCGTAGTCGCTCGCGTTCGTTTGTATTACGTACGTTCTGTTTATGTACGGTGAATATAGTGCCATGTCGTTGCAGAATAGTTCTTTCACGTTATCGAAAGCTACCTGTTCATCCTCCCCCCATTTCCACCTATTTTCTTTAGTCAATAGTTTCAATAACGGTCTTCATGTCCGTATGTTTTTACCGGCGCCGCAACATGTGGACGAGCATTATCGTGTAAAAGAATAATTTTGTCGTGTCTGGAGTAGTAATGGGCGCGTTTTTCCTTAAGTGCCCGACTCAATCTCATCAATTGTGTTCGGTAGAGAGCTCCAGTAATGGTTTCGCTTGGTTTCAGCAATTCATAATACACGACACCAAGCTGATCCCACCAAATACACAGCATGAGTTTTTTTCCATGAATATTCGGCTTAGCTGTCGATGTTGATGGTTCGCCGGGCTTAACACATGACTTTCTCTTCTTTGGATTATCGTAGTGAATCCATTTTTCGTCACCAGTGACTATACGATGCAAAAAACTCTTTTTTTTATTCCTGGCAAGCAGCATTTCACTCATGCATAATCGGCGTTCAACGTCTCTCGGCTTTAGTTCATATGGAACCCAATTTCCTTGTTTTTGAATCATTCCTAACGATTTTAAACGATGTGAAATTGCTTGTTGAGTCACTTGTAGAGTAAGTGCAAGTTCTTTTTGCGTTTGGGACGAATCTTCCTCCAATAGTACTTCTAATTCCATGTCTTCGTACACTTTCGGCCTTCCACTGCGTTCTTTGTCTTTAACGTCAAACTCACCGTTCTTAAACTTTTGAAACCATTCCTGACAACTTTTCTCACTTAAAGCAGCTTCACCATATGCTTCTAGAAGCAATCGATGCGCCTCAGCTGCAGATTTTTTCACATTAAAGAAGTAAATCAAAAGTTCCCGCAAATGATGCTTATTCGGAATAAAACTTGACATTTTTGCACGAAAAAAATTACGTGATGCTGATACGGAATCACTAGTACTTTGAGGTTATGGTGTTGCCAGATGACTAAACTTGGGATATTACGTTTTACATCTGACAATTTCTCCATAACCTTCTGGTGGGGCCATCTTTTGACAAACCGCGGAAACTTATTTGTACACCTAATACTAGTGAATTTTGGACAGAAATTTACCAATCCTAGAAAACTTCTCAAATATTTCACCGTTTTGGGTCAAGGAAATCGACTAATTGCCTCGACTTTTTCCGGATCTATCCTCAACCCTTTTTTAGACAAAATGTGTCCTAGAAATTTCACTTCTTGCTTGAAAAATTTGCACTCTCTGAAATTTACAGTCATTCCGTGGTCATTTGTTCTTTCAAATAATGTTTCTAAATGTTTCAAATGTTCCTCCTCTTCCTGTGACACTATCAGATCGTCTACAGAATTCATCACGAATTCCAGTCCTTCCAACACTCTATCCATAGCTCTCATTAGTGCTGCGCTACTGGATTTTGTGCCAAAAGGAGCTCTCAGGAACTCGTAACAATGACCTTCGTTCATAAAAGCCGTGTATTTTCTGCAACTCTTGCGTAGAGTGGTATCTGCGAAAAAGTATTTGTCAAATCTATTGTGTTGAAGATTTTTCCCCCGTGACATCTACGAAACACCTCCTCAATACTAAGTGAGCACTCCCTATCATCTTCTAGTATTCCATACAATTGCCTAGCATCTAAGCAGATTCTAATCTCACCGCACGGTTTGACTACTGGTACTAAGGGGTTGATCCATGGATTCGTTGACCTCTGTATAATCTCTTCTTCTAACATTCTATCGATCGTTTTCCTTGCTCCTTCCTCGCGTGCGATTGGCACCGGGTATGTCTTCCTAAAAAACGACACTTCCTTCTTCGTGATTGATGCATGTTCGTAACTGTTAACTTTTCCCGTTCTCTTTTCGAAAATTTTCCCATTTTTCCCTACGATTTTGACCAACTTCTCTTGCATTTCTTTGTTCACATCTTCTCCTCTATTTCTTCTTTCGTTATTTTTCTTTCTTCAACCTCTTTTCCCGTAACGACTCGATTTCTTCTGCTTTCCCTATTCTATCTAATTCTCGCATTTTATTTGTCTCAATTCTATCTATCTCATTTCCATTCCTGATTGTCATCATTTCTTCTTCTACGTCTATCTTCGCTTTTACTGTTCTCAACATGTCTATTCTCATGATGCAATCTTTTTTGAACTTCCCAATTATTCAGGATCCTTGTTCTATCTCAATATTCTCAAACCTCACGTTCAACATTATCTGTTTATTAATTCTCGTTTATTCCCCACTCAATGCCCCTCTGACTCGTCAATTCGTTACTGGGACTATTGGACATTGCTCAAATCTACTTCTATGTAATCTATAAATCCTCTCGGAAATACAAGTCACTCGACTCCTCGTATCTACTAACGCCTCTAGCTCAACACCCTCCAATACTATTCCTATCTTCGGACACGTGCCGGATATTTCATCTACATTTTCTCTTTCTTTCAATAATAAGTCTTCCGGGTTCTCAAAAATCTCACTTATATCTATTATCACATTTTGCTCTTTGTTTTCTTGACGGATCCGTTAATGTGTTGCAAGTTCCTGAGTTTTTACATTCCGTTTCCCTCACTCCGCCATTCCTGCAACACTTCGTCGTTTCTTCTCCCCTATTATCTATTATTTATCGGTTTTCGTTCACCTCATTATCCATTCCTATCATTTGTACCCTCTTATTCACATTATTCCTTCCGTAATTGTTCCTTTCTCTTTCCCTATCATTTCTTTCGAAATTTCTTCTTATCGGTTGTTCGTTTCTCAATGCATATCGTTCATCTTTCTCCGCTCTGACTGGTCCGTATCGTCTATCCATGTCTCTGTCTCTATTTACTTCGTATCGTCTTTGAAATCCTATTTATACATCAATAAATTATTTATATATATATAGATAAATATATATTATTATACAATATTTATTTATATATTAATATAATATTCATTTATATATGTAGATAAATATTATCAAATATATATTTATTTATATATATTTAATATATTTATAGTATTATTCTTTATTCATATGAATTTAAGGAATGAATTGAAATATATTATTAATTATTTATATAATAATAAATTATTCATATATATATATATATTTATATTATATTATATAATATTTATTTATATATTAGAAATTATTTATATATACAGGGTGGGGCATTTAAAGTGTCGCGGGCGTTTTTTCCAAAAATAAAGTGAGATACGAGAAAATTTTTCGGACAAAAGTTGTAGGGTACCGAGGGGGACATCCGATGGTGGCCTTGCCTTTGACCTCAAATCTCATCTTCAAGGGCATTCTGAGATCAACTCTTGTTTTTTAAATAGCATCTCATATTTTTTACTGCAGATTTGGATTCTAGGTCAAAAACCAAGAAACTTTTGTCTGAACCATTTTCCTGAAATCCGCAAAAATGGCGCTCTAATCGATATTGTTCCATTTTGAATCTGACATTCGAATAACTCGAAAACGAAGGGTTTTGCAAAAGAATGTTTCGTACAAAAGTTGTCAATACACAACACATTTCAATCGTCTACATTACCACCATTCAGAGCTCACGCGATGTAAACAAACGACGGGGTTCAGTGAAAATTCACGATTTTGAAAGTCAGTTTGTCAGTTACATTTGATTATTACTTGGTTTATGACAAATTGGAAATCATGGATATCCGATACACGGTTTCTGAAAAGATCGATATGATCTACATTTACGGTGAAGTGCATAAGAACCCCAGACAAGCATATGACTTGTATGCAGAACGATTTCCTGAAAGAACAACGCCATCCATTAGGTATTTTCAACGCATTACAAAATTATTCTCAGAAACGGGAAGTGTTACAAGGGAAAAACGACATCGAATGAGAACTGTTAGCGGAGAAAATGCGGAAGTTAATGTACTAGCTGCAGTAGCCAATAATCCACACGTGAGCTCTCGTGAAATTGAACTCCATTCGGGAATTTCTCGAAGAAGTGTTCTTCGAATACTGAAATGTCACAAATTCCATCCGTATCACATTTGTTTGCATCAAGACCTTCACGGTGATGATTTCGAAAATCGTGTACAGTTTTGTCGATGGGGTCTAGCGCAAATGCACAATAACAACTTCATCAACATAATATTTTCTGATGAGTCGACGTTCACCAATCATGGTCAAGTAAATCGACATAATATGCATTACTGGGCGACAGAAAATCCAAGATGGTTACGTCAAGTAGAGCATCAAAGACAATGGGCTGTGAATGTTTGGTGTGGTATTTTTCGATCTCGAGTAATTGGACCGTACTTCATTGCAGATACGCTAAATGGAGAGAAGTACAGACATTCCTTAGATCAAGTACTTCCAACATTACTTGAAGACATACCTATTCAGGAACGATTGAATATGTGGTATCAACACGATGGTTGTCCATCCCATTATGCAGTCACAGCTCGAGAAATATTGGACAGAGATTATCCTGGACGATGGATAGGACGTCGTGGAGCAGTTCATTGGCCTGCCCGTTCTCCGGATCTTACTTCTCCAGATTTTTTTTTATAGTGATACATAAAAGATACAGTTTATCAACAAGCACCGACTACACCTGAGAATATGCGTCAACGAATCATCAATGCATGCGCGAGCATCAATGAAGATATTTTAGCACGAGTTCAGCAATCTTTTGTAAAACGTTTTGAAATGTGTATTGAAGTCGAAGGCCATCATTTTGAGCATCTACTGCATTAAAATTATCCGAGTGATGTAGACGATTGAAATGTGTTGTGTTTTGTCTGTTATACCCCATCACCTCTGTTTCAGTTCAAGGGGTCCCCCTTGGGATCAGACAACTTTTGTGCGAAAAATTCTCCTCCAAGACCCTTCGTTTTCGAGTTATTCTAATGTCAGATTCAGTATGGAACAATATCGATTAGAACGCCATCTTTGCGGATTTCAGGAAAATGGTTTCGACAAAAGTTTCTTGGTTTTTGACCTAGAATCCAAATCTGCAGTGAAGAATATGAGATGCTATTTAAAAAACAAGAGTTGACCTCAGAATGCCCTTGAAGATGAGATTTGAGGTCAAAGCCAAGGCCACCATCGGATGTCTCCCTCGATACCCTACAATTTTTGTCCGAAAAATTTTCTCGTGTCTCATTTTATTTTTGGAAAAAACGCCCGCGACACTTTAAATGCCCCACCCTGTATATAGATAAATATATATTTTATAATATTTATCGATATATTAATAAATTATTTATATATATAAATAAATATATATTATTATACAATATTTATTTATATATTAATATAATATTTATTCATATATGTAGATAAATATTATCAAATATATATTTATTTATATATATTTAATATATTCATAGTATTATTCTTTATTTATATAAATTGAAGAAATTAATCAAAATATATTATTAATTATTTATATATTCATGAAGTATTTATATATATATATATGTTTATATTATATTATATAATATTTATTCATATATAAATGATTTATATATATATATATATATATTATACAATATTTATCCATATTATTATTTATTTATATAAATTTAAGAAACAATTCGAAATATGTTGTTAATTATTTATATATATAGATGAATGTTATTAATTATAGAGGTCATATTGATCCTATTATTATTTTTTGTAAACAAAAAAAAATAATCATAGTATTATAATATTATTGTACAGATTATGAATAATTTACATTGTCGTAAGATCTTAGTTAAAATCTATTCTCTAGTTTGAGATGTCTATAAATGAAGGTTAATTTTGAAATTTACATAAAGTGAATACTAAAATAAAAAAAGTGAACGTAAATTATTGAGTACTGAATTTGTCTCTAGTAGAAGTATATTATTGGTGAATATATTTCTATTGTACAGACTATGAATAATTTGCATTGTTGTAAGATCTTGGTTAAAATCTATTCTCTAGTTTGAGATGCCTAAAAATGAACGTTAATTTTGAAATTTGCATAAAGTGAATACTCAAATGAAAAAAGTGAACGTAAATTATTGAGTACTCAATTTGTTTCTAGTAGGAATATATTATTGGTGAATATATTTCTATTGTACAGATTATGAATAATTTGCATTGTTGTAAGGTCTTAGTTAGAATCTATTCTCTAGTTTGAGATGCCTATGAATGAACGTTAATTCTGAAATTTGCGTGAAGTGAATACTACAATAAAAAAAGTGAACGTAAATTATTGAGGACTAAATTTGTTCCTAGTAGAAGTATATTATTGGTGAATATATTTCTATTCTACAGATAATGAATAATTCGCATTGTCGTAAGATCTTAGTTATCAAAAAAATATATATGTATATATCTTTAATTTCCAAAATTAATATTTTGAATTAAACTATTCCTTGAAAAATTTCAGTTTCAACTAAAATATTTCATTTACAATAGAGAGATTAAATAATAAAAATTTTAATCAATTCCATTCTAGTTGAATAAATCAATCAAAATTTGATTAAATAAATAATTTTTTGATAAAGTATTTGAATAATGATATTATGAAATTTATAATATTAAAAAATGACTTAATTTAGTCATAGTAAAAATTTTAATTTGAATTAAAATTGTGCCAGCAATTGCGGTTATACAATATAAATAAATTAATTATTATACTTATTGATAAAATACTCAAATTTTAAATTGAAAACAAATTTTCAAAATTTCAAAATTCAGTGAAATAATTTTATCATTGAAAATTTTATTCCATTTTATTTGAAGAAATAATTCTTTGAAATAGGATTAGATACATTAGTATTTTGATTTAAAAACTTTTTAAAAATTATTAAATATAGGATATTATTAAATTTAGAAAATTTGTCGGTATTTGAATTGATTAGAGGAATTTGATGAGTAATTGATGGTCCACGATAAGTTAAACTTATTTTATCATTTTATGTATTGTCGTTTAATGGAATAAATTTTAAAAATTAATTTTTTCAATTTTAATTCAAATTGAATTCAGTTCAAAATATGGATCATAAATGAAGATTTAATTAGTTACATTATTATTTTAATTATTAATAAAATTTTTGGAATAATTTTTAGAAATTGGATTTAAAAGTCAATTGATTAAATTATTCAATTTGAATATATTATAAAATATGTACATATTGCCCGTCAATTTCATTGAATTAATGAAGTAAGTCGTAACAGAGTAAAAATACTGGAAAGTGTTTTTAGAATTTATATTCAAATTATTAAATTTTTTAAATTAATAATAATAAACCTTCTGATCTTAAAAATTAATAATAATATATTATTTTGGTATTGATCTTAGAAAAAATTGATATTTTTAATCAATACTGTGAAGGAATAAATGTATATATAAAAAATTATTATTATAAATCCTAGGATGTCTCCAATAGTAAAATAAATATGAAAAGGAATTTTATATGAGTTTTTTTGAGATCCAAGAGGATTCGAAGAACCAGTTTGATGGAGGAAAGTTAAATGAATTAAAACTAATATTATAATAATGAAAGGTAAAATAAAATGAAAAGAATAAAACCGATTCAATGTTGCATTATCAATTGACAATCCTCCTCATAATCAAGTGACAATATATTCACCAATAACGGGAATAGCTGGAATTGAATTTGTAATGACTGTTGCTCCTCAAAAGGATATTTGTCCGCATGGTAAAACATACCCTGAAAACGCTGTGCCTATTGAAATAAATGAAATTATTACTCCAACAATTCATCTATATTTTAATCTGAATGAAGAATAATATAATCCTCGTCCAATATGTAAATAAATACATAAAAAAAATATTGAGGCTCCATTTATATGAATATTTCGAATAAATCATCCATCATTAACATCTTGTATAATATGAATAATTCTTTCAAACGCTAAATTAATATTTGGACTATAATGTAATGATAAACAAAATCCACTAATGATTTGAATAATTAAGATTAACCCTAATATAGATCCAAAATTTCAAAATATTGAAATATTTATAGGTGTTGGTAATGAAATTAATGATTTTTCTATAATTTCGAATGAAATATTACTTTTGAAAATTGATTTATTCATAATAATTTAATATTACTCGTAAAGGTTTAGATAAATTGATTGAAATTTTTGCAGTGAAGTATATGATTAATAGTATTAGTGTAATACGGAAAGTTGTTATTGGTAATATATGTATTGAATATAGTCATCTTAAATTACTAGAAACAAATTTTGTACTCGATAATTTATAATTAATAGAATTATTATAAATTTCATCAATTTCAGGATAAAATAAAATTCATTCATAAAGTGTGAATATTAAACTAAAAATAATAATAGAAATTATAATGAAAATTTTGAAAGAACTTTCATATCTATCATTACTAACAAGAATCACTAATCTTGTAAAATAAAGAATTATAATTATAATACCACCAATTATAATTAAAAATATCATATAAGGGTATATTGATTCAGGACTTATTTGTATTATATTATATAAAATAGTTAAGATATATAAAAATAATAAAAATATTAATTTCATAGGATGTATTACTGAAAAAATTATTGTTAATACTAATGGAAGAAGTGAAAAAAATGAAGATAGAATTGGCTATAAAAGGGGGGGGGTTTATTCTTGATTTACAAAATTAATATTTCATTTAAATTATATAGCCTTATTATATATATATATATTTTATTATATTGAATTTCATTCTAATTTTGTTATCATTATTATTATTTTTCAAACAATATAATTATTTTTCAATAACTTTGATGAGATTAGAATTTTTTACTTTTTCTATTATATATAATATATATGTAATTAAGTTGATAGAAAATTTAGGTAAATATTCAATTATTTCATTTATAATTATAGTGGTTTGTGGAAGTGTAGTAGGTTTAACAATTATTGTTCAATTATTCGTGTTTTGGGTGTTGAAACTTACAATGAAATTAATCAAATTAATTAAAATGATAAAATTATCTTTATTTTGATTTTTTTTTTTTTTTTATTTCAGTGAAATATTCATAAAATATGAATTCAATTTTAATTTATTGAATTTAATAATAATTATTTCTTTTTGTTGAATATTTTTTATATTTTTATTATTATTTAAATTTGAAAAATTTCATTGGTTAGAAATTTATGATATAATTGAAGGATTTGATTATTTATCTTTTGGTTTAATTTTGTTAACAATATGAATGTTTTTGATAATATATTCAACTCTATTCAATGCAAATCACTCATTATTGATGATTATAAAAATTTTTAAAGATCTTATGTTCACTTTTTTCATTTTAGTATTCACTTTTTTTATAATAAATATATATTCATATATTTTTTTTTCTTTGAAATAAGATCAGTCCCAATTATATATGTAATTATAAATTGAGGGAATGTCGAAGAGCGAATTTCAGCAATATTTTATATAGTAATGTATACTTTGATTGGTTCAATACCTTTATTAATCATATTATTTTTAATTAATAATGACAATTTCACTTGAACATTTATGATAGATCATACTTTTAGATATGTTGGTTTTTTTTTATTTTCCTTTTATTTTAGCATTTTTAGTGAAAATACCTATATATTTATTTCATTTATGATTACCTAAAGCTCATGCTGAAGCTCCTGTTTTTGGTTCAATAATTTCAGCTGGTATTTTATTTAAATTAGGTAGTTATGGTTCATATCGGTTTTTAATTATTATTAAAGAAATAAATATATTTAATTATTTGATTATAAGAATCACATTTATTGGTATATTAAGTATTAGATTTATTTGTTCAATACAAATTGATATGAAAATATTGGTAGCTTATTCTTCTATTGTTCATATAGGATTATTAATAAATGGTTTAATAACAATATCTAAATTTGGATTTGAATTTCCAATTTTAATGAATATTGCTCATGGTTCATGTTCTACTGGATCACTTCATTTAGTTAATGTGGTTCATGAACGTTCAGGTAGACGAATTTTGTTTTTAAATAAAGGGTTAATGGTATTAATGCCATCAATATGTATTTTTTGATTTTTAATATGTTCATCAAATTTAGCTGCTCCTATTTCATTGGATTTAGTTAGTGAAATTTTTTTAATAAGGAGAATTATTATGTGAAATAAAATAATTTTATTATATTCAATAATTATTTGTTGTTTCAGTGCATCTTATAGATTATATTCATTTACAGTATTTCAACATGGTAAAATAAATAATTTAATAATAATATTCAATTCAGGGAAATTAATTGAATTTATGGTATTGATTTTTCATTGATTAACTTCAAATGTTATCATTTTAATAATATATTTATTTATTTGTTTAAATAGTTGAAATTGAAATATTGGATTGTGGATTCAAAGATATAAATACATTTGAGATAATTATATTAATTTATATATTATATATATTTATTATAGGAATATTATTATCAATAATTAGATTAGTTTTTTTTATTAATAATTTTGGAATTTTAATTAATTGAGGTTTATTGAGTATATTAAGAATATAAATTGATTTCAGTCTTCTTATTGATTGAATTTCTTCAAGATTTATAAGAATTGTTATATTGATTTCTTCAATAATTTTTATATATAGAATTCAATATATGGAAGGGGAAAAATTTTTCAATCGTTTTATATATTTAGTGTTGTTGTTTGTTTTATCAATGATGTTAATAATTTTGAGACCAAATATTTTAAGAATTTTGTTGGGGTGAGATGTTTGAGATTTAATTCCTTATTGTTCAGTAATTTTTTATCAAAATGTAATCCTATAAATTCTGGAATAGTTACTATTTTATCGAATCTAATTGGTGATGTTGGATTAATCATTATAATTGGGTTATTAATATCATGTGGTTCTTGAAGATTATTTTTGTATGAATTTGAATATGAATTAAATTTATTTGTAATAATAATTGCAGGTTCAACTAAAAGAGCTCAAATTCCTTTGATTTCATGATTGGCAATAGCTATAGCAGCTCCCACCCCAGTTTCATCTTTGGTTCATTCTTCAACTTTAGTTACTGCTGGGGTTTATTTATTTTTTCGATATAATATTTTATGATTAATAAATGAAATATTAATTCAGTATCATTGGTGAATATTTTTCTACTAGAAACAAATTTAGTACTCAATAATTTACGTTCACTTTTTTTATCTTAGTATTGACTTCATGCAAATTTCAAAATTAACGTTCATTTATAGACATCTCAAAGTAGAGAATAGATTTTAACTAAGATCTTACGACAATGTGAATTATTCATAATCTGTACACTAGAAATATATTATTGGTGAATATACTTCTACTAGAAACAAATTTAGTACTCAATAATTTACGTTCACTTTTTTGATTGTAGTATTCACTTTATGCAAATTCCAAGATCAACGTGCATTTATAGACATCTCAAACTAGAGAATAGATTTTACCTGAGATCTTACGACAATGTAAATTATTCATAATCTGTACAATAATATTATAATCCTATTATTATTTTTTTTTTGTTTACAAAAAATAATAATAGGATCAATATCAATTTTATAATTGATAAAATTTATATATATATATGAATAATTAATAACATATTTCACCTGATGGCGAAGATCGGAGTGTATATACCAAATGGAGGTGATCACTCTCGTTCGCATGACTGAGATCGTAGTGTTTCTACCTCAAGAATGAGAGTGCTTTTCCACCGATCTGGCTGAGAACAAGTTCGATATGCTTGATAGAGGGAATTGACTTCTCGGCCTGATGGCTGAGATCGGAGTGTGTATACAAGACGGAGGCGCCCGCTCTCTCGGTCGCATGACTGAGATCGAAGTGTTTCTCCCTTGAGAATGACAGTGCTTTTTCGACGGACTGGCTGGGAACAGGTTCGATATGCTTGATAGAGGAGATTATCTCCTCGGCCAGATGGCTAAGATCGGAGTGTCCCCACTCCAAGAATGAGAGAGCTTGCTCGACGATTTGGCTGTGAACAGGTTTGATATGCTTGATACAGGAGATTGACACCTCGGCCTGATGGCGAAGATCGGAGTGTATATACCACATGGAGGCGATCACTCTCGGTTGCATGACTGAGATCGTAGTGTTCCTACCTCAAGAATGAGAGTGTTTTCCCGACGATCTGCCTGAGAACAGGTTCGATATGCTTGATACAGGATATTGGCTTCTCGGCTTGATGGCTAAGATCGGAGTGTTCCTTCCTCAAAAATGAGAGTGCTTTTCCGACGCTCTGGCTGAGAACAGGTTTGATATGCTTGATACAGGAGATCGACTTGTCAGCCTGATGGTGAAGATCGGAGTGTCTCACTCGGCGGTCATCCAGTATCGGCATAACGCCGTGCTGACCGCCTGAGTGCGGCCTGCCGTCTCCCGGGGGAGAAAAAGGTCAACCAGCGGATCGAGGGCGTCGATCACGACTTTGGGGGTTTACGACCTCACTTGGTCATAAGACACGAACCCTCAAAGAGCATTGTGATAGTGGACGTTACCATCCCCCTCGAAAACCGGAGGGAGGCGATGTGGGAAGCCAGAGAGCGTAAATTTGCACACTATGCGCCTCTGGCTGAACACCTCCGCTCAAAAGGGTACCGCGTTGCTGTCCATGCGTTCGTAATAGGAGCGCTCGGCTCGCGAGATCCGTCCAATGAGGGGGTTCTTAGGCTGCTCAACGTCAGTCCACGCTACGCGCAGCTTATGCGCCGCCTCATGGTGTCGGAGACCATCCGCTTGTCACGCGACATATACGTTGAGCATGTTTCCGGCGCGCGCCAGTATCAGGCGCCGTCCACACCCCGAAGGTTAGCTGGAGCTGAAGCGGCTCAAGAAAATTCGGTCGATTGATCCACCGCACGCTTGCGTGCTCCTCTGTCAATTTTTTTTGTGTTATGTGTGGGTATGAATGCGTTTTTCTCTTAATAATTCAAGATTAATAATGGCATTGCCAAGCCAGCAACTTCTTTTCTTTTTTTCTCCTTAGTGTGTGAATGAGCGTGTGAATGCCGCGAACTTATTTTATACACCTGTGATGATTTTATCCTGTCCCCCGCGGATGACCCTGGTGTGCCTTTTAACTGTTAGTCTCTGTATGGAAAATCTGTGATTCAGCCGCCAGGGTCAAGATTTTAACTGATTTTAATTATAGAAATTTACGTTTAGTTATACAATTTTATTTATACAATTCTATTTGTACAATTTATATATACACTTGTGTTTATGTATTTATTTATCCATTTATGTATTTATCTATTCATCTATTTATCTATTTATCTATTCATTCATGCATGTATACACTGTGATAGCTCCGCGGGGGCAATTACTACTATCTTATGTCTAGGTCAAGTTCATAGGTCTGGCTGCTCCAGGGGGTACGTTATCGATAAGACTGAGCCAAATGTGATATAGGTGGGCCAGGTGGGGCCACCCATTTTTATTGTGAAATTTAACGCTAAAGACTGAAGCTACTCAATAGCCCATAGGTGGGCTACAATATATTTATTAGAGCACCCCCTGGAGCCAGATGATTATTATTATTAGTATTTATTTTTCGCGAACGTGATGTATTTGTACTTTTTTTTTTATTTATGTTAACGATGATAAGCCAGGCCTCAGTGCCATACTGTATTCGCCCCCGGGGGTCAAACCCTGGTGAGCATTTTTCGGAAAATAAAGTTTAATATACCACGTGGAGACCCTCGCTGTCTCGGTCGCATGACTGAGATTGTGGTGTTTTTTTTTTCATTGCAATACACGGGTTAGCACCCTTCGATATAAAAAGTAAATACAGAGTCAATACAAGACAGCGTCCGAAGACGCATAAAATACACTTACAATATGGTCATGCATTAACCGACGGTTTAAACCGATTCAAGGAAACACCAAACAATCCCATAGACCGATCGAAATTATTTGCTAATTCACAAATGCGAGAGATCGGATCATAATTTCCAAATCAAGATTTAAATTGTACAGGTCTGAATAGAAGCGCTCTCCTAACTGGTCTACCGGGGATGTTGAAATTAACTTTACTCAGCAATGACTCGCAATCAAGAAAACCATTAATCAATTTCGAAAGGAATAGGAGATCATTCATTCGTCTCCACTCTTCGAGAGTAGTTAAATTCATTCTGTGAAGAATTCTGGAGTAATCATGGTCAGAATATCTCATAGGGCAGCCTATTCTAAAAGCAGCAGAGCGTAAAAACTTGTGTTGCACACTCTCAATCATTCTAATATCCTTCTTCAAGTACGGAGACCAGATAGGGGACGCATATTCAAGATACGGTCTAATTAAAGAGGAATATAGTACTTTTAATGACCTAACATCTTTGAAATCACTAGAAAATCTTCTGACGAAGCCGAGATTTCTCATCGCAGTACCACAAGCTTTCACAGAATGCTCAGAAAAATCCAATTCATCATTTATAGTTACACCAAGATCAACATAAGGTTTAACAGTATTCAATGTAACATTTGCAATCTTGTAGGAGAATATGAGAGGATTCCTTGACCGCGAGATTCTCATTACACAGCATTTTTCTAAGTTCAGATGCAGAGAATTACGGGTGCACCAAGAATCTAATCTCGATAATACTGACTGTAAGTGATGGACATCCGCAAGACATTTTATGTTTTCGAAGATTTTTAGATCATCAGCAAATAACAGGGAATCACAATCATTGAGAACCTGCCCAATGTCATTTATGAATAGCAAAAATAAAAGTGGGCCAAGGTGGGATCCCTGGGGCACTCCCGAAGAAGGTATAATCGGTTCAGGAAAACAGTTCCGAACTTTTACCATCTGCACCCGATCAGTTAAGTAACTCTGGAACCAAAGTTCCAGATCACCAGATAATCCAAAGCTACTCAACTCAGATAGAAGAACGCTGTGAGATACAGTATCAAACGCTTTACTGGAATCAGTGTGAATAACATCAACTTGTGAGTTATTCTCCAGCGCAATGGCGGTGTAATAACAGAAAGCAGCCAAATTCGTAGTAGTAGACCTCATTGACATGGAACCATGTTGTTCCGGGATGATAAGAGGAGACAACAAAAGAGTAATCTTGTCAACAACCACGCGCTCAAAAATCTTAGACATAACATTTAAAATACTTATAGGTCTATAATTCTTAGCATCCAGTTTATTACCATGCTTGAAAGAAGGAGAGATCAGGCTCGTTTTCAATTCAGCAAGGAACATCCGGAAGATAGAGATTTATTAAAGATAATCCAAAGCGGTGGAGGAAGAATAAATTTGCAAGACTTGAACAGCAACGGCGGAAGGCCATCAAATCCTGGGCCCTTGCTCGTATCTAACGAATCAAGAACAGAGTAGATCTCTCACATGGTAATATCCTAATCAGAAAGCATGTTAAATGACATATCATGTCTAGAATGGTTAACATTAACCGAGTTATGTGAAGCAAAAACCGATGAAAAGTGATCAGCAAAAAGGTTAGCCATTCCAGCTGCAGAGTCAGCAACTACATCATTTAACATGATAGTACTAGGTGAGTCATTAAATGAACGCTTACTGTTAACAAAATTCCAAAAAGATTTAACATCCTTTTGAATATTAGTCCCAACTTGGCGAATGTAATTCGAATAATAAGCCCGAGCTCGTGATTTACATTGAGCACGCAAAAAAGAGAACGCTAAATAATCGCCGCGACTTTAAGATGATTTGCAAATCATATGGGCAAATTTCTCTCTTCTAATTAATTTTTTGAGCTCAGGAGTAAACCAAAGAGGATGATTAGATCTTCTGATCAATGTTTTCGGAACGTACAACTCAATAGCCACAGGAAGTCGATCATACAAAAAACCAATAGCAGTATTTATATCCATGCATTTTAACCCCAAATCCCAATCAATTTGATCCAAATGCTGCCGTATGGAGGAAAATCAGCCAATTTATAATTGTACCGGTACGTGTCGGTACAAGACAAAGATCTCAATGAAAGAGAATACAATCTAATTTCAATAGGGGGATGATAAGCATCACAATGTACGAGGTAATCAAACGGACTAATAGTTTCAACATACTCGGTGGTAAAAATCAAGTCCAGCATACCATTGAAATCATTGAAAATATTGTTTTTTCTATGTAAATCAAAGTAGTTGAAATATTGAGTCAAAATCTCCACCGAAGACCTTTCATTCAGTGTCACACCAGGACGAAACGATGCCGTTAGAGAAGAGTCGTCATTGCGCCAAACCACATGCGGAAGATTGTAGTCACCGAAGAGGAAAATTGAAGAATCATAATCCTGACACAGTACCTCGGGCAGAGAAACACAATGTTCAAGGTACAGAGATGATGATGAGGCAGGGGGGAAGTAACTTGCTCCAATAAAAACAGACTTCGAATTAAACTGCAGCTTGACAAGAATATGTTCCACGCTAGTAGGCGGCAAATCAACCAATGCACTATTCAAATACTTTTTGACCGCAATCAGCACACCACCACCTCGAGAAAAAACACTGGTGCGCCTGCTCCTGTCCAACCGATACAAGACAATCATTGAAGGACAATTCTTCATCAGATATGTTATCCGTTAACCAGGTTTCAGAGAAGATAATGACATCATACGTTGAAGTAAGAGATGAAAGTGAAATTTGCAAATCTTGAGGTTTAGTACGAAGACCACGAACATTCTGATAGTATATCAAAGGGTGAGTTATAGGTTTTTTTTCTGGGGCACAGTACGCGTGACAACAATCGTTGGCAATCCATTTATATACTTGATTGTTTTGTTGGTATCACCACCATCGATCAGATTCTTGAGTTCCACCTGTAACGTGGTTAAATAATTTCTTTCTTAAACAGTTCGATCTTGATAAATTTTAAACGGTCCATTGTGATTAGATTTACATTTCAAGATATTTATAACATCCTGAGATGATGGGAAAGAAACACAAATAGGTCTGTGTTTGTTTGCAACCTTTTTATCGATTCTATGCAACCTAATATTATCATGAACGGAAGGATTGATATTTCGGAGTAGTGTTTTCACCTTCGCTGCATCATTCTGCTGTTGATTGTCCGGCGTCTCATCAATACCAACAATAATAATATTGCGAGATCGCTTCTGTCGCTCGTTGACTTCATGAATAATCGTTTCAAGATCACAAGAATCGCGGTCTTGTTTTGAAACGTCGAGTTTGTTCTCAACTTCGGTCAATCTTGCAGTGAGGGAAAGAATAGTTTGACTAAGAGAAACTATTTTGTCCTCGTAAACCCGAGCCATTTCATCACGAAATTTCGAAAATTCTTCATGGATGAGCTCCTTTATATATACCAGCAGAGAGGAGTCTTCTGCCAAAGATGAATCAATTTGATGTGAAGAAGCATCTGAACAATCGATGAGTTTGTTCACAATCCACCGATGATTACATCTGTGCACACATCCTGGATGCGAATGAATATTACACGTATGACAGCTCACAGGATGAGAGACAGGTTTAGTACAACCTTTACAGATTTTCTTATCTCGTTGTGACATTTTGAATATATGAAAAGATCAAAACGTAGAGCAGATGATAATCACTGGTACTAGTAACACACAACACACATACACGAGTAATGGCCTGTTTATTGTTTTCGTTTCACACAACGAAGCGGCAATGTACGTGACACTTTGTATGTTAGGCTACTGTATCCGGGAGACGAAACTTTTCGACAAATGATGATTTCGAATCAGTAGAAACGTGGAAGATGAGGCACAATGAGAACCTTGAGAATGGGAGTGCTTTCTTGACAATCTGGCTGAGAACAGGTTCGATATGCTCGATAGAGGGAATTGACTTCTCGGCCTGATGGCTAAGATCGGAGTATTCCTACATCAAAAATGAGATTGCTCCCTCGACGAGCTGCCTGAAAAGTGGTTTTATGTACTCGATACGGGAGATTGACTCTTCGGCCTGATGGCTCAGATCAGAGTATTCCTTCCTTAAAAATGAGATTGCTCGCTCGACGATCTAGCTGGGAACAGGTTTCATATGCTTGATACAGGAGATTGACTCCTCGCCCTGATGGCTGGAATCGGAGTGTATATACCATATGGAAGCGATCGCTCTCGGTGGCACGACTAAGATCGTAGTATTCCCACCTCCAAAATGACATTGCTCGCTCGACGATCTGGCTGAGAACAAGTTCGATATGCTCGATAGAAGGAATTGACTTCTCGGCCTGATGACTCAGATCAGAGTATTCCTACCTCCAAAATGAGATTTCTCGCTCCACAATCTCGCTGGGAACAGGTTTGATATGCTTGATACAGGAGATTGACTCCTCGCCCTGATGGCTGAAATCGGAGTGTATATACCATATGGAAGCGATCGCTCTCGTTCGCAGGACTAAGATCGTAGTATTCCCACCTCAAAAATGACATTGCTCGCTCGACGAGCTGCCTGAGAACAGGTTTTATGTACTCGATACGGGAGATTCACTCTTCGGCCTGATGGCTCAGATCAGAGTATTCCTTCCTTAGAAATGAGATTGCTCGCTCGACGATCTAGCTGGGAACAGGTTTCATATGCTTGATACAGGAGATTGACTCCTCGCCCTGATGGCTGAAATCGGAGTGTATATACCTTATGGAAGCGATCGCTCTCGGTCGCACGACTAAGATCGTAGTATTCCCACCTCAAAAATGACATTGCTCGCTCGACGATCTGGCTGAGAACAGGTTCGATATGCTCGATAGAAGGAATTGACTCCTCGGCCTGATGACTCAGATCAGAGTATTCCTACCTCCAAAATGAGATTTCTCGCTCCACAATCTCGCTGAGTACAGGTTTGATATGCTTGATACAGGAGATTGACTCCTCGCCCTGATGGCTGAAATCGGAGTGTATATACCATATGGAAGCGATCGCTCTCGGTCGCACGACTAAGATCGTAGTATTCCCACCTCAAAAATGACATTGCTCGCTCGACGATCTGGCTGAGAACAGGTTCGATATGCTCGATAGAAGGAATTGACTCCTCGGCCTGATGACTCAGATCAGAGTATTCCTACATCGAAAATGAGATTGCTCCCCCGACGAGCTGCCTGAAAAGTGGTTTTATGTACTCGATACGGGAGATTGACTCTTCGGCCTGATGGCTCAGATCAGAGTATTCCTTCCTTAAAAATGAGATTGCTCGGTCGACGATCTAGCTGGGAACAGGTTTCATATGCTTGATACAGGAGATACTTTATGGAAGCGATCGCTCTCGGTCGCACGACTAAGACGCTTCTCGGCCTGATGGCTAAGATCGGAGTATTCCTACATCAAGAATCAGATTGCTCCCTCGACGAGCTGCCTGAAAACAGGTTTTATGTACTCGATACGGGAGATTCACTCTTCGGCCTGATGGCTCAGATCAGAGTATTCCTTCCTTAAAAATGAGATTGCTCGCTCGACGATCTAGCTGGGAACAGGTTTCATATGCTTGATACAGGAGATTGACTCCTCGCCCTGATGGCTGGAATCGGAGTGTATATACCATATGAAAGCGATCGCTCTCGGTCGCACGACAAAGATCGTAGTATTCCCACCTCAAAAATGACATTGCTCGCTCGACGATCTGGCTGAGAACAGGTTCGATATGCTCGATAGAAGGAATTGACTCCTCGGCCTGATGACTCAGATCAGAGTATTCCTACCTCCAAAATGAGATTTCTCCCTCCACGATCTCGCTGAGAACAGGTTTGATATGCTTGATACAGGAGATTGACTCCTCGCCCTGATGGCTGAAATCGGAGTGTATATACCATATGGAAGCGATCGCTCTCGGTCGCACGACTAAGATCGCTTCTCGGCCTGATGGCTAAGAATGGAGTATTCCTACATGAAAAATGAGATTGCTCCCTCGACGAGCTGTCTGAAAACAGGTTTTATGTACTCGATACGGGAGATTGACTCTTCGGCCTGATGGCTCAGATCAGAGTATTCCTTCCTTGAAAATGAGATTGCTCGCTCGACGATCTAGCTGGGAACAGGTTTCATATGCTTGATACAGGAGATTGACTCCTCGCCCTGATGGCTGAAATCGGAGTGTATATACCATATGGAAGCGATCGCTCTCGGTCGCACGACTAAGATCGTAGTATTCCCACCTCAAAAATGACATTGCTCGCTCGACGATCTGGCTGAGAACAGGTTCGATATGCTCGATAGAAGGAATTGACTTCTCGGCCTGATGACTCAGATCAGAGTATTCCTACCTCCAAAATGAGATTTCTCGCTCCACGATCTCGCTGAGAACAGGTTTGATATGCTTGATACAGGAGATTGACTTCTCGGCCTGATGGCTGAGATCGGAGTGTATATACTTTATGGGAGCGATCGCTCGCGGTCGCACGACTAAGATCGTAGTATTCCCACCTCAAAAATGACATTGCTCGCTCGACGATCTGGCTGACAACAGGTTCGATATGCTCGATAGAAGGAATTGACTTCTCGGCCTGATGACTCAGATCGGAGTATTCCTACCTCCAAAATGAGATTTCTCGCTCCACGATCTCGCTGAGAACAGGTTTGATATGCTTGATACAGGAGATTGACTTCTCGGCCTGATGGCTGAGATCGGAGTGTATATACCATATGGAAGCGATCGCTCTCGGTCGCACGACTAAGATCGCTTCTCGGCCTGATGGCTAAGAATGGAGTATTCCTACATGAAAAATGAGATTGCTCCCTCGACGAGCTGTCTGAAAACAGGTTTTATGTACTCGATACGGGAGATTCACTCTTCGGCCTGATGGCTCAGATCAGAGTATTCCTTCCTTAAAAATGAGATTGCTCGCTCGACGATCTAGCTGGGAACAGGTTTCATATGCTTGATACAGGAGATTGACTCCTCGCCCTGATGGCTGGAATCGGAGTGTATATACCATATGAAAGCGATCGCTCTCGGTCGCACGACAAAGATCGTAGTATTCCCACCTCAAAAATGACATTGCTCGCTCGACGATCTGGCTGAGAACAGGTTCGATATGCTCGATAGAAGGAATTGACTCCTCGGCCTGATGACTCAGATCAGAGTATTCCTACCTCCAAAATGAGATTTCTCGCTCCACGATCTCGCTGAGAACAGGTTTGATATGCTTGATACAGGAGATTGACTTCTCGGCCTGATGGCTGAGATCGGAGTGTATATACTTTATGGAAGCGATCGCTCTCGGTCGCACGACTAAGATCGTAGTATTCTCACCTCAAAAATGACATTGCTCGCTCGACGATCTGGCTGAGAACAGGTTCGATATGCTCGATAGAAGGAATTGACTTCTCGGCCTGATGACTCAGATCAGAGTATTCCTACCTCCAAAATGAGATTTCTCGCTCCACGATCTCGCTGAGAACAGGTTTGATATGCTTGATACAGGAGATTGACTTCTCGGCCTGATGGCTGAGATCGGAGTGTATATACTTTATGGGAGCGATCGCTCGCGGTCGCACGACTAAGATCGTAGTATTCCCACCTCAAAAATGACATTGCTCGCTCGACGATCTGGCTGACAACAGGTTCGATATGCTCGATAGAAGGAATTGACTTCTCGGCCTGATGACTCAGATCGGAGTATTCCTACCTCCAAAATGAGATTTCTCGCTCCACGATCTCGCTGAGAACAGGTTTGATATGCTTGATACAGGAGATTGACTTCTCGGCCTGATGGCTGAGATCGGAGTGTATATACTTTATGGAAGCGATCGCTCTCGGTCGCACGACTAAGATCGTAGTATTCTCACCTCAAAAATGACATTGCTCGCTCGACGATCTGGCTGAGAACAGGTTCGATATGCTCGATAGAAGGAATTGACTCCTCGGCCTGATGACTCAGATCAGAGTATTCCTACATCGAAAATGAGATTGCTCCCTCGACGAGCTGCCTGAAAAGTGGTTTTATGTACTCGATACGGGAGATTGACTCTTCGGCCTGATGGCTCAGATCAGAGTATTCCTTCCTTAAAAATGAGATTGCTCGGTCGACGATCTAGCTGGGAACAGGTTTCATATGCTTGATACAGGAGATACTTTATGGAAGCGATCGCTCTCGGTCGCACGACTAAGATCGCTTCTCGGCCTGATGGCTAAGATCGGAGTATTCCTACATCAAGAATCAGATTGCTCCCTCGACGAGCTGCCTGAAAACAGGTTTTATGTACTCAATACGGGAGATTCACTCTTCGGCCTGATGGCTCAGATCAGAGTATTCCTTCCTTAGAAATGAGATTGCTCGCTCGACGATCTAGCTGGGAACAGGTTTCATATGCTTGATACAGGAGATTGACTCCTCGCCCTGATGGCTGAAATCGGAGTGTATATACCTTATGGAAGCGATCGCTCTCGGTCGCACGACTAAGATCGTAGTATTCCCACCTCAAAAATGACATTGCTCGCTCGACGATCTGGCTGAGAACAGGTTCGATATGCTCGATAGAAGGAATTGACTCCTCGGCCTGATGACTCAGATCAGAGTATTCCTACCTCCAAAATGAGATTTCTCGCTCCACGATCTCGCTGAGTACAGGTTTGATATGCTTGATACAGGAGATTGACTCCTCGCCCTGATGGCTGAAATCGGAGTGTATATACCATATGGAAGCGATCGCTCTCGGTCGCACGACTAAGATCGTAGTATTCTCACCTCAAAAATGACATTGCTCGCTCGACGATCTGGCTGAGAACAGGTTCGATATGCTCGATAGAAGGAATTGACTTCTCGGCCTGATGACTCAGATCAGAGTATTCCTACCTCCAAAATGAGATTTCTCGCTCCACGATCTCGCTGAGAACAGGTTTGATATGCTTGATACAGGAGATTGACTTCTCGGCCTGATGGCTGAGATCGGAGTGTATATACTTTATGGGAGCGATCGCTCGCGGTCGCACGACTAAGATCGTAGTATTCCCACCTCAAAAATGACATTGCTCGCTCGACGATCTGGCTGACAACAGGTTCGATATGCTCGATAGAAGGAATTGACTTCTCGGCCTGATGACTCAGATCAGAGTATTCCTACCTCCAAAATGAGATTTCTCGCTCCACGATCTCGCTGAGAACAGGTTTGATATGCTTGATACAGGAGATTGACTTCTCGGCCTGATGGCTGAGATCGGAGTGTATATACTTTATGGAAGCGATCGCTCTCGGTCGCACGACTAAGATCGTAGTATTCCCACCTCAAAAATGACATTGCTCGCTCGACGATCTGGCTGAGAACAGGTTCGATATGCTCGTTGGAAGGAATTGACTCCTCGGCCTGATGACTCAGATCAGAGTATTCCTACATCGAAAATGAGATTGCTCCCTCGACGAGCTGCCTGGGAAGTGGTTTTATGTACTCGATACGGGAGATTGACTCTTCGGCCTGATGGCTCAGATCAGAGTATTCCTTCCTTAAAAATGAGATTGCTCGGTCGACGATCTAGCTGGTAACAGGTTTCATATGCTTGATACAGGAGATACTTTATGGAAGCGATCGCTCTCGGTCGCACGACTAAGATCGCTTCTCGGCCTGATGGCTAAGATCGGAGTATTCCTACATCAAGAATCAGATTGCTCCCTCGACGAGTTGCCTGAAAACAGGTTTTATGTACTCGATACGGGAGATTCACTCTTCGGCCTGATGGCTCAGATCAGAGTATTCCTTCCTTAAAAATGAGATTGCTCGCTCGACGATCTAGCTGGGAAATGGTTTCATATGCTTGATACAGGAGATTGACTCCTCGCCCTGATGGCTGGAATCGGAGTGTATATACCATATGAATGCGATCGCTCTCGGTCGCACGACAAAGATCGTAGTATTCCCACCTCAAAAATGACATTGCTCACTCGACGATCTGGCTGAGAACAGGTTCGATATGCTCCATAGAAGGAATTGACTTCTCGGCCTGATGACTCAGATCAGAGTATTCCTACCTCCAAAATGAGATTTCTCGCTCCACGATCTCGCTGAGAACAGGTTTGATATGCTTGATACAGGAGATTGACTCCTCGCCCTGATGACTGAAATCGGAGTGTATATACCATATGGAAGCGATCGCTCTCGGTCGCACGACTAAGATCGTAGTATTCCCACCTCAAAAATGACATTGCTCGCTCGACGATCTGGCTGACAACAGGTTCGATATGCTCGATAGAAGGAATTGACTTCTCGGCCTGATGACTCAGATCAGAGTATTCCTACCTCCAAAATGAGATTTCTCGCTCCACGATCTCGCTGAGAACAGGTATGATATACTTGATACAGGAGATTGACTTCTCGGCCTGATGGCTGAGATCGGAGTGTATATACTTTATGGAAGCGATCGCTCTCGGTCGCACGACTAAGATCGTAGTATTCCCACCTCGAAAATGACATTGCTCGCTCGACGATCTGGCTGAGAACAGGTTCGATATGCTCGATAGAAGGAATTGACTCCTCGGCCTGATGACTCAGATCAGAGTATTCCTACATCGAAAATGAGATTGCTCCCTCGACGAGCTGCCTGAAAAGTGGTTTTATGTACTCGATACGGGAGATTGACTCTTCGGCCTGATGGCTCAGATCAGAGTATTCCTTCCTTAAAAATGAGATTGCTCGGTCGACGATCTAGCTGGGAACAGGTTTCATATGCTTGATACAGGAGATACTTTATGGAAGCGATCGCTCTCGGTCGCACGACTAAGATCGCTTCTCGGCCTGATGGCTAAGATCGGAGTATTCCTACATCAAGAATCAGATTGCTCCCTCGACGAGCTGCCTGAAAACAGGTTTTATGTACTCAATACGGGAGATTCACTCTTCGGCCTGATGGCTCAGATCAGAGTATTCCTTCCTTAGAAATGAGATTGCTCGCTCGACGATCTAGCTGGGAACAGGTTTCATATGCTTGATACAGGAGATTGACTCCTCGCCCTGATGGCTGAAATCGGAGTGTATATACCTTATGGAAGCGATCGCTCTCGGTCGCACGACTAAGATCGTAGTATTCCCACCTCAAAAATGACATTGCTCGCTCGACGATCTGGCTGAGAACAGGTTCGATATGCTCGATAGAAGGAATTGACTCCTCGGCCTGATGACTCAGATCAGAGTATTCCTACCTCCAAAATGAGATTTCTCGCTCCACGATCTCGCTGAGTACAGGTTTGATATGCTTGATACAGGAGATTGACTCCTCGCCCTGATGGCTGAAATCGGAGTGTATATACCATATGGAAGCGATCGCTCTCGGTCGCACGACTAAGATCGTAGTATTCTCACCTCAAAAATGACATTGCTCGCTCGACGATCTGGCTGAGAACAGGTTCGATATGCTCGATAGAAGGAATTGACTTCTCGGCCTGATGACTCAGATCAGAGTATTCCTACCTCCAAAATGAGATTTCTCGCTCCACGATCTCGCTGAGAACAGGTTTGATATGCTTGATACAGGAGATTGACTTCTCGGCCTGATGGCTGAGATCGGAGTGTATATACTTTATGGGAGCGATCGCTCGCGGTCGCACGACTAAGATCGTAGTATTCCCACCTCAAAAATGACATTGCTCGCTCGACGATCTGGCTGACAACAGGTTCGATATGCTCGATAGAAGGAATTGACTTCTCGGCCTGATGACTCAGATCAGAGTATTCCTACCTCCAAAATGAGATTTCTCGCTCCACGATCTCGCTGAGAACAGGTTTGATATGCTTGATACAGGAGATTGACTTCTCGGCCTGATGGCTGAGATCGGAGTGTATATACTTTATGGAAGCGATCGCTCTCGGTCGCACGACTAAGATCGTAGTATTCCCACCTCAAAAATGACATTGCTCGCTCGACGATCTGGCTGAGAACAGGTTCGATATGCTCGTTAGAAGGAATTGACTCCTCGGCCTGATGACTCAGATCAGAGTATTCCTACATCGAAAATGAGATTGCTCCCTCGACGAGCTGCCTGGAAAGTGGTTTTATGTACTCGATACGGGAGATTGACTCTTCGGCCTGATGGCTCAGATCAGAGTATTCCTTCCTTAAAAATGAGATTGCTCGGTCGACGATCTAGCTGGTAACAGGTTTCATATGCTTGATACAGGAGATACTTTATGGAAGCGATCGCTCTCGGTCGCACGACTAAGATCGCTTCTCGGCCTGATGGCTAAGATCGGAGTATTCCTACATCAAGAATCAGATTGCTCCCTCGACGAGCTGCCTGAAAACAGGTTTTATGTACTCGATACGGGAGATTCACTCTTCGGCCTGATGGCTCAGATCAGAGTATTCCTTCCTTAAAAATGAGATTGCTCGCTCGACGATCTAGCTGGGAAATGGTTTCATATGCTTGATACAGGAGATTGACTCCTCGCCCTGATGGCTGGAATCGGAGTGTATATACCATATGGAAGCGATCGCTCTCGGTCGCACGACTAAGATCGTAGTATTCTCACCTCAAAAATGACATTGCTCGCTCGACGATCTGGCTGAGAACAGGTTCGATATGCTCGATAGAAGGAATTGACTTCTCGGCCTGATGACTCAGATCAGAGTATTCCTACCTCCAAAATGAGATTTCTCGCTCCACGATCTCGCTGAGAACAGGTTTGATATGCTTGATACAGGAGATTGACTTCTCGGCCTGATGGCTGAGATCGGAGTGTATATACTTTATGGGAGCGATCGCTCGCGGTCGCACGACTAAGATCGTAGTATTCCCACCTCAAAAATGAAATTGCTCGCTCGACGATCTGGCTGACAACAGGTTCGATATGCTCGATAGAAGGAATTGACTTCTCGGCCTGATGACTCAGATCAGAGTATTCCTACCTCCAAAATGAGATTTCTCGCTCCACGATCTCGCTGAGAACAGGTTTGATATGCTTGATACAGGAGATTGACTTCTCGGCCTGATGGCTGAGATCGGAGTGTATATACTTTATGGAAGCGATCGCTCTCGGTCGCACGACTAAGATCGTAGTATTCCCACCTCAAAAATGACATTGCTCGCTCGACGATCTGGCTGAGAACAGGTTCGATATGCTCGTTAGAAGGAATTGACTCCTCGGCCTGATGACTCAGATCAGAGTATTCCTACATCGAAAATGAGATTGCTCCCTCGACGAGCTGCCTGGAAAGTGGTTTTATGTACTCGATACGGGAGATTGACTCTTCGGCCTGATGGCTCAGATCAGAGTATTCCTTCCTTAAAAATGAGATTGCTCGGTCGACGATCTAGCTGGTAACAGGTTTCATATGCTTGATACAGGAGATACTTTATGGAAGCGATCGCTCTCGGTCGCACGACTAAGATCGCTTCTCGGCCTGATGGCTAAGATCGGAGTATTCCTACATCAAGAATCAGATTGCTCCCTCGACGAGCTGCCTGAAAACAGGTTTTATGTACTCGATACGGGAGATTCACTCTTCGGCCTGATGGCTCAGATCAGAGTATTCCTTCCTTAAAAATGAGATTGCTCGCTCGACGATCTAGCTGGGAAATGGTTTCATATGCTTGATACAGGAGATTGACTCCTCGCCCTGATGGCTGGAATCGGAGTGTATATACCATATGAAAGCGATCGCTCGGTCGCACGACAAAGATCGTAGTATTCCCACCTCAAAATGACATTGCTCACTCGACGATCTGGCTGAGAACAGGTTCGATATGCTCGATAGAAGGAATTGACTTCTCGGCCTGATGACTCAGATCAGAGTATTCCTACCTCCAAAATGAGATTTCGCTCCACGATCTCGCTGAGAACAGGTTTGATATGCTTGATACAGGAGATTGACTCCTCGCCCTGATGACTGAAATCGGAGTGTATATACCATATGGAAGCGATCGCTCTCGGTCGCACGACTAAGATCGTAGTATTCCCACCTCAAAAATGACATTGCTCGCTCGACGATCTGGCTGACAACAGGTTCGATATGCTCGATAGAAGGAATTGACTTCTCGGCCTGATGACTCAGATCAGAGTATTCCTACCTCCAAAATGAGATTTCTCGCTCCACGATCTCGCTGAGAACAGGTTTAATATACTTGATACAGGAGATTGACTTCTCGGCCTGATGGCTGAGATCGGAGTGTATATACTTTATGGAAGCGATCGCTCTCGGTCGCACGACTAAGATCGTAGTATTCCCACCTCGAAAATGACATTGCTCGCTCGACGATCTGGCTGAGAACAGGTTCGATATGCTCGATAGAAGGAATTGACTCCTCGGCCTGATGACTCAGATCAGAGTATTCCTACATCGAAAATGAGATTGCTCCCTCGACGAGCTGCCTGAAAAGTGGTTTTATGTACTCGATACGGGAGATTGACTCTTCGGCCTGATGGCTCAGATCAGAGTATTCCTTCCTTAGAAATGAGATTGCTCGCTCGACGATCTAGCTGGGAACAGGTTTCATATGCTTGATACAGGAGATTGACTCCTCGCCCTGATGGCTGAAATCGGAGTGTATATACCTTATGGAAGCGATCGCTCTCGGTCGCACGACTAAGATCGTAGTATTCCCACCTCAAAAATGACATTGCTCGCTCGACGATCTGGCTGAGAACAGGTTCGATATGCTCGATAGGAGGAATTGACTCCTCGGCCTGATGACTCAGATCAGAGTATTCCTACCTCCAAAATGAGATTTCTCGCTCCACGATCTCGCTGAGTACAGGTTTGATATGCTTGATACAGGAGATTGACTCCTCGCCCTGATGGCTGAAATCGGAGTGTATATACCATATGGAAGCGATCGCTCTCGGTCGCACGACTAAGATCGTAGTATTCTCACCTCAAAAATGACTTTGCTCGCTCGACGATCTGGCTGAGAACAGGTTCGATATGCTCGATAGAAGGAATTGACTTCTCGGCCTGATGACTCAGATCAGAGTATTCCTACCTCCAAAATGAGATTGCTCCCTCGACGAGCTGCCTGGAAAGTGGTTTTATGTACTCGATACGGGAGATTGACTCTTCGGCCTGATGGCTCAGATCAGAGTATTCCTTCCTTAAAAATGAGATTGCTCGGTCGACGATCTAGCTGGTAACAGGTTTCATATGCTTGATACAGGAGATACTTTATGGAAGCGATCGCTCTCGGTCGCACGACTAAGATCGCTTCTCGGCCTGATGGCTAAGATCGGAGTATTCCTACATCAAGAATCAGATTGCTCCCTCGACGAGCTGCCTGAAAACAGGTTTTATGTACTCGATACGGGAGATTCACTCTTCGGCCTGATGGCTCAGATCAGAGTATTCCTTCCTTAAAAATGAGATTGCTCGCTCGACGATCTAGCTGGGAAATGGTTTCATATGCTTGATACAGGAGATTGACTCCTCGCCCTGATGGCTGGAATCGGAGTGTATATACCATATGAAAGCGATCGCTCTCGGTCGCACGACAAAGATCGTAGTATTCCCACCTCAAAAATGACATTGCTCACTCGACGATCTGGCTGAGAACAGGTTCGATATGCTCGATAGAAGGAATTGACTTCTCGGCCTGATGACTCAGATCAGAGTATTCCTACCTCCAAAATGAGATTTCTCGCTCCACGATCTCGCTGAGAACAGGTTTGATATGCTTGATACAGGAGATTGACTCCTCGCCCTGATGACTGAAATCGGAGTGTATATACCATATGGAAGCGATCGCTCTCGGTCGCACGACTAAGATCGTAGTATTCCCACCTCAAAAATGACATTGCTCGCTCGACGATCTGGCTGACAACAGGTTCGATATGCTCGATAGAAGGAATTGACTTCTCGGCCTGATGACTCAGATCAGAGTATTCCTACCTCCAAAATGAGATTTCTCGCTCCACGATCTCGCTGAGAACAGGTTTGATATACTTGATACAGGAGATTGACTTCTCGGCCTGATGGCTGAGATCGGAGTGTATATACTTTATGGAAGCGATCGCTCTCGGTCGCACGACTAAGATCGTAGTATTCCCACCTCGAAAATGACATTGCTCGCTCGACGATCTGGCTGAGAACAGGTTCGATATGCTCGATAGAAGGAATTGACTCCTCGGCCTGATGACTCAGATCAGAGTATTCCTACATCGAAAATGAGATTGCTCCCTCGACGAGCTGCCTGAAAAGTGGTTTTATGTACTCGATACGGGAGATTGACTCTTCGGCCTGATGGCTCAGATCAGAGTATTCCTTCCTTAAAAATGAGATTGCTCGGTCGACGATCTAGCTGGTAACAGGTTTCATATGCTTGATACAGGAGATACTTTATGGAAGCGATCGCTCTTGGTCGCACGACTAAGGTCGCTTCTCGGCCTGATGGCTAAGATCGGAGTATTCCTACATCAAGAATCAGATTGCTCCCTCGACGAGCTGCCTGAAAACAGGTTTTATGTACTCGATACGGGAGATTCACTCTTCGGCCTGATGGCTCAGATCAGAGTATTCCTTCCTTAAAAATGAGATTGCTCGCTCGACGATCTAGCTGGGAAATGGTTTCATATGCTTGATACAGGAGATTGACTCCTCGCCCTGATGGCTGGAATCGGAGTGTATATACCATATGAAAGCGATCGCTCTCGGTCGCACGACAAAGATCGTAGTATTCCCACCTCAAAAATGACATTGCTCACTCGACGATCTGGCTGAGAACAGGTTCGATATGCTGGATAGAAGGAATTGACTTCTCGGCCTGATGACTCAGATCAGAGTATTCCTACCTCCAAAATGAGATTTCTCGCTCCACGATCTCGCTGAGAACAGGTTTGATATGCTTGATACGGGAGATTGACTCCTCGCCCTGATGGCTGAAATCGGAGTGTATATACCATATGGAAGCGATCGCTCTCGGTCGCACGACTAAGATCGCTTCTCGGCCTGATGGCTAAGAATGGAGTATTCCTACATCAAAAATGAGATTGCTCCCTCGACGAGCTGCCTGAAAACAGGTTTTATGTACTCGATACGGGAGATTGACTCTTCGGCCTGATGGCTCAGATCAGAGTATTCCTTCCTTGAAAATGAGATTGCTCGCTCGACGATCTAGCTGGGAACAGGTTTCATATGCTTGATACAGGAGATTGACTCCTCGCCCTGATGGCTGAAATCGGAGTGTATATACCATATGGAAGCGATCGCTCTCGGTCGCACGACTAAGATCGTAGTATTCCCACCTCAAAAATGACATTGCTCGCTCGACGATCTGCCTGAGAACAGGTTCGATATGCTCGATAGGAGGAATTGACTCCTCGGCCTGATGACTCAGATCAGAGTATTCCTACCTCCAAAATGAGATTCCTCGCTCCACGATCTCGCTGAGCACAGGTTTGATATGCTTGATACAGGAGATTGACTTCTCGGCCTGATGGCTGAGATCGGAAGGTATATACTTTATGGACGCGATCGCTCTCGGTCGCACGACTAAGATCGCTTCTCGGCCTGATGACTCAGATCAGAGTATTCCTACCTCCAAAATGAGATTTCTCGCACCACGATCTTGCTGAGAACAGGTTTGATATGCTTGATACAGGAGATTGACTTCTCGGCCTGATGGCTGAGATCGGAGTGTATATACTTTATGGAAGCGATCGCTCTCGGTCGCACGACTAAGATCGTAGTATTCTCACCTCAAAAATGACATTGCTCGCTCGACGATCTGGCTGAGAACAGGTTCGATATGCTCGATAGAAGGAATTGACTCCTCGGCCTGATGACTCAGATCAGAGTATTCCTACATCGAAAATGAGATTGCTCCCTCGACGAGGTGCCTGAAAAGTGGTTTTATGTACTCGATACGGGAGATTGACTCTTCGGCCTGATGGCTCAGATCAGAGTATTCCTTCCTTAAAAATGAGATTGCTCGGTCGACGATCTAGCTGGGAACAGGTTTCATATGCTTGATACAGGAGATACTTTATGGAAGCGATCGCTCTCGGTCGCACGACTAAGATCGCTTCTCGGCCTGATGGCTAAGATCGGAGTATTCCTACATCAAGAATCAGATTGCTCCCTCGACGAGCTGGCTGACAACAGGTTTTATGTACTCGATACGGAGATTCACTCTTTGGCCTGATGGCTCAGATCAGAGTATTCCTTCCTTAAAAATGAGATTGCTCGCTCGACGATCTAGCTGGGAACAGGTTTCATATGCTTGATACAGGAGATTGACTCCTCGCCCTGATGGCTGGAATCGGAGTGTATATACCATATGAAAGCGACCGCTCTCGGTCGCACGACAAAGATCGTAGTATTCCCACCTCAAAAATGACATTGCTCGCTCGACGATCTGGCTGAGAACAGGTTCGATATGCTCGATAGAAGGAATTGACTTCTCGGCCTGATGACTCAGATCAGAGTATTCCTACCTCCAAAATGAGATTTCTCGCTCCACGATCTCGCTGAGAACAGGTTTGATATGCTTGATACAGGAGATTGACTTCTCGGCCTGATGGCTAAGATCAAAGTGTATATACTTTATGGAAGCGATCGCTCTCGGGCGCACGACTAAGATCGCGTCTCGGCCTGATGGCTAAGATCAAAGTATTCCCACCTCAAAAATGACATTGCTCGCTCGACGATCTGGCTGACAACAGGTTCGATATGCTCGATAGAAGGAATTGACTTCTCGGCCTGATGACTCAGATCAGAGTATTCCCACCTCCAAAATGAGATTTCTCGCTCCACGATCTCGCTGAGAACAGGTTTGATATGCTTGATACAGGAGATTGACTTCTCGGCCTGATGGCTGAGATCGGAGTGTATATACTTTATGGAAGCGATCGCTCTCGGTCGCACGACTAAGATCGTAGTATTCTCACCTCAAAAATGACATTGCTCGCTCGACGATCTGGCTGAGAACAGGTTCGATATGCTCGATAGAAGGAATTGACTTCTCGGCCTGATGGCTGAGATCGGAGTGTATATACTTTATGGGAGCGATCGCTCGCGGTCGCACGACTAAGATCGTAGTATTCCCACCTCAAAAATGACATTGCTCGCTCGACGATCTGGCTGAGAACAGGTTCGATATGCTCGATAGAAGGAATTGACTCCTCGGCCTGATGACTCAGATCAGAGTATTCCTACATCGAAAATGAGATTGCTCCCTCGACGAGGTGCCTGAAAAGTGGTTTTATGTACTCGATACGGGAGATTGACTCTTCGGCCTGATGGCTCAGATCAGAGTATTCCTTCCTTAAAAATGAGATTGCTCGGTCGACGATCTAGCTGGGAACAGGTTTAATATGCTTGATACAGGAGATACTTTATGGAAGCGATCGCTCTCGGTCGCACGACTAAGATCGCTTCTCGGCCTGATGGCTAAGATCGGAGTATTCCTACATCAAGAATCAGATTGCTCCCTCGACGAGCTGCCTGAAAACAGGTTTTATGTACTCGATACGGGAGATTCACTCTTCGGCCTGATGGCTCAGATCAGAGTATTCCTTCCTTAAAAATGAGATTGCTCGCTCGACGATCTAGCTGGGAACAGGTTTCATATGCTTGATACAGGAGATTGACTCCTCGCCCTGATGGCTGGAATCGGAGTGTATATACCATATGAAAGCGATCGCTCTCGGTCGCACGACAAAGATCGTAGTATTCCCACCTCAAAAATGACATTGCTCGCTCGACGATCTGGCTGAGAACAGGTTCGATATGCTCGATAGAAGGAATTGACTTCTCGGCCTGATGACTCAGATCAGAGTATTCCTACCTCCAAAATGAGATTTCTCGCTCCACGATCTCGCTGAGAACAGGTTTGATATGCTTGATACAGGAGATTGACTTCTCGGCCTGATGGCTAAGATCAAAGTGTATATACTTTATGGAAGCGATCGCTCTCGGGCGCACGACTAAGATCGCGTCTCGGCCTGATGGCTAAGATCAAAGTATTCCTACCTCCAAAATGAGATTTCTCGCTCCACGATCTCGCTGAGAACAGGTTTGATATGCTTGATACAGGAGATTGACTTCTCGGCCTGATGGCTGAGATCGGAGTGTATATACTTTATGGAAGCGATCGCTCTCGGTCGCACGACTAAGATCGTAGTATTCCCACCTCAAAAATGACATTGCTCGCTCGACGATCTGGCTGAGAACAGGTTCGATATGCTCGATAGGAGGAATTGACTCCTCGGCCTGATGACTCAGATCAGAGTATTCCTACCTCCAAAATGAGATTCCTCGCTCCACGATCTCGCTGAGCACAGGTTTGATATGCTTGATACAGGAGATTGACTTCTCGGCCTGATGGCTGAGATCGGAAGGTATATACTTTATGGACGCGATCGCTCTCGGTCGCACGACTAAGATCGCTTCTCGGCCTGATGACTCAGATCAGAGTATTCCTACCTCCAAAATGAGATTTCTCGCACCACGATCTTGCTGAGAACAGGTTTGATATGCTTGATACAGGAGATTGACTTCTCGGCCTGATGGCTGAGATCGGAGTGTATATACTTTATGGAAGCGATCGCTCTCGGTCGCACGACTAAGATCGCTTCTCGGCCTGATGGCTAAGATCAAAGTATTCCTACCTCAAAAATGACATTGCTCGCTCGACGATCTGGCTGAGAACAGGTTCGATATGCTCGATAGAAGGAATTGACTTCTCGGCCTGATGACTCAGATCAAAGTATTCCTACCTCCAAAATGAGATTCCTCGCTCCACGATCTCGCTGAGCACAGGTTTGATATGCTTGATACAGGAGATTGACTTCTCGGCCTGATGGCTGAGATCGGAGTGTATATACTTTATGGACGCGATCGCTCTCGGTCGCACGACTAAGATCGCTTCTCGGCCTGATGACTCAGATCAAAGTATTCCTACCTCCAAAATGAGATTTCTCGCACCACAATCTCGCTGAGAACAGGTTTGATATGCTTGATACAGGAGATTGACTCCTCGGCCTGATGGCTGAGATCGGAGTGTATATACTTTATGGAAGCGAGCGCTCTCGGTCGCACGACTAAGATCGTAGTATTTCCACCTCAAAAATGACATTGCTCGCTCGACGATCTGGCTGAGAACAGGTTCGATATGCTCGATAGAAGGAATTGACTTCTCGGCCTGATGACTCAGATCAGAGTATTCCTACCTCCAAAATGAGATTTCTCGCTCCACGATCTCGCTGAGAACAGGTTTGATATGCTTGATACAGGAGATTGACTTCTCGGCCTGATGGCTGAGATCGGAGTGTATATACTTCATGGACGCGATCGCTCTCGGTCGCACGACTAAGATTGCTTCTCGGCCTGATGACTCAGATCAGAGTATTCCTACCTCCAAAATGAGATTTCTCGCTCCACGATCTCGCTGAGAACAGGTTTGATATGCTCGATACAGGAGATTGACTTCTCGGCCTGATGGCTGAGATCGGAGTGTATATACTTCATGGACGCGATCGCTCTCGGTCGCACGACTAAGATCGCTTCTCGGCCTGATGACTCAGATCAGAGTATTCCTACCTCCAAAATGAGATTTCTCGCTCCACGATCTCGCTGAGAATAGGTTTGATATGCTTGATACAGGAGATTGACTTCTCGGCCTGATGGCTGAGATCGGAGTGTATATACTTTATGGAAGCGATCGCTCTCGGTCGCACGACTAAGATCGCTTCTCGGCCTGATGGCTAAGATCAAAGTATTCCTACCTCAAAAATGACATTGCTCGCTCGACGATCTGGCTGAGAACAGGTTCGATATGCTCGATAGAAGGAATTGACTTCTCGGCCTGATGACTCAGATCAAAGTATTCCTACCTCCAAAATGAGATTCCTCGCTCCACGATCTCGCTGAGCACAGGTTTGATATGCTTGATACAGGAGATTGACTTCTCGGCCTGATGGCTGAGATCGGAGTGTATATACTTTATGGAAGCGATCGCTCTCGGTCGCACGACTAAGATCGCTTCTCGGCCTGATGGCTAAGATCAAAGTATTCCTACCTCAAAAATGACATTGCTCGCTCGACGATCTGGCTGAGAACAGGTTCGATATGCTCGATAGAAGGAATTGACTTCTCGGCCTGATGACTCAGATCAAAGTATTCCTACCTCCAAAATGAGATTCCTCGCTCCACGATCTCGCTGAGCACAGGTTTGATATGCTTGATACAGGAGATTGACTTCTCGGCCTGATGGCTGAGATCGGAGTGTATATACTTTATGGAAGCGATCGCTCTCGGTCGCACGACTAAGATCGTAGTATTCTCACCTCAAAAATGACATTGCTCGCTCGACGATCTGGCTGAGAACAGGTTCGATATGCTCGATAGAAGGAATTGACTCCTCGGCCTGATGACTCAGATCAGAGTATTCCTACATCGAAAATGAGATTGCTCCCTCGACGAGGTGCCTGAAAAGTGGTTTTATGTACTCGATACGGGAGATTGACTCTTCGGCCTGATGGCTCAGATCAGAGTATTCCTTCCTTAAAAATGAGATTGCTCGGTCGACGATCTAGCTGGGAACAGGTTTCATATGCTTGATACAGGAGATACTTTATGGAAGCGATCGCTCTCGGTCGCACGACTAAGATCGCTTCTCGGCCTGATGGCTAAGATCGGAGTATTCCTACATCAAGAATCAGATTGCTCCCTCGACGAGCTGCCTGAAAACAGGTTTTATGTACTCGATACGGGAGATTCACTCTTTGGCCTGATGGCTCAGATCAGAGTATTCCTTCCTTAAAAATGAGATTGCTCGCTCGACGATCTAGCTGGGAACAGGTTTCATATGCTTGATACAGGAGATTGACTCCTCGCCCTGATGGCTGGAATCGGAGTGTATATACCATATGAAAGCGATCGCTCTCGGTCGCACGACAAAGATCGTAGTATTCCCACCTCAAAAATGACATTGCTCGCTCGACGATCTGGCTGAGAACAGGTTCGATATGCTCGATAGAAGGAATTGACTTCTCGGCCTGATGACTCAGATCAGAGTATTCCTACCTCCAAAATGAGATTTCTCGCTCCACGATCTCGCTGAGAACAGGTTTGATATGCTTGATACAGGAGATTGACTTCTCGGCCTGATGGCTAAGATCAAAGTGTATATACTTTATGGAAGCGATCGCTCTCGGGCGCACGACTAAGATCGCGTCTCGGCCTGATGGCTAAGATCAAAGTATTCCTACCTCCAAAATGAGATTTCTCGCTCCACGATCTCGCTGAGAACAGGTTTGATACGCTTGATACAGGAGATTGACTTCTCGCCCTGATGGCTGAAATCGGAGTGTATATACCATATGGAAGCGATCGCTCTCGGTCGCACGACTAAGATCGCTTCTCGGCCTGATGGCTAAGAATGGAGTATTCCTACATCAAAAATGAGATTGCTCCCTCGACGAGCTGCCTGAAAACAGGTTTTATGTACTCGATACGGGAGATTGACTCTTCGGCCTGATGGCTCAGATCAGAGTATTCCTTCCTTGAAAATGAGATTGCTCGCTCGACGATCTAGCTGGGAACAGGTTCCATATGCTTGATACAGGAGATTGACTCCTCGCCCTGATGGCTGAAATCGGAGTGTATATACCATATGGAAGCGATCGCTCTCGGTCGCACGACTAAGATCGCTTCTCGGCCTGATGGCTAAGATCAAAGTATTCCTACCTCAAAAATGACATTGCTCGCTCGACGATCTGGCTGAGAACAGGTTCGATATGCTCGATAGAAGGAATTGACTTCTCGGCCTGATGACTCAGATCAAAGTATTCCTACCTCCAAAATGAGATTCCTCGCTCCACGATCTCGCTGAGCACAGGTTTGATATGCTTGATACAGGAGATTGACTTCTCGGCCTGATGGCTGAGATCGGAGTGTATATACTTTATGGACGCGATCGCTCTCGGTCGCACGACTAAGATCGCTTCTCGGCCTGATGACTCAGATCAGAGTATTCCTACCTCCAAAATGAGATTTCTCGCTCCACGATCTCGCTGAGAACAGGTTTGATATGCTTGATACAGGAGATTGACTTCTCGGCCTGATGGCTGAGATCGGAGTGTATATACTTCATGGACGCGATCGCTCTCGGTCGCACGACTAAGATCGTAGTATTCCCACCTCAAAAATGACATTGCTCGTTCGACGATCTGGCTGAGAACAGGTTCGATATGCTCGATAGAAGGAATTGACTTCTCGGCTTGATGACTCAGATCAGAGTATTCCTACCTCCAAAATGAGATTTCTCGCTCCACGATCTCGCTGAGAACAGGTTTGATATGCTTGATACAGGAGATTGACTTCTCGGCCTGATGGCTGAGATCGGAGTGTATATACTTCATGGACGCGATCGCTCTCGGTCGCACGACTAAGATCGCTTCTCGGCCTGATGACTCAGATCAAAGTATTCCTACCTCCAAAATGAGATTTCTCGCACCACAATCTCGCTGAGAACAGGTTTGATATGCTTGATACAGGAGATTGACTCCTCGGCCTGATGGCTGAGATCGGAGTGTATATACTTTATGGAAGCGAGCGCTCTCGGTCGCACGACTAAGATCGTAGTATTCCCACCTCAAAAATGACATTGCTCGCTCGACGATCTGGCTGAGAACAGGTTTGATATGCTCGATAGAAGGAATTGACTTCTCGGCCTGATGACTCAGATCAGAGTATTCCTACCTCCAAAATGAGATTTCTCGCTCCACGATCTCGCTGAGAACAGGTTTGATATGCTTGATACAGGAGATTGACTTCTCGGCCTGATGGCTGAGATCGGAGTGTATATACTTCATGGACGCGATCGCTCTCGGTCGCACGACTAAGATTGCTTCTCGGCCTGATGACTCAGATCAGAGTATTCCTACCTCCAAAATGAGATTTCTCGCTCCACGATCTCGCTGAGAACAGGTTTGATATGCTCGATACAGGAGATTGACTTCTCGGCCTGATGGCTGAGATCGGAGTGTATATACTTCATGGACGCGATCGCTCTCGGTCGCACGACTAAGATCGCTTCTCGGCCTGATGACTCAGATCAGAGTATTCCTACCTCCAAAATGAGATTTCTCGCTCCACGATCTCGCTGAGAATAGGTTTGATATGCTTGATACAGGAGATTGACTTCTCGGCCTGATGGCTGAGATCGGAGTGTATATACTTTATGGAAGCGATCGCTCTCGGTCGCACGACTAAGATCGCTTCTCGGCCTGATGGCTAAGATCAAAGTATTCCTACCTCAAAATGACATTGCTCGCTCGACGATCTGGCTGAGAACAGGTTCGATATGCTCGATAGAAGGAATTGACTTCTCGGCCTGATGACTCAGATCAAAGTATTCCTACCTCCAAAATGAGATTCCTCGCTCCACGATCTCGCTGAGCACAGGTTTGATATGCTTGATACAGGAGATTGACTTCTCGGCCTGATGGCTGAGATCGGAGTGTATATACTTTATGGACGCGATCGCTCTCGGTCGCACGACTAAGATCGCTTCTCGGCCTGATGACTCAGATCAGAGTATTCCTACCTCCAAAATGAGATTTCTCGCTCCACGATCTCGCTGAGAACAGGTTTGATATGCTTGATACAGGAGATTGACTCCTCGCCCTGATGGCTGAAATCGGAGTGTATATACCATATGGAAGCGATCGCTCTCGGTCGCACGACTAAGATCGTAGTATTCCCACCTCAAAAATGACATTGCTCGCCCGACAATCTGGCTGAGAACAGGTTAGATATGCTCGATAGAAGGAATTGACTTCTCGGGCTGATGACTCAGATCAGAGTATTCCTACCTCCAAAATGAGATTTCTCGCTCCACGATCTCGCTGAGAACAGGTTTGATATGCTCGATACAGGAGATTGACTTCTCGCCCTGATGGCTGAAATCGGAGTGTATATACCATATGGAAGCGATCGCTCTCAGTCGCACGACTAAGATCGTAGTATTCCCACCTCAAAAATGACATTGCTCGCTCGACGATCTGGCTGACAACAGGTTCGATATGCTCGATAGAAGGGATTGACTTCTCGGCCTGATGACTCAGATCAGAGTATTCCCACCTCCAAAATGAGATTTCTCGCTCCACGATCTCGCTGAGAACAGGTTTGATATGCTTGATACAGGAGATTGACTTCTCGGCCTGATGGCTGAGATCGGAGTGTATATACTTTATGGAAGCGATCGCTCTCGGTCGCACGACTAAGATCGTAGTATTCTCACCTCAAAAATGACATTGCTCGCTCGACGATCTGGCTGAGAACAGGTTCGATATGCTCGATAGAAGGAATTGACTTCTCGGCCTGATGGCTGAGATCGGAGTGTATATACTTTATGGGAGCGATCGCTCGCGGTCGCACGACTAAGATCGTAGTATTCCCACCTCAAAAATGACATTGCTCGCTCGACGATCTGGCTGACAACAGGTTCGATATGCTCGATAGAAGGAATTGACTTCTCGGCCTGATGACTCAGATCAGAGTATTCCTACCTCCAAAATGAGATTTCTCGCTCCACGATCTCGCTGAGAACAGGTTTGATATGCTTGATACAGGAGATTGACTTCTCGGCCTGATGGCTGAGATCGGAGTGTATATACTTTATGGAAGCGATCGCTCTCGGTCGCACGACTAAGATCGTAGTATTCTCACCTCAAAAATGACATTGCTCGCTCGACGATCTGGCTGAGAACAGGTTCGATATGCTCGATAGAAGGAATTGACTCCTCGGCCTGATGACTCAGATCAGAGTATTCCTACATCGAAAATGAGATTGCTCCCTCGACGAGGTGCCTGAAAAGTGGTTTTATGTACTCGATACGGGAGATTGACTCTTCGGCCTGATGGCTCAGATCAGAGTATTCCTTCCTTAAAAATGAGATTGCTCGGTCGACGATCTAGCTGGGAACAGGTTTCATATGCTTGATACAGGAGATACTTTATGGAAGCGATCGCTCTCGGTCGCACGACTAAGATCGCTTCTCGGCCTGATGGCTAAGATCGGAGTATTCCTACATCAAGAATCAGATTGCTCCTCGACGAGCTGCCTGAAAACAGGTTTTATGTACTCGATACGGAGATTCACTCTTTGGCCTGATGGCTCAGATCAGAGTATTCCTTCCTTAAAAATGAGATTGCTCGCTCGACGATCTAGCTGGGAACAGGTTTCATATGCTTGATACAGGAGATTGACTCCTCGCCCTGATGGCTGGAATCGGAGTGTATATACCATATGAAAGCGATCGCTCTCGGTCGCACGACAAAGATCGTAGTATTCCCACCTCAAAAATGACATTGCTCGCTCGACGATCTGGCTGAGAACAGGTTCGATATGCTCGATAGAAGGAATTGACTTCTCGGCCTGATGACTCAGATCAGAGTATTCCTACCTCCAAAATGAGATTTCTCGCTCCACGATCTCGCTGAGAACAGGTTTGATATGCTTGATACAGGAGATTGACTTCTCGGCCTGATGGCTAAGATCAAAGTGTATATACTTTATGGAAGCGATCGCTCTCGGGCGCACGACTAAGATCGCGTCTCGGCCTGATGGCTAAGATCAAAGTATTCCTACCTCCAAAATGAGATTTCTCGCTCCACGATCTCGCTGAGAACAGGTTTGATATGCTTGATACAGGAGATTGACTTCTCGGCCTGATGGCTGAGATCGGAGTGTATATACTTTATGGAAGCGATCGCTCTCGGTCGCACGACTAAGATCGTAGTATTCCCACCTCAAAATGACATTGCTCGCTCGACGATCTGGCTGAGAACAGGTTCGATATGCTCGATAGGAGGAATTGACTCCTCGGCCTGATGACTCAGATCAGAGTATTCCTACCTCCAAAATGAGATTCCTCGCTCCACGATCTCGCTGAGCACAGGTTTGATATGCCTGATACAGGAGATTGACTTCTCGGCCTGATGGCTGAGATCGGAAGGTATATACTTTATGGACGCGATCGCTCTCGGTCGCACGACTAAGATCGCTTCTCGGCCTGATGACTCAGATCAGAGTATTCCTACCTCCAAAATGAGATTTCTCGCACCACGATCTTGCTGAGAACAGGTTTGATATGCTTGATACAGGAGATTGACTTCTCGGCCTGATGGCTGAGATCGGAGTGTATATACTTTATGGAAGCGATCGCTCTCGGTCGCACGACTAAGATCGCTTCTCGGCCTGATGGCTAAGATCAAAGTATTCCTACCTCAAAAATGACATTGCTCGCTCGACGATCTGGCTGAGAACAGGTTCGATATGCTCGATAGAAGGAATTGACTTCTCGGCCTGATGACTCAGATCAAAGTATTCCTACCTCCAAAATGAGATTCCTCGCTCCACGATCTCGCTGAGCACAGGTTTGATATGCTTGATACAGGAGATTGACTTCTCGGCCTGATGGCTGAGATCGGAGTGTATATACTTTATGGACGCGATCGCTATCGGTCGCACGACTAAGATCGCTTCTCGGCCTGATGACTCAGATCAGAGTATTCCTACCTCCAAAATGAGATTTCTCGCTCCACGATCTCGCTGAGAACAGGTTTGATATGCTTGATACAGGAGATTGACTCCTCGCCCTGATGGCTGAAATCGGAGTGTATATACCATATGGAAGCGATCGCTCTCGGTCGCACGACTAAGATCGTAGTATTCCCACCTCAAAAATGACATTGCTCGCCCGACAATCTGGCTGAGAACAGGTTAGATATGCTCGATAGAAGGAATTGACTTCTCGGCCTGATGACTCAGATCAGAGTATTCCTACCTCCAAAATGAGATTTCTCGCTCCACGATCTCGCTGAGAACAGGTTTGATATGCTCGATACAGGAGATTGACTCCTCGCCCTGATGGCTGAAATCGGAGTGTATATACCATATGGAAGCGATCGCTCTCGGTCGCACGACTAAGATCGCTCCTCGGCCTGATGGCTAAGATCAAAGTATTCCTACCTCGAAAATGACATTGCTCGCTCGACGACCTGGCTGAGAACAGGTTCGATATGCTCGATAGAAGGAATTGACTTCTCGGCCTGATGACTCAGATCAGAGTATTCCTACCCCCGAAATGAGATTTCTCGCTCCACGATCTCGCTGAGGACAGGTTTGATATGCTTGATACAGGAGATTGACTTCTCGGCCTGATGGCTGAGATCGGAGTGTATATACTTTATGGAAGCGATCGCTCTCGGTCGCACGACTAAGATCGTAGTATTCCCACCTCAAAAATGACATTGCTCGCTCGACGATCTGGCTGAGAACAGGTTCGATATGCTCGATAGAAGGAATTGACTCCTCGGCCTGATGACTCAGATCAGAGTATTCCTACATCGAAAATGAGATTGCTCCCTCGACGAGCTGCCTGAAAAGTGGTTTTATGTACTCGATACGGGAGATTGACTCTTCGGCCTGATGGCTCAGATCAGAGTATTCCTTCCTTAGAAATGAGATTGCTCGGTCGACGATCTAGCTGGTAACAGGTTTCATATGCTTGATACAGGAGATACTTTATGGAAGCGATCGCTCTCGGTCGCACGACTAAGGTCGCTTCTCGGCCTGATGGCTAAGATCGGAGTATTCCTACATCAAGAATCAGATTGCTCCCTCGACGAGCTGCCTGAAAACAGGTTTTATGTACTCGATACGGGAGATTCACTCTTCGGCCTGATGGCTCAGATCAGAGTATTCCTTCCTTAAAAATGAGATTGCTCGCTCGACGATCTAGCTGGGAAATGGTTTCATATGCTTGATACAGGAGATTGACTCCTCGCCCTGATGGCTGGAATCGGAGTGTATATACCATATGAAAGCGATCGCTCTCGGTCGCACGACAAAGATCGTAGTATTCCCACTTCAAAAATGACATTGCTCACTCGACGATCTGGCTGAGAACAGGTTCGATATGCTCGATAGAAGGAATTGACTTCTCGGCCTGATGACTCAGATCAGAGTATTCCTACCTCCAAAATGAGATTTCTCGCTCCACGATCTCGCTGAGAACAGGTTTGATACGCTTGATACAGGAGATTGACTCCTCGCCCTGATGGCTGAAATCGGAGTGTATATACCATATGGAAGCGATCGCTCTCGGTCGCACGACTAAGATCGCTTCTCGGCCTGATGGCTAAGAATGGAGTATTCCTACATCAAAAATGAGATTGCTCCCTCGACGAGCTGCCTGAAAACAGGTTTTATGTACTCGATACGGGAGATTGACTCTTCGGCCTGATGGCTCAGATCAGAGTATTCCTTCCTTGAAAATGAGATTGCTCGCTCGACGATCTAGCTGGGAACAGGTTTCATATGCTTGATACAGGAGATTGACTCCTCGCCCTGATGGCTGAAATCGGAGTGTATATACCATATGGAAGCGATCGCTCTCGGTCGCACGACTAAGATCGTAGTATTCCCACCTCAAAAATGACATTGCTCGCTCGACGATCTGGCTGAGAACAGGTTCGATATGCTCGATAGAAGGAATTGACTTCTCGGCCTGATGACTCAGATCAGAGTATTCCTACCTCCAAAATGAGATTTCTCGCTCCACGATCTCGCTGAGAACAGGTTTGATATGCTTGATACAGGAGATTGACTTCTCGGCCTGATGGCTGAGTTCGGAGTGTATATACTTTATGGGAGCGATCGCTCTCGGTCGCACGACTAAGATCGTAGTATTCCCACCTCAAAAATGACATTGCTCGCTCGACGATCTGGCTGACAACAGGTTCGATATGCTCGATAGAAGGAATTGACTTCTCGGCCTGATGACTCAGATCAGAGTATTCCCACCTCCAAAATGAGATTTCTCGCTCCACGATCTCGCTGAGAACAGGTTTGATATGCTTGATACAGGAGATTGACTTCTCGGCCTGATGGCTGAGATCGGAGTGTATATACTTTATGGAAGCGATCGCTCTCGGTCGCACGACTAAGATCGTAGTATTCTCACCTCCAAAATGACATTGCTCGCTCGACGATCTGGCTGAGAACAGGTTCGATATGCTCGATAGAAGGAATTGACTTCTCGGCCTGATGGCTGAGATCGGAGTGTATATACTTTATGGGAGCGATCGCTCGCGGTCGCACGACTAAGATCGTAGTATTCACACCTCAAAATGACATTGCTCGCTCGACGATCTGGCTGACAACAGGTTCGTTATGCTCGATAGAAGGAATTGACTTCTCGGCCTGATGACTCAGATCAGAGTATTCCTACCTCCAAAATGAGATTTCTCGCTCCACGATCTCGCTGAGAACAGGTTTGATATGCTTGATACAGGAGATTGACTTCTCGGCCTGATGGCTGAGATCGGAGTGTATATACTTTATGGGAGCGATCGCTCTCGGTCGCACGACTAAGATCGTAGTATTCTCACCTCAAAATGACATTGCTCGCTCGACGATCTGGCTGAGAACAGGTTCGATATGCTCGATAGAAGGAATTGACTTCTCGGCCTGATGGCTGAGATCGGAGTGTATATACTTTATGGAAGCGATCGCTCTCGGTCGCACGACTAAGATCGTAGTATTCTCACCTCAAAATTGACATTGCTCGCTCGACGATCTGGCTGAGAACAGGTTCGATATGCTCGATAGAAGGAATTGACTCCTCGGCCTGATGACTCAGATCAGAGTATTCCTACATCGAAAATGAGATTGCTCCCTCGACGAGGTGCCTGGAAAGTGGTTTTATGTACTCGATACGGGAGATTGACTCTTCGGCCTGATGGCTCAGATCAGAGTATTCCTTCCTTAAAAATGAGATTGCTCGGTCGACGATCTAGCTGGGAACAGGTTTCATATGCTTGATACAGGAGATACTTTATGGAAGCGATCGCTCTCGGTCGCACGACTAAGATCGCTTCTCGGCCTGATGGCTAAGATCGGAGTATTCCTACAGCTAGACTGAGATAGCTCCATCGACGAGCTGCCTGTAAACTGGTTTTATGTACTCGATACGGGAGATTCACTCTTTGGCCTGATGGCTCAGATCAGAGTATTCCTTCCTTAAAAATGAGATTGCTCGCTCGACGATCTAGCTGGGAACAGGTTTCATATGCTTGATACAGGAGATTGACTCCTCGCCCTGATGGCTGGAATCGGAGTGTATATACCATATGAAAGCGATCGCTCTCGGTCGCACGACAAAGATCGTAGTATTCCCACCTCAAAAATGACATTGCTCGCTCGACGATCTGGCTGAGAACAGGTTCGATATGCTCGATAGAAGGAATTGACTTCTCGGCCTGATGACTCAGATCAGAGTATTCCTACCTCCAAAATGAGATTTCTCGCTCCACGATCTCGCTGAGAACAGGTTTGATATGCTTGATACAGGAGATTGACTTCTCGGCCTGATGGCTGAGTTCGGAGTGTATATACTTTATGGGAGCGATCGCTCTCGGTCGCACGACTAAGATCGTAGTATTCCCACCTCAAAAATGACATTGCTCGCTCGACGATCTGGCTGAGAACAGGTTCGATATGCTCGATAGAAGGAATTGACTCCTCGGCCTGATGACTCAGATCAGAGTATTCCTACCTCTAAAATGAGATTTCTCGCTCCACGATCTCGCTGAGTACAGGTTTGATATGCTTGATACAGGAGATTGACTTCTCGCCCTGATGGCTGAAATCGGAGTGTATATACCATATGGAAGCGATCGCTCTCAGTCGCACGACTAAGATCGTAGTATTCCCACCTCAAAATGACATTGCTCGCTCGACGATCTGGCTGAGAACAGGTTCGATATGCTCGATAGAAGGAATTGACTTCTCGGCCTGATGACTCAGATCAGAGTATTCCTACCTCCAAAATGAGATTTCTCGCTCCACGATCTCGCTGAGAACAGGTTTGATATGCTTGATACAGGAGATTGACTTCTCGGCCTGATGGCTGAGATCGGAGTGTATATACTTTATGGAAGCGATCGCTCTCGGTCGCATGACTAAGATCGCTTCTCGGCCTGATGACTCAGATCAGAGTATTCCTACCTCCAAAATGAGATTTCTCGCTCCACGATCTCGCTGAGAACAGGTTTGATATGCTTGATACAGGAGGTTGACTCCTCGCCCTGATGGCTGAAATCGGAGTGTATATACCATATGGAAGCGATCGCTCTCGGTCGCACGACTAAGATCGTAGTATTCCCACCTCAAGAATGACATTGCTCGCCCGACGATCTGGCTGAGAACAGGTTCGATATGCTCGATAGAAGGAATTGACTTCTCGGCCTGATGACTCAGATCAGAGTATTCCTACCTCCAAAATGAGATTTCTCGCTCCACGATCTCGCTGAGAACAGGTTTGATATGCTCGATACAGGAGATTGACTCCTCGCCCTGATGGCTGAAATCGGAGTGTATATACCATATGGAAGCGATCGCTCTCGGTCGCACGACTAAGATCGCTCCTCGGCCTGATGGCTAAGATCAAAGTATTCCTACCTCGAAAATGACATTGCTCGCTCGACGACCTGGCTGAGAACAGGTTCGATATGCTCGATAGAAGGAATTGACTTCTCGGCCTGATGACTCAGATCAGAGTATTCCTACCCCCGAAATGAGATTTCTCGCTCCACGATCTCGCTGAGAACAGGTTTGATATGCTTGATACAGGAGATTGACTTCTCGGCCTGATGGCTGAGATCGGAGTGTATATACCTTATGGAAGCGATCGCTCTCGGTCGCACGACTAAGATCGCTTCTCGGCCCGATGGCTAAGATCGGAGTATTCCTACCTCCAAAATGAGATTTCTCGCTCCACGATCTCGCTGAGAACAGGTTTGATATGCTTGATACAGGAGATTGACTTCTCGGCCTGATGGCTGAGATCGGAGTGTATATACCTTATGGAAGCGATCGCTCTCGAACGCACGACTAAGATCGCTCCTCGGCCTGATAGCTAAGATCAAAGTATTCCTACCTCAAAAATGACATTGCTCGCTCGACGACCTGGCTAAGAACAGGTTCGATATGCTCGATAGAAGGAATTGACTTCTCGGCCTGATGACTCAGATCAGAGTATTCCTACCTCCGAAATGAGATTTCTCGCTCCACGATCTCGCTGAGAACAGGTTTGATATGCTTGATACAGGAGATTGACTTCTCGGCCTGATGGCTGAGATCGGAGTGTATATACCTTATGGAAGCGATCGCTCTCGGTCGCACGACTAAGATCGCTTCTCGGCCCGATGGCTAAGATCGGAGTATTCCTACCTCCAAAATGACATTTCTCGCTCCACGATCTCGCTGAGAACAGGTTCGATATGCTTGATACAGGAGATTGACTCCTCGCCCTGATGACTGAAATCGGAGTGTATATACCATACGGAAGCGATCGCTCTCGGCCCGATGGCTAAGGTCGGAGTATTCCTACCTCCAAAATAAGATTTCTCGCACCACGAGCTCGCTGAGAACAGGTTTGATATGCTTGATACAAGAGATTGACTCCTCGCCCTGATGGCTGAAATCGGAGTGTATATACCATATGGAAGCGATCGCTCTCGGTCGCACGACTAAGATCGTAGTATTCCCACCTCAAAAATGCCATTGCTCGCTCGACGACCTGGCTAAGAACAGGTTCGATATGCTCGATAGAAGGAATTGACTTCTCGGCCTGATGACTCAGATCAAAGTATTCCTACCTCCAAAATGAGATTTCTCGCTCCACGATCTCGCCGAGAACAGGTTTGATATGCTTGATACAGGAGATTGACTCCTCGCCCTGATGGCTGAAATCGCAGTGTATATACCATATGGAAGCGATCGCTCTCGGCCCGATGGCTAAGGTCGGAGTATTCCTACCTCCAAAATGAGATTTCTCGCTCCACGATCTCGCTGAGAACAGGTTCGATATGCTTGATACAGGAGATTGACTCCTCGCCCTGATGGCTGAAATCGGAGTGTATATACCATATGGAAGCGATCGCTCTCGGCCCGATGGCTAAGGTCGGAGTATTCCTACCTCCAAAATGAGATTTCTCGCACCACGATCTGGCTGAGAACAGGTTCGATATGCTCGATAGAAGGAATTGACTTCTCGGCCTGATGACTCAGATCAGAGTATTCCTACCTCCAAATGAGATTTCTCGCTCCACGATCTCGCTGAGAACAGGTTTGATATGCTTGATACAGGAGATTGACTCCTCGCCCTGATGGCTGAAATCGGAGTGTATATACCATATGGAAGCGATCGCTCTCGGTCGCACGACTAAGATCGTAGTATTCCCACCTCAAAAATGACATTGCTCGCCCGACAATCTGGCTGAGAACAGGTTCGATATGCTCGATAGAAGGAATTGACTTCTCGGCCTGATGACTCAGATCAGAGTATTCCTACCTCCAAAATGAGATTTCTCGCTCCACGATCTCGCTGAGAACAGGTTTGATATGCTTGATACAGGAGATTGACTCCTCGCCCTGATGGCTGAAATCGGAGTGTATATACCATATGGAAGCGATCGCTCTCGGTCGCACGACTATGATCGCTCCTCGGCCTGATGGCTAAGATCAAAGTATTCCTACCTCAAAATGACATTGCTCGCCCGACAATCTGGCTGAGTACAGGTTCGATATGCTCGATAGAAGGAATTGACTTCTCGGCCTGATGACTCAGATCAGAGTATTCCTACCTCCAAAATGAGATTTCTCGCTCCACGATCTCGCTGAGAACAGGTTTGATATGCTTGATACAGGAGATTGACTCCTCGCCCTGATGGCTGAAATCGGAGTGTATATACCATATGGAAGCGATCGCTCTCGGTCGCACGACTAAGATCGATGTAATCCCACATCAAAAATGACATTGCTCGCCCGACAATCTGGCTGAGAACAGGTTCGATATGCTCGATAGAAGGAATTGACTTCTCGGCCTGATGACTCAGATCAGAGTATTCCTACCTCCAAAATGAGATTTCTCGCTCCACGATCTCGCTGAGAACAGGTTTGATATGCTCGATACAGGAGATTGACTCCTCGCCCTGATGGCTGAAATCGGAGTGTATATACCATATGGAAGCGATAGCTCTCGGTCGCACGACTAAGATCGCTCTTCGGCCTGATGGCTAAGATCAAAGTATTCCTACCTCGAAAATGACATTGCTCGCTCGACGACCTGGCTGAGAACAGGTTCGATATGCTCGATAGAAGGAATTGACTTCTCGGCCTGATGACTCAGATCAGAGTATTCCTACCTCCGAAATGAGAGTTCTCGCTCCACGATCTCGCTGAGAACAGGTTTGATATGCTTGATACAGGAGATTGACTTCTCGGCCTGATGGCTGAGATCGGAGTGTATATACCTTATGGAAGCGATCGCTCTCGGTCGCACGACTAAGATCGCTTCTCGGCCCGATGGCTAAGATCGGAGTATTCCTACCTCCAAATGAGATTTCTCGCTCCACGATCTAGCTGAGAACAGGTTTGATATGCTTGATACAGGAGATTGACTTCTCGGCCTGATGGCTGAGATCGGAGTGTATATATACCTTATGGAAGCGATCGCTCTCGGTCGCACGACTAAGATCGCTTCTCGGCCCGATGGCTAAGATCGGAGTATTCCTACCTCCAAAATGAGATTTCTCGCTCGACGACCTGGCTAAGAACAGGTTCGATATGCTCGATAGAAGGAATTGACTTCTCGGCCTGATGACTCAGATCAGAGTATTCCTACCTCCAAATGAGATTTCTCGCTCCACGATCTCGCTGAGAACAGGTTTGATATGCTTGATACAGGAGATTGACTCCTCGCCCTGATGGCTGAAATCGGAGTGTATATACCATATGGAAGCGATCGCTCTCAGTCGCACGACTAAGATTGTAGTATTCCCACCTCAAAATGACATTGCTCGCTCGACGATCTGGCTGAGAACAGGTTCGATATGCTCGATAGAAGGAATTGACTTCTCGGCCTGATGACTCAGATCAGAGTATTCCTACCTCCAAAATGAGATTTCTCGCTCCACGATCTCGCTGAGAACAGGTTCCATATGCTTGATACAGGAGATTGACTTCTCGGCCTGATGGCTGAAATCGCAGTGTATATAACAAATGGAAGAGATCGCTCGGTCGCACGACTAAGATCGTAGTATTCCCACCTCAAAAATGACATTGCTCGCCCGACGATCTGGCTGAGAACAGGTTCGATATGCTCGATAGAAGGAATTGACTTCTCGGCCTGATGACTCAGATCAGAGTATTCCTACCTCCAAAATGAGATTTCTCGCTCCACGATCTCGCTGAGAACAGGTTTGATACGCTTGATACAGGAGATTGACTCCTCGCCCTGATGGCTGAAATCGGAGTGTATATACCATATGGAAGCGATCGCTCTCGGTCGCACGACTAAGATCGCTTCTCGGCCTGATGGCTAAGAATGGAGTATTCCTACATCAAAAATGAGATTGCTCCCTCGACGAGCTGCCTGAAAACAGGTTTTATGTACTCGATACGGGAGATTGACTCTTCGGCCTGATGGCTCAGATCAGAGTATTCCTTCCTTGAAAATGAGATTGCTCGCTCGACGATCTAGCTGGGAACAGGTTTCATATGCTTGATACAGGAGATTGACTCCTCGCCCTGATGGCTGAAATCGGAGTGTATATACCATATGGAAGCGATCGCTCTCGGTCGCACGACTAAGATCGTAGTATTCCCACCTCAAAAATGACATTGCTCGCTCGACGATCTGGCTGAGAACAGGTTCGATATGCTCGATAGAAGGAATTGACTTCTCGGCCTGATGACTCAGATCAGAGTATTCCTACCTCCAAAATGAGATTTCTCGCTCCACGATCTCGCTGAGAACAGGTTTGATATGCTTGATACAGGAGATTGACTTCTCGGCCTGATGGCTGAGTTCGGAGTGTATATACTTTATGGGAGCGATCGCTCTCGGTCGCACGACTAAGATCGTAGTATTCCCACCTCAAAAATGACATTGCTCGCTCGACGATCTGGCTGACAACAGGTTCGATATGCTCGATAGAAGGAATTGACTTCTCGGCCTGATGACTCAGATCAGAGTATTCCCACCTCCAAAATGAGATTTCTCGCTCCACGATCTCGCTGAGAACAGGTTTGATATGCTTGATACAGGAGATTGACTTCTCGGCCTGATGGCTGAGATCGGAGTGTATATACTTTATGGAAGCGATCGCTCTCGGTCGCACGACTAAGATCGTAGTATTCTCACCTCAAAAATGACATTGCTCGCTCGACGATCTGGCTGAGAACAGGTTCGATATGCTCGATAGAAGGAATTGACTTCTCGGCCTGATGGCTGAGATCGGAGTGTATATACTTTATGGGAGCGATCGCTCGCGGTCGCACGACTAAGATCGTAGTATTCCCACCTCAAAAATGACATTGCTCGCTCGACGATCTGGCTGACAACAGGTTCGATATGCTCGATAGAAGGAATTGACTTCTCGGCCTGATGACTCAGATCAGAGTATTCCTACCTCCAAAATGAGATTTCTCGCTCCACGATCTCGCTGAGAACAGGTTTGATATGCTTGATACAGGAGATTGACTTCTCGGCCTGATGGCTGAGATCGGAGTGTATATACTTTATGGGAGCGATCGCTCTCGGTCGCACGACTAAGATCGTAGTATTCTCACCTCAAAAATGACATTGCTCGCTCGACGATCTGGCTGAGAACAGGTTCGATATGCTCGATAGAAGGAATTGACTTCTCGGCCTGATGGCTGAGATCGGAGTGTATATACTTTATGGAAGCGATCGCTCTCGGTCGCACGACTAAGATCGTAGTATTCTCACCTCAAAAATGACATTGCTCGCTCGACGATCTGGCTGAGAACAGGTTCGATATGCTCGATAGAAGGAATTGACTCCTCGGCCTGATGACTCAGATCAGAGTATTCCTACATCGAAAATGAGATTGCTCCCTCGACGAGGTGCCTGGAAAGTGGTTTTATGTACTCGATACGGGAGATTGACTCTTCGGCCTGATGGCTCAGATCAGAGTATTCCTTCCTTAAAAATGAGATTGCTCGGTCGACGATCTAGCTGGGAACAGGTTTCATATGCTTGATACAGGAGATACTTTATGGAAGCGATCGCTCTCGGTCGCACGACTAAGATCGCTTCTCGGCCTGATGGCTAAGATCGGAGTATTCCTACATCAAGAATCAGATTGCTCCCTCGACGAGCTGCCTGAAAACAGGTTTTATGTACTCGATACGGGAGATTCACTCTTTGGCCTGATGGCTCAGATCAGAGTATTCCTTCCTTAAAAATGAGATTGCTCGCTCGACGATCTAGCTGGGAACAGGTTTCATATGCTTGATACAGGAGATTGACTCCTCGCCCTGATGGCTGGAATCGGAGTGTATATACCATATGAAAGCGATCGCTCTCGGTCGCACGACAAAGATCGTAGTATTCCCACCTCAAAAATGACATTGCTCGCTCGACGATCTGGCTGAGAACAGGTTCGATATGCTCGATAGAAGGAATTGACTTCTCGGCCTGATGACTCAGATCAGAGTATTCCTACCTCCAAAATGAGATTTCTCGCTCCACGATCTCGCTGAGAACAGGTTTGATATGCTTGATACAGGAGATTGACTTCTCGGCCTGATGGCTGAGTTCGGAGTGTATATACTTTATGGGAGCGATCGCTCTCGGTCGCACGACTAAGATCGTAGTATTCCCACCTCAAAAATGACATTGCTCGCTCGACGATCTGGCTGAGAACAGGTTCGATATGCTCGATAGAAGGAATTGACTCCTCGGCCTGATGACTCAGATCAGAGTATTCCTACCTCTAAAATGAGATTTCTCGCTCCACGATCTCGCTGAGTACAGGTTTGATATGCTTGATACAGGAGATTGACTTCTCGCCCTGATGGCTGAAATCGGAGTGTATATACCATATGGAAGCGATCGCTCTCAGTCGCACGACTAAGATCGTAGTATTCCCACCTCAAAAATGACATTGCTCGCTCGACGATCTGGCTGAGAACAGGTTCGATATGCTCGATAGAAGGAATTGACTTCTCGGCCTGATGACTCAGATCAGAGTATTCCTACCTCCAAAATGAGATTTCTCGCTCCACGATCTCGCTGAGAACAGGTTTGATATGCTTGATACAGGAGATTGACTTCTCGGCCTGATGGCTGAGATCGGAGTGTATATACTTTATGGAAGCGATCGCTCTCGGTCGCATGACTAAGATCGCTTCTCGGCCTGATGACTCAGATCAGAGTATTCCTACCTCCAAAATGAGATTTCTCGCTCCACGATCTCGCTGAGAACAGGTTTGATATGCTTGATACAGGAGGTTGACTCCTCGCCCTGATGGCTGAAATCGGAGTGTATATACCATATGGAAGCGATCGCTCTCGGTCGCACGACTAAGATCGTAGTATTCCCACCTCAAGAATGACATTGCTCGCCCGACGATCTGGCTGAGAACAGGTTCGATATGCTCGATAGAAGGAATTGACTTCTCGGCCTGATGACTCAGATCAGAGTATTCCTACCTCCAAAATGAGATTTCTCGCTCCACGATCTCGCCGAGAACAGGTTTGATATGCTTGATGCAGGAGATTGACTTCTCGCCCTGATGGCTGGAATCGGAGTGTATATACCATATGGAAGCGATCGCTCTCAGTCGCACGACTAAGATCGTAGTATTCCCACCTCAAAATGACATTGCTCGCTCGACGATCTGGCTGAGAACAGGTTCGATATGCTCGATAGAAGGAATTGACTTCTCGGCCTGATGACTCAGATCAGAGTATTCCTACCTCCAAAATGAGATTCCTCGCTCCACGATCTCGCTGAGAACAGGTTTGATATGCTTGATACAGGAGATTGACTCCTCGCCCTGATGGCTGAAATCGGAGTGTATATACCATATGGAAGCGATCGCTCTCGGTCGCACGACTAAGATCGTAGTATTCCCACCTCAAAAATGACATTGCTCGCCCGACAATCTGGCTGAGAACAGGTTCGATATGCTCGATAGAAGGAATTGACTTCTCGACCTGATGACTCAGATCAGAGTATTCCTACCTCCAAAATGAGATTTCTCGCTCCACGATCTCGCTGAGAACAGGTTTGATATGCTTGATACAGGAGATTGACTTCTCGGCCTGATGGCTGAGATCGGAGTGTATATACCTTATGGAAGCGATCGCTCTCGAACGCACGACTAAGATCGCTCCTCGGCCTGATAGCTAAGATCAAAGTATTCCTACCTCAAAAATGACATTGCTCGCTCGACGACCTGGCTAAGAACAGGTTCGATATGCTCGATAGAAGGAATTGACTTCTCGGCCTGATGACTCAGATCAGAGTATTCCTACCTCCGAAATGAGATTTCTCGCTCCACGATCTCGCTGAGAACAGGTTTGATATGCTTGATACAGGAGATTGACTTCTCGGCCTGATGGCTGAGATCGGAGTGTATATACCTTATGGAAGCGATCGCTCTCGGTCGCACGACTAAGATCGCTTCTCGGCCCGATGGCTAAGATCGGAGTATTCCTACCTCCAAAATGACATTTCTCGCTCCACGATCTCGCTGAGAACAGGTTCGATATGCTTGATACAGGAGATTGACTCCTCGCCCTGATGACTGAAATCGGAGTGTATATACCATACGGAAGCGATCGCTCTCGGCCCGATGGCTAAGGTCGGAGTATTCCTACCTCCAAAATAAGATTTCTCGCACCACGAGCTCGCTGAGAACAGGTTTGATATGCTTGATACAAGAGATTGACTCCTCGCCCTGATGGCTGAAATCGGAGTGTATATACCATATGGAAGCGATCGCTCTCGGTCGCACGACTAAGATCGTAGTATTCCCACCTCAAAAATGCCATTGCTCGCTCGACGACCTGGCTAAGAACAGGTTCGATATGCTCGATAGAAGGAATTGACTTCTCGGCCTGATGACTCAGATCAAAGTATTCCTACCTCCAAAATGAGATTTCTCGCTCCACGATCTCGCCGAGAACAGGTTTGATATGCTTGATACAGGAGATTGACTCCTCGCCCTGATGGCTGAAATCGCAGTGTATATACCATATGGAAGCGATCGCTCTCGGCCCGATGGCTAAGGTCGGAGTATTCCTACCTCCAAAATGAGATTTCTCGCTCCACGATCTCGCTGAGAACAGGTTCGATATGCTTGATACAGGAGATTGACTCCGCCCTGATGGCTGAAATCGGAGTGTATATACCATAGGGAAGCGATCGCTCTCGGCCCGATGGCTAAGGTCGGAGTATTCCTACCTCCAAATGAGATTTCTCGCACCACGATCTGGCTGAGAACAGGTTCGATATGCTCGATAGAAGGAATTGACTTCTCGGCCTGATGACTCAGATCAGAGTATTCCTACCTCCAAATGAGATTTCTCGCTCCACGATCTCGCTGAGAACAGGTTTGATATGCTTGATACAGGAGATTGACTCCTCGCCCTGATGGCTGAAATCGGAGTGTATATACCATATGGAAGCGATCGCTCTCGGTCGCACGACTAAGATCGGAGTATTCCCACCTCAAAAATGACATTGATAGCCAGACAATATGGCTGAGTACCTGTTAGCTCTTCTCGATAGAATGAATTGACTTCTCGGCATGGTGAGTGAGATCAGAGTATTCCTACCTCCAAATGAGATTTCTCGCTCCACGATCTCGCTGAGAACAGGTTTGATATGCTTGATACAGGAGATTGACTCCTCGCCCTGATGGCTGAAATCGGAGTGTATATACCATATGGAAGCGATCGCTCTCGGTCGCACGACTAAGATCGCTCCTCGGCCTGATGGCTAAGATCAAAGTATTCCTACCTCGAAAATGACATTGCTCGCTCGACGACCTGGCTGAGAACAGGTTCGATATGCTCGATAGAAGGAATTGACTTCTCGGCCTGATGACTCAGATCAGAGTATTCCTACCTCCGAAATGAGATTTCTCGCTCCACGATCTCGCTGAGAACAGGTTTGATATGCTTGATACAGGAGATTGACTTCTCGGCCTGATGGCTGAGATCGGAGTGTATATACCTTATGGAAGCGATCGCTCTCGAACGCACGACTAAGATCGCTCCTCGGCCTGATAGCTAAGATCAAAGTATTCCTACCTCAGAAATGACATTGCTCGCTCGACGACCTGGCTAAGAACAGGTTCGATATGCTCGATAGAAGGAATTGACTTCTCGGCCTGATGACTCAGATCAGAGTATTCCTACCTCCAAAATGAGATTTCTCGCTCCACGATCTCGCTGAGAACAGGTTTGATATGCTTGATACAGGAGATTGACTCCTCGCCCTGATGGCTGAAATCGGAGTGTATATACCATATGGAAGCGATCGCTCTCGGTCGCACGACTAAGATCGTAGTATTCCCACCTCAAAAATGACATTGCTCGCCCGACAATCTGGCTGAGTACAGGTTCGATATGCTCGATAGAAGGAATTGACTTCTCGGCCTGATGACTCAGATCAGAGTATTCCTACCTCCAAAATGAGATTTCTCGCTCCACGATCTCGCTGAGAACAGGTTTGATATGCTTGATACAGGAGATTGACTCCTCGCCCTGATGGCTGAAATCGGAGTGTATATACCATATGGAAGCGATCGCTCTCGGTCGCACGACTAAGATCGTAGTATTCCCACCTCAAAAATGACATTGCTCGCCCGACAATCTGGCTGAGAACAGGTTCGATATGCTCGATAGAAGGAATTGACTTCTCGGCCTGATGACTCAGATCAGAGTATTCCTACCTCCAAAATGAGATTTCTCGCTCCACGATCTCGCTGAGAACAGGTTTGATATGCTCGATACAGGAGATTGACTCCTCGCCCTGATGGCTGAAATCGGAGTGTATATACCATATGGAAGCGATCGCTCTCGGTCGCACGACTAAGATCGCTCTTCGGCCTGATGGCTAAGATCAAAGTATTCCTACCTCGAAAATGACATTGCTCGCTCGACGACCTGGCTGAGAACAGGTTCGATATGCTCGATAGAAGGAATTGACTTCTCGGCCTGATGACTCAGATCAGAGTATTCCTACCTCCGAAATGAGAGTTCTCGCTCCACGATCTCGCTGAGAACAGGTTTGATATGCTTGATACAGGAGATTGACTTCTCGGCCTGATGGCTGAGATCGGAGTGTATATACCTTATGGAAGCGATCGCTCTCGGTCGCACGACTAAGATCGCTTCTCGGCCCGATGGCTAAGATCGGAGTATTCCTACCTCCAAAATGAGATTTCTCGCTCCACGATCTCGCTGAGAACAGGTTTGATATGCTTGATACAGGAGATTGACTTCTCGGCCTGATGGCTGAGATCGGAGTGTATATACCTTATGGAAGCGATCGCTCTCGAACGCACGACTAAGATCGCTCCTCGGCCTGATAGCTAAGATCAAAGTATTCCTACCTCAAAAATGACATTGCTCGCTCGACGACCTGGCTAAGAACAGGTTCGATATGCTCGATAGAAGGAATTGACTTCTCGGCCTGATGACTCAGATCAGAGTATTCCTACCTCCAAAATGAGATTTCTCGCTCCACGATCTCGCTGAGAACAGGTTTGATATGCTTGATACAGGAGATTGACTCCTCGCCCTGATGGCTGAAATCGGAGTGTATATACCATATGGAAGCGATCGCTCTCAGTCGCACGACTAAGATCGTAGTATTCCCACCTCAAAAATGACATTGCTCGCTCGACGATCTGGCTGAGAACAGGTTCGATATGCTCGATAGAAGGAATTGACTTCTCGGCCTGATGACTCAGATCAGAGTATTCCTACCTCCAAAATGAGATTTCTCGCTCCACGATCTCGCTGAGAACAGGTTCCATATGCTTGATACAGGAGATTGACTTCTCGGCCTGATGGCTGAAATCGCAGTGTATATACCATATGGAAGCGATCGCTCTCGGTCGCACGACTAAGATCGTAGTATTCCCACCTCAAAAATGACATTGCTCGCCCGACGATCTGGCTGAGAACAGGTTCGATATGCTCGATAGAAGGAATTGACTTCTCGGCCTGATGACTCAGATCAGAGTATTCCTACCTCCAAAATGAGATTTCTCGCTCCACGATCTCGCTGAGAACAGGTTTGATACGCTTGATACAGGAGATTGACTCCTCGCCCTGATGGCTGAAATCGGAGTGTATATACCATATGGAAGCGATCGCTCTCGGTCGCACGACTAAGATCGCTTCTCGGCCTGATGGCTAAGAATGGAGTATTCCTACATCAAAAATGAGATTGCTCCCTCGACGAGCTGCCTGAAAACAGGTTTTATGTACTCGATACGGGAGATTGACTCTTCGGCCTGATGGCTCAGATCAGAGTATTCCTTCCTTGAAAATGAGATTGCTCGCTCGACGATCTAGCTGGGAACAGGTTTCATATGCTTGATACAGGAGATTGACTCCTCGCCCTGATGGCTGAAATCGGAGTGTATATACCATATGGAAGCGATCGCTCTCGGTCGCACGACTAAGATCGTAGTATTCCCACCTCAAAAATGACATTGCTCGCTCGACGATCTGGCTGAGAACAGGTTCGATATGCTCGATAGAAGGAATTGACTTCTCGGCCTGATGACTCAGATCAGAGTATTCCTACCTCCAAAATGAGATTTCTCGCTCCACGATCTCGCTGAGAACAGGTTTGATATGCTTGATACAGGAGATTGACTTCTCGGCCTGATGGCTGAGTTCGGAGTGTATATACTTTATGGGAGCGATCGCTCTCGGTCGCACGACTAAGATCGTAGTATTCCCACCTCAAAAATGACATTGCTCGCTCGACGATCTGGCTGACAACAGGTTCGATATGCTCGATAGAAGGAATTGACTTCTCGGCCTGATGACTCAGATCAGAGTATTCCCACCTCCAAAATGAGATTTCTCGCTCCACGATCTCGCTGAGAACAGGTTTGATATGCTTGATACAGGAGATTGACTTCTCGGCCTGATGGCTGAGATCGGAGTGTATATACTTTATGGAAGCGATCGCTCTCGGTCGCACGACTAAGATCGTAGTATTCTCACCTCAAAAATGACATTGCTCGCTCGACGATCTGGCTGAGAACAGGTTCGATATGCTCGATAGAAGGAATTGACTTCTCGGCCTGATGGCTGAGATCGGAGTGTATATACTTTATGGGAGCGATCGCTCGCGGTCGCACGACTAAGATCGTAGTATTCTCACCTCAAAATGACATTGCTCGCTCGACGATCTGGCTGACAACAGGTTCGATATGCTCGATAGAAGGAATTGACTTCTCGGCCTGATGACTCAGATCAGAGTATTCCTACCTCCAAAATGAGATTTCTCGCTCCACGATCTCGCTGAGAACAGGTTTGATATGCTTGATACAGGAGATTGACTTCTCGGCCTGATGGCTGAGATCGGAGTGTATATACTTTATGGGAGCGATCGCTCTCGGTCGCACGACTAAGATCGTAGTATTCTCACCTCAAAAATGACATTGCTCGCTCGACGATCTGGCTGAGAACAGGTTCGATATGCTCGATAGAAGGAATTGACTTCTCGGCCTGATGGCTGAGATCGGAGTGTATATACTTTATGGAAGCGATCGCTCTCGGTCGCACGACTAAGATCGTAGTATTCTCACCTCAAAAATGACATTGCTCGCTCGACGATCTGGCTGAGAACAGGTTCGATATGCTCGATAGAAGGAATTGACTCCTCGGCCTGATGACTCAGATCAGAGTATTCCTACATCGAAAATGAGATTGCTCCCTCGACGAGGTGCCTGGAAAGTGGTTTTATGTACTCGATACGGGAGATTGACTCTTCGGCCTGATGGCTCAGATCAGAGTATTCCTTCCTTAAAAATGAGATTGCTCGGTCGACGATCTAGCTGGGAACAGGTTTCATATGCTTGATACAGGAGATACTTTATGGAAGCGATCGCTCTCGGTCGCACGACTAAGATCGCTTCTCGGCCTGATGGCTAAGATCGGAGTATTCCTACATCAAGAATCAGATTGCTCCCTCGACGAGCTGCCTGAAAACAGGTTTTATGTACTCGATACTGGAGATTCACTCTTTGGCCTGATGGGTCAGATCAGAGTATTCCTTCATTAATAATGAGATTGCTCGCTCGACGATCTAGCTGGGAACAGGTTTCATATGCTTGATACAGGAGATTGACTCCTCGCCCTGATGGCTGGAATCGGAGTGTATATACCATATGAAAGCGATCGCTCTCGGTCGCACGACAAAGATCGTAGTATTCCCACCTCAAAAATGACATTGCTCGCTCGACGATCTGGCTGAGAACAGGTTCGATATGCTCGATAGAAGGAATTGACTTCTCGGCCTGATGACTCAGATCAGAGTATTCCTACCTCCAAAATGAGATTTCTCGCTCCACGATCTCGCTGAGAACAGGTTTGATATGCTTGATACAGGAGATTGACTTCTCGGCCTGATGGCTGAGTTCGGAGTGTATATACTTTATGGGAGCGATCGCTCTCGGTCGCACGACTAAGATCGTAGTATTCCCACCTCAAAAATGACATTGCTCGCTCGACGATCTGGCTGAGAACAGGTTCGATATGCTCGATAGAAGGAATTGACTCCTCGGCCTGATGACTCAGATCAGAGTATTCCTACCTCTAAAATGAGATTTCTCGCTCCACGATCTCGCTGAGTACAGGTTTGATATGCTTGATACAGGAGATTGACTTCTCGCCCTGATGGCTGAAATCGGAGTGTATATACCATATGGAAGCGATCGCTCTCAGTCGCACGACTAAGATCGTAGTATTCCCACCTCAAAAATGACATTGCTCGCTCGACGATCTGGCTGAGAACAGGTTCGATATGCTCGATAGAAGGAATTGACTTCTCGGCCTGATGACTCAGATCAGAGTATTCCTACCTCCAAAATGAGATTTCTCGCTCCACGATCTCGCTGAGAACAGGTTTGATATGCTTGATACAGGAGATTGACTTCTCGGCCTGATGGCTGAGATCGGAGTGTATATACTTTATGGAAGCGATCGCTCTCGGTCGCATGACTAAGATCGCTTCTCGGCCTGATGACTCAGATCAGAGTATTCCTACCTCCAAAATGAGATTTCTCGCTCCACGATCTCGCTGAGAACAGGTTTGATATGCTTGATACAGGAGGTTGACTCCTCGCCCTGATGGCTGAAATCGGAGTGTATATACCATATGGAAGCGATCGCTCTCGGTCGCACGACTAAGATCGTAGTATTCCCACCTCAAGAATGACATTGCTCGCCCGACGATCTGGCTGAGAACAGGTTCGATATGCTCGATAGAAGGAATTGACTTCTCGGCCTGATGACTCAGATCAGAGTATTCCTACCTCCAAAATGAGATTTCTCGCTCCACGATCTCGCCGAGAACAGGTTTGATATGCTTGATGCAGGAGATTGACTTCTCGCCCTGATGGCTGGAATCGGAGTGTATATACCATATGGAAGCGATCGCTCTCAGTCGCACGACTAAGATCGTAGTATTCCCACCTCAAAAATGACATTGCTCGCTCGACGATCTGGCTGAGAACAGGTTCGATATGCTCGATAGAAGGAATTGACTTCTCGGCCTGATGACTCAGATCAGAGTATTCCTACCTCCAAAATGAGATTCCTCGCTCCACGATCTCGCTGAGAACAGGTTTGATATGCTTGATACAGGAGATTGACTCCTCGCCCTGATGGCTGAAATCGGAGTGTATATACCATATGGAAGCGATCGCTCTCGGTCGCACGACTAAGATCGTAGTATTCCCACCTCAAAAATGACATTGCTCGCCCGACAATCTGGCTGAGAACAGGTTCGATATGCTCGATAGAAGGAATTGACTTCTCGACCTGATGACTCAGATCAGAGTATTCCTACCTCCAAAATGAGATTTCTCGCTCCACGATCTCGCTGAGAACAGGTTTGATATGCTCGATACAGGAGATTGACTCCTCGCCCTGATGGCTGAAATCGGAGTGTATATACCATATGGAAGCGATCGCTCTCGGTCGCACGACTAAGATCGCTCCTCGGCCTGATGGCTAAGATCAAAGTATTCCTACCTCGAAAATGACATTGCTCGCTCGACGACCTGGCTGAGAACAGGTTCGATATGCTCGATAGAAGGAATTGACTTCTCGGCCTGATGACTCAGATCAGAGTATTCCTACCCCCGAAATGAGATTTCTCGCTCCACGATCTCGCTGAGAACAGGTTTGATATGCTTGATACAGGAGATTGACTTCTCGGCCTGATGGCTGAGATCGGAGTGTATATACCTTATGGAAGCGATCGCTCTCGGTCGCACGACTAAGATCGCTTCTCGGCCCGATGGCTAAGATCGGAGTATTCCTACCTCCAAAATGAGATTTCTCGCTCCACGATCTCGCTGAGAACAGGTTTGATATGCTTGATACAGGAGATTGACTTCTCGGCCTGATGGCTGAGATCGGAGTGTATATACCTTATGGAAGCGATCGCTCTCGAACGCACGACTAAGATCGCTCCTCGGCCTGATAGCTAAGATCAAAGTATTCCTACCTCCAAAATGACATTGCTCGCTCGACGACCTGGCTAAGAACAGGTTCGATATGCTCGATAGAAGGAATTGACTTCTCGGCCTGATGACTCAGATCAGAGTATTCCTACCTCCGAAATGAGATTTCTCGCTCCACGATCTCGCTGAGAACAGGTTTGATATGCTTGATACAGGAGATTGACTTCTCGGCCTGATGGCTGAGATCGGAGTGTATATACCTTATGGAAGCGATCGCTCTCGGTCGCACGACTAAGATCGCTTCTCGGCCCGATGGCTAAGATCGGAGTATTCCTACCTCCAAAATGACATTTCTCGCTCCACGATCTCGCTGAGAACAGGTTCGATATGCTTGATACAGGAGATTGACTCCTCGCCCTGATGACTGAAATCGGAGTGTATATACCATACGGAAGCGATCGCTCTCGGCCCGATGGCTAAGGTCGGAGTATTCCTACCTCCAAAATAAGATTTCTCGCACCACGAGCTCGCTGAGAACAGGTTTGATATGCTTGATACAAGAGATTGACTCCTCGCCCTGATGGCTGAAATCGGAGTGTATATACCATATGGAAGCGATCGCTCTCGGTCGCACGACTAAGATCGTAGTATTCCCACCTCAAAAATGCCATTGCTCGCTCGACGACCTGGCTAAGAACAGGTTCGATATGCTCGATAGAAGGAATTGACTTCTCGGCCTGATGACTCAGATCAAAGTATTCCTACCTCCAAAATGAGATTTCTCGCTCCACGATCTCGCCGAGAACAGGTTTGATATGCTTGATACAGGAGATTGACTCCTCGCCCTGATGGCTGAAATCGCAGTGTATATACCATATGGAAGCGATCGCTCTCGGCCCGATGGCTAAGGTCGGAGTATTCCTACCTCCAAAATGAGATTTCTCGCTCCACGATCTCGCTGAGAACAGGTTCGATATGCTTGATACAGGAGATTGACTCCTCGCCCTGATGGCTGAAATCGGAGTGTATATACCATATGGAAGCGATCGCTCTCGGCCCGATGGCTAAGGTCGGAGTATTCCTACCTCCAAAATGAGATTTCTCGCACCACGATCTGGCTGAGAACAGGTTCGATATGCTCGATAGAAGGAATTGACTTCTCGGCCTGATGACTCAGATCAGAGTATTCCTACCTCCAAAATGAGATTTCTCGCTCCACGATCTCGCTGAGAACAGGTTTGATATGCTTGATACAGGAGATTGACTCCTCGCCCTGATGGCTGAAATCGGAGTGTATATACCATATGGAAGCGATCGCTCTCGGTCGCACGACTAAGATCGTAGTATGCCCACCTCAAAATGACATTGCTCGCCCGACAATCTGGCTGAGAACAGGTTCGATATGCTCGATAGAAGGAATTGACTTCTCGGCCTGATGACTCAGATCAGAGTATTCCTACCTCCAAAATGAGATTTCTCGCTCCACGATCTCGCTGAGAACAGGTTTGATATGCTTGATACAGGAGATTGACTCCTCGCCCTGATGGCTGAAATCGGAGTGTATATACCATATGGAAGCGATCGCTCTCGGTCGCACGACTAAGATCGCTCCTCGGCCTGATGGCTAAGATCAAAGTATTCCTACCTCGAAAATGACATTGCTCGCTCGACGACCTGGCTGAGAACAGGTTCGATATGCTCGATAGAAGGAATTGACTTCTCGGCCTGATGACTCAGATCAGAGTATTCCTACCTCCGAAATGAGATTTCGCTCCACGATCTCGCTGAGAACAGGTTTGATATGCTTGATACAGGAGATTGACTTCTCGGCCTGATGGCTGAGATCGGAGTGTATATACCTTATGGAAGCGATCGCTCTCGAACGCACGACTAAGATCGCTCCTCGGCCTGATAGCTAAGATCAAAGTATTCCTACCTCATAAATGACATTGCTCGCCCGACAATCTGGCTGAGTACAGGTTCGATATGCTCGATAGAAGGAATTGACTTCTCGGCCTGATGACTCAGATCAGAGTATTCCTACCTCCAAAATGAGATTTCTCGCTCCACGATCTCGCTGAGAACAGGTTTGATATGCTTGATACAGGAGATTGACTCCTCGCCCTGATGGCTGAAATCGGAGTGTATATACCATATGGAAGCGATCGCTCTCGGTCGCACGACTAAGATCGTAGTATTCCCACCTCAAAAATGACATTGCTCGCCCGACAATCTGGCTGAGAACAGGTTCGATATGCTCGATAGAAGGAATTGACTTCTCGGCCTGATGACTCAGATCAGAGTATTCCTACCTCCAAAATGAGATTTCTCGCTCCACGATCTCGCTGAGAACAGGTTTGATATGCTCGATACAGGAGATTGACTCCTCGCCCTGATGGCTGAAATCGGAGTGTATATACCATATGGAAGCGATCGCTCTCGGTCGCACGACTAAGATCGCTCTTCGGCCTGATGGCTAAGATCAAAGTATTCCTACCTCGAAAATGACATTGCTCGCTCGACGACCTGGCTGAGAACAGGTTCGATATGCTCGATAGAAGGAATTGACTTCTCGGCCTGATGACTCAGATCAGAGTATTCCTACCTCCGAAATGAGAGTTCTCGCTCCACGATCTCGCTGAGAACAGGTTTGATATGCTTGATACAGGAGATTGACTTCTCGGCCTGATGGCTGAGATCGGAGTGTATATACCTTATGGAAGCGATCGCTCTCGGTCGCACGACTAAGATCGCTTCTCGGCCCGATGGCTAAGATCGGAGTATTCCTACCTCCAAAATGAGATTTCTCGCTCCACGATCTCGCTGAGAACAGGTTTGATATGCTTGATACAGGAGATTGACTTCTCGGCCTGATGGCTGAGATCGGAGTGTATATACCTTATGGAAGCGATCGCTCTCGAACGCACGACTAAGATCGCTCCTCGGCCTGATAGCTAAGATCAAAGTATTCCTACCTCAAAAATGACATTGCTCGCTCGACGACCTGGCTGAGAACAGGTTCGATATGCTCGATAGAAGGAATTGACTTCTCGGCCTGATGACTCAGATCAGAGTATTCCTACCTCCAAAATGAGATTTCTCGCTCCACGATCTCGCTGAGAACAGGTTCCATATGCTTGATACAGGAGATTGACTTCTCGGCCTGATGGCTGAAATCGCAGTGTATATACCATATGGAAGCGATCGCTCTCGGTCGCACGACTAAGATCGTAGTATTCCCACCTCAAAAATGACATTGCTCGCCCGACGATCTGGCTGAGAACAGGTTCGATATGCTCGATAGAAGGAATTGACTTCTCGGCCTGATGACTCAGATCAGAGTATTCCTACCTCCAAAATGAGATTTCTCGCTCCACGATCTCGCTGAGAACAGGTTCCATATGCTTGATACAGGAGATTGACTTCTCGCCCTGATGGCTGGAATCGGAGTGTATATACCATATGGAAGCGATCGCTCTCAGTCGCACGACTAAGATCGTAGTATTCCCACCTCAAAAATGACATTGCTCGCTCGACGATCTGGCTGAGAACAGGTTCGATATGCTCGATAGAAGGAATTGACTTCTCGGCCTGATGACTCAGATCAGAGTATTCCTACCTCCAAAATGAGATTTCTCGCTCCACGATCTCGCTGAGAACAGGTTTGATATGCTTGATACAGGAGATTGACTCCTCGCCCTGATGGCTGAAATCGGAGTGTATATACCATATGGAAGCGATCGCTCTCGGTCGCACGACTAAGATCGTGAAGATCAAAGTATTCCCACCTCAAAATGACATTGCTCGCTCGACGACCTGGCTGAGAACAGGTTCGATATGCTCGATAGAAGGAATTGACTTCTCGGCCTGATGACTCAGATCAGAGTATTCCTACCTCCAAAATGAGATTTCTCGCTCCACGATCTCGCTGAGAACAGGTTTGATATGCTTGATACAGGAGATTGACTTCTCGCCCTGATGGCTGAAATCGGAGTGTATATACCATATGGAAGCGATCGCTCTCAGTCGCACGACTAAGATCGTAGTATTCCCACCTCAAAAATGACATTGCTCGCTCGACGATCTGGCTGAGAACAGGTTCGATATGCTCGATAGAAGGAATTGACTTCTCGGCCTGATGACTCAGATCAGAGTATTCCTACCTCCAAAATGAGATTTCTCGCTCCACGATCTCGCTGAGAACAGGTTCCATATGCTTGATACAGGAGATTGACTTCTCGGCCTGATGGCTGAGATCGGAGTGTATATACCATATGGAAGCGATCCCTCTCGGTCGCATGACAAAGATCGCTTCTCGGCCTGATGGCTAAGATCAAAGTATTCCTACCTCCAAAATGAGATTTCTCGCTCCACGATCTCGCCGAGAACAGGTTTGATATGCTTGATACAGGAGATTGACTCCTCGCCCTGATGGCTGAAATCGCAGTGTATATACCATATGGAAGCGATCGCTCTCGGTCGCACGACTAAGATCGTAGTATTCCCACCTCAAAAATGACATTGCTCGCCCGACGATCTGGCTGAGAACAGGTTCGATATGCTTGATACAGGAGATTGACTCCTCGCCCTGATGGCTGAAATCGGAGTGTATATACCTTATGGAAGCGATCGCTCTCGGTCGCACGACTAAGATCGCTCCTCGGCCTGATGGCTAAGATCAAAGTATTCCTACCTCAAAATGACATTGCTCGCTCGACGACCTGGCTAAGAACAGGTTCGATATGCTCGATAGAAGGAATTGACTTTTCGGCCTGATGGCTCAGATCAGAGTATTCCTACCTCCAAAATGACATTTCTCGCTCCACGATCTCGCTGAGAACAGGTTCGATATGCTTGATACAGGAGATTGACTCCTCGCCCTGATGGCTGAAATCGGAGTGTATATACCATATGGAAGCGATCGCTCTCGGCCCGATGGCTAAGGTCGGAGTATTCCTACCTCCAAAATGAGATTTCTCGCACCACGATCTCGCTGAGAACAGGTTTGATATGCTTGATACAAGAGATTGACTCCTCGCCCTGATGGCTGAAATCGGAGTGTATATACCATATGGAAGCGATCGCTCTCGGTCGCACGACTAAGATCGTAGTATTCCCACCTCAAAAATGACATTGCTCGCTCGACGATCTGGCTGAGAACAGGTTCGATATGCTCGATAGAAGGAATTGACTTCTCGGCCTGATGACTCAGATCAGAGTATTCCTACCTCCAAAATGAATTTTCTCGCTCCACGATCTCGCTGAGAACAGGTTCGATATGCTTGATACAGGAGATTGACTCCTCGCCCTGATGACTGAAATCAGAGTGTATATACCATATGGAAGCGATCGCTCTCGGCCCGATGGCTAAAGTCGGAGTATTCCTACCTCCAAAATAAGATTTCTCGCACCACGAGCTCGCTGAGAACAGGTTTGATATGCTTGATACAAGAGATTGACTCCTCGCCCTGATGGCTGAAATCGGAGTGTATATACCATATGGAAGCGATCGCTCTCGGTCGCACGACTAAGATCGTAGTATTCCCAACTCAAAAATGACATTGCTCGCTCGACGATCTGGCTGAGAACAGGTTCGATATGCTCGATAGAAGGAATTGACTTCTCGGCCTGATGACTCAGATCAGAGTATTCCTACCTCCAAAATGAGATTTGTCGCTCCACGATCTCGCTGAGAACAGGTTTGATATGCTTGATACAGGAGATTGACTCCTCGCCCTGATGGCTGAAATCGGAGTGTTTATACCATATGGAAGCGATCGCTCTCGGCCCGATGGCTAAGGTCGGAGTATTCCTACCTCCAAAATGAGATTTCTCGCACCACGATCTCGCTGAGAACAGGTTTAATATGCTTGATACGAGAGATTGACTCCTCGCCATGATGGCTGAAATCGGAGTGTATATACCATACGGAAGCGATCGCTCTCGGTCGCACGACTAAGATCGTAGTATTCCCACCTCAAAAATGACATTGCTCGTTCGACGATCTGGCTGAGAACAGGTTCGATATGCTTGATAGAAGTAATTGACTTCTCGGCCTGATGACTCAGATCAGAGTATTCCTACCTCCGAAATTAGATTTCTCGCTCCACGATCTCGCTGAGAACAGGTTTGATATGCTTGATACAGGAGATTGACTCCTCGCCCTGATGGCTCAAATCGGAGTGTATATACCATATGGAAGCGATCGCTCTCGGTCGCACGACTAAGATCGTAGTATTCCCACCTCAAAAATGACATTGCTCGCTCGACGATCTGGCTGAGAACAGGTTCGATATGCTCGATAGAAGGAATTGACTTCTCGGCCTGATGACTCAGATCAGAGTATTCCTACCTCCAAAATGAGATTTGTCGCTCCACGATCTCGCTGAGAACAGGTTTGATATGCTTGATACAGGAGATTGACTCCTCGCCCTGATGGCTGAAATCGGAGTGTTTATACCATATGGAAGCGATCGCTCTCGGCCCGATGGCTAAGGTCGGAGTATTCCTACCTCCAAAATGAGATTTCTCGCACCACGATCTCGCTGAGAACAGGTTTAATATGCTTGATACGAGAGATTGACTCCTCGCCATGATGGCTGAAATCGGAGTGTATATACCATACGGAAGCGATCGCTCTCGGTCGCACGACTAAGATCGTAGTATTCCCACCTCAAAAATGACATTGCTCGCTCGACGATCTGGCTGAGAACAGGTTCGATATGCTTGATAGAAGTAATTGACTTCTCGGCCTGATGACTCAGATCAGAGTATTCCTACCTCCGAAATTAGATTTCTCGCTCCACGATCTCGCTGAGAACAGGTTTGATATGCTTGATACAGGAGATTGACTCCTCGCCCTGATGGCTCAAATCGGAGTGTATATACCATATGGAAGCGATCGCTCTCGGTCGCACGACTAAGATCGCTTCTCGGCCCGATGGCTAAGATCGGAGTATTCCTACCTCCAAAATGAGATTTCTCGCTCCACGATCTCGCTGAGAACAGGTTTGATATGCTTGATACAGGAGATTGACTTCTCGGCCTGATGGCTGAGATCGGAGTGTATATACCTCATGGAAGCGATCGCTCTCGGTCGCACGACTAAGATCGCTCCTCGGCCTGATAGCTAAGATCAAAGTATTCCTACCTCAAAAATGACATTGCTCGCTCGACGACCTGGCTAAGAACAGGTTCGATATGCTCGATAGAAGGAATTGACTTCTCGGCCTGATGACTCAGATCAGAGTATTCCTACCTCCAAAATGAGATTTCTCGCTCCACGATCTCGCCGAGAACAGGTTTGATATGCTTGATACAGGAGATTGACTCCTCGCCCTGATGGCTGAAATCGGAGTGTATATACCATATGGAAGCGATTGCTCTCGGTCGCACGACTATGATCGTAGTATTCCCACCTCAAAAATGACATTGCTCGCCCGACGATCTGGCTGAGAACAGGTTCGATATGCTCGATAGAAGGAATTGACTTCTCGGCCTGATGACTCAGATCAGAGTATTCCTACCTCCAAAATGAGTTTTCTCGCTCCACGATCTCGCTGAGAACAGGTTTGATATGCTTGATACAGGAGATTGACTCCTCGCCCTGATGGCTCAAATCGGAGTGTATATACCTTATGGAAGCGATCGCTCTCGGTCGCACGACTAAGATCGCTCCTCGGCCTGATGGCTAAGATCAAAGTATTCCTACCTCAAAAATGACATTGCTCGCTCGACGACCTGGCTAAGAACAGGTTCGATATGCTCGATAGAAGGAATTGACTTCTCGGCCTGATGACTCAGATCAGAGTATTCCTACCTCCAAAATGACATTTCCCGCTCCACGATCTCGCTGAGAACAGGTTCGATATGCTTGATACAGGAGATTGACTCCTCGCCCTGATGGCTGAAATCGGAGTGTATATACCATATGGAAGCGATCGCTCTCGGCCCGATGGCTAAGGTCGGAGTATTCCTACCTCCAAAATGAGATTTCTCGCACCATGATCTCGCTGAGAACAGGTTTGATATGCTTGATACAAGAGATTGACTCCTCGCCCTGATGGCTGAAATCGGAGTGTATATACCATATGGAAGCGATCGCTCTCGGTCGCACGACTAAGATCGTAGTATTCCCACCTCAAAAATGACATTGCTCGCTCGACGATCTGGCTGAGAACAGGTTCGATATGCTCGATAGAAGGAATTGACTTCTCGGCCTGATGACTCAGATCAGAGTATTCCTACCTCCAAAATGAGACTTCTCGCTCCACGATCTCGCTGAGAACAGGTTTGATATGCTTGATACAGGAGATTGACTTCTCGGCCTGATGGCTGAGATCGGAGTGTATATACCTTATGGAAGCGATCGCTCTCGGTCGCACGACTAAGATCGCTCCTCGGCCTGATGGCTAAGATCAAAGTATTCCTACCTCAAAAATGACACTGCTGGCTCGACGACCTGGCTAAGAACAGGTTCGATATGCTCGATAGAAGGAATTGACTTCTCGGCCTGATGACTCAGATCAGAGTATTCCTACCTCCGAAATTAGATTTCTCGCTCCACGATCTCGCTGAGAACAGGTTCGATATGCTTGATACAGGAGATTGACTCCTCGCCCTGATGGCTGAAATCGGAGTGTATATACCATATGGAAGCGATCGCTCTCGGCCCGATGGCTAAGGTCGGAGTATTCCTACCTCCAAAATGAGATTTCTCGCACCACGATCTCGCTGAGAACAGGTTTGATGTGCTTGATACAAGAGATTGACTCCTCGCCCTGATGGCTGAAATCGGAGTGTATATACCATATGGAAGCGATCGCTCTCGGTCGCACGACTAAGATCGTAGTATTCCCACCTCAAAAATGACATTGCTCGCTCGACGATCTGGCTGAGAACAGGTTCGATATGCTTGATAGAAGGAATTGACTTCTCGGCCTGATGACTCAGATCAGAGTATTCCTACCTCCGAAATGAGATTTCTCGCTCCACGATCTCGCTGAGAACAGGTTTGATATGCTTGATACAGGAGATTGACTCCTCGCCCTGATGGCTGAAATCGGAGTGTATATACCATATGGAAGCGATCGCTCTCGGTCGCACGACTAAGATCGTAGTATTCCCACCTCAAAAATGACATTGCTCGCCCGACAATCTGACTGAGAACAGGTTCGATATGCTCGATAGAAGGAATTGACTTCTCGGCCTGATGACTCAGATCAGAGTATTCCTACCTCCAAAATGAGATTTCTCGCTCCACGATCTCGCTGAGAACAGGTTTGATATGCTTGATACAGGAGATTGACTCCTCGCCCTGATGGCTGAAATCGGAGTGTATATACCATATGGAAGCGATCGCTCTCGGTCGCACGACTAAGATCGCTTCTCGGCCCGATGGCTAAGATCGGAGTATTCCTACCTCCAAAATGAGATTTCTCGCTCCACGATCTCGCTGAGAACAGGTTTGATATGCTTGATACAGGAGATTGACTTCTCGGCCTGATGGCTGAGATCGGAGTGTATATACCTTATGGAAGCGATCGCTCTCGGTCGCACGACTAAGATCGCTCCTCGGCCTGATAGCTAAGATCAAAGTATTCCTACCTCAAAAATGACATTGCTCGCTCGACGACCTGGCTAAGAACAGGTTCGATATGCTCGATAGAAGGAATTGACTTCTCGGCCTGATGACTCAAATCAGAGTATTCCTACCTCCAAAATGAGATTTCTCGCTCCACGATCTCGCCGAGAACAGGTTTGATATGCTTGATACAGGAGATTGACTCCTCGCCCTGATGGCTGAAATCGGAGTGTATATACCATATGGAAGCGATTGCTCTCGGTCGCACGACTATGATCGTAGTATTCCCACCTCAAAAATGACATTGCTCGCCCGACGATCTGGCTGACAACAGGTTCGATATGCTCGATAGAAGGAATTGACTTCTCGGCCTGATGACTCAGATCAGAGTATTCCTACCTCCAAAATGAGATTTCTCGCTCCACGATCTCGCTGAGAACAGGTTTGATATGCTTGATACAGGAGATTGACTTCTCGGCCTGATGGCTGAGATCGGAGTGTATATACTTTATGGAAGCGATCGCTCTCGGTCGCACGACTAAGATCGTAGTATTCTCACCTCAAAAATGACATTGCTCGCTCGACGATCTGGCTGAGAACAGGTTCGATATGCTCGATAGAAGGAATTGACTCCTCGGCCTGATGACTCAGATCAGAGTATTCCTACATCGAAAATGAGATTGCTCCCTCGACGAGGTGCCTGAAAAGTGGTTTTATGTACTCGATACGGGAGATTGACTCTTCGGCCTGATGGCTCAGATCAGAGTATTCCTTCCTTAAAAATGAGATTGCTCGGTCGACGATCTAGCTGGGAACAGGTTTCATATGCTTGATACAGGAGATACTTTATGGAAGCGATCGCTCGGTCGCACGACTAAGATCGCTTCTCGGCCTGATGGCTAAGATCGGAGTATTCCTACATCAAGAATCAGATTGCTCCCTCGACGAGCTGCCTGAAAACAGGTTTTATGTACTCGATACGGGAGATTCACTCTTTGGCCTGATGGCTCAGATCAGAGTATTCCTTCCTTAAAAATGAGATTGCTCGCTCGACGATCTAGCTGGGAACAGGTTTCATATGCTTGATACAGGAGATTGACTCCTCGCCCTGATGGCTGGAATCGGAGTGTATATACCATATGAAAGCGATCGCTCTCGGTCGCACGACAAAGATCGTAGTATTCCCACCTCAAAAATGACATTGCTCGCTCGACGATCTGGCTGAGAACAGGTTCGATATGCTCGATAGAAGGAATTGACTTCTCGGCCTGATGACTCAGATCAGAGTATTCCTACCTCCAAAATGAGATTTCTCGCTCCACGATCTCGCTGAGAACAGGTTTGATATGCTTGATACAGGAGATTGACTTCTCGGCCTGATGGCTGAGTTCGGAGTGTATATACTTTATGGGAGCGATCGCTCTCGGTCGCACGACTAAGATCGTAGTATTCCCACCTCAAAAATGACATTGCTCGCTCGACGATCTGGCTGAGAACAGGTTCGATATGCTCGATAGAAGGAATTGACTCCTCGGCCTGATGACTCAGATCAGAGTATTCCTACCTCTAAAATGAGATTTCTCGCTCCACGATCTCGCTGAGTACAGGTTTGATATGCTTGATACAGGAGATTGACTTCTCGCCCTGATGGCTGAAATCGGAGTGTATATACCATATGGAAGCGATCGCTCTCAGTCGCACGACTAAGATCGTAGTATTCCCACCTCAAAATGACATTGCTCGCTCGACGATCTGGCTGAGAACAGGTTCGATATGCTCGATAGAAGGAATTGACTTCTCGGCCTGATGACTCAGATCAGAGTATTCCTACCTCCAAAATGAGATTTCGCTCCACGATCTCGCTGAGAACAGGTTTGATATGCTTGATACAGGAGATTGACTTCTCGGCCTGATGGCTGAGATCGGAGTGTATATACTTTATGGAAGCGATCGCTCTCGGTCGCATGACTAAGATCGCTTCTCGGCCTGATGACTCAGATCAGAGTAGTCCTACCTCCAAAATGAGATTTCGCTCCACGATCTCGCTGAGAACAGGTTTGATATGCTTGATTCAGGAGATTGACTTCTCGCCCTGATGGCTGGAATCGGAGTGTATATACCATATGGAAGCGATCGCTCTCAGTCGCACGACTAAGATCGTAGTATTCCCACCTCAAAATGACATCGCTCGCTCGACGATCTGGCTGAGAACGGGTTCGATATGCTCGATAGAAGGAATTGACTTCTCGGCCTGATGACTCAGATCAGAGTATTCCTACCTCCAAAATGAGATTTCTCGCTCCACGATCTCGCTGAGAACAGGTTTGATATGCTTGATACAGGAGATTGACTCCTCGCCCTGATGGCTGAAATCGGAGTGTATATACCATATGGAAGCGATCGCTCTCGGTCGCACGACTAAGATCGTAGTATTCCCACCTCAAAAATGACATTGCTCGCCCGACAATCTGGCTGAGAACAGGTTCGATATGCTCGATAGAAGGAATTGACTTCTCGGCCTGATGACTCAGATCAGAGTATTCCTACCTCCAAAATGAGATTTCTCGCTCCACGATCTCGCTGAGAACAGGTTTGATATGCTCGATACAGGAGATTGACTCCTCGCCCTGATGGCTGAAATCGGAGTGTATATACCTTATGGAAGCGATCGCTCTCGGTCGCACGACTAAGATCGCTTCTCGGCCCGATGGCTAAGATCGGAGTATTCCTACCTCCAAAATGAGATTTCTCGCTCCACGATCTCGCTGAGAACAGGTTTGATATGCTTGATACAGGAGATTGACTTCTCGGCCTGATGGCTGAGATCGGAGTGTATATACCTTATGGAAGCGATCGCCCTCGAACGCACGACTAAGATCGCTCCTCGGCCTGATAGCTAAGATCAAAGTATTCCTACCTCAAAATGACATTGCTCGCTCGACGACCTGGCTAAGAACAGGTTCGATATGCTCGATAGAAGGAATTGACTTCTCGGCCTGATGACTCAGATCAGAGTATTCCTACCTCCAAAATGAGATTTCTCGCTCCACGATCTCGCTGAGAACAGGTTTGATATGCTTGATACAGGAGATTGACTTCTCGCCCTGATGGCTGAAATCGGAGTGTATATACCATATGGAAGCGATCGCTCTCAGTCGCACGACTAAGATCGTAGTATTCCCACCTCAAAATGACATTGCTCGCTCGACGATCTGGCTGAGAACAGGTTCGATATGCTCGATAGAAGGAATTGACTCCTCGGCCTGATGACTCAGATCAGAGTCTTCCTACCTCTAAAATGAGATTTCTCGCTCCACGATCTCGCTGAGAACAGGTTCCATATGCTTGATACAGGAGATTGACTTCTCGGCCTGATGGCTGAGTTCGGAGTGTATATACTTTATGGGAGCGATCGCTCTCGGTCGCACGACTAAGATCGTAGTATTCCCACCTCAAAAATGACATTGCTCGCTCGACGATCTGGCTGAGAACAGGTTCGATATGCTCGATAGAAGGAATTGACTCCTCGGCCTGATGACTCAGATCAGAGTATTCCTACCTCTAAAATGAGATTTCTCGCTCCACGATCTCGCTGAGTACAGGTTTGATATGCTTGATACAGGAGATTGACTTCTCGCCCTGATGGCTGAAATCGGAGTGTATATACCATATGGAAGCGATCGCTCTCAGTCGCACGACTAAGATCGTAGTATTCCCACCTCAAAATGACATTGCTCGCTCGACGATCTGGCTGAGAACAGGTTCGATATGCTCGATAGAAGGAATTGACTTCTCGGCCTGATGACTCAGATCAGAGTATTCCTACCTCCAAAATGAGATTTCTCGCTCCACGATCTCGCTGAGAACAGGTTTGATATGCTTGATACAGGAGATTGACTTCTCGGCCTGATGGCTGAGATCGGAGTGTATATACTTTATGGAAGCGATCGCTCTCGGTCGCATGACTAAGATCGCTTCTCGGCCTGATGACTCAGATCAGAGTATTCCTACCTCCAAAATGAGATTTCTCGCTCCACGATCTCGCTGAGAACAGGTTTGATATGCTTGATACAGGAGATTGACTCCTCGCCCTGATGGCTGAAATCGGAGTGTATATACCATATGGAAGCGATCGCTCTCGGTCGCACGACTAAGATCGTAGTATTCCCACCTCAAGAATGACATTGCTCGCCCGACGATCTGGCTGAGAACAGGTTCGATATGCTCGATAGAAGGAATTGACTTCTCGGCCTGATGACTCAGATCAGAGTATTCCCACCTCCAAAATGAGATTTCTCGCTCCATGATCTCGCTGAAAACAGGTTTGATATGCTTGATGCAGGAGATTGACTTCTCGCCCTGATGGCTGGAATCGGAGTGTATATACCATATGGAAGCGATCGCTCTCAGTCGCACGACTAAGATCGTAGTATTCCCACCTCAAAAATGACATCGCTCGCTCGACGATCTGGCTGAGAACGGGTTCGATATGCTCGATAGAAGGAATTGACTTCTCGGCCTGATGACTCAGATCAGAGTATTCCTACCTCCAAAATGAGATTTCTCGCTCCACGATCTCGCTGAGAACAGGTTTGATATGCTTGATATAGGAGATTGACTCCTCGCCCTGATGGCTGAAATCGGAGTGTATATACCATATGGAAGCGATCGCTCTCGGTCGCACGACTAAGATCGTAGTATTCCCACCTCAAAAATGACATTGCTCGCCCGACAATCTGGCTGAGAACAGGTTCGATATGCTCGATAGAAGGAATTGACTTCTCGGCCTGATGACTCAGATCAGAGTATTCCTACCTCCAAAATGAGATTTCTCGCTCCACGATCTCGCTGAGAACAGGTTTGATATGCTCGATACAGGAGATTGACTCCTCGCCCTGATGGCTGAAATCGGAGTGTATATACCTTATGGAAGCGATCGCTCTCGGTCGCACGACTAAGATCGCTTCTCGGCCCGATGGCTAAGATCGGAGTATTCCTACCTCCAAAATGAGATTTCGCTCCACGATCTCGCTGAGAACAGGTTTGATATGCTTGATACAGGAGATTGACTTCTCGGCCTGATGGCTGAGATCGGAGTGTATATACCTTATGGAAGCGATCGCCCTCGAACGCACGACTAAGATCGCTCCTCGGCCTGATAGCTAAGATCAAAGTATTCCTACCTCAAAATGACATTTCACGCTCGACGACCGCGCTAAGAACAGTTTCGATAAGCTCGATAGAAGGAATTGACTTCTCGGCCTGATGACTCAGATCAGAGTATTCCTACCTCCAAAATGAGATTTCTCGCTCCACGATCTCGCTGAGAACAGGTTTGATATGCTTGATACAGGAGATTGACTTCTCGCCCTGATGGCTGAAATCGGAGTGTATATACCATATGGAAGCGATCGCTCTCAGTCGCACGACTAAGATCGTAGTATTCCCACCTCAAAATGACATTGCTCGCTCGACGATCTGGCTGAGAACAGGTTCGATATGCTCGATAGAAGGAATTGACTCCTCGGCCTGATGACTCAGATCAGAGTATTCCTACCTCTAAAATGAGATTTCTCGCTCCACGATCTCGCTGAGAACAGGTTCCATATGCTTGATACAGGAGATTGACTTCTCGGCCTGATGGCTGAGTTCGGAGTGTATATACTTTATGGGAGCGATCGCTCTCGGTCGCACGACTAAGATCGTAGTATTCCCACCTCAAAAATGACATTGCTCGCTCGACGATCTGGCTGAGAACAGGTTCGATATGCTCGATAGAAGGAATTGACTCCTCGGCCTGATGACTCAGATCAGAGTATTCCTACCTCTAAAATGAGATTTCTCGCTCCACGATCTCGCTGAGTACAGGTTTGATATGCTTGATACAGGAGATTGACTTCTCGCCCTGATGGCTGAAATCGGAGTGTATATACCATATGGAAGCGATCGCTCTCAGTCGCACGACTAAGATCGTAGTATTCCCACCTCAAAAATGACATTGCTCGCTCGACGATCTGGCTGAGAACAGGTTCGATATGCTCGATAGAAGGAATTGACTTCTCGGCCTGATGACTCAGATCAGAGTATTCCTACCTCCAAAATGAGATTTCTCGCTCCACGATCTCGCTGAGTACAGGTTTGATATGCTTGATACAGGAGATTGACTTCTCGCCCTGATGGCTGAAATCGGAGTGTATATACCATATGGAAGCGATCGCTCTCAGTCGCACGACTAAGATCGTAGTATTCCCACCTCAAAATGACATTGCTCGCTCGACGATCTGGCTGAGAACAGGTTCGATATGCTCGATAGAAGGAATTGACTTCTCGGCCTGATGACTCAGATCAGAGTATTCCTACCTCCAAAATGAGATTTCTCGCTCCACGATCTCGCTGAGAACAGGTTTGATATGCTTGATACAGGAGATTGACTTCTCGGCCTGATGGCTGAGATCGGAGTGTATATACTTTATGGAAGCGATCGCTCTCGGTCGCATGACTAAGATCGCTTCTCGGCCTGATGACTCAGATCAGAGTATTCCTACCTCCAAAATGAGATTTCTCGCTCCACGATCTCGCTGAGAACAGGTTTGATATGCTTGATACAGGAGATTGACTCCTCGCCCTGATGGCTGAAATCGGAGTGTATATACCATATGGAAGCGATCGCTCTCGGTCGCACGACTAAGATCGTAGTATTCCCACCTCAAAAATGACATCGCTCGCTCGACGATCTGGCTGAGAACAGGTTCGATATGCTCGATAGAAGGAATTGACTTCTCGGCCTGATGACTCAGATCAGAGTATTCCTACCTCCAAAATGAGATTTCTCGCTCCACGATCTCGCTGAGAACAGGTTTGATATGCTTGATACAGGAGATTGACTCCTCGCCCTGATGGCTGAAATCGGAGTGTATATACCATATGGAAGCGATCGCTCTCGGTCGCACGACTAAGATCGTAGTATTCTCACCTCAAAAATGACATTGCTCGCCCGACAATCTGGCTGAGAACAGGTTCGATATGCTCGATAGAAGGAATTGACTTCTCGGCCTGATGACTCAGATCAGAGTATTCCTACCTCCAAAATGAGATTTCTCGCTCCACGATGTCGCTGAGAACAGGTTTGATATGCTCGATACAGGAGATTGACTCCTCGCCCTGATGGCTGAAATCGGAGTGTATATACCTTATGGAAGCGATCGCTCTCGGTCGCACGACTAAGATCGCTTCTCGGCGCGATGGCTAAGATCGGAGTATTCCTACCTCCAAAATGAGATCTCTCGCTCCACGATCTCGCTGAGAACAGGTTTGATATGCTTGATACAGGAGATTGACTTCTCGGCCTGATGGCTGAGATCGGAGTGTATATACCTTATGGAAGCGATCGCTCGAACGCACGACTAAGATCGCTCCTCGGCCTGATAGCTAAGATCAAAGTATTCCTACCTCAAAAATGACATTGCTCGCTCGACGACCTGGCTAAGAACAGGTTCGATATGCTCGATACAAGGAATTGACTTCTCGGCCTGATGACTCAGATCAGAGTATTCCTACCTCCAAAATGAGATTTCTCGCTCCACGATCTCGCTGAGAACAGGTTCGATATGCTTGATACAGGAGATTGACTTCTCGCCCTGATGGCTGAAATCGGAGTGTATATACCATATGGAAGCGATCGCTCTCAGTCGCACGACTAAGATCGTAGTATTCCCACCTCAAAAATGACATTGCTCGCTCGACGATCTGGCTGAGAACAGGTTCGATATGCTCGATAGAAGGAATTGACTTCTCGGCCTGATGACTCAGATCAGAGTATTCCTACCTCCAAAATGAGATTTCTCGCTCCACGATCTCGCTGAGAACAGGTTCCATATGCTTGATACAGGAGATTGACTTCTCGGCCTGATGGCTGAGTTCGGAGTGTATATACTTTATGGGAGCGATCGCTCTCGGTCGCACGACTAAGATCGTAGTATTCCCACCTCAAAAATGACATTGCTCGCTCGACGATCTGGCTGAGAACAGGTTCGATATGCTCGATAGAAGGAATTGACTCCTCGGCCTGATGACTCAGATCAGAGTATTCCTACCTCTAAAATGAGATTTCTCGCTCCACGATCTCGCTGAGTACAGGTTTGATATGCTTGATACAGGAGATTGACTTCTCGCCCTGATGGCTGAAATCGGAGTGTATATACCATATGGAAGCCATCGCTCTCAGTCGCACGACTAAGATCGTAGTATTCCCACCTCAAAAATGACATTGCTCGCTCGACGATCTGGCTGAGAACAGGTTCGATATGCTCGATAGAAGGAATTGACTTCTCGGCCTGATGACTCAGATCAGAGTATTCCTACCTCCAAAATGAGATTTCTCGCTCCACGATCTCGCTGAGAACAGGTTTGATATGCTTGATACAGGAGATTGACTTCTCGGCCTGATGGCTGAGATCGGAGTGTATATACTTTATGGAAGCGATCGCTCTCGGTCGCATGACTAAGATCGCTTCTCGGCCTGATGACTCAGATCAGAGTATTCCTACCTCCAAAATGAGATTTCTCGCTCCACGATCTCGCTTAGAACAGGTTTGATATGCTTGATACAGGAGATTGACTCCTCGCCCTGATGGCTGAAATCGGAGTGTATATACCATATGGAAGCGATCGCTCTCGGTCGCACGACTAAGATCGTAGTATTCCCACCTCAAGAATGACATTGCTCGCCCGACGATCTGGCTGAGAACAGGTTCGATATGCTCGATAGAAGGAATTGACTTCTCGGCCTGATGACTCAGATCAGAGTATTTCTACCTCCAAAATGAGATTTCTCGCTCCATGATCTCGCTGAGAACAGGTTTGATATGCTTGATGCAGGAGATTGACTTCTCGCCCTGATGGCTGGAATCGGAGTGTATATACCATATGGAAGCGATCGCTCTCGGTCGCACGACTAAGATCGTAGTATTCCCACCTCAAAAATGACATTGCTCGCCCGACAATCTGGCTGAGAACAGGTTCGATATGCTCGATAGAGGAAATTGACTTCTCGGCCTGATGACTCATCAGAGTATTCCTCCCTCAAAATGAGATTTCTGCTCCACGATCTCGCTGAGAACAGGTTTGATATGCTTGATACAGGAGATTGACTTCTCGGCCTGATGGCTGAGATCGGAGTGTATATACCTTATGGAAGCGATCGCTCTCGAACGCACGACTAAGATCGCTCCTCGGCCTGATAGCTAAGATCAAAGTATTCCTACCTCAAAATGACATTGCTCGCTCGACGACCTGGCTAAGAACAGGTTCGATATGCTCGATAGAAGGAATTGACTTCTCGGCCTGATGACTCAGATCAGAGTATTCCTACCTCCAAAATGAGATTTCTCGCTCCACGATCTCGCTGAGAACAGGTTTGATATGCTTGATACAGGAGATTGACTTCTCGCCCTGATGGCTGAAATCGGAGTGTATATACCATATGGAAGCGATCGCTCTCAGTCGCACGACTAAGATCGTAGTATTCCCACCTCAAAAATGACATTGCTCGCTCGACGATCTGGCTGAGAACAGGTTCGATATGCTCGATAGAAGGAATTGACTTCTCGGCCTGATGACTCAGATCAGAGTATTCCTACCTCCAAAATGAGATTTCTCGCTCCACGATCTCGCTGAGAACAGGTTCCATATGCTTGATAAAGGAGATTGACTTCTCGGCCTGATGGCTGAAATCGCAGTGTATATACCATATGGAAGCGATCGCTCTCGGTCGCACGACTAAGATCGTAGTATTCCCACCTCAAAAATGACATTGCTCGCCCGACGATCTGGCTGAGAACAGGTTCGATATGCTCGATAGAGGGAATTGACTGCTCGGCCTGATGACTCAGATCAGAGTATTCCTACCTCCAAAATGAGATTTCTCGCTCCACGATCTCGCTGAGAACAGGTTTGATATGCTTGATGCAGGAGATTGACTTCTCGCCCTGATGGCTGGAATCGGAGTGTATATACCATATGGAAGCGATCGCTCTCAGTCGCACGACTAAGATCGTAGTATTCCCACCTCAAAAATGACATTGCTCGCTCGACGATCTGGCTGAGAACAGGTTAGATATGCTCGATAGAAGGAATTGACTTCTCGGCCTGATGACTCAGATCAGAGTATTCCTACCTCCAAAATGAGATTTCTCGCTCCACGATCTCGCTGAGAACAGGTTTGATATGCTTGATACAGGAGATTGACTCCTCGCCCTGATGGCTGAAATCGGAGTGTATATACCATATGGAAGCGATCGCTCTCGGTCACGACTAAATCGTAGTATTCCCACCTCCAAAATGATCATGCTCGCCCGACAATCTGGCTGAGAACAGGTCGATATGCTCGATGAAGGAATTGACTTCTCGGCCTGATGACTCAGATCAGAGTATTCCTACCTCCAAAATGAGATTTCTCGCTCCACGACCTCGCTGAGAACAGGTTTGATATGCTTGATACAGGAGATTGACTCCTCGCCCTGATGGCTGAAATCGGAGTGTATATACCATATGGAAGCGATCGCTCTCGGTCGCACGACTAAGATCGTAGTATTCCCACCTCAAAAATGACATTGCTCGCCCGACAATCTGGCTGAGAACAGGTTCGATATGCTCGATAGAAGGAATTGACTTCTCGGCCTGATGACTCAGATCAGAGTATTCCTACCTCCAAATGAGATTTCTCGCTCCACGATCTCGCTGAGAACAGGTTTGATATGCTCGATACAGGAGATTGACTCCTCGCCCTGATGGCTGAAATCGGAGTGTATATACCATATGGAAGCGATCGCTCTCGGTCGCACGACTAAGATCGCTCCTCGGCCTGATGGCTAAAATCAAAGTATTCCTACCTCGAAAATGACATTGCTCGCTCGACGACCTGGCTGAGAACAGGTTCGATATGCTCGATAGAAGGAATTGACTTCTCGGCCTGATGACTCAGATCAGAGTATTCCTACCTCCAAAATGAGATTTCTCGCTCCACGATCTCGCTGAGAACAGGTTTGATATGCTTGATACAGGAGATTGACTTCTCGGCCTGATGGCTGAGATCGGAGTGTATATACCTTATGGAAGCGATCGCTCTCGGTCGCACGACTAAGATCGCTTCTCGGCCCGATGGCTAAGATCGGAGTATTCCTACCTCCAAAATGAGATTTCTCGCTCCACGATCTCGCTGAGAACAGGTTTGATATGCTTGATACAGGAGATTGACTTCTCGGCCTGATGGCTGAGATCGGAGTGTATATACCTTATGGAAGCGATCGCTCTCGAACGCACGACTAAGATCGCTCCTCGGCCTGATAGCTAAGATCAAAGTATTCCTACCTCAAAAATGACATTGCTCGCTCGACGACCTGGCTAAGAACAGGTTCGATATGCTCGATACAAGGAATTGACTTCTCGGCCTGATGACTCAGATCAGAGTATTCCTACCTCCAAAATGAGATTTCGCTCCACGATCTCGCTGAGAACAGGTTTGATATGCTTGATACAGGAGATTGACTTCTCGCCCTGATGGCTGAAATCGGAGTGTTTATAACATATTGAAGCTATCGCTCTCAGTCGGACTCCTAAGATCCTAGTATTCCCACATCAATAATGACATTGCTCGCTCGACGATCTGGCTTAGAACAGGTTCGATATGCTCGATAGAAGGAATTGACTTCTCGGCCTGATGACTCAGATCAGAGTATTCCTACCTCCAAAATGAGATTTCTCGCTCCACGATCTCGCTGAGAACAGGTTCCATATGCTTGATACAGGAGATTGACTTCTCGGCCTGATGGCTGAGATCGGAGTGTATATACCATATGGAAGCGATCCCTCTCGGTCGCACGACTAAGATCGTAGTATTCCCACCTCAAAAATGACATTGCTCGCCCGACGATCTGGCTGAGAACAGGTTCGATATGCTTGATACAGGAGATTGACTCCTCGCCCTGATGGCTGAAATCGGAGTGTATATACCTTATTGAAGCGATCGCTCTCGGTCGCACGACTAAGATCGCTCCTCGGCCTGATGGCTAAGATCAAAGTATTCCTACCTCAAAAATGACATTGCTCGCTCGACGACCTGGCTAAGAACAGGTTCGATATGCTCGATAGAAGGAATTGACTTTTCGGCCTGATGGCTGAAATCGGAGTGTATATACCATATGGAAGCGATCGCTCGGTCGCATGACTAAGATCGCTTCTCGGCCTGATGGCTAAGATCAAAGTATTCCTACCTCCAAAATGAGATTTCTCGCTCCACGATCTCGCCGAGAACAGGTTTGATATGCTTGATACAGGAGATTGACTCCTCGCCCTGATGGCTGAAATCGCAGTGTATATACCATATGGAAGCGATCGCTCTCGGTCGCACGACTAAGATCGTAGTATTCCCACCTCAAAAATGACATTGCTCGCCCGACGATCTGGCTGAGAACAGGTTCGATATGCTTGATACAGGAGATTGACTCCTCGCCCTGATGGCTGAAATCGGAGTGTATATACCTTATGGAAGCGATCGCTCTCGGTCGCACGACTAAGATCGCTCCTCGGCCTGATGGCTAAGATCAAAGTATTCCTACCTCAAAAATGACATTGCTCGCTCGACGACCTGGCTAAGAACAGGTTCGATATGCTCGATAGAAGGAATTGACTTTTCGGCCTGATGGCTCAGATCAGAGTATTCCTACCTCCAAAATGACATTTCTCGCTCCACGATCTCGCTGAGAACAGGTTCGATATGCTTGATACAGGAGATTGACTCCTCGCCCTGATGGCTGAAATCGGAGTGTATATACCATATGGAAGCGATCGCTCTCGGCCCGATGGCTAAGGTCGGAGTATTCCTACCTCGAAAATGAGATTTCTCGCACCACGATCTCGCTGAGAACAGGTTTGATATGCTTGATACAAGAGATTGACTCCTCGCCCTGATGGCTGAAATCGGAGTGTATATACCATATGGAAGCGATCGCTCTCGGTCGCACGACTAAGATCGTAGTATTCCCACCTCAAAAATGACATTGCTCGCTCGACGATCTGGCTGAGAACAGGTTCGATATGCTCGATAGAAGGAATTGACTTCTCGGCCTGATGACTCAGATCAGAGTATTCCTACCTCCAAAATGAATTTTCTCGCTCCACGATCTCGCTGAGAACAGGTTCGATATGCTTGATACAGGAGATTGACTCCTCGCCCTGATGACTGAAATCAGAGTGTATATACCATATGGAAGCGATCGCTCTCGGCCCGATGGCTAAGGTCGGAGTATTCCTACCTCCAAAATAAGATTTCTCGCACCACGAGCTCGCTGAGAACAGGTTTGATATGCTTGATACAAGAGATTGACTCCTCGCCCTGATGGCTGAAATCGGAGTGTATATACCATATGGAAGCGATCGCTCTCGGTCGCACGACTAAGATCGTAGTATTCCCACCTCAAAAATGACATTGCTCGCTCGACGATCTGGCTGAGAACAGGTTCGATATGCTCGATAGAAGGAATTGACTTCTCGGCCTGATGACTCAGATCAGAGTATTCCTACCTCCAAAATGAGATTTTTCGCTTCACGATCTCGCTGAGAACAGGTTTGATATGCTTGATGCAGGAGATTGACTTCTCGCCCTGATGGCTGAAATCGGAGTGTATATACCATATGGAAGCGATCGCTCTCAGTCGCACGACTAAGATCGTAGTATTCCCACCTCAAAAATGACATTGCTCGCTCGACGATCTGGCTGAGAACAGGTTCGATATGCTCGATAGAAGGAATTGACTTCTCGGCCTGATGACTCAGATCAGAGTATTCCTACCTCCAAAATGAGACTTCTCGCTCCACGATCTCGCTGAGAACAGGTTTGATATGCTTGATACAGGAGATTGACTTCTCGGCCTGATGGCTGAGATCGGAGTGTATATACCTTATGGAAGCGATCGCTCTCGGTCGCACGACTAAGATCGCTCCTCGGCCTGATGGCTAAGATCAAAGTATTCCCACCTCAAAAATGACATTGCTGGCTCGACGACCTGGCTAAGAACAGGTTCGATATGCTCGATAGAAGGAATTGACTTCTCGGCCTGATGACTCAGATCAGAGTATTCCTACCTCCAAAATGAGATTTCTCGCTCCACGATCTCGCTGAGAACAGGTTCGATATGCTTGATACAGGAGATTGACTCCTCGCCCTGATGGCTGAAATCGGAGTGTATATACCATATGGAAGCGATCGCTCTCGGCCCGATGGCTAAGGTCGGAGTATTCCTACCTCCAAAATGAGATTTCTCGCACCACGATCTCGCTGAGAACAGGTTTGATGTGCTTGATACAAGAGATTGACTCCTCGCCCTGATGGCTGAAATCGGAGTGTATATACCATATGGAAGCGATCGCTCTCGGTCGCACGACTAAGATCGTAGTATTCCCACCTCAAAAATGACATTGCTCGCTCGACGATCTGGCTGAGAACAGGTTCGATATGCTTGATAGAAGGAATTGACTTCTCGGCCTGATGACTCAGATCAGAGTATTCCTACCTCCGAAATGAGATTTCTCGCTCCACGATCTCGCTGAGAACAGGTTTGATATGCTTGATACAGGAGATTGACTCCTCGCCCTGATGGCTGAAATCGGAGTGTATATACCATATGGAAGCGATCGCTCTCGGTCGCACGACTAAGATCGTAGTATTCCCACCTCAAAAATGACATTGCTCGCTCGACGACCTGGCTGAGAACAGGTTCGATATGCTCGATAGAAGGAATTGACTTCTCGGCCTGATGACTCAGATCAGAGTATTCCTACCTCCAAAATGAGATTTCTCGCTCCACGATCTCGCTGAGAACAGGTTTGATATGCTTGATACAGGAGATTGACTTCTCGGCCTGATGGCTGAGATCGGAGTGTATATACCTTATGGAAGCGATCGCTCTCGGTCGCACGACTAAGATCGCTTCTCGGCCCGATGGCTAAGATCGGAGTATTCCTACCTCCAAAATGAGATTTCTCGCTCCACGATCTCGCTGAGAACAGGTTTGATATGCTTGATACAGGAGATTGACTTCTCGGCCTGATGGCTGAGATCGGAGTGTATATACCTTATGGAAGCGATCGCTCTCGAACGCACGACTAAGATCGCTCCTCGGCCTGATAGCTAAGATCAAAGTATTCCTACCTCAAAAATGACATTGCTCGTTCGACGACCTGGCTAAGAACAGGTTCGATATGCTCGATACAAGGAATTGACTTCTCGGCCTGATGACTCAGATCAGAGTATTCCTACCTCCAAAATGAGATTTCGCTCCACGATCTCGCTGAGAACAGGTTTGATATGCTTGATACAGGAGATTGACTTCTCGCCCTGATGGCTGAAATCGGAGTGTATATACCATATGGAAGCGATCGCTCTCAGCCCGATGACTAAGATCGGAGTATTCCACCTCCAAAATGACATTGCTCGCTCCACGATCTCGCTGAGAACAGGTTCGATATGCTTGATACAAGGAGATTGACTTCTCGGCCTGATGGGTCGCACGACTAAGATCGTAGTATTCCCACCTCAAAATGACATTGCTCGCTCGACGATCTGGCTGAGAACAGGTTCGATATGCTCGATAGAAGGAATTGACTTCTCGGCCTGATGACTCAGATCAGAGTATTCCTACCTCCAAAATGAGATTTCGCTCCACGATCTCGCTGAGAACAGGTTCGATATGCTTGATACAGGAGATTGACTCGGCCCTGATGGCTGAAATCGGAGTGTATATACCATATGGAAGCGATCGCTCTCGGTCGCACGACTAAGATCGTAGTATTCCTACCTCAAAATGACATTGCTCGCGACGATCTGGCTGAGAACAGGTTCGATATGCTTGATACAGGAGATTGACTCTCGCCCTGATGGCTGAAATCGGAGTGTATATACCATATGGAAGCGATCGCTCTCGGCCGAGGTAAGATCGCTCCTCGGCCTGATGGCTAAGATCAAAGTATTCCTACCTCAAAATGACATTGCTCGCTCGACGATCCTGCTGAGAACAGGTTTGATATGCTTGATACAGGAATTGACTCTCGCCTGATGGCTGAAATCACGATATGGAAGGAATTGACTTCGGCCTGATGACTAAGATCAGAGTATTCCTACCTCCAAAATGAGATTTCGCCCACGATCTGGCTGAGAACAGGTTCGATATGCTTGATACAGGAGATTGACTCCTCGCCCTGATGGCTGAAATCGGAGTGTATATACCTTATGGAAGCGATCGCTCTCGGTCGCACGACTAAGATCGCCTCGGCCTGATGGCTAAGATCAAAGTATTCCTACCTCAAAATGACATTGCTCGCTCGACGACCTGGCTAAGAACAGGTTCGATATGCTCGATAGAAGGAATTGACTTTTCGGCCTGATGACTCAGATCAGAGTATTCCTACCTCAAAATGACATTTCGCTCCACGATCTCGCTGAGAACAGGTTCGATATGCTTGATACAGGAGATTGACTCCTCGCCCTGATGGCTGAAATCGGAGTGTATATACCATATGGAAGCGATCGCTCTCGGCCCGATGGCTAAGGTCGGAGTATTCCTACCTCCAAAATGAGATTTCTCGCACCACGATCTCGCTGAGAACAGGTTTGATATGCTTGATACAAGAGATTGACTCCTCGCCCTGATGGCTGAAATCGGAGTGTATATACCATATGGAAGCGATCGCTCTCGGTCGCACGACTAAGATCGTAGTATTCCCACCTCAAAATGACATTGCTCGCTCGACGATCTGGCTGAGAACAGGTTCGATATGCTTGATAGAAGGAATTGACTTCTCGGCCTGATGACTCAGATCAGAGAATTCCTACCTCCGAAATGAGATTTCGCTCCACGATCTCGCTGAGAACAGGTTTGATATGCTTGATACAGGAGATTGACTCCTCGCCCTGATGGCTGAAATCGGAGTGTATATACCATATGGAAGCGATCGCTCGGTCGCACGACTAAGATCGTAGTATTCCCACCTCAAAAATGACATTGCTCGAATCTGACTGAGAACAGGTTCGATATGCTCGATAGAAGGAATTGACTTCTCGGCCTGATGACTCAGATCAGAAAATTCCTACCTCCAAAATGAGATTTCTCGCTCCACGATCTCGCTGAGAACAGGTTTGATATGCTTGATACAGGAGATTGACTCTCGCCCTGATGGCTGAAATCGGAGTGTATATACCATATGGAAGCGATCGCTCTCGGTCGCACGACTAAGATCGCCCCTCGGCCTGATAGCTAAGATCAAAGTATTCCTACCTCAAAATGACATTGCTCGCTCGACGATCTGGCTAAGAACAGGTTCGATATGCTCGATAGAAGGAATTGACTTCTCGGCCTGATGACTCAGATCAGAGTATTCCTACCTCCAAAATGAGATTTCGCTCCACGATCTCGCTGAGAACAGGTTTGATATGCTTGATACAGGAGATTGACTCTCGCCCTGATGGCTGAAATCGGAGTGTATATACCATATGGAAGCGATCGCTCGGTCGCACGACTAAGATCGTAGTATTCCCACCTCAAAATGACATTGCTCGCCCGACGATCTGGCTGAGAACAGGTTCGATATGCTCGATAGAAGGAATTGACTTCTCGGCCTGATGACTCAGATCAGAGTATTCCTACCTCCAAAATGAGATTTCGCTCCACGATCTCGCTGAGAACAGGTTTGATATGCTTGATACAGGAGATTGACTCTCGCCCTGATGGCTGAAATCGGAGTGTATATACCTTATGGAAGCGATCGCTCTCGGTCGCACGACTAAGATCGCTCCTCGGCCTGATGGCTAAGATCAAAGTATTCCTACCTCAAAATGACATTGCTCGCTCGACGACCTGGCTAAGAACAGGTTCGATATGCTCGATAGAAGGATTTGACTTCTCGGCCTGATGACTCAGATCAGAGTATTCCTACCTCCAAAATGACATTTCGCTCCACGATCTCGCTGAGAACAGGTTCGATATGCTTGATACAGGAGATTGACTCCTCGCCCTGATGGCTGAAATCGGAGTGTATATACCATATGGAAGCGATCGCTCTCGGCCCGATGGCTAAGGTCGGAGTATTCCTACCTCCAAAATGAGATTTCTCGCACCACGATCTCGCTGAGAACAGGTTTGATATGCTTGATACAAGAGATTGACTCCTCGCCCTGATGGCTGAAATCGGAGTGTATATACCATATGGAAGCGATCGCTCGGTCGCACGACTAAGATCGTAGTATTCCCACCTCAAAATGACATTGCTCGCCCGACGATCTGGCTGAGAACAGGTTCGATATGCTCGATAGAAGGAATTGACTTCTCGGCCTGATGACTCAGGTCAAAGTATTCCTACCTCCAAAATGAGATTTCTCGCTCCACGATCTCGCCGAAAACAGGTTTGATATGCTTGATACAGGAGATTGACTCCTCGCCCTGATGGCTGAAATCGGAGTGTATATACCATATGGAAGCGATCGCTCTCGGCCCGATGGCTAAGGTCGGAGTATTCCTACCTCCAAAATGAGATTTCTCGCACCACGATCTCGCTGAGAACAGGTTTGATATGCTTGATACAAGAGATTGACTCTCGCCCTGATGGCTGAAATCGGAGTGTATATACCATATGGAAGCGATCGCTCTCGGTCGCACGACTAAGATCGTAGTATTCCCACCTCAAAATGACATTGCTCGCTCGACGATCTGGCTGAGAACAGGTTCGATATGCTCGATAGAAGGAATTGACTTCTCGGCCTGATGTCTGAGATCGGAGTATTCCTACCTCCAAAATGAGATTTCTCGCCCACGATCTCGCTGAGAACAGGTTTGATATGCTTGATACAGGAGATTGACTCTCGCCCTGATGGCTGAAATCGGAGTGTATATACCATATGGAAGCGATCGCCTCGGTCGCACGTCTAAGTTCGTAGTATTCCCACCTCATAAATGACATGGCTCGCTCGACGATCTGGCTGAGAACAGGTTCGATATGCTCGATAGATGGAATTGACTTCTCGGCCTGATGGCTGAGATCGGAGTATTCCTACCTCCAAAATGAGATTTCGCCCACGATCTCGCCGAGAACAGGTTTGATATGCTTGATACAGGAGATTGACTCCTCGCCCTGATGGCTGAAATCGGAGTGTATATACCATATGGAAGCGATCGCTCTCGGTCGCACGACTAAGATCGTAGTATTCCCACCTCAAAATGACATTGCTCGCCTGACGATCTGGCTGAGAACAGGTTCGATATGCTTGATAGAAGGAATTGACTTCTCGGCCTGATGACTCAGATCAGAGTATTCCTACCTCCAAATGAGATTTCGCTCCACGATCTCGCTGAGAACAGGTTTGATATGCTTGATACAGGAGATTGACTCCTCGCCCTGATGCCTGAAATCGGAGTGTATATACCATATGGAAGCGATCGCTCGGTCGCACGACTAAGATCGTAGTATTCCCACCTCAAAATGACATTGCTCGCCCGACGATCTGGCTGAGAACAGGTCTGATATGCTTGATACAGGAGATTGACTACTCGCCCTGATGGCTGATATCGGAGTGTATATACCTTATGGAAGCGATCGCTCTCGGTCGCACGACTAAGATCGCCCTCGGCCTGATGGCTAAGATCAAAGTATTCCTACCTCAAAATGACATTGCTCGCTCGACGACCTGGCTAAGAACAGGTTCGATATGCTCGATAGAAGGAATTGACTTCTCGGCCTGATGACTCAGATCAGAGTATTCCTACCTCCAAAATGACATTTCTCGCTCCACGATCTCGCTGAGAACAGGTTCGATATGCTTGATACAGGAGATTGACTCTCGCCCTGATGGCTGAAATCAGAGTGTATATACCATATGGAAGCGATCGCCTCGGCCCGATGGCTAAGGTCGGAGTATTCCTACCTCCAAAATAAGATTTCGCACCACGATCTCGCTGAGAACAGGTTTGATATGCTTGATACAAGAGATTGACTCCTCGCCCTGATGGCTGAAATCAGAGTGTATATACCATATGGAAGCGATCGCTCGGTCGCACGACTAAGATCGTAGTATTCCCACCTCAAAAATGACATTGCTCGCTCGACGATCTGGCTGAGAACAGGTTCGATATGCTCGATAGAAGGAATTGACTTCTCGGCCTGATGACTCAGATCAGAGTATTCCTACCTCCAAAATGAGATTTTTCGCTTCACGATCTCGCTGAGAACAGGTTTGATATGCTTGATGCAGGAGATTGACTTCTCGCCCTGATGGCTGAAATCGGAGTGTATATACCATATGGAAGCGATCGCTCTCAGTCGCACGACTAAGATCGTAGTATTCCCACCTCAAAAATGACATTGCTCGCTCGACGATCTGGCTGAGAACAGGTTCGATATGCTCGATAGAAGGAATTGACTTCTCGGCCTGATGACTCAGATCAGAGTATTCCTACCTCCAAAATGAGACTTCGCTCCACGATCTCGCTGAGAACAGGTTTGATATGCTTGATACAGGAGATTGACTTCTCGGCCTGATGGCTGAGATCGGAGTGTATATACCTTATGGAAGCGATCGCCTCGGTCGCACGACTAAGATCGCCCTCGGCCTGATGTCTAAGATCTTAGTATTCCCACCTCAAAAATGACATTGCTCGCTCGACGACCTGGCTAAGAACAGGTTCGATATGCTCGATAGAAGGAATTGACTTCTCGGCCTGATGACTCAGATCAGAGTATTCCTACCTCCTAAATGAGATTTCGCTCCACGATCTCGCTGAGAACAGGTTCGATATGCTTGATACAGGAGATTGACTCTCGCCCTGATGGCTGAAATCGGAGTGTATATACCATATGGAAGCGATCGCCTCGGCCCGATGGCTAAGGTCGGAGTATTCCTACCTCCAAAATGAGATTTCGCACCACGATCTCGCTGAGAACAGGTTTGATGTGCTTGATACAAGAGATTGACTCTCGCCCTGATGGCTGAAATCGGAGTGTATATACCATATGGAAGCGATCGCCTCGGTCGCACGACTAAGATCGTAGTATTCCCACCTCAAAATGACATTGCTCGCCTGACGATCTGGCTGAGAACAGGTTCGATATGCTTGATAGAAGGAATTGACTTCTCGGCCTGATGACTCAGATCAGAGTATTCCTACCTCCGAAATGAGATTTCGCCCACGATCTCGCTGAGAACAGGTTTGATATGCTTGATACAGGAGATTGACTCTCGCCCTGATGGCTGAAATCGGAGTGTATATACCATATGGAAGCGATCGCCTCGGTCGCACGACTAAGATCGTAGTATTCCCACCTCAAAAATGACATTGCTCGCCCGACAATCTGACTGAGAACAGGTTCGATATGCTCGATAGAAGGAATTGACTTCTCGGCCTGATGACTCAGATCAGAAAATTCCTACCTCCAAAATGAGATTTCGCTCCACGATCTCGCTGAGAACAGGTTTGATATGCTTGATACAGGAGATTGACTCTCGCCCTGATGGCTGAAATCGGAGTGTATATACCATATGGAAGCGATCGCCTCGGTCGCACGACTAAGATCGCCCTCGGCCTGATAGCCAAGATCAAAGTATTCCTACCTCAAAATGACATTGCTCGCTCGACGACCTGGCTAAGAACAGGTTCGATATGCTCGATAGAAGGAATTGACTTCTCGGCCTGATGACTCAAATCAGAGTATTCCTACCTCCAAAATGAGATTTCGCTCCACGATCTCGCCGAGAACAGGTTTGATATGCTTGATACAGGAGATTGACTCTCGCCCTGATGGCTGAAATCGGAGTGTATATACCATATGGAAGCGATCGCCCTCGTCGCAAGACTAAGATCGCCTCGGCCTGATAGCCAAGATCAAAGTATTCCTACCTCAAAATGACATTGCTCGCCTGACGACCTGGCTAAGAACAGGTTCGATATGCTCGATAGAAGGAATTGACTTCTCGGCCTGATGACTCAAATCAGAGTATTCCTACCTCCAAAATGAGATTTCGCTCCACGATCTCGCCGAGAACAGGTTTGATATGCTTGATACAGGAGATTGACTCTCGCCCTGATGGCTGAAATCGGAGTGTATATACCATATGGAAGCGATTGCCTCGGTCGCACGACTATGATCGTAGTATTCCCACCTCAAAAATGACATTGCTCGCCCGACGATCTGGCTGAGAACAGGTTCGATATGCTCGATAGAAGGAATTGACTTCTCGGCCTGATGACTCAGATCAGAGTATTCCTACCTCCAAAATGAGATTTCGCTCCACGATCTCGCTGAGAACAGGTTTGATATGCTTGATACAGGAGATTGACTCTCGCCCTGATGGCTGAAATCGGAGTGTATATACCTTATGGAAGCGATCGCTCTCGGTCACACGACTAAGATCGCCCTCGGCCTGATGGCTAAGATCAAAGTATTCCTACCTCAAAATGACATTGCTCGCCTGACGAACTGGCTCAGAACAGGTTCGATATGCTCGATAGAAGGAATTGACTTCTCGGCCTGATGACTCAGATCAGAGTATTCCTACCTCCAAAATGACATTTCGCTCCACGATCTCGCTGAGAACAGGTTCGATATGCTTGATACAGGAGATTGACTCTCGCCCTGATGGCTGAAATCGGAGTGTATATACCATATGGAAGCGATCGCTCGGCCCGATGGCTAAGGTCGGAGTATTCCTACCTCCAAAATAAGATTTCGCACCACGATCTCGCTGAGAACAGGTTTGATATGCTTGATACAAGAGATTGACTCTCGCCCTGATGGCTGAAATCGGAATGTATATACCATATGGAAGCGATCGCCTCGGTCGCACGACTAAGATCGTAGTATTCCCACCTCAAAATGACATTGCTCGCTCGACGATCTGGCTGAGAACAGGTTCGATATGCTCGATAGAAGGAATTGACTTCTCGGCCTGATGACTCAGATCAGAGTATTCCTACCTCCAAAATGAGATTTGTCGCTCCACGATCTCGCTGAGAACAGGTTTGATATGCTTGATACAGGAGATTGACTCTCGCCCTGATGGCTGAAATCGGAGTGTTTATACCATATGGAAGCGATCGCCTCGGCCCGATGGCTAAGGTCGGAGTATTCCTACCTCCAAAATGAGATTTCTCGCACCACGATCTCGCTGAGAACAGGTTTAATATGCTTGATACGAGAGATTGACTCTCGCCATGATGGCTGAAATCGGAGTGTATATACCATATGGAAGCGATTGCTCGGTCGCACGACTATGATCGTAGTATTCCCACCTCAAAATGACATTGCTCGCCCGACGATCTGGCTGAGAACAGGTTCGATATGCTCGATAGAAGGAATTGACTTCTCGGCCTGATGACTCAGATCAGAGTATTCCTACCTCCAAAATGAGTTTTCGCCCACGATCTCGCTGAGAACAGGTTTGATATGCTTGATACAGGAGATTGACTCTCGCCCTGATGGCTGAAATCGGAGTGTATATACCTTATGGAAGCGATCGCCTCGGTCGCACGACTAAGATCGCTCCTCGGCCTGATGGCTAAGATCAAAGTATTCCTACCTCAAATGACATTGCTCGCCTGACGACCTGGCCAAGAACAGGTTCGATATGCTCGATAGAAGGAATTGACTTCTCGGCCTGATGACTCAGATCAGAGTATTCCTACCTCCAAATGACATTTCGCTCCACGATCTCGCTGAGAACAGGTTCGATATGCTTGATACAGGAGATTGACTCTCGCCCTGATGGCTGAAATCGGAGTGTATATACCATATGGAAGCGATCGCTCTCGGCCCGATGGCTAAGGTCGGAGTATTCCTACCTCCAAAATGAGATTTCTCGCACCACGATCTCTCTGAGAACAGGTTTGATATGCTTGATACAAGAGATTGACTCCTCGCCCTGATGGCTGAAATCGGAGTGTATATACCATATGGAAGCGATCGCCTCGGTCGCACGACTAAGATCGTAGTATTCCCACCTCAAAATGACATTGCTCGCCTGACGATCTGGCTGAGAACAGGTTCGATATGCTCGATAGAAGGAATTGACTTCTCGGCCTGATGACTCAAATCAGAGTATTCCTACCTCCAAAATGAGATTTCGCTCCACGATCTCGCCGAGAACAGGTTTGATATGCTTGATACAGGAGATTGACTCTCGCCCTGATGGCTGAAATCGGAGTGTATATACCATATGGAAGCGATCGCTCTCGGTCGCATGACTAAGATCGCCTCGGCCTGATAGCTAAGATCAAAGTATTCCTACCTCAAAATGACATTGCTCGCCTGACGACCTGGCTAAGAACAGGTTCGATATGCTCGATAGAAGGAATTGACTTCTCGGCCTGATGACTCAGATCAGAGTATTCCTACCTCCAAAATGAGATTTCGCCCACGATCTCGCTGAGAACAGGTTTGATATGCTTGATACAGGAGATTGACTCTCGCCCTGATGGCTGAAATCGGAGTGTATATACCATATGGAAGCGATCGCTCTCGGTCGCACGACTAAGATCGTAGTATTCCCACCTCAAAATGACATTGCTCGCCCGACGATCTGGCTGAGAACAGGTTCGATATGCTCGATAGAAGGAATTGACTTCTCGGCCTGATGACTCAGATCAGAGTATTCCTACCTCCAAAATGAGATTTCGCTCCACGATCTCGCTGAGAACAGGTTTGATATGCTTGATACAGGAGATTGACTCTCGCCCTGATGGCTGAAATCGGAGTGTATATACCATATGGAAGCGATCGCTCTCGGTCGCACGACTAAGATCGTAGTATTCCCACCTCAAAATGACATTGCTCGCTCGACGATCTGGCTGAGAACAGGTTCGATATGCTCGATAGAAGGAATTGACTTCTCGGCCTGATGACTCAGATCAGAGTATTCCTACCTCCAAAATGAGATTTCGCCCACGATCTCGCTGAGAACAGGTTTGATATGCTTGATACAGGAGATTGACTCTCGCCCTGATGGCTGAAATCGGAGTGTATATACCATATGGAAGCGATCGCTCTCGGTCGCACGACTAAGATCGTAGTATTCCCACCTCAAAATGACATTGCTCGCCCGACAATCTGGCTGAGAACAGGTTCGATATGCTCGATAGAAGGAATTGACTTCTCGGCCTGATGACTCAGATCAGAGTATTCCTACCTCCAAAATGAGATTTCGCCCACGATCTCGCTGAGAACAGGTTTGATATGCTTGATACAGGAGATTGACTCTCGCCCTGATGGCTGAAATCGGAGTGTATATACCATATGGAAGCGATCGCCTCGGTCGCACGACTAAGATCGTAGTATTCCCACCTCAAAATGACATTGCTCGCTCGACGATCTGGCTGAGAACAGGTTCGATATGCTCGATAGAAGGAATTGACTTCTCGGCCTGATGACTCAGATCAGAGTATTCCTACCTCCGAAATGAGATTTCGCTCCACGATCTCGCTGAGAACAGGTTTGATATGCTTGATACAGGAGATTGACTCTCGCCCTGATGGCTGAAATCGGAGTGTATATACCATATGGAAGCGATCGCTCGGTCGCACGACTAAGATCGTAGTATTCCCACCTCAAAATGACATTGCTCGCCCGACGATCTGGCTGAGAACAGGTTCGATATGCTCGATAGAAGGAATTGACTTCTCGGCCTGATGACTCAGATCAGAGTATTCCTACCTCCAAAATGAGATTTCGCTCCACGATCTCGCTGAGAACAGGTTTGATATGCTTGATACAGGAGATTGACTCCTCGCCCTGATGGCTGAAATCGGAGTGTATATACCTTATGGAAGCGATCGCTCCGGTCGCACGACTAAGATCGCCCTCGGCCTGATGGCTAAGATCAAAGTATTCCTACCTCAAAATGACATTGCTCGCCTGACGACCTGGCTAAGAACAGGTTCGATATGCTCGATAGAAGGAATTGACTTCTCGGCCTGATGACTCAGATCAGAGTATTCCTACCTCCAAAATGACATTTCGCTCCACGATCTCGCTGAGAACAGGTTTGATATGCTTGATACAGGAGATTGACTCTCGCCCTGATGGCTGAAATCGGAGTGTATATACCATATGGAAGCGATCGCTCGGTCGCACGACTAAGATCGTAGTATTCCCACCTCAAGAATGACATTGCTCGCCCGACGATCTGGCTGAGAACAGGTTCGATATGCTCGATAGAAGGAATTGACTTCTCGGCCTGATGACTCAGATCAGAGTATTCCTACCTCCAAAATGACATTTCGCTCCACGATCTCGCTGAGAACAGGTTTGATATGCTTGATACAGGAGATTGACTCCTCGCCCTGATGGCTGAAATCGGAGTGTATATACCATATGGAAGCGATCGCTCGGTCGCACGACTAAGATCGTAGTATTCCCACCTCAAGAATGACATTGCTCGCTCGACGATCTGGCTGAGAACAGGTTCGATATGCTCGATAGAAGGAATTGACTTCTCGGCCTGATGACTCAGATCAGAGTATTCCTACCTCCAAAATGACATTTCGCTCCACGATCTCGCTGAGAACAGGTTCGATATGCTTGATACAGGAGATTGACTCTCGCCCTGATGACTGAAATCGGAGTGTATATACCATATGGAAGCGATCGCTCTCGGCCCGATGGCTAAGGTCGGAGTATTCCTACCTCCAAAATAAGATTTCGCACCACGAGCTCGCTGAGAACAGGTTTGATATGCTTGATACAAGAGATTGACTCTCGCCCTGATGGCTGAAATCGGAGTGTATATACCATATGGAAGCGATCGCTCTCGGTCGCACGACTAAGATCGTAGTATTCCCACCTCAAAATGACATTGCTCGCCTGACGACCTGGCTAAGAACAGGTTCGATATGCTCGATAGAAGGAATTGACTTCTCGGCCTGATGACTCAGATCAAAGTATTCCTACCTCCAAAATGAGATTTCGCTCCACGATCTCGCCGAGAACAGGTTTGATATGCTTGATACAGGAGATTGACTCTCGCCCTGATGGCTGAAATCGCAGTGTATATACCATATGGAAGCGATCGCCTCGGCCCGATGGCTAAGGTCGGAGTATTCCTACCTCCAAAATGAGATTTCGCTCCACGATCTCGCTGAGAACAGGTTCGATATGCTTGATACAGGAGATTGACTGCTCGCCCTGATGGCTGAAATCGGAGTGTATATACCATATGGAAGCGATCGCTCGGCCCGATGGCTAAGGTCGGAGTATTCCTACCTCCAAAATGAGATTTCTCGCACCACGATCTGGCTGAGAACAGGTTCGATATGCTCGATAGAAGGAATTGACTTCTCGGCCTGATGACTCAGATCAGAGTATTCCTACCTCCAAAATGAGATTTCGCTCCACGATCTCGCTGAGAACAGGTTTGATATGCTTGATACAGGAGATTGACTCTCGCCCTGATGGCTGAAATCGGAGTGTATATACCATATGGAAGCGATCGCTCTCGGTCGCACGACTAAGATCGTAGTATTCCCACCTCAAGAATGACATTGCTCGCCCGACGATCTGGCTGAGAACAGGTTCGATATGCTCGATAGAAGGAATTGACTTCTCGGCCTGATGACTCAGATCAGAGTATTCCTACCTCCAAATGAGATTTCGCCCACGATCTCGCTGAGAACAGGTTCGATATGCTTGATACGAGAGATTGACTCTCGCCATGATGGCTGAAATCGGAGTGTATATACCATATGGAAGCGATTGCTCTCGGTCGCACGACTATGATCGTAGTATTCCCACCTCAAAATGACATTGCTCGCCCGACGATCTGGCTGAGAACAGGTTCGATATGCTCGATAGATGGAATTGACTTCTCGGCCTGATGACTCAGATCAGAGTATTCCTACCTCCAAAATGAGTTTTCGCTCCACGATCTCGCTGAGAACAGGTTTGATTCGCTTGATACAGGAGATTGACTCTCGCCCTGATGGCTCAAATCGGAGTGTATATACCTTATGGAAGCGATCGCTCGGTCGCACGACTAAGATCGCCTCGGCCTGATGGCTAAGATCAAAGTATTCCTACCTCAAAATGACATTGCTCGCCTGACGACCTGGCTAAGAACAGGTTCGATATGCTCGATAGAAGGAATTGACTTCTCGGCCTGTTGACTCGGATCAGAGTATTCCTACCTCCAAATGACATTTCGCTCCACGATCTCGCTGAGAACAGGTTCGATGTGCTTGATACAGGAGATTGACTCTCGCCCTGATGGCTGAAATCGGAGTGTATATACCATATGGAAGCGATCACCTCGGCCCGATGGCTAAGGTCGGAGTATTCCTACCTCCAAAATGAGATTTCGCACCACGATCTCGCTGAGAACATGTTTGATATGCTTGATACAAGATATTGACTCTCGCCCTGATGGCTGAAATCGGAGTGTATATACCATATGGAAGCGATCGCTCTCGGTCGCACGACTAAGATCGTAGTATTCCCACCTCAAAATGACATTGCTCGCCTGACGATCTGGCTGAGAACAGGTTCGATATGCTTGATAGAAGGAATTGACTTCTCGGCCTGATGACTCAGATCAGAGTATTCCTACCTCCGAAATGAGATTTCTCGCTCCACGATCTAGATGAGAACAGGTTTGATATGCTTGATACATGAGATTGACTCTCGCCCTGATGGCTGAAATCGGAGTGTATATACCATATGGAAGCGATCGCTCGGTCGCACGACTAAGATCGTAGTATTCCCACCTCAAAATGACATTGCTCGCCCGACGATCTGGCTGAGAACAGGTTCGATATGCTCGATAGAAGGAATTGACTTCTCGGCCTGATGACTCAGATCAGAGTATTCCTACCTCCAAAATGAGATTTCGCTCCACGATCTCGCTGAGAACAGGTTTGATATGCTTGATACAGGAGATTGACTCTCGCCCTGATGGCTGAAATCGGAGTGTATATACCTTATGGAAGCGATCGCCTCGGTCGCACGACTAAGATCGCCCTCGGCCTGATGGCTAAGATCAAAGTATTCCTACCTCAAAATGACATTGCTCGCCTGACGACCTGGCTAAGAACAGGTTCGATATGCCTGATAGAAGGAATTGACTTCTCGGCCTGATGACTCAGATCAGAGTATTCCTACCTCCAAATGACATTTCGCTCCACGATCTCGCTGAGAACAGGTCTGATATGCTTGATACAGGAGATTGACTCTCGCCCTGATGGCTGAAATCGGAGTGTATATACCATATGGGAGCGATCGCTCGGTCGCACGACTAAGATCGTAGTATTCCCACCTCAAGAATGACATTGCTCGCTCGACGATCTGGCTGAGAACAGGTTCGATATGCCTGATAGAAGGAATTGACTTCTCGGCCTGATGACTCAGATCAGAGTATTCCTACCTCCAAAATGACATTCCTCGCTCCACGATCTCGCTGAGAACAGGTTCGATATGCTTGATACAGGAGATTGACTCTCGCCCTGATGACTGAAATCGGAGTGTATATACCATATGGAAGCGATCGCCTCGGCCCGATGGCTAAGGTCGGAGTATTCCTACCTCCAAAATAAGATTTCGCACCACGAGCTCGCTGAGAACAGGTTTGATATGCTTGATACAAGAGATTGACTCTCGCCCTGATGGCTGAAATCGGAGTGTATATACCATATGGAAGCGATCGCCTCGGTCGCACGACTAAGATCGTAGTATTCCCACCTCAAAATGACATTGCTCGCCTGACGACCTGGCTAAGAACAGGTTCGATATGCTCGATAGAAGGAATTGACTTCTCGGCCTGATGACTCAGATCAAAGTATTCCTACCTCCAAAATGAGATTTTTCGCTCCACGATCTCGCCGAGAACAGGTTTGATATGCTTGATACAGGAGATTGACTCTCGCCCTGATGGCTGAAATCGCTGTGTATATACCATATGGAAGCGATCGCTCTCGGCCTGATGGCGAGAGGTCGGAGTATTCCTACCTCCAAAATGAGATTTCGCTCCACGATCTCGCTGAGAACAGGTTCGATATGCTTGATACAGGAGATTGACTCTCGCCCTGATGGCTGAAATCGGAGTGTATATACCATATGGAAGCGATCGCTCGGCCCGATGGCTAAGGTCGGAGTATTCCTACCTCCAAAATGAGATTTCGCGCACCACGATCTGGCTGAGAACAGGTTCGATATGCTCGATAGAAGGAATTGACTTCTCGGCCTGATGACTCAGATCAGAGTATTCCTACCTCCAAAATGAGATTTCGCCCACGATCTCGCTGAGAACAGGTTTGATATGCTTGATACAGGAGATTGACTCTCGCCCTGATGGCTTAAATCGGAGTGTATATACCATATGGAAGCGATCGCTCTCGGTCGCACGACTAAGATCGTAGTATTCCCACCTCAAGAATGACATTGCTCGCCCGACGATCTGGCTGAGAACAGGTTCGATATGCTCGATAGAAGGAATTGACTTCTCGGCCTGATGACTCAGATCAGAGTATTCCTACCTCCAAAATGAGATTTCTCGCTCCACGATCTCGCTGAGAACAGGTTTGATATGCTTGATGCAGGAGATTGACTTCTCGCCCTGATGGCTGGAATCGGAGTGTATATACCATATGGAAGCGATCGCTCTCAGTCGCACGACTAAGATCGTAGTATTCCCACCTCAAAATGACATTGCTCGCCTGACGATCTGGCTGAGAACAGGTTCGATATGCTCGATAGAAGGAATTGACTTCTCGGCCTGATGACTCAGATCAGAGTATTCCTATCTCCAAATGAGATTTCGCTCCACGATCTCGCTGAGAACAGGTTTGATATGCTTGATACAGGAGATTGACTCTCGCCCTGATGGCTGAAATCGGAGTGTATATACCATATGGAAGCGATCGCTCTCGGTCGCACGACTAAGATCGTAGTATTCCCACCTCAAGAATGACATTGCTCGCCCGACAATCTGGCTTAGAACAGGTTCGATATGCTCGATAGAAGGAATTGACTTCTCGGCCTGATGACTCAGATCAGAGTATTCCTACCTCCAAAATGAGATTTCGCCCACGATCTCGCTGAGAACAGGTTTGATATGCTTGATACAGGAGATTGACTTCTCGCCCTGATGGCTGAAATCGGAGTGTATATACCATATGGAAGCGATCGCTCTCAGTCGCACGACTAAGATCGGAGTAGTCCCACCTCACAAATGACATTGCGCGCGCGACGATCTGGCTGAGAACAGGTTCGATATGCTCGATAGAAGGAATTGACTTCTCGGCCTGATGACTCAGATCAGAGTATTCCTACCTCCAAAATGAGATTTCTCGCTCCACGATCTCGCTGAGAACAGGTTCGATATGCTTGATACAGGAGATTGACTTCTCGGCCTGATGGCTGAGATCGGAGTGTATATACCATATGGAAGCGATCGCTCTCGGTCGCATGACTAAGATCGCTTCTCGGCCTGATGGCTAAGATCAAAGTATTCCTACCTCCAAAATGAGATTTCGCTCCACGATCTCGCCGAGAACAGGTTTGATATGCTTGATACAGGAGATTGACTCTCGCCCTGATGGCTGAAATCGCAGTGTATATACCATATGGAAGCGATCGCTCGGTCGCACGACTAAGATCGCAGTATTCCCACCTCAAAATGACATTGCTCGCCTGACGATCCGGCTGAGAACAGGTTAGATATGCTCGATAGAAGTAATTGACTTCTCGGCCTGATGACTCAGATCAGAGTATTCCTACCTCCAAAATGAGATTTCGCTCCACGATCTCGCTGAGAACAGGTTTGATATGCTTGATACAGGAGATTGACTCTCGCCCTGATGGCTGAAATCGGAGTGTATATACCTTATGGAAGCGATCGCTCTCGGTCGCACGACTAAGATCGCCCTCGGCCTGATGGCTAAGATCAAAGTATTCCTACCTCAAAATGACATTGCTCGCCTGACGACCTGGCTAAGAACAGGTTCGATATGCTCGATAGAAGGAATTGACTTCTCGGCCTGATGACTCAGATCAGAGTATTCCTACCTCCAAAATGACATTTCGCTCCACGATCTCGCTGAGAACAGGTCTGATATGCTTGATACAGGAGATTGACTCTCGCCCTGATGGCTGAAATCGGAGTGTATATACCATATGGAAGCGATCGCCTCGGTCGCACGACTAAGATCGTAGTATTCCCACCTCAAGAATGACATTGCTCGCTCGACGATCTGGCTGAGAACAGGTTCGATATGCTCGATAGAAGGAATTGACTTCTCGGCCTGATGACTCAGATCAGAGTATTCCTACCTCCAAAATGACATTCCTCGCTCCACGATCTCGCTGAGAACAGGTTCGATATGCTTGATACAGGAGATTGACTCTCGCCCTGATGACTGAAATCGGAGTGTATATACCATATGGAAGCGATCGCCTCGGCCCGATGGCTAAGGTCGGAGTATTCCTACCTCCAAAATAAGATTTCGCACCACGAGCTCGCTGAGAACAGGTTTGATATGCTTGATACAAGAGATTGACTCTCGCCCTGATGGCTGAAATCGGAGTGTATATACCATATGGAAGCGATCGCTCTCGGTCGCACGACTAAGATCGTAGTATTCCCACCTCAAAATGACATTGCTCGCCTGACGACCTGGCTAAGAACAGGTTCGATATGCTCGATAGAAGGAATTGACTTCTCGGCCTGATGACTCAGATCAAAGTATTCCTACCTCCAAAATGAGATTTCGCTCCACGATCTCGCCGAGAACAGGTTTGATATGCTTGATACAGGAGATTGACTCTCGCCCTGATGGCTGAAATCGCTGTGTATATACCATATGGAAGCGATCGCTCTCAGTCGCACGACTAAGATCGTAGTATTCCCACCTCAAAATGACATTGCTCGCCTGACGATCTGGCTGAGAACAGGTTCGATATGCTCGATAGAAGGAATTGACTTCTCGGCCTGATGACTCAGATCAGAGTATTCCTACCTCCAAAATGAGATTTGTCGCTCCACGATCTCGCTGAGAACAGGTTTAATATGCTTGATACAGGAGATTGACTCTCGCCCTGATGGCTGAAATCGGAGTGTTTATACCATATGGAAGCGATCGCCTCGGCCCGATGGCTAAGGTCGGAGTATTCCTACCTCCAAAATGAGATTTCGCACCACGATCTCGCTGAGAACAGGTTTAATATGCTTGATACGAGAGATTGACTCTCGCCATGATGGCTGAAATCGGAGTGTATATACCATATGGAAGCGATCGCCTCGGTCGCACGACTAAGATCGTAGTATTCCCACCTCAAAATGACATTGCTCGCTCGACGATCTGGCTGAGAACAGGTTCGAAATGCTTGATAGAAGGAATTGACTTCTCGGCCTGATGACTCAGATCAGAGTATTCCTACCTCCGAAATTAGATTTCGCTCCACGATCTCGCTGAGAACAGGTTTGATATGCTTGATACAGGAGATTGACTCTCGCCCTGATGGCTCAAATCGGAGTGTATATACCATATGGAAGCGATCGCTGTCGGTCGCACGACTAAGATCGTAGTATTCCCACCTCAAAAATGACATTGCTCGCCCGACAATCTGGCTGAGAACAGGTTCGATATGCCTGATAGAAGGAATTGACTTCTCGGCCTGATGACTCAGATCAGAGTATTCCTACCTCCAAAATGAGATTTCGCTCCACGATCTCGCTGAGAACAGGTTTGATATGCTTGATACAGGAGATTGACTTCTCGCCCTGATGGCTGAAATCGGAGTGTATATACCATATGGAAGCGATCGCTCTCGGTCGCACGACTAAGATCGCTTCTCGGCCCGATGGCTAAGATCGGAGTATTCCTACCTCCAAAATGAGATTTCGCTCCACGATCTCGCTGAGAACAGGTTTGATATGCTTGATACAGGAGATTGACTTCTCGGCCTGATGGCTGAGATCGGAGTGTATATACCTCATGGAAGCGATCGCTCGGTCGCACGACTAAGATCGCTCCTCGGCCTGATAGCCAAGATCAAAGTATTCCTACCTCAAAATGACATTGCTCGCCCGACGATCTGGCTGAGAACAGGTTCGATATGCTCGATAGAAGGAATTGACTTCTTTGCCTGATGACTCAGATCAGAGTATTCCTACCTCCAAAATGAGTTTTCTCGCTCCACGATCTCGCTGAGAACAGGTTTGATATGCTTGATACAGGAGATTGACTCTCGCCCTGATGGCTCAAATCGGAGTGTATATACCTTATGGAAGCGATCGCTCTCGGTCGCACGACTAAGATCGCTCCTCGGCCTGATGGCTAAGATCAAAGTATTCCTACCTCAAAATGACATTGCTCGCTCGACGACCTGGCTAAGAACAGGTTCGATATGCTCGATAGAAGGAATTGACTTCTCGGCCTGATGACTCAGATCAGAGTATTCCTACCTCCAAAATGAGATTTCGCTCCACGATCTCGCTGAGAACAGGTTTGATATGCTTGATACAGGAGATTGACTCTCGCCCTGATGGCTGAAATCGGAGTGTATATACCATATGGAAGCGATTGCTCTCGGTCGCACGACTATGATCGTAGTATTCCCACCTCAAAATGACATTGCTCGCCTGACGACCTGGCTTAGAACAGGTTCGATATGCTCGATAGAAGGAATTGACTTCTCGGCCTGATGACTCAGATCAGAGTATTCCTACCTCCAAAATGAGATTTCGCTCCACGATCTCGCTGAGAACAGGTTCGATATGCTTGATACAGGAGATTGACTCCTCGCCCTGATGGCTGAAATCGGAGTGTATATACCATATGGAAGCGATCGCTCTCGGCCCGATGGCTAAGGTCGGATTATTCCTACCTCCAAAATGAGATTTCTCGCACCACGATCTCGCTGAGAACAGGTTTGATATGCTTGATACAAGAGATTGACTCCTCGCCCTGATGGCTGAAATCGGGGTGTATATCCCATATGGAAGCGATCGCTCTCGGGCTCACGACTAAGATCGTAGTATTCCCACCTCAAAATGACATTGCTCGCCTGACGACCTGGCTAAGAACAGGTTCGATATGATCGATAGAAGGAATTGACTTCTCGGCCTGATGACTCAGATCAAAGTATTCCTACCTCCAAAATGAGATTTCGCTCCACGATCTCGCCGAGAACAGGTTTGATATGCTTGATACAGGAGATTGACTCTCGCCCTGATGGCTGAAATCGCAGTGTATATACCATATGGAAGCGATCGCCTCGGCCCGATGGCTAAGGTCGGAGTATTCCTACCTCCAAAATGAGATTTCGCCCACGATCTCGCTGAGAACAGGTTCGATATGCTTGATACAGGAGATTGACTCTCGCCCTGATGGCTGAAATCGGAGTGTATATACCATATGGAAGCGATCGCTCGGCCCGATGGCTAAGGTCGGAGTATTCCTACCTCCAAAATGAGATTTCTCGCACCACGGTCTGGCTGAGAACAGGTTCGATATGCTCGATAGAAGGAATTGACTTCTCGGCCTGATGACTCAGATCATAGTATTCCTACCTCCAAAATGAGATTTCGCTCCACGATCTCGCTGAGAACAGGTTTGATATGCTTGATACAGGAGATTGACTCTCGCCCTGATGGCTGAAATCGGAGTGTATATACGATATTGAAGCGATCGCTCTCGGTCGCACGACTAAGATCGTAGTATTCCCACCTCAAAATGACATTGCTCGCCTGACGACCTGGCTAAGAACAGGTTCGATATGCTCGATAGAAGGAATTGACTTCTCGGCCTGATGACTCAGATCAAAGTATTCCTACCTCCAAAATGAGATTTCGCCCACGATCTCGCCGAGAACAGGTTTGATATGCTTGATACAGGAGATTGACTCTCGCCCTGATGGCTGAAATCGCTGTGTATATACCATATGGAAGCGATCGCCTCGGCCCGATGGCTAAGGTCGGAGTATTCCTACCTCCAAAATGAGATTTCGCTCCACGATCTCGCTGAGAACAGGTTCGATATGCTTGATACAGGAGATTGACTCTCGCCCTGATGGCTGAAATCGGAGTGTATATACCATATGGAAGCGATCGCCTCGGCCCGATGGCTAAGGTCGGAGTATTCCTACCTCCAAAATGAGATTTCTCGCACCACGATCTGGCTGAGAACAGGTTCGATATGCTCGATAGAAGGAATTGACTTCTCGGCCTGATGACTCAGATCAGAGTATTCCTACCTCCAAAATGAGATTTCGCTCCACGATCTCGCTGAGAACAGGTTTGATATGCTTGATACAGGAGATTGACTCTCGCCCTGATGGCTGAAATCGGAGTGTATATACCATATGGAAGCGATCGCTCTCGGTCGCACGACTAAGATCGTAGTATTCCCACCTCAAGAATGACATTGCTCGCCCGACGATCTGGCTGAGAACAGGTTCGATATGCTCGATAGAAGGAATTGACTTCTCGGCCTGATGACTCAGATCAGAGTATTCCTACCTCCAAAATGAGATTTCGCTCCACGATCTCGCTGAGAACAGGTTTGATATGCTTGATGCAGGAGATTGACTTCTCGCCCTGATGGCTGGAATCGGAGTGTATATACCATATGGAAGCGATCGCTCTCAGTCGCACGACTAAGATCGTAGTATTCCCACCTCAAAATGACATTGCTCGCCTGACGATCCGGCTGAGAACAGGTTCGATATGCTCGATAGAAGGAATTGACTTCTCGGCCTGATGACTCAGATCAGAGTATTCCTATCTCCAAATGAGATTTCGCTCCACGATCTCGCTGAGAACAGGTTTGATATGCTTGATACAGGAGATTGACTCTCGCCCTGATGGCTGAAATCGGAGTGTATATACCATATGGAAGCGATCGCCTCGGCCCGATGGCTAAGGTCGGAGTATTCCTACCTCCAAAATGAGATTTCGCACCACGATCTCGCTGAGAACAGGTTTGATATGCTTGATACAAGAGATTGACTCTCGCCCTGATGGCTGAAATCGGAGTGTATATACCATATGGAAGCGATCGCCTCGGTCGCACGACTAAGATCGTAGTATTCCCACCTCAAAATGACATTGCTCGCCTGACGATCTGGCTGAGAACAGGTTCGATATGCTCGATAGAAGGAATTGACTTCTCGGCCTGATGACTCAGATCAGAGTATTCCTACCTCCAAAATGAAATTTATCGCTCCACGATCTCGCTGAGAACAGGTTCGATATGCTTGATACAGGAGATTGACTCTCGCCCTGATGACTGAAATCAGAGTGTATATACCATATGGAAGCGATCGCTCTCGGCCCGATGTCTAAGGTCGGAGTATTCCAACCTCAAAAATGAGATTTCGCACCACGAGCTCGCTGAGAACAGGTTTGATATGCTTGATACAAGAGATTGACTCTCGCCCTGATGGCTGAAATCGGAGTGTATATACCATATGGAAGCGATCGCTCTCGGTCGCACGACTAAGATCGTAGTATTCCCACCTCAAAAATGACATTGCTCGCTCGACGATCTGGCTGAGAACAGGTTCGATATGCTCGATAGAAGGAATTGACTTCTCGGCCTGATGACTCAGATCAGAGTATTCCTACCTCCAAAATGAGATTTTTCGCTTCACGATCTCGCTGAGAACAGGTTTGATATGCTTGATGCAGGAGATTGACTTCTCGCCCTGATGGCTGAAATCGGAGTGTATATACCATATGGAAGCGATCGCTCTCAGTCGCACGACTAAGATCGTAGTATTCCCACCTCAAAAATGACATTGCTCGCTCGACGATCTGGCTGAGAACAGGTTCGATATGCTCGATAGAAGGAATTGACTTCTCGGCCTGATGACTCAGATCAGAGTATTCCTACCTCCAAAATGAGATTTGTCGCTCCACGATCTCGCTGAGAACAGGTTTGATATGCTTGATACAGGAGATTGACTCCTCGCCCTGATGGCTGAAATCGGAGTGTTTATACCATATGGAAGCGATCGCTCTCGGCCCGATGGCTAAGGTCGGAGTATTCCTACCTCCAAAATGAGATTTCGCACCACGATCTCGCTGAGAACAGGTTTAATATGCTTGATACGAGATTGACTCTCGCCATGATGGCTGAAATCGGAGTGTATATACCATATGGAAGCGATCGCTCGGTCGCACGACTAAGATCGTAGTATTCCCACCTCAAAATGACATTGCTCGCTCGACGATCTGGCTGAGAACAGGTTCGAAATGCTTGATAGAAGGAATTGACTTCTCGGCCTGATGACTCAGATCAGAGTATTCCTACCTCCGAAATTAGATTTCGCTCCACGATATCGCTGAGAACAGGTTTGATATGCTTGATACAGGAGATTGACTCTCGCCCTGATGGCTGAAATCGGAGTGTATATACCATATGGAAGCGATCGCTCGGTCGCACGACTAAGATCGCTTCTCGGCCCGATGGCTAAGATCGGAGTATTCCTACCTCCAAAAATGAGATTTCGCTCCACGATCTCGCTGAGAACAGGTTTGATATGCTTGATACAGGAGATTGACTTCTCGGCCTGATGGCTGAGATCGGAGTGTATATACCTCATGGAAGCGATCGCCTCGGTCGCACGACTAAGATCGCCCTCGGCCTGATAGCCAAGATCAAAGTATTCCTACCTCAAAATGACATTGCTCGCTCGACGACCTGGCTAAGAACAGGTTCGATATGCTCGATAGAAGGAATTGACTTCTCGGCCTGATGACTCAGATCAGAGTATTCCTACCTCCAAAATGAGATTTCTCGCTCCACGATCTCGCCGAGAACAGGTTTGATATGCTTGATACAGGAGATTGACTCTCGCCCTGATGGCTGAAATCGGAGTGTATATACCATATGGAAGCGATTGCTCTCGGTCGCACGACTATGATCGTAGTATTCCCACCTCAAAATGACATTGCTCGCCCGACGATCTGGCTGAGAACAGGTTCGATATGCTCGATAGAAGGAATTGACTTCTTGCCTGATGACTCAGATCAGAGTATTCCTACCTCCAAAATGAGTTTTCTGCTCCACGATCTCGCTGAGAACAGGTTTGATATGCTTGATACAGGAGATTGACTCTCGCCCTGATGGCTCAAATCGGAGTGTATATACCTTATGGAAGCGATCGCCTCGGTCGCACGACTAAGATCGCCCTCGGCCTGATGGCTAAGATCAAAGTATTCCTACCTCAAAATGACATTGCTCGCCCGACGACCTGGCTAAGAACAGGTTCGATATGCTCGATAGAAGGAATTGACTTCTCGGCCTGATGACTCAGATCAGAGTATTCCTACCTCCAAATGAGATTTCGCCTACGATCTCGCCGAGAACAGGTTTGATATGCTTGATACAGGAGATTGACTCTCGCCCTGATGGCTGAAATCGGAGTGTATATACCATATGGAAGCGATCGCTCGGTCGCACGACTATGATCGTAGTATTCCCACCTCAAAATGACATTGCTCGCCTGACGATCTGGCTGAGAACAGGTTCGATATGCTCGATAGAAGGAATTGACTTCTCGGCCTGATGACTCAGATCAGAGTATTCCTACCTCCAAAATGACATTTCGCTCCACGATCTCGCTGAGAACAGGTTCGATATGCTTGATACAGGAGATTGACTCTCGCCCTGATGGCTGAAATCGGAGTGTATATACCATATGGAAGCGATCGCCTCGGCCCGATGGCTAAGGTCGGATTATTCCTGCCTCCAAAATGAGATTTCGCACCACGATCTCGCTGAGAACAGGTTTGATATGCTTGATACAAGAGATTGACTCTCGCCCTGATGGCTGAAATCGGAGTGTATATACCATATGGAAGCGATCGCCTCGGTCGCACGACTAAGATCGTGGTATTCCCACCTCAAAATGACATTGCTCGCTCGACGACCTGGCTAAGAACAGGTTCGATATGCCTGATAGAAGGAATTGACTTCTCGGCCTGATGACTCAGATCAAAGTATTCCTACCTCCAAATGAGATTTCGCTCCACGATCTCGCCGAGAACAGGTTTGATATGCTTGATACAGGAGATTGACTCTCGCCCTGATGGCTGAAATCGCAGTGTATATACCATATGGAAGCGATCGCTCCGGCCCGATGGCTAAGGTCGGAGTATTCCTACCTCAAAATGAGATTTCGCTCCACGATCTCGCTGAGAACAGGTCTGATATGCTTGATACAGGAGATTGACTCTCGCCCTGATGGCTGAAATCGGAGTGTATATACCATATGGAAGCGATCGCTCTCGGCCCGATGGCTAAGGTCGGAGTATTCCTACCTCAAAATGAGATTTCTCGCACCACGATCTGGCTGAGAACAGGTTCGATATGCTCGATAGAAGGAATTGACTTCTCGGCCTGATGACTCAGATCAGAGTATTCCTACCTCCAAAATGAGATTTCGCCCACGATCTCGCTGAGAACAGGTTTGATATGCTTGATACAGGAGATTGACTCTCGCCCTGATGGCTGAAATCGGAGTGTATATACCATATGGAACATATGGAAGCGATCGCTCGGTCGCACGACTAAGATCGTAGTATTCCCACCTCAAGAATGACATTGCTCGCCCGACGATCTGGCTGGGAACAGGTTCGATATGCTCGATAGAAGGAATTGACTTCTCGGCCTGATGACTCAGATCAGAGTATTCCTACCTCCAAAATGAGATTTCGCTCCACGATCTCGCTGAGAACAGGTTTGATATGCTTGATGCAGGAGATTGACTTCTCGCCCTGATGGCTGAAATCGGAGTGTATATACCATATGGAAGCGATCGCTCAGTCGCACGACTAAGATCGTAGTATTCCCACCTCAAAATGACATTGCTCGCCTGACGATCTGGCTGAGAACAGGTTCGATATGCTCGATAGAAGGAATTGACTTCTCGGCCTGATGACTCAGATCAGAGTATTCCTATCTCCAAAATGAGATTTCGCTCCACGATCTCGCTGAGAACAGGTTTGATATGCTTGATACAGGAGATTGACTCTCGCCCTGATGGCTGAAATCGGAGTGTATATACCATATGGAAGCGATCGCTTTCGGTCGCACGACTAAGATCGTAGTATTCCCACCTCAAAATGACATTGCTCGCCCGACGATCTGGCTGAGAACAGGTTCGATATGCCTGATAGAAGGAATTGACTTCTCGGCCTGATGACTCAGATCAGAGTATTCCTACCTCCAAAATGAGATTTCGCTCCACGATCTCGCTGAGAACAGGTTTGATATGCTTGATACAGGAGATTGACTCTCGCCCTGATGGCTGAAATCGGAGTGTATATACCATATGGAAGCGATCGCTCGGCCCGATGGCTAAGGTCGGAGTATTCCTACCTCCAAAATGAGATTTCTCGCACCACGATCTCGCTGAGAACAGGTTTGATATGCTTGATACAGGAGATTGACTCTCGCCCTGATGGCTGAAATCGGAGTGTATATACCATATGGAAGCGATCGCTCTCGGTCGCACGACTAAGATCGTAGTATTCCCACCTCAAAAATGACATTGCTCGCCTGACGATCTGGCTGAGAACAGGTTCGATATGCTCGATAGAGGGAATTGACTTCTCGGCCTGATGACTCAGATCAGAGTATTCCTACCTCCAAAATGAGATTTCGCTCCACGATCTCGCTGAGAACAGGTTTGATATGCTTGATACAGGAGATTGACTCTCGCCCTGATGGCTGAAATCGGAGTGTATATACCATATGGAAGCGATCGCCTCGGTCTCGGCCTGATGGCTAAGGTCGGAGTATTCCTACCTCCAAAATGAGATTTCGCACCACGATCTCGCTGAGAACAGGTTTGATATGCTTGATGCAGGAGATTGACTCCTCGCCCTGATGGCTGAAATCGGAGTGTATATACCATATGGAAGCGATCGCTCTCGGTCGCACGACTAAGATCGTAGTATTCCCACCTCAAAATGACATTGCTCGCCTGACGATCTGGCTGAGAACAGGTTCGATATGCTCGATAGAAGGAATTGACTTCTCGGCCTGATGACTCAGATCAGAGTATTCCTACCTCCAAAATGAGATTTTCGCTTCACGATCTCGCTGAGAACAGGTTTGATATGCTTGATGCAGGAGATTGACTTCTCGCCCTGATGGCTGAAATCGGAGTGTATATACCATATGGAAGCGATCGCTCAGTCGCACGACTAAGATCGTAGTATTCCCACCTCAAAATGACATTGCGCGCTCGACGATCTGGCTGAGAACAGGTTCGATATGCTCGATAGAAGGAATTGACTTCTCGGCCTGATGACTCAGATCAAAGTATTCCTACCTCCAAAATGAGATTTGTCGCTCCACGATCTCGCTGAGAACAGGTTTGATATGCTTGATACAGGAGATTGACTCTCGCCCTGATGGCTGAAATCGGAGTGTATATACCATATGGAAGCGATCGCCTCGGCCCGATGGCTAAGGTCGGAGTATTCCTACCTCCAAAATGAGATTTCGCACCACGATCTCGCTGAGAACAGGTTTGATATGCTTGATACAAGAGATTGACTTCTCGCCCTGATGGCTGAAATCGGAGTGTATATACCATATGGAAGCGATCGCTCTCGGTCGCACGACTAAGATCGTAGTATTCCCACCTCAAAATGACATTGCTCGCCTGACGATCAGGCTGAGAACAGGTTCGATATGCTCGATAGAAGGAATTGACTTCTCGGCCTGATGACTCAGATCAGAGTATTCCTACCTCCAAAATGAGATTTCTCGCTCCACGATCTCGCTGAGAACAGGTTTGATATGCTTGATACAGGAGATTGACTCTCGCCCTGATGGCTCAAATCGGAGTGTATATACCATATGGAAGCGATCGCTCGGTCGCACGACTAAGATCGCTCCTCGGCCTGATGGCTAAGATCAAAGTATTCCTACCTCAAAAATGACATTGCTCGCCTGACGACCTGGCTGAGAACAGGTTCGATATGCTCGATAGAAGGAATTGACTTCTCGGCCTGATGACTCAGATCAGAGTATTCCTACCTCCAAAATGAGATTTCGCCCACGATCTCGCTGAGAACAGGTTTGATATGCTTGATACAGGAGATTGACTCTCGCCCTGATGGCTGAAATCGGAGTGTATATACCATATGGAAGCGATTGCTCTCGGTCGCACGACTAAGATCGTAGTATTCCCACCTCAAAATGACATTGCTCGCCCGACGATCTGGCTGAGAACAGGTTCGATATGCTCGATAGAAGGAATTGACTTCTCGGCCTGATGACTCAGATCAGAGTATTCCTACCTCCAAAATGACATTTCGCTCCACGATCTCGCTGAGAACAGGTTCGATATGCTTGATACAGGAGATTGACTCTCGCCCTGATGGCTGAAATCGGAGTGTATATACCATATGGAAGCGATCGCTCGGCCCGATGGCTAAGGTCGGAGTATTCCTACCTCCAAAATGAGATTTCTCGCACCACGATCTCGCTGAGAACAGGTTTGATATGCTTGATACAGGAGATTGACTTCTCGCCCTGATGGCTGAAATCGGTGTGTATATACCATATGGAAGCGATCGCTCTCGGTCGCACGACTAAGATCGTAGTATTCCCACCTCAAAATGACATTGCTCGCTCGACGATCTGGCTGAGAACAGGTTCGATATGCTCGATAGAAGGAATTGACTTCTCGGCCTGATGACTCAGATCAGAGTATTCCTACCTCCAAAATGAGATTTCGCTCCACGATCTCGCTGAGAACAGGTTTGATATGCTTGATACAGGAGATTGACTTCTCGCCCTGATGGCTGAGATCGGAGTGTATATACCTTATGGAAGCGATCGCCTCGGTCGCACGACTAAGATCGCCCTCGGCCTGATGGCTAAGATCAAAGTATTCCTACCTCAAAATGACATTGCTGGCCTGACGACCTGGCTAAGAACAGGTTCGATATGCTCGATAGAAGGAATTGACTTCTCGGCCTGATGACTCAGATCAGAGTATTCCTACCTCCAAAATGAGATTTCGCTCCACGATCTCGCTGAGAACAGGTTTGATATGCTTGATACAGGAGATTGACTCTCGCCCTGATGGCTGAAATCGGAGTGTATATACCATATGGAAGCGATCGCTCTCGGTCGCACGACTAAGATCGCCCGGCCTGATAGCTAAGATCAAAGTATTCCTACCTCAAAATGACATTGCTCGCTCGACGACCTGGCTAAGAACAGGTTCGATATGCTCGATAGAAGGAATTGACTTCTCGGCCTGATGACTCAAATCAGAGTATTCCTACCTCCAAATGAGATTTCGCTCCACGATCTCGCTGAGAACAGGTTTGATATGCTTGATACAGGAGATTGACTCCTCGCCCTGATGGCTGAAATCGGAGTGTATATACCATATGGAAGCGATCGCTCGGTCGCACGACTAAGATCGTAGTATTCCCACCTCAAAATGACATTGCTCGCCCGACGATCTGGCTGAGAACAGGTTCGATATGCTCGATAGAGGGAATTGACTTCTCGGCCTGATGACTCAGATCAGAGTATTCCTACCTCCAAAATGAGATTTCGCTCCACGATCTCGCTGAGAACAGGTTTGATATGCTTGATACAGGAGATTGACTCTCGCCCTGATGGCTGAAATCGGAGTGTATATACCATATGGAAGCGATCGCTCTCGGTCGCACGACTAAGATCGCTTCTCGGCCTGATGGCTAAGATCGGAGTATTCCTACCTCCAAAATGAGATTTCGCTCCACGATCTCGCTGAGAACAGGTTTGATATGCTTGATACAGGAGATTGACTCTCGCCCTGATGGCTGAAATCGGAGTGTATATACCATATGGAAGCGATCGCTCGGTCGCACGACTAAGATCGTCTCGGCCTGATAGCTAAGATCAAAGTATTCCCACCTCAAAATGACATTGCTCGCTCGACGACCTGGCTAAGAACAGGTTCGATATGCTCGATAGAAGGAATTGACTTCTCGGCCTGATGACTCAGATCAGAGTATTCCTACCTCCAAAATGAGATTTCGCTCCACGATCTCGCTGAGAACAGGTTTGATATGCTTGATACAGGAGATTGACTCTCGCCCTGATGGCTGAAATCGGAGTGTATATACCATATGGAAGCGATCGCTCGGTCGCACGACTAAGATCGTGATGGCTAAGATCAAAGTATTCCTACCTCAAAATGACATTGCTCGCCTGACGATCTGGCTGAGAACAGGTTCGATATGCTCGATAGAAGGAATTGACTTCTCGGCCTGATGACTCAGATCAGAGTAATCCTACCTCCTAAATGAGATTTCGCTCCACGATCTCGCTGAGAACAGGTTTGATATGCTTGATACAGGAGATTGACTCTCGCCCTGATGGCTGAAATCGGAGGTATATACCATATGGAAGGGGCCTGATGGCTAAGATCAAAGTATTCCTACCTCAAAATGAGATTTCTCGCCCACGATCTCGCTGAGAACAGGTTTGATATGCTTGATACAGGAGATTGACTCTCGCCCTGATGGCTGAAATCGGAGTGTATATACCATATGGAAGCGATCGCTCGGTCGCACGACTAAGATCGTAGTATTCCCACCTCAAAATGACATTGCTCGCCTGACGATCTGGCTGAGAACAGGTTCGATATGCTCGATAGAAGGTATTGACTTCTCGGCCGGATGACTCAGATCAGAGTATTCCTACCTCCAAATGAGATTTCGCTCCACGATCTCGCTGAGAACAGGTTTGATATGCTTGATACAGGAGATTGACTCTCGCCCTGATGGCTGAAATCGGAGTGTATATACCATATGGAAGCGATCGCCTCGGTCGCACGACTAAGATCTCGGCCTGATGACTCAGATCAGAGTATTCCTACCTCCAAAATGACATTTCGCTCCACGATCTCGCTGAGAACAGGTTCGATATGCTTGATACAGGAGATTGACTCTCGCCCTGATGGCTGAAATCGGAGTGTATATACCATATGGAAGCGATCGCTCTCGGCCCGATGGCTAAGGTCGGAGTATTCCTACCTCCAAAATGAGATTCCTCGCTCCACGATCTCGCTGAGAACAGGTTTGATATGCTTGATGCAGGAGATTGACTCCTCGCCCTGATGGCTGAAATCGCAGTGTATATACCATATGGAAGCGATCGCTCTCCGTCGCACGACTAAGATCGTAGTATTCCCACCTCAAAAATGACATTGCTCGCTCGACGATCTGGCTGAGAACAGGTTCGATATGCTCGATAGAAGGAATTGACTTCTCGGCCTGATGACTCAGATCAGAGTATTCCTACCTCCAAAATGAGATTTCGCTCCACGATCTCGCTGAGAACAGGTTCCATATGCTTGATACAGGAGATTGACTTCTCGGCCTGATGGCTGAGATCGGAGTGTATATACCATATGGAAGCGATCGCCTCGGTCGCATGACTAAGATCGCTTCTCGGCCTGATGGCTAAGATCAAAGTATTCCTACCTCCAAAATGAGATTTCTCGCTACACGATCTCGCGGAGAACAGGTTTGATATGCTAGATTCAGGAGATTGACTCTCGCCCTGATGGCTGAAATCGCAGTGTATATACCATATGGAAGCGATCGCTCTCGGTCGCACGACTAAGATCGTAGTATTCCCACCTCAAAAATGACATTGCTCGCCCGACGATCTGGCTGAGAACAGGTTCGATATGCTCGATAGAGGGAATTGACTTCTCGGCCTGATGACTCAGATCAGAGTATTCCTACCTCCAAAATGAGATTTTTCGCTTCACGATCTCGCTGAGAACAGGTTTGATATGCTTGATGCAGGAGATTGACTCTCGCCCTGATGGCTGAAATCGGAGTGTATATACCTTATGGAAGCGATCGCCTCGGTCGCACGACTAAGATCGCTCCTCGGCCTGATGGCTAAGATCAAAGTATTCCTACCTCAAAATGACATTGCTCGCTCGACGACCTGGCTAAGAACAGGTTCGATATGCTCGATAGAAGGAATTGACTTCTCGGCCTGATGACTCAGATCAGAGTATTCCTACCTCCAAAACGACATTTCGCTCCACGATCTCGCAGAGAACAGGTTCGATATGCTTGATACAGGAGATTGACTTCTCGCCCTGATGGCTGAAATCGGAGTGTATATACCATATGGAAGCGATCGCTCTCGGCCCGATGGCTAAGGTCGGAGTATTCCTACCTCCAAAATGAGATTTCTCGCACCACGATCTCGCTGAGAACAGGTTTGATATGATTGATACGTGAGATTGACTCTCGCCCTGATGGCTGAAATCGGAGTGTATATACCATATGGAAGCGATCGCTCTCGGTCGCACGACTAAGATCGTAGTATTCCCACCTCAAAATGACATTGCTCGCCCGACGATCTGGCTGAGAACAGGTTCGATATGCTCGATAGAAGGAATTGACTTCTCGGCCTGATGACTCAGATCAGAGTATTCCTACCTCCAAAATGAGATTTCTCGCTCCACGATCTCGCTGAGAACAGGTTTGATATGCTTGATACAGGAGATTGACTCTCGCCCTGATGGCTGAAATCGGAGTGTATATACCATATGGAAGCGATCGCTCTCGGTCGCACGACTAAGATCGCCCTCGGCCTGATGGCTAAGATCAAAGTATTCCTACCTCAAAATGACATTGCTCGCTCGACGACCTGGCTGAGAACAGGTTCGATATGCTCGATAGAAGGAATTGACTTCTCGGCCTGATGACTCAGATCAGAGTATTCCTACCTCCAAAATGAGATTTCGCTCCACGATCTCGCTGAGAACAGGTTTGATATGCTTGATACAGGAGATTGACTCTCGCCCTGATGGCTGAAATCGGAGTGTATATACCATATGGAAGCGATCGCTCTCGGCCTGATGACTAAGATCAGAGTATTCCTACCTCCAAAATGAGATTTCTCGCTCCACGATCTCGCTGAGAACAGGTTTGATATGCTTGATACAGGAGATTGACTTCTCGCCCTGATGGCTGAAATCGGAGTGTATATACCATATGGAAGCGATCGCTCTCGGTCGCACGACTAAGATCGCCTAGTATTCCCACCTCAAAATGACATTGCTCGCTCGACGATCTGGCTGAGAACAGGTTCGATATGCTCGATAGGAGGAATTGACTTCTCGGCCTGATGACTCAGATCAGAGTATTCCTACCTCCAAAATCAGATTCCTCGCTCCACGATCTCGCTGAGAACAGGTTTGATATGCTTGATGCAGGAGATTGACTTCTCGCCCTGATGGCTGAAATCGGAGTGTATATACCATATGGAAGCGATCGCCTCAGTCGCACGACTAAGATCGTAGTATTCCCAAAAAAATGACATTGCTCGCCTGACGATCTGGCTGAGAACAGGTTCGATATGCGATAGAAGGAATTGACTTCTCGGCCTGATGACTCAGATCAGAGTATTCCTACCTCCAAAATGAGATTTCGCTCCACGATCTCGCTGAGAACAGGTTTGATATGCTTGATACAGGAGATTGACTCTCGCCCTGATGGCTGAAATCGGAGTGTATATACCATATGGAAGCGATCGCTCTCGGTCGCACGACTAAGATCGTAGTATTCCCACCTCAAAATGACATTGCTCGCTCGACGACCTGGCTAAGAACAGGTTCGATATGCTCGATAGAAGGAATTGACTTCTCGGCCTGATGACTCAGATCAGAGTATTCCTACCTCCAAAATGAGATTTCTCGTTCCACGATCTCGCCGAGAACAGGTTTGATAAGCTTGATACAGGAGATTGACTTCTCGCCCTGATGGCTGAAATCGGAGTGTATATACCATATGGAAGCGATCGCTCTCGGTCGCATGACTAAGATCGCTTCTCGGCCTGATGGCTAAGATCAAAGTATTCCTACCTCCAAAATGAGATTTCTCGCTCCACGATCTCGCCGAGAACAGGTTTGATAAGCTTGATACAGGAGATTGACTCCTCGTCCTGATGGCTGAAATCGGAGTGTATATACCATATGGAAGCGATCGCTCTCGGTCGCACGACCAAGATCGTAGTATTCCCACCTCAAAAATGACATTGCTCGCCCGGCGATCTGGCTGAGAACAGGTTCGATATGCTCGATAGAAGGAATTGATTTCCCGGCCTGATGACTCAGATCAGAGTATTCCTACCACCAAAATGAGATTTCTCGCTCCACGATCTCGCTGAGAACAGGTTTGATATGCTTGATACAGGAGATTGACTCCTCGCCCTGATGGCTGAAATCGGAGTGTATATACCATATGGAAGCGATCGCTCTCGGTCGCACGACTAAGATCGCTCCTCGGCCTGATGGCTAAGATCAAAGTATTCCTACCTCAAAATGACATTGCTCGCTCGACGACCTGGCTAAGAACAGGTTCGATATGCTCGATAGAAGGAATTGACTTCTCGGCCTGATGACTCAGATCAGAGTATTCCTACCTCCAAAATGAGATTTCTCGCTCCACGATCTCGCTGAGAACAGGTTTGATATGCTTGATACAGGAGATTGACTCCTCGCCCTGATGGCTGAAATCGGAGTGTATATACCATATGGAAGCGATCGCTCTCGGGGCCTGATGACTCAGATCAGAGTATTCCTACCTCCAAAATGAGATTTCTCGCACCACGATCTCGCTGAGAACAGGTTTGATATGCTTGATACAAGAGATTGACTCCTCGCCCTGATGGCTGAAATCGGAGTGTATATACCATATGGAAGCGATCGCTCGGTCGCACGACTAAGATCGTAGTATTCCCACCTCAAAATGACATTGCTCGCTCGACGATCTGGCTGAGAACAGGTTCGATATGCTCGATAGAAGGAATTGACTTCTCGGCCTGATGACTCAGATCAGAGTATTCCTACCTCCAAAATGAGATTTCGCTCCACGATCTCGCTGAGAACAGGTTTGATATGCTTGATGCAGGAGATTGACTTCTCGCCCTGATGGCTGAAATCGGAGTGTATATACCATATGGAAGCGATCGCTCTCGGTCGCATGACTAAGATCGCTTCTCGGCCTGATGGCTAAGATCAAAGTATTCCTACCTCCAAAATGAGATTTCTCGCTCCACGATCTCGCCGAGAACAGGTTCGATATGCTCGATACAGGAGATTGACTCTCGCCCTGATGGCTGAAATCGCAGTGTATATACCATATGGAAGCGATCGCTCTCGGTCGCACGACTAAGATCGTAGTATTCCCACCTCAAAAATGACATTGCTCGCCCGACGATCTGGCTGAGAACAGGTTCGATATGCTCGATAGAGGGAATTGACTTCTCGGCCTGATGACTCAGATCAGAGTATTCCTACCTCCAAAATGAGATTTCGCTCCCGATCTCGCTGAGAACAGGTTTGATATGCTTGATACAGGAGATTGACTCTCGCCCTGATGGCTGAAATCGGAGTGTATATACCTTATGGAAGCGATCGCTCTCGGTCGCACGACTAAGATCGTGATGGCTAAGATCAAAGTATTCCTACCTCAAAATGACATTGCTCGCTCGACGACCTGGCTAAGAACAGGTTCGATATGCTCGATAGAAGGAATTGACTTCTCGGCCTGATGACTCAGATCAGAGTATTCCTACCTCCAAAATGAGATTTTTCGCTTCACGATCTCGCTGAGAACAGGTTTGATATGCTTGATGCAGGAGATTGACTTCTCGCCCTGATGGCTGAAATCGGAGTGTATATATACCATATGGAAGCGATCGCTCTCAGTCGCACGACTAAGATCGTAGTATTCCCACCTCAAAAATGACATTGCTCGCTCGACGATCTGGCTGAGAACAGGTTCGATATCCTCGATAGAAGGAATTGACTTCTCGGCCTGATGACTCAGATCAGAGTATTCCTACCTCCAAAATGACATTTCGCTCCACGATCTCGCTGAGAACAGGTTCGATATGCTTGATACAGGAGATTGACTCCTCGCCCTGATGGCTGAAATCGGAGTGTATATACGATATGGAAGCGATCGCTCTCGGCCCGATGGCTAAGGTCGGAGTATTCTTACCTCCAAAATGAGATTTCGCTCCACGATCTCGCTGAGATCAGGTTTCATATGCTTGATACAGGAGATTGACTTCTCGGCCTGATGGCTGAGATCGGAGTGTAAATACCTTATGGAAGCGATCGCTCTCGGTCGCACGACTAAGATCGCTCCTCGGCCTGATAGCTAAGATCAAAGTATTCCTACCTCAAAATGACATTGCTCGCTCGACGACCTGGCTAAGAACAGGTTCGATATGCTCGATAGAAGGAATTGACTTCTCGGCCTGATGACTCAGATCAGAGTATTCCTACCTCCAAAAAGAGATTTCGCTCCACGATCTCGCCGAGAACAGGTTTGATATGCTTGATACAGGAGATTGACTCCTCGCCCTGATGGCTGAAATCGGAGTGTATATACCATATGGAAGCGATTGCTCTCGGTCGCACGACTATGATCGTAGTATTCCCACCTCAAAATGACATTGCTCGCCCGACGATCTGGCTGAGAACAGGTTCGATATGCTCGATAGAAGGAATTGACTTCTCGGCCTGATGACTCAGATCAGAGTATTCCTACCTTCAAAATGATATTTCGCTCCACGATCTCGCTGAGAACAGGTTTGATATGCTTGATACAGGAGATTGACTCCTCGCCCTGATGGCTGAAATCGGAGTGTATATACCATATGGAAGCGATCGCTCTCGGTCGCACGACTAAGATCGTAGTATTCCCACCTCAAGAATGACATTGCTCGCCCGACGATCTGGCTGAGAACAGGTTCGATATGCTCGATAGAAGGAATTGACTCCTCGGCCTGATGACTCAGATCAGAGTATTCCTACCTCCAAAATCAGATTCCTCGCTCCACGATCTCGCTGAGAACAGGTTTGATATGCTTGATGCAGGAGATTGACTTCTCGCCCTGATGGCTGAAATCGGAGTGTATATACCATATGGAAGCGATCGCTCTCAGTCGCACGACTAAGATCGCAGTATTCCCACCTCAAAATGACATTGCTCGCTCGACGATCTGGCTGAGAACAGGTTCGATATGCTCGATAGAAGGAATTGACTTCTCGGCCTGATGACTCAGATCAGAGTATTCCTACCTCCAAAATGAGATTTCTCGCTCCACGATCTCGCTGAGAACAGGTTTGATATGCTTGATACAGGAGATTGACTTCTCGCCCTGATGGCTGAAATCGGAGTGTATATACCATATGGAAGCGATCGCTCTCGGTCGCACGACTAAGATCGTCTGGCTGAGAACAGGTTCGATATGCTCGATAGAAGGAATTGACTTCTCGGCCTGATGACTCAGATCAGAGTATTCCTACCTCCAAAATGAGATTTCTCGCTCCACGATCTCGCTGAGAACAGGTTTGATATGCTTGATGCAGGAGATTGACTTCTCGCCCTGATGGCTGAAATCGGAGTGTATATACCATATGGAAGCGATCGCTCTCAGTCGCACGACTAAGATCGTAGTATTCCCACCTCAAAATGACATTGCTCGCTCGACGATCTGGCTGAGAACAGGTTCGATATGCTCGATAGAAGGAATTGACTTCTCGGCCTGATGACTCAGATCAGAGTATTCCTACCTCCAAAATGAGATTTCGCTCCACGATCTCGCTGAGAACAGGTTTGATATGCTTGATACAGGAGATTGACTCTCGCCCTGATGGCTGAAATCGGAGTGTATATACCATATGGAAGCGATCGCTCGGCCTGATGACTCAGATCAGAGTATTCCTACCTCCAAAATGAGATTTCTCGCTCCACGATCTCGCTGAGAACAGGTTTGATATGCTTGATCCAGGAGATTGACTTCTCGCCCTGATGGCTGAAATCGGAGTGTATATACCATATGGAAGCGATCGCTCTCGGTCGCACGACTAAGATCGTAGTATTCCCACCTCAAAAATGACATTGCTCGCTCGACGATCTGGCTGAGAACAGGTTCGATATGCTCGATAGAAGGAATTGACTTCTCGGCCTGATGACTCAGATCAGAGTATTCCTACCTCCAAAATGAGATTTCTCGCTCCACGATCTCGCTGAGAACAGGTTTGATATGCTTGATGCAGGAGATTGACTTCTCGCCCTGATGGCTGAAATCGGAGTGTATATACCATATGGAAGCGATCGCTCTCAGTCGCACGACTAAGATCGTAGTATTCCCACCTCAACAATGACATTGCTCGCTCGACGATCTGGCTGAGAACAGGTTCGATATGCTCGATAGAAGGAATTGACTTCTCGGCCTGATGACTCAGATCAGAGTATTCCTACCTCCAAAATGAGATTTCTCGCTCCACGATCTCGCTGAGAACAGGTTTGATATGCTTGATGCAGGAGATTGACTTCGCCCTGATGGCTGAAATCGGAGTGTATATACCATATGGAAGCGATCGCTCTCAGTCGCACGACTAAGATCTCCCACTCAAAAATGACATTGCTCGCTCGACGCTCGGCCTGATGACTCAGATCAGAGTATTCCTACCTCCAAAATGAGATTTCTCGCTCCACGATCTCGCTGAGAACAGGTTCGATATGCTTGATACAGGAGATTGACTCCTCGCCCTGATGGCTGAAATCGGAGTGTATATACCATATGGAAGCGATCGCTCGGTCGCACGACTAAGATCGCTCGGCCTGATGGCTAAGATCAAAGTATTCCTACCTCAAAAATGACATTGCTCGCTCGACGACCTGGCTGAGAACAGGTTTGATATGCTCGATAGAAGGAATTGACTTCTCAGCCTGATGACTCAGATCAGAGTATTCCTACCTCCAAAATGACATTTCGCTCCACGATCTCGCTGAGAACAGGTTCGATATGCTTGATACAGGAGATTGACTCTCGCCCTGATGGCTGAAATCGGAGTGTATATACCATATGGAAGCGATCGCTCGGTCGCATGACTAAGATCGCTTCTCGGCCTGATGGCTAAGATCAAAGTATTCCTACCTCCAAAATGAGATTTCGCTCCACGATCTCGCCGAGAACAGGTTTGATATGCTTGATACAGGAGATTGACTCCTCGCCCTGATGGCTGAAATCGCAGTGTATATACCATATGGAAGCGATCGCTCTCGGTCGCACGACTAAGATCGTAGTATTCCCACCTCAAGAATGACATTGCTCGCCCGACGATCTGGCTGAGAACAGGTTCGATATGCTCGATAGAGGGAATTGACTTCTCGGCCTGATGACTCAGATCAGAGTATTCCTACCTCCAAAATGAGATTTCTCGCTCCACGATCTCGCTGAGAACAGGTTTGATATGCTTGATACAGGAGATTGACTCCTCGCCCTGATGGCTGAAATCGGAGTGTATATACCTTATGGAAGCGATCGCTCTCGGTCGCACGACTAAGATCGCTCCTCGGCCTGATGGCTAAGATCAGAGTATTCCTACCTCAAAATGACATTGCTCGCTCGACGACCTGGCTAAGAACAGGTTCGATATGCTCGATAGAAGGAATTGACTTTTCGGCCTGATGACTCAGATCAGAGTATTCCTACCTCCAAAATGACATTTCTCGCTCCACGATCTCGCTGAGAACAGGTCCGATATGCTTGATACAGGAGATTGACTCCTCGCCCTGATGGCTGAAATCGGAGTGTATATACCATATGGAAGCGATCGCTCTCGGCCCGATGGCTAAGGTCGGAGTATTCCTACCTCCAAAATGAGATTTCTCGCACCACGATTTCGCTGAGAACAGGTTTGATATGCTTGATACAAGAGATTGACTCCTCGCCCTGATGGCTGAAATCGGAGTGTATATACCATATGGAAGCGATCGCTCTCGGTCGCACGACTAAGATCGTAGTATTCCCACCTCAAAAATGACATTGCTGGCTCGACGATCTGGCTGAGAACAGGTTCGATATGCTCGATAGAAGGAATTGACTTCTCGGCCTGATGACTCAGATCAGAGTATTCCTACCTCCAAAATGAGATTTCTCGCTCCACGATCTCGCTGAGAACAGGTTTGATATGCTTGATGCAGGAGATTGACTTCTCGCCCTGATGGCTGAAATCGGAGTGTATATACCATATGGAAGCGATCGCTCTCGGTCGCATGACTAAGATCGCTTCTCGGCCTGATGGCTAAGATCAAAGTATTCCTACCTCCAAAATGAGATTTCTCGCTCCACGATCTCGCCGAGAACAGGTTCGATATGCTCGATACAGGAGATTGACTCCTCGCCCTGATGGCTGAAATCGCAGTGTATATACCATATGGAAGCGATCGCTCTCGGTCGCACGACTAAGATCGTAGTATTCCCACCTCAAAAATGACATTGCTCGCCCGACGATCTGGCTGAGAACAGGTTCGATATGCTCGATAGAGGGAATTGACTTCTCGGCCTGATGACTCAGATCAGAGTATTCCTACCTCCAAAATGAGATTTCTCGCTCCCCGATCTCGCTGAGAACAGGTTTGATATGCTTGATACAGGAGATTGACTCCTCGCCCTGATGGCTGAAATCGGAGTGTATATACCTTATGGAAGCGATCGCTCTCGGTCGCACGACTAAGATCACTCCTCGGCCTGATGGCTAAGATCAAAGTATTCCTACCTCAAAAATGACATTGCTCGCTCGACGACCTGGCTAAGAACAGGTTCGATATGCTCGATAGAAGGAATTGACTTCACGGCCTGATGACTCAGTTCAGAGTATTCCTACCTCCAAAATGAGATTTTTCGCTTCACGATCTCGCTGAGAACAGGTTTGATATGCTTGATGCAGGAGATTGACTTCTCGCCCTGATGGCTGAAATCGGAGTGTATATATACCATATGGAAGCGATCGCTCTCAGTCGCACGACTAAGATCGTAGTATTCCCACCTCAAAAATGACATTGCTCGCTCGACGATCTGGCTGAGAACAGGTTCGATATGCTCGATAGAAGGAATTGACTTCTCGGCCTGATGACTCAGATCAGAGTATTCCTACCTCCAAAATGACATTTCTCGCTCCACGATCTCGCTGAGAACAGGTTCGATATGCTTGATACAGGAGATTGACTCCTCGCCCTGATGGCTGAAATCGGAGTGTATATACGATATGGAAGCGATCGCTCTCGGCCCGATGGCTAAGGTCGGAGTATTCTTACCTCCAAAATGAGATTTCTCGCTCCACGATCTCGCTGAGATCAGGTTTCATATGCTTGATACAGGAGATTGACTTCTCGGCCTGATGGCTGAGATCGGAGTGTAAATACCTTATGGAAGCGATCGCTCTCGGTCGCACGACTAAGATCGCTCCTCGGCCTGATAGCTAAGATCAAAGTATTCCTACCTCAAAAATGACATTGCTCGCTCGACGACCTGGCTAAGAACAGGTTCGATATGCTCGATAGAAGGAATTGACTTCTCGGCCTGATGACTCAGATCAGAGTATTCCTACCTCCAAAATGAGATTTCTCGCTCCACGATCTCGCCGAGAACAGGTTTGATATGCTTGATACAGGAGATTGACTCCTCGCCCTGATGGCTGAAATCGGAGTGTATATACCATATGGAAGCGATTGCTCTCGGTCGCACGACTATGATCGTAGTATTCCCACCTCAAAAATGACATTGCTCGCCCTACGATCTGGCTGAGAACAGGTTCGATATGCTCGATAGAAGGAATTGACTTCTCGGCCTGATGACTCAGATCAGAGTATTCCTACCTTCAAAATGAGATTCCTCGCTCCACGATCTCGCTGAGAACAGGTTTGATATGCTTGATACAGGAGATTGACTCCTCGCCCTGATGGCTGAAATCGGAGTGTATATACCATATGGAAGCGATCGCTCTCGGTCGCACGACTAAGATCGTAGTATTCCCACCTCAAAAATGACATTGCTCGCCCGACGATCTGGCTGAGAACAGGTTCGATATGCTCGATAGAAGGAATTGACTCCTCGGCCTGATGACTCAGATCAGAGTATTCCTACCTCCAAAATCAGATTCCTCGCTCCACGATCTCGCTGAGAACAGGTTTGATATGCTTGATGCAGGAGATTGACTTCTCGCCCTGATGGCTGAAATCGGAGTGTATATACCATATGGAAGCGATCGCTCTCAGTCGCACGACTAAGATCGTAGTATTCCCACCTCAGAAATGACATTGCTCGCTCGACGATCTGGCTGAGAACAGGTTCGATATGCTCGATAGAAGGAATTGACTTCTCGGCCTGATGACTCAGATCAGAGTATTCCTACCTCCAAAATGAGATTTCTCGCTCCACGATCTCGCTGAGAACAGGTTCATATGCTTGATACAGGAGATTGACTTCTCGGCCTGATGGCTGAGATCGGAGTGTATATACCATATGGAAGCGATCGCTCTCGGCCCGATGGCTAAGGTCGGAGTATTCCTACCTCCAAAATGAGATCCCTCGCTCCACGATCTCGCTGAGAACAGGTTTGATATGCTTGATGCAGGAGATTGACTTCTCGCCCTGATGGCTGAAATCGGAGTGTATATACCATATGGAAGCGATCGCTCTCAGTCGCACGACTAAGATCGTAGTATTCCCACCTCAAAAATGACATTGCTCGCTCGACGATCTGGCTGAGAACAGGTTCGATATGCTCGATAGAAGGAATTGACTTCTCGGCCTGATGACTCAGATCAGAGTATTCCTACCTCCAAAATGAGATTTCTCGCTCCACGATCTCGCTGAGAACAGGTTTGATATGCTTGATGCAGGAGATTGACTTCTCGCCCTGATGGCTGAAATCGGAGTGTATATACCATATGGAAGCGATCGCTCTCAGTCGCACGACTAAGATCGTAGTATTCCCACCTCAAAAATGACATTGCTCGCTCGACGATCTGGCTGAGAACAGGTTTGATATGCTCGATAGAAGGAATTGACTTCTCGGCCTGATGACTCAGATCAGAGTATTCCTACCTCCAAAATGACATTTCTCGCTCCACGATCTCGCTGAGAACAGGTTCGATATGCTTGATACAGGAGATTGACTCCTCGCCCTGATGGCTGAATCCGGAGTGTATATACCATATGGAAGCGATCGCTCTCGGTCGCACGACTAAGATCGCTCCTCGGCCTGATGGCTAAGATCAAAGTATTCCTACCTCAAAAATGACGATCTCGCTGAGAACAGGTTTGATATGCTTGAACCTCAAAATGACATTGCTCGCTCGACGACCTGGCTAAGAACAGGTTCGATATGCTCGATAGAAGGAATTGACTTCTCGGCCTGATGACTCAGATCAGAGTATTCCTACCTCCAAAATGAGATTTCTCGCTCCACGATCTCGCTGAGAACAGGTTTGATATGCTTGATACAGGAGATTGACTACTCGCCCTGATGGCTGAAATCGGAGTGTATATACCATATGGAAGCGATCGCTCTCGGTCGCACGACTAAGATCGCTCCTCGGCCTGATGGCTAAGATCAAAGTATTCCTACCTCAAATATGACATTGCTCTCTCGTCGAGCTTGGTGAGTTCAGTTTTGATATGCTCGATAGAAGGAATTGACTTCTCGGCCTGATGACTCAGATCAGAGTATTCCTACCTCCAAAATGAGATTTCTCGCTCCACGATCTCGCTGAGAACAGGTTTGATATGCTTGATGCAGGAGATTGACTTCTCGCCCTGATGGCTGAAATCGGAGTGTATATACCATATGGAAGCGATCGCTCTCGGTCGCACGACTAAGATCGTAGTATTCCCACCTCAAAATGACATTGCTCGCTCGACGATCTGGCTGAGAACAGGTTCGATATGCTCGATAGAAGGAATTGACTTCTCGGCCTGATGACTCAGATCAGAGTATTCCTACCTCCAAATGAGATTTCGCTCCACGATCTCGCTGAGAACAGGTTTGATATGCTTGATACAGGAGATTGACTCTCGCCCTGATGGCTGAAATCGGAGTGTATATACCATATGGAAGCGATCGCAGTATTCCTACCTCCAAAATGAGATTTCGCTCCACGATCTCGCTGAGAACAGGTTTGATATGCTTGATACAGGAGATTGACTTCTCGCCCTGATGGCTGAAATCGGAGTGTATATACCATATGGAAGCGATCGCCTCGGTCGCACGACTAAGATCGTAGTATTCCCACCTCAAAATGACATTGCTCGCTCGACTATCTGGCTGAGAACAGGTTCGATATGCTCGATAGAAGGAATTGACTTCTCGGCCTGATGACTCAGATCAGAGTATTCCTACCTCCAAAATGAGATTCCTCGCTCCACGATCTCGCTGAGAACAGGTTTGATATGCTTGATGCAGGAGATTGACTTCTCGCCCTGATGGCTGAAATCGGAGTGTATATACCATATGGAAGCGATCGCTCTCAGTCGCACGACTAAGGTCGTAGTATTCCCACCTCAAAATGACATTGCTCGCTCGACTATCTGGCAGAGAACAGGTTAGATATGCTCGATAGAAGGAATTGACTTCTCGGCCTGATGACTCAGATCAGAGTATTCCTACCTCCAAAATGAGATTTCTCGCTCCACGATCTCGCTGAGAACAGGTTTGATATGCTTGATACAGGAGATTGACTGCTCGGCCTGATGGCTGAGATCGGAGTGTATATACCATATGGAAGCGATCGCTCTCGGTCGCACGACTAAGATCGTAGTATTCCCACCTCAAAAATGACATTGCTCGCCCGACGATCTGGCTGAGAACAGGTTCGATATGCTCGATAGAAGGAATTGACTTCTCGGCCTGATGACTCAGATCAGAGTATTCCTACCTCCAAAATGACATTTCTCGCTCCACGATCTCGCTGAGAACAGGTTCGATATGCTTGATACAGGAGATTGACTCCTCGCCCTGATGGCTGAAATCGGAGTGTATATACCATATGGAAGCGATCGCTCTCGGCCCGATGGCTAAGGTCGGAGTATTCCTACCTCCAAAATGAGATTTCTCGCTCCACGATCTCGCTGAGAACAGGTTTGATATGCTTGATGCAGGAGATTGACTTCTCGCCCTGATGGCTGAAATCGGAGTGTATATACCATATGGAAGCGATCGCTCTCAGTCGCACGACTAAGATCGTAGTATTCCCACCTCAAAATGACATTGCTCGCTCGACGATCTGGCTGAGAACAGGCTCGATATGCTCGATAGAAGGAATTGACTTCTCGGCCTGATGACTCAGATCAGAGTATTCCTACCTCCAAAATGAGATTTCGCTCCACGATCTCGCTGAGAACAGGTTTGATATGCTTGATACAGGAGATTGACTTCTCGGCCTGATGGCTGAAATCGGAGTGTATATACCTTATGGAAGCGATCGCTCTCGGTCGCACGACTAAGATCGCTCCTCGGCCTGATGGCTAAGATCAAAGTATTCCTACCTCAAAATGACATTGCTCGCTCGACGACCTGGCTAAGAACAGGTTCGATATGCTCGATAGAAGGAATTGACTTTTCGGCCTGATGACTCAGATCAGAGTATTCCTACCTCCAAATGACATTTCTCGCTCCACGATCTCGCTGAGAACAGGTTTGATATGCTTGATACAGGAGATTGACTCCTCGCCCTGATGGCTGAAATCGGAGTGTATATACCATATGGAAGCGATCGCTCTCGGTCGCACGACTAAGATCGTTTCCACCAAAAAATGACATTGCTGGCTCGACGATCTGGCTGAGAACAGGGTTCGATATGCTCGATAGAAGGAATTGACTTCTCGGCCTGATGGCTAAGATCAGAGTATTCCTACCTCCAAAATGAGATTTCTCGCTCCACGATCTCGCTGAGAACAGGTTTGATATGCTTGATGCAGGAGATTGACTTCTCGCCCTGATGGCTGAAATCGGAGTGTATATACCATATGGAAGCGATCGCTCTCGGTCGCATGACTAAGATCGTAGTATTCCCACCTCAAAAATGACATTGCTCGCCCGACGATCTGGCTGAGAACAGGTTCGATATGCTCGATAGAGGGAATTGACTTCTCGGCCTGATGACTCAGATCAGAGTATTCCTACCTCCAAAATGAGATTTCTCGCTCCCCGATCTCGCTGAGAACAGGTTTGATATGCTTGATACAGGAGATTGACTCCTCGCCCTGATGGCTGAAATCGGAGTGTATATACCTTATGGAAGCGATCGCTCTCGGTCGCACGACTAAGATCGCTCCTCGGCCTGATGGCTAAGATCAAAGTATTCCTACCTCAAAAATGACATTGCTCGCTCGACGACCTGGCTAAGAACAGGTTCGATATGCTCGATAGAAGGAATTGACTTCTCGGCCTGATGACTCAGATCAGAGTATTCCTACCTCCAAAATGAGATTTTTCGCTTCACGATCTCGCTGAGAACAGGTTTGATATGCTTGATGCAGGAGATTGACTTCTCGCCCTGATGGCTGAAATCGGAGTGTATATACCATATGGAAGCGATCGCTCTCAGTCGCACGACTAAGATCGTAGTATTCCCACCTCAAAAATGACATTGCTCGCTCGACGATCTGGCTGAGAACAGGTTCGATATGCTCGATAGAAGGAATTGACTTCTCGGCCTGATGACTCAGATCAGAGTATTCCTACCTCCAAAATGACATTTCTCGCTCCACGATCTCGCTGAGAACAGGTTCGATATGCTTGATACAGGAGATTGACTCCTCGCCCTGATGGCTGAAATCGGAGTGTATATACCATATGGAAGCGATCGCTCTCGGCCCGATGGCTAAGGTCGGAGTATTCCTACCTCCAAAATGAGATTTCTCGCTCCACGATCTCGCTGAGAACAGGTTTGATATGCTTGATACAGGAGATTGACTCCTCGCCCTGATGGCTGAAATCGGAGTGTATATACCTTATGGAAGCGATCGCTCGGTCGCACGACTAAGATCGCTGATCAAAGTATTCCTACCTCAAAATGACATTGCTCGCCCGACGACCTGGCTAAGAACAGGTTCGATATGCTCGATAGAAGGAATTGACTTCTCGGCCTGATGACTCAGATCAGAGTATTCCTACCTCCAAAATGAGATTTCTCGCTCCACGATCTCGCTGAGAACAGGTTTGATATGCTTGATACAGGAGATTGACTCCTCGCCCTGATGGCTGAAATCGGAGTGTATATACCATATGGAAGCGATTGCTCTCGGTCGCACGACTATGATCGTAGTATTCCCACCTCAAAATGACATTGCTCGCCCGACGATCTGGCTGAGAACAGGTTCGATATGCTCGATAGAAGGAATTGACTTCTCGGCCTGATGACTCAGATCAGAGTATTCCTACCTCCAAATGAGATTTCTCGCTCCACGATCTCGCTGAGAACAGGTTTGATATGCTTGATACAGGAGATTGACTCCTCGCCCTGATGGCTGAAATCGGAGTGTATATACCATATGGAAGCGATCGCTCTCGGTCGCACGACTAAGATCGTAGTATTCCCACCTCAAAATGACATTGCTCGCCCGACGATCTGGCTGAGAACAGGTTCGATATGCTCGATAGAAGGAATTGACTTCTCGGCCTGATGACTCAGATCAGAGTATTCCTACCTCCAAAATGAGATTTCTCGCTCCACGATCTCGCTGAGAACAGGTTTGATATGCTTGATGCAGGAGATTGACTTCTCGCCCTGATGGCTGAAATCGGAGTGTATATACCATATGGAAGCGATCGCTCTCAGTCGCACGACTAAGATCGTCCGGCCTGATGGCTAAGATCAAAGTATTCCCACCTCAAAAATGACATTGCTCGCTCGACGATCTGGCTGAGAACAGGTTTGATATGCTCGATAGAAGGAATTGACTTCTCGGCCTGATGACTCAGATCAGAGTATTCCTACCTCCAAAATGACATTTCTCGCTCCACGATCTCGCTGAGAACAGGTTCGATATGCTTGATACAGGAGATTGACTCCTCGCCCTGATGGCTGAATCCGGAGTGTATATACCATATGGAAGCGATCGCTCTCGGTCGCACGACTAAGATCGAGTATTCCTACCTCAAAATGACATTGCTCGCTCGACGACCTGGCTGAGAACAGGTTCGATATGCTCGATAGAAGGAATTGACTTCTCGGCCTGATGACTCAGATCAGAGTATTCCTACCTCCAAGATGAGATTTCGCTCCACGATCTCGCTGAGAACAGGTTTGATATGCTTGATACAGGAGATTGACTCTCGCCCTGATGGCTGAAATCGGAGTGTATATACCATATGGAAGCGATCGCTCGGTCGCACGACTAAGATCGTAGTATTCCCACCTCAAAATGACATTGCTCGCTCGACGATCTGGCTGAGAACAGGTTCGATATGCTCGATAGAAGGAATTGACTTCTCGGCCTGATGACTCAGATCAGAGTATTCCTACCTCCAAAATGAGATTTCGCTCCACGATCTCGCTGAGAACAGGTTTGATATGCTTGATACAGGAGATTGACTGCTCGCCCTGATGGCTGAAATCGGAGTGTATATACCATATGGAAGCGATCGCTCTCAGTCGCACGACTAAGATCGTAGTATTCCCACCTCAAAAATGACATTGCTCGCTCGACGATCTGGCTGAGAACAGGTTTGATATGCTCGATAGAAGGAATTGACTTCTCGGCCTGATGACTCAGATCAGAGTATTCCTACCTCCAAAATGACATTTCTCGCTCCACGATCTCGCTGAGAACAGGTTCGATATGCTTGATACAGGAGATTGACTCCTCGCCCTGATGGCTGAAATCGGAGTGTATATACCATATGGAAGCGATCGCTCTCGGTCGCATGACTAAGATCGCTTATCGGCCCGATGGCTAAGGTCGGAGTATTCCTACCTCCAAAATGAGATTCCTCGCTCCACGATCTCGCTGAGAACAGGTTTGATATGCTTGATGCAGGAGATTGACTCCTCGCCCTGATGGCTGAAATCGCAGTGTATATACCATATGGAAGCGATCGCTCTCGGTCGCACGACTAAGATCGTAGTATTCCCACCTCAAAAATGACATTGCTCGCCCGACGATCTGGCTGAGAACAGGTTCGATATGCTCGATAGAGGGAATTGACTTCTCGGCCTGATGACTCAGATCAGAGTATTCCTACCTCCAGAATGAGAATAGTCGCTACACGATCTCGCTGAGAACAGGTTTGATATGCTTGATACAGGAGATTGACTCCTCGCCCTGATGGCTGAAATCGGAGTGTATATACCTTATGGAAGCGATCGCTCTCGGTCGCACGACTAAGATCGCTCCTCGGCCTGATGGCTAAGATCAAAGTATTCCTACCTCAAAAATGACATTGCTCGCTCGACGATCTGGCTGAGAACAGGTTCGATATGCTCGATAGAAGGAATTGACTTCTCGGCCTGATGACTCAGATCAGAGTATTCCTACCTCCAAAATGAGATTTTTCGCTTCACGATCTCGCTGAGAACAGGTTTGATATGCTTGATGCAGGAGATTGACTTCTCGCCCTGATGGCTGAAATCGGAGTGTATATATACCATATGGAAGCGATCGCTCTCAGTCGCACGACTAAGATCGTAGTATTCCCACCTCAAAAATGACATTGCTCGCTCGACGATCTGGCTGAGAACAGGTTCGATATGCTCGATAGAAGGAATTGACTTCTCGGCCTGATGACTCAGATCAGAGTATTCCTATCTCCAAAATGAGATTTCTCGCTCCACGATCTCGCTGAGAACAGGTTTGATATGCTTGATACAGGAGATTGACTCCTCGCCCTGATGGCTGAAATCGGAGTGTATATACCATATGGAAGCGATCGCTCTCGGTCGCACGACTAAGATCGTAGTATTCCCACCTCAAAAATGACATTGCTCGCCCGACAATCTGGCTTAGAACAGGTTCGATATGCTCGATAGAAGGAATTGACTTCTCGGCCTGATGACTCAGATCAGAGTATTCCTACCTCCAAAATGAGATTTCGCTCCACGATCTCGCTGAGAACAGGTTTGATATGCTTGATACAGGAGATTGACTCCTCGCCCTGATGGCTGAAATCGGAGTGTATATACCATATGGAAGCGATCGCTCTCGGTCGCACGACTAAGATCGCAGTATTCCCACCTCAAAAATGACATTGCTCGCTCGACGATCTGGCTGAGAACAGGTTCGATATGCTCGATAGAAGGAATTGACTTCTCGGCCTGATGACTCAGATCAGAGTATTCCTACCTCCGAAATGAGATTCCTCGCTCCACGATCTCGCTGAGAACAGGTTTGATATGCTTGATACAGGAGATTGACTCCTCGCCCTGATGGCTGAAATCGGAGTGTATATACCATATGGAAGCGATCGCTCTCGGTCGCACGACTAAGATCGTAGTATTCCCACCTCAAAAATGACATTGCTCGCCCGACGATCTGGCTGAGAACAGGTTCGATATGCTCGATAGAAGGAATTGACTTCTCGGCCTGATGACTCAGATCAGAGTATTCCTACGTCCAAATGAGATTTCGCTCCACGATCTCGCTGAGAACAGGTTTGATATGCTTGATACAGGAGATTGACTCCTCGCCCTGATGGCTGAAATCGGAGTGTATATACCATATGGAAGCGATCGCTCTCAGTCGCACGACTAAGATCGTAGTATTCCCACCTCAAAAATGACATTGCTCGCCCGACGATCTGGCTGAGAACAGGTTCGATATGCTCGATAGAAGGAATTGACTTCTCGGCCTGATGACTCAGATCAGAGTATTCCTACCTCCAAAATGACATTTCGCTCCACGATCTCGCTGAGAACAGGTTTGATATGCTTGATACAGGAGATTGACTCTCGCCCTGATGGCTGAAATCGGAGTGTATATACCATATGGAAGCGATCGCTCGGTCGCACGACTAAGATCGCTAAGATCAAAGTATTCCCACCTCAACAATGACATTGCTCGCCCGACGATCTGGCTGAGAACAGGTTCGATATGCTCGATAGAAGGAATTGACTTCTCGGCCTGATGACTCAGATCAGAGTATTCCTACCTCCAAAATGAGATTTCGCTCCACGATCTCGCTGAGAACAGGTTTGATATGCTTGATACAGGAGATTGACTCCTCGCCCTGATGGCTGAAATCGGAGTGTATATACCATATGGAAGCGATCGCTCTCGGTCGCACGACTAAGATCGCTCCTCGGCCTGATGGCTAAGATCAAAGTATTCCTACCTCAAAAATGACATTGCTCGCTCGACGACCTGGCTGAGAACAGGTTCGATATGCTCGATAGAAGGAATTGACTTCTCGGCCTGATGACTCAGATCAGAGTATTCCTACCTCCAAAATGAGATTTCTCGCTCCACGATCTCGCTGAGAACAGGTTTGATATGCTTGATGCAGGAGATTGACTTCTCGCCCTGATGGCTGAAATCGGAGTGTATATACCATATGGAAGCGATCGCTCTCAGTCGCACGACTAAGATCGTAGTATTCCCACCTCAAAAATGACATTGCTCGCTCGACGATCTGGCTGAGAACAGGTTCGATATGCTCGATAGAAGGAATTGACTTCTCGGCCTGATGACTCAGATCAGAGTATTCCTACCTCCAAAATGAGATTTCTCGCTCCACGATCTCGCTGAGAACAGGTTCGATATGCTTGATACAGGAGATTGACTCCTCGCCCTGATGGCTGAAATCGGAGTGTATATACCATATGGAAGCGATCGCTCTCGGTCGCACGACTAAGATCGCTCGGCCTGATGTCTAAGATCATAGTATTCCTACCTCAAAAATGACATTGCTCGCTCGACGATCTGGCTGAGAACAGGTTTGATATGCTTGATAGAAGGAATTGACTTCTCAGCCTGATGACTCAGATCAGAGTATTCCTACCTCCAAAATGACATTTCTCGCTCCACGATCTCGCTGAGAACAGGTTCGATATGCTTGATACAGGAGATTGACTCTCGCCCTGATGGCTGAAATCGGAGTGTATATACCATATGGAAGCGATCGCCTTCTCGGCCTGATGACTCAGGTCAAAGTATTCCTACCTCCAAAATGAGATTTCGCTCCACGATCTCGCCGAAAACAGGTTTGATATGCTTGATACAGGAGATTGACTCCTCGCCCTGATGGCTGAAATCGCAGTGTATATACCATATGGAAGCGATCGCTCTCGGTCGCGCTACTAAGATCGTAGTATTCCCACCTCAAAATGACATTGCTCGCCCGACGATCTGGCTGAGAACAGGTTCGATATGCTCGATAGAGGGAATTGACTTCTCGGCCTGATGACTCAGATCAGAGTATTCCTACCTCCAAAATGAGATTTCTCGCTCCACGATCTCGCTGAGAACAGGTTTGATATGCTTGATACAGGAGATTGACTCCTCGCCCTGATGGCTGAAATCGGAGTGTACATACCTTATGGACGCGATCGCTCTCGGTCGCACGACTAAGATCGCTCCTCGGCCTGATGGCTAAGATCAAAGTATTCCTACCTCAAAAATGACATTGCTCGCTCGACGACCTGGCTAAGAACAGGTTCGATATGCTCGATAGAAGGAATTGACTTCTCGGCCTGATGACTCAGATCAGAGTATTCCTACCTCCAAAATGACATTTCTCGCTCCACGATCTCGCTGAGAACAGGTTCGATATGCTTGATACAGGAGATTGACTCCTCGCCCTGATGGCTGAAATCGGAGTGTATATACCATATGGAAGCGTTCGCTCTCGGCCCGATGGCTAAGGTCGGAGTATTCCTACCTCCAAAATGAGATTTCTCGCACCACGATCTCGCTGAGAACAGGTTAGATATGCTTGATACAAGAGATTGACTCCTCGCCCTGATGGCTGAAATCGGAGTGTATATACCATATGGAAGCGATCGCTCTCGGTCGCACGACTAAGATCGTAGTATTCCCACCTCAAAAATGACATTGCTCGCTCGACGATCTGGCTGAGAACAGGTTCGATATGCTCGATAGAAGGAATTGACTTCTCGGCCTGATGACTCAGATCAGAGTATTCCTACCTCCAAAATGAGATTTCTAGCTCCAGGATCTTGCTGAGAACAGGTTTGATATGCTTGATGCAGGAGATTGACTTCTCGCCCTGATGGCTGAAATCGGAGTGTATATACCATATGGAAGCGATCGCTCTCAGTCGCATGACTAAGATCGTATTCACACAAAAATGACATTGCTCGCTCGACGATCTGGCTGAGAACAGGTTCGATATGCTCGATAGAAGGAATTGACTTCTCGGCCTGATGGCTAAGATCAAAGTATTCCTACCTCCAAGATGACATTTCGCTCCACGATCTCGCTGAGAACAGGTTTGATATGCTTGATGCAGGAGATTGACTCCTCGCCCTGATGGCTGAAATCGCAGTGTATATACCATATGGAAGCGATCGCTCGGTCGCACGACTAAGATCGTAGTATTCCCACCTCAAAATGACATTGCTCGCCCGACGATCTGGCTGAGAACAGGTTCGATATGCTCGATAGAGGAATTGACTTCTCGGCCTGATGACTCAGATCAGAGTATTCCTACCTCCAAAATGAGATTTCTCGCTCCACGATCTCGCTGAGAACAGGTTTGATATGCTTGATACAGGAGATTGACTTCTCGCCCTGATGGCTGAAATCGGAGTGTATATACCATATGGAAGCGATCGCTCTCGGTCGCACGACTAAGATCGCCTCGGCCTGATGGCTAAGATCAAAGTATTCCTACCTCAAAATGACATTGCTCGCTCGACGATCTGGCTGAGAACAGGTTCGATATGCTCGATAGAAGGAATTGACTTCTCGGCCTGATGACTCAGATCAGAGTATTCCTACCTCCAAAATGAGATTTCTCGCTCCACGATCTCGCTGAGAACAGGTTTGATATGCTTGATACAGGAGATTGACTTCTCGCCCTGATGGCTGAAATCGGAGTGTATATATACCATATGGAAGCGATCGCTCTCGGTCGCACGACTAAGATCGTAGTATTCCTACCTCAAAATGACATTGCTCGCTCGACGATCTGGCTGAGAACAGGTTCGATATGCTCGATAGAAGGAATTGACTTCTCGGCCTGATGACTCAGATCAGAGTATTCCTACCTCCAAAATGACATTTCTCGCTCCACGATCTCGCTGAGAACAGGTTCGATATGCTTGATACAGGAGATTGACTCCTCGCCCTGATGGCTGAAATCGGAGTGTATATACCATATGGAAGCGATCGCTCTCGGCCCGATGGCTAAGGTCGGAGTATTCCTACCTCCAAAATGAGATTTCTCGCACCACGATCTCGCTGAGAACAGGTTTGATATGCTTGATACAGGAGATTGACTCCTCGCCCTGATGGCTGAAATCGGAGTGTATATACCTTATGGAAGCGATCGCTCTCGGTCGCACGACTAAGATCGCTCCTCGGCCTGATGGCTAAGATCAAAGTATTCCTACCTCAAAATGACATTGCTCGCTCGACGATCTGGCTAAGAACAGGTTCGATATGCTCGATAGAAGGAATTGACTTCTCGGCCTGATGACTCAGATCAGAGTATTCCTACCTCCAAAATGAGATTTCTCGCTCCACGATCTCGCTGAGAACAGGTTTGATATGCTTGATACAGGAGATTGACTCCTCGCCCTGATGGCTGAAATCGGAGTGTATATACCATATGGAAGCGATCGCTCTCGGTCGCACGACTAAGATCGTAGTATTCCCACCTCAAAAGTGACATTGCTCGCCCGACAATCTGGCTGAGAACAGGTTCGATATGCTCGATAGAAGGAATTGACTTCTCGGCCTGATGACTCAGATCAGAGTATTCCTACCTCCAAATGAGATTTCGCTCCACGATCTCGCTGAGAACAGGTTTGATATGCTTGATACAGGAGATTGACTCCTCGCCCTGATGGCTGAAATCGGAGTGTATATACCATATGGAAGCGATCGCTCTCGGTCGCACGACTAAGATCGTAGTATTCCCACCTCAAAAATGACATTGCTCGCCCGACAATCTGGCTTAGAACAGGTTCGATATGCTCGATAGAAGGAATTGACTTCTCGGCCTGATGACTCAGATCAGAGTATTCCTACCTCCAAAATGAGATTTCTCGCTCCACGATCTCGCTGAGAACAGGTTTGATATGCTTGATACAGGAGATTGACTCCTCGCCCTGATGGCTGAAATCGGAGTGTATATACCATATGGAAGCGATCGCTCTCGAACGCACGACTAAGATCGTCCTCGGCCTGATCGCTAAGATCAAAGTATTCCCACCTCAAAATGACATTGCTCGCTCGACGATCTGGCTGAGAACAGGTTCGATATGCTCGATAGAAGGAATTGACTTCTCCGCCTGATGACTCAGATCAGAGTATTCCTACCTCCAAAATGAGATTTCTCGCTCCACGATCTCGCTGAGAACAGGTTCGATATGCTTGATACGAACAGGTTTGATATGCTTGATACAGGAGATTGACTCCTCGCCCTGATGGCTGAAATCGGAGTGTATATACCATATGGAAGCGATCGCTCGGTCGCACGACTAAGATCGCTCCTCGGCCTGATGGCTAAGATCAAAGTATTCCTACCTCAAAAATGACATTGCTCGCTCGACGACCTGGCTAAGAACAGGTTCGATATGCTCGATAGAAGGAATTGACTTCTCGGCCTGATGACTCAGATCAGAGTATTCCTACCTCCAAAATGAGATTTTTCGCTTCACGATCTCGCTGAGAACAGGTTTGATATGCTTGATGCAGGAGATTGACTTCTCGCCCTGATGGCTGAAATCGGAGTGTATATACCATATGGAAGCGATCGCTCTCAGTCGCACGACTAAGATCGTAGTATTCCCACCTCAAAAATGACATTGCTCGCTCGACGATCTGGCTGAGAACAGGTTCGATATGCTCGTTAGAAGGAATTGACTTCTCGGCCTGATGACTCAGATCAGAGTATTCCTACCTCCAAAATGACATTTCTCGCTCCACGATCTCGCTGAGAACAGGTTCGATATTCTTGATACAGGAGATTGACTCCTCGCCCTGATGGCTGAAATCGGAGTGTATATACCATATGGAAGCGATCGCTCTCGGCCCGATGGCTAAGGTCGGAGTATTCCTACCTCCAAAATGAGATTTCTCGCACCACGATCTCGCTGAGAACAGGTTTGATATGCTTGATACAGGAGATTGACTCCTCGCCCTGATGGCTGAAATCGGAGTGTATATACCATATGGAAGCGATCGCTCTCGGTCGCACGACTAAGATCGCAGTATTCCCACCTCAAAAATGACATTGCTCGCTCGACGATCTGGCTGAGAACAGGTTCGATATGCTCGATAGAAGGAATTGACTTCTCGGCCTGATGACTCAGATCAGAGTATTCCTACCTCCGAAATGAGATTTCTCGCTCCACGATCTCGCTGAGAACAGGTTTGATATGCTTGATACAGGAGATCGACTCCTCGCCCTGATGGCTGAAATCGGAGTGTATATACCATATGGAAGCGATCGCTCTCGGTAGGAAGGAATTGACTTCTCGGCCTGATGACTCAGATCAGAGTATTCCTACCTCCAAAATGAGATTTCTCGCTCCACGATCTCGCTGAGAACAGGTTTGATATGCTTGATACAGGAGATTGACTCCTCGCCCTGATGGCTGAAATCGGAGTGTATATACCATATGGCAGCGATTGCTCTCGGTCGCACGACTATGATCGTAGTATTCCCACCTCAAAAATGACATTGCTCGCCCGACGATCTGGCTGAGAACAGGTTCGATATGCTCGATAGAAGGAATTGACTTCTCGGCCTGATGACTCAGATCAAAGTATTCCTACCTCCAAAATGAGATTTCTCGCTCCACGATCTCGCCGAAAACAGGTTTGATATGCTTGATACAGGAGATTGACTCCTCGCCCTGATGGCTGAAATCGCAGTGTATATACCATATGGAAGCGATCGCTCTCGGTCGCGCTACTAAGATCGTAGTATTCCCACCTCAAAAATGACATTGCTCGCCCGACGATCTGGCTGAGAACAGGTTCGATATGCTCGATAGAGGGAATTGACTTCTCGGCCTGATGACTCAGATCAGAGTATTCCTACCTCCAAAATGAGATTTCTCGCTCCACGATCACGCTGAGAACAGGTTTGATATGCTTGATGCAGGAGATTGACTTCTCGCCCTGATGGCTGAAATCGGAGTGTATATACCATATGGAAGCGATCGCTCTCGGTCGCATGACTAAGATCGCTCCTCGGCCTGATGGCTAAGATCAAAGTATTCCTACCTCCAAAATGAGATTTCTCGCTCCACGATCTCGCCGAGAACAGGTTCGATATGCTCGATACAGGAGATTGACTCCTCGCCCTGATGGCTGAAATCGCAGTGTATATACCATATGGAAGCGATCGCTCTCGGTCGCACGACTAAGATCGTAGTATTCCCACCTCAAAAATGACATTGCTCGCCCGACGATCTGGCTGAGAACAGGTTCGATATGCTCGATAGAGGGAATTGACTTCTCGGCCTGATGACTCAGATCAGAGTATTCCTACCTCCAAAATGAGATTTCTCGCTCCCCGATCTCGCTGAGAACAGGTTTGATATGCTTGATACAGGAGATTGACTCCTCGCCCTGATGGCTGAAATCGGAGTGTATATACCTTATGGAAGCGATCGCTCTCGGTCGCACGACTAAGATCGCTCCTCGGCCTGATGGCTAAGATCAGAGTATTCCTACCTCCAAAATGAGATTTTTCGCTTCATGATCTCGCTGAGAACAGGTTTGATATGCTTGATGCAGGAGATTGACTTCTCGCCCTGATGGCTGAAATCGGAGTGTATATACCATATGGAAGCGATCGCTCTCAGTCGCACGACTAAGATCGTAGTATTCCCACCTCAAGAATGACATTGCTCGCTCGACGATCTGGCTGAGAACAGGTTCGATATGCTCGATAGAAGGAATTGACTTCTCGGCCTGATGACTCAGATCAGAGTATTTCTACCTCCAAAATGACATTTCTCGCTCCACGATCTCGCTGAGAACAGGTTCGATATGCTTGATACAGGAGATTGACTCCTCGCCCTGATGGCGGAAATCGGAGTGTATATACCATATGGAAGCGATCGCTCTCGGCCCGATGGCTAAGGTCGGAGTATTCCTACCTCCAAAATGAGATTTCTCGCACCACGATCTCGCTGAGAACAGGTTTGATATGCTTGATACAGGAGATTGACTCCTCGCCCTGATGGCTGAAATCGGAGTGTATATACCATATGGAAGCGATCGCTCTCGGTCGCACGACTAAGATCGCCCCTCGGCCTGATGGCTAAGATCAAAGTATTCCTACCTCAAAAATGACATTGCTCGCTCGACGACCTGGCTGAGAACAGGTTCGATATGCTTGATAGAGGGAATTGACTTCTCGGCCTGATGACTCAGATCAGAGTATTCCTACCTCCAAAATGAGATTTCTCGCTCCCCGATCTCGCTCAGAACAGGTTTGATATGCTTGATACAGGAGATTGACTCCTCGCCCTGATGGCTGAAATCGGAGTGTATATACCTTATGGAAGCGATCGCTCTCGGTCGCACGACTAAGATCGTAGTATTCCCACCTCAAAAATGACATTGCTGGCTCGACGATCTGGCTGAGAACAGGTTCGATATGCTCGATAGAAGGAATTGACTTCTCGGCCTGATGACTCAGATCAGAGTATTCCTACCTCCAAAATGAGATTTCTCGCTCCACGATCTCGCTGAGAACAGGTTTGATATGCTTGATACAGGAGATTGACTCCTCGCCCTGATGGCTGAAATCGGAGTGTATATACCATATGGAAGCGATCGCTCTCGGTCGCACGACTAAGATCGTAGTATTCCCACCTCAAAAGTGACATTGCTCGCCCGACAATCTGGCTGAGAACAGGTTCGATATGCTCGATAGAAGGAATTGACTTCTCGGCCTGATGACTCAGATCAGAGTATTCCTACCTCCAAAATGAGATTTCTCGCTCCACGATCTCGCTGAGAACAGGTTTGATATGCTTGATACAGGAGATTGACTCCTCGCCCTGATGGCTGAAATCGGAGTGTATATACCATATGGAAGCGATCGCTCTCGGTCGCACGACTAAGATCGTAGTATTCCCACCTCAAAAATGACATTGCTCGCCCGACAATCTGGCTGAGAACAGGTTCGATATGCTCGATAGAAGGAATTGACTCCTCGGCCTGATGACTCAGATCAGAGTATTCCTACCTCCAAAATGAGATTTCTCGCTCCACGATCTCGCTGAGAACAGGTTTGATATGCTTGATACAGGAGATTGACTCCTCGCCCTGATGGCTGAAATCGGAGTGTATATACCATATGGAAGCGATCGCTCTCGGTCGCACGACTAAGATCGCCCCTCGGCCTGATCGCTAAGATCAAAGTATTCCTACCTCAAAAATGACATTGCTCGCTCGACGACCTGGCTGAGAACAGGTTCGATATGCTCGATAGAGGGAATTGACTTCTCGGCCTGATGACTCAGATCAGAGTATTCCTACCTCCAAAATGAGATTTCTCGCTCCCCGATCTCGCTGAGAACAGGTTTGATATGCTTGATACAGGAGATTGACTCCTCGCCCTGATGGCTGAAATCGGAGTGTATATACCTTATGGAAGCGATCGCTCTCGGTCGCACGACTAAGATCGCTCCTCGGCCTGATGGCTAAGATCAAAGTATTCCTACCTCAAAAATGACATTGCTCGCTCGACGACCTGGCTAAGAACAGGTTCGATATGCTCGATAGAAGGAATTGACTTCTCGGCCTGATGACTCAGATCAGAGTATTCCTACCTCCAAAATGAGATTTTTCGCTTCACGATCTCGCTGAGAACAGGTTTGATATGCTTGATGCAGGAGATTGACTTCTCGCCCTGATGGCTGAAATCGGAGTGTATATACCATATGGAAGCGATCGCTCTCAGTCGCACGACTAAGATCGTAGTATTCCCACCTCAAAAATGACATTGCTCGCTCGACGATCTGGCTGAGAACAGGTTCGATATGCTCGATAGAAGGAATTGACTTCTCGGCCTGATGACTCAGATCAGAGTATTCCTACCTCCAAAATGACATTTCTCGCTCCACGATCTCGCTGAGAACAGGTTCGATATTCTTGATACAGGAGATTGACTCCTCGCCCTGATGGCTGAAATCGGAGTGTATATACCATATGGAAGCGATCGCTCTCGGTCGCACGACTAAGATCGAAGTAATCCCACCTCAAAATGACATTGCTCGCTCGACGATCTGGCTGAGAACAGGTTCGATATGCTCGATAGAAGGAATTGACTTCTCGGCCTGATGACTCAGATCAGAGTATTCCTACCTCCGAAATGAGATTTCTCGCTCCACGATCTCGCTGAGAACAGGTTTGATATGCTTGATACAGGAGATTGACTCCTCGCCCTGATGGCTGAAATCGGAGTGTATATACCATATGGAAGCGATCGCTCTCGGTCGCACGACTAAGATCGTAGTATTCCCACCTCAAAAATGACATTGCTCGCCCGACAATCTGGCTGAGAACAGGTTCGATATGCTTGATAGAAGGAATTGACTTCTCGGCCTGATGACTCAGATCAGAGTATTCCTACCTCCAAAATGAGATTTCTCGCTCCACGATCTCGCTGAGAACAGGTTTGATATGCTTGATACAGGAGATTGACTCCTCGCCCTGATGGCTGAAATCGGAGTGTATATACCATATGGAAGCGATCGCTCTCGGTCGCACGACTAAGATCGCCCCTCGGCCTGATGGCTAAGATCAAAGTATTCCTACCTCAAAAATGACATTGCTCGCTCGACGACCTGGCTGAGAACAGGTTCGATATGCTCGATAGAAGAAATTGACTTCTCGGCCTGATGACTCAGATCAGAGTATTCCTACCTCCAAAATGAGATTCCTCGCTCCACGATCTCGCTGAGAACAGGTTTGATATGCTTGATACAGGAGATTGACTTCTCGGCCTGATGGCTGAGATCGGAGTGTATATACCTTATGGAAGCGATCGCTCTCGGCCCGATGGCTAAGATCGGAGTACTCCTACCTCCAAAATGAGATTTCTCGCTCCACGATCTCGCTGAGATCAGGTTTGATATGCTTGATACAGGAGATTGACTTCTCGGCCTGATGGCTGAGATCGGAGTGTATATACCTTATGGAAGTGATCGCTCTCGGTCGCACGACTAAGATCGCTCCTCGGCCTGATAGCTAAGATCAAAGTATTCCTACCTCAAAAATGACATTGCTCGCTCGACGACCTGGCTAAGAACAGGTTCGATATGCTCGATAGAAGGAATTGACTTCTCGGCCTGATGACTCAGATCAGAGTATTCCTACCTCCAAAATGAGATTTCTCGCTCCACGATCTCGCCGAGAACAGGTTTGATATGCTTGATACAGGAGATTGACTCCTCGCCCTGATGGCTGAAATCGGAGTGTATATACCATATGGAAGCGATTGCTCTCGGTCGCACGACTATGATCGTAGTATTCCCACCTCAAAAATGACATTGCTCGCCCGACGATCTGGCTGAGAACAGGTTCGATATGCTCGATAGAAGGAATTGACTTCTCGGCCTGATGACTCAGATCAGAGTATTCCTACCTCCAAAATGAGATTTCTCGCTCCACGATCTCGCTGAGAACAGGTTTGATATGCTTGATACAGGAGATTGACTCCTCGCCCTGATGGCTGAAATCGGAGTGTATATACCATATGGAAGCGATCGCTCTCGGTCGCACGACTAAGATCGTAGTATTCTCACCTCAAAAATGACATTGCTCGCCCGACGATCTGGCTGAGAACAGGTTCGATATGCTCGATAGAAGGAATTGACTTCTCGGCCTGATGACTCAGATCAGAGTATTCCTACCTCCAAAATGAGATTCCTCGCTCCACGATCTCGCTGAGAACAGGTTTGATATGCTTGATGCAGGAGATTGACTTCTCGCCCTGATGGCTGAAATCGGAGTGTATATACCATATGGAAGCGATCGCTCTCAGTCGCACGACTAAGATCGTAGTATTCCCACCCTTCAGAAATGACATTGCTCGCTCGACGATCTGGCTGAGAACAGGTTCGATATGCTCGATAGAAGGAATTGACTTCTCGGCCTGATGACTCAGATCAGAGTATTCCTACCTCCAAAATGAGATTTCTCGCTCCACGATCTCGCTGAGAACAGGTTCATATGCTTGATACAGGAGATTGACTTCTCGGCCTGATGGCTGAGATCGGAGTGTATATACCATATGGAAGCGATCGCTCTCGGTCGCATGACTAAGATCACTTCTCGGCCTGATGGCTAAGATCAAAGTATTCCTACCTCAGAGATTTCTCGCTCCACGATCTCGAAAAAAAGGTTTGATATATGATTGAGGAGATTGACTCCTCGCCCCTGATGCTGAAAATCGCAGTATATATATATATATGGCGATCGCTCTCGGTCGCGCTACTAAAGATCGTAGTATTCCCACCTCATCTATGCCATTGCTGGCCCGACGATCTGGCTGAGAACAGGTTCGATATGCTCGATAGAGGGAATTGACTTCTCGGCCTGATGACTCAGATCAGAGTATTCCTACCTCCAAAATGAGATTTCTCGCTCCACGATCTCGCTGAGAACAGGTTTGATATGCTTGATACAGGAGATTGACTCCTCGCCCTGATGGCTGAAATCGGAGTGTATATACCTTATGGACGCGATCGCTCTCGGTCGCACGACCAAGATCGCTCCTCGGCCTGATGGCTAAGATCAAAGTATTCCTACCTCAAAAATGACATTGCTCGCTCGACGACCTGGCTAAGAACAGGTTCGATATGCTCGATAGAAGGAATTGACTTCTCGGCCTGATGACTCAGATCAGAGTATTCCTACCTCCAAAATGACATTTCTCGCTCCACGATCTCGCTGAGAACAGGTTTGATATGCTTGATACAGGAGATTGACTCCTCGCCCTGATGGCTGAAATCGGAGTGTATATACCATATGGAAGCGATCGCTCTCGGTCGCACGACTAAGATCGTAGTATTCCCACCTCAAAAATGACATTGCTCGCTCGACGATCTGGCTGAGAACAGGTTCGATATGCTCGATAGAAGGAATTGACTTCTCGGCCTGATGACTCAGATCAGAGTATTCCTACCTCCAAAATGAGATTTCTCGCTCCACGATCTTGCTGAGAACAGGTTTGATATGCTTGATGCAGGAGATTGACTTCTCGCCCTGATGGCTGAAATCGGAGTGTATATACCATATGGAAGCGATCGCTCTCAGTCGCACGACTAAGATCGTAGTATTCCCACCTCCAAAATGACATTGCTCGCTCGACGATCTGGCTGAGAACAGGTTCGATATGCTCGATAGAAGGAATTGACTTCTCGGCCTGATGACTCAGATCAGAGTATTCCTACCTCCAAAATGACATTTCTCGCTCCACGATCTCGCTGAGCACAGGTTCGATATGCTTGATACAGGAGATTGACTCCTCGCCCTGATGGCTGAAATCGGAGTGTATATACCATATGGAAGCGATCGCTCTCGGCCCGATGGCTAAGGTCGGAGTATTCCTACCTCCAAAATGAGATTCCTAGCTCCACGATCTCGCTGAGAACAGGTTTGATATGCTTGATGCAGGAGATTGACTTCTCGCCCTGATGGCTGAAATCGGAGTGTATATACCATATGGAAGCGATCGCTCTCAGTCGCACGACTAAGATCGTAGTATTCCCACCTCAAAAATGACATTGCTCGCTCGACAATCTGGCTGAGAACAGGTTCGATATGCTCGATAGAAGGAATTGACTTCTCGGCCTGATGACTCAGATCAGAGTATTCCTACCTCCAAAATGAGATTTCTCGCTCCACGATCTCGCTGAGAACAGGTTCCATATGCTTGATACAGGAGATTGACTCCTCGCCCTGATGGCTGAAATCGGAGTGTATATACCATATGGAAGCGATCGCTCTCGGCCCGATGGCTGAGGTCGGAGTATTCCTACCTCCAAAATGAGATTCCTAGCTCCACGATCTCGCTGAGAACAGGTTTGATATGCTTGATGCAGGAGATTGACTCCTCGCCCTGATGGCTGAAATCGGAGTGTATATACCATATGGAAGCGATTGCTCTCGGTCGCACGACTATGATCGTAGTATTCCCACCTCAAAAATGACATTGCTCGCTCGACGACCTGGCTAAGAACAGGTTCGATATGCTCGATAGAAGGAATTGACTTCTCGGCCTGATGACTCAGATCAGAGTATTCCTACCTCCAAAATGACATTTCTCGCTCCACGATCTCGCTGAGAACAGGTTCGATATGCTTGATACAGGAGATTGACTCCTCGCCCTGATGGCTGAAATCGGAGTGTATATACCATATGGAAGCGTTCGCTCTCGGCCCGATGGCTAAGGTCGGAGTATTCCTACCCCCAAAATGAGATTTCTCGCACCACGATCTCGCTGAGAACAGGTTTGATATGCTTGATACAAGAGATTGACTCCTCGCCCTGATGGCTGAAATCGGAGTGTATATACCATATGGAAGCGATCGCTCTCGGTCGCACGACTAAGATCGTAGTATTCCCACCTCAAAATGACATTGCTCGCTCGACGATCTGGCTGAGAACAGGTTCGATATGCTCGATAGAAGGAATTGACTTCTCGGCCTGATGACTCAGATCAGAGTATTCCTACCTCCAAAATGAGATTTCTCGCTCCACGATCTTGCTGAGAACAGGTTTGATATGCTTGATGCAGGAGATTGACTTCTCGCCCTGATGGCTGAAATCGGAGTGTATATACCATATGGAAGCGATCGCTCTCAGTCGCACGACTAAGATCGTAGTATTCCCACCTCAAAAATGACATTGCTCGCTCGACGATCTGGCTGAGAACAGGTTCGATATGCTCGATAGAAGGAATTGACTTCTCGGCCTGATGACTCAGATCAGAGTATTCCTACCTCCAAAATGACATTTCTCGCTCCACGATCTCGCTGAGAACAGGTTTGATATGCTTGATGCAGGAGATTGACTTCTCGCCCTGATGGCTGAAATCGGAGTGTATATACCATATGGAAGCGATCGCTCTCAGTCGCACGACTAAGATCGTAGTATTCCCACCTCAAAAATGACATTGCTCGCTCGACGATCTGGCTGAGAACAGGTTCGATATGCTCGATAGAAGGAATTGACTTCTCGGCCTGATGACTCGGATCAGAGTATTCCTACCTCCAAAATGACATTTCTCGCTCCACGATCTCGCTGAGAACAGGTTCGATATGCTTGATACAGGAGATTGACTCCTCGCCCTGATGGCTGAAATCGGAGTGTATATACCATATGGAAGCGATCGCTCTCGGCCCGATGGCTAAGGTCGGAGTATTCCTACCTCCAAAATGAGATTTCTCGCACCACGACCTCGCTGAGAAAAGGTTTGATATGCTTGATACAAGAGATTGACTCCTCGCCCTGATGGCTGAAATCGGAGTGTATATACCATATGGAAGCGATCGCTCTCGGTCGCACGACTAAGATCGCAGTATTCCCACCTCAAAAATGACATTGCTCGCTCGACGATCTGGCTGAGAACAGGTTCGATATGCTCGATAGAAGGAATTGACTTCTCGGCCTGATGACTCAGATCAGAGTATTCCTACCTCCAAAATGACATTTCTCGCTCCACGATCTCGCTGAGAACAGGTTTGATATGCTTGATGCAGGAGATTGACTTCTCGCCCTGATGGCTGAAATCGGAGTGTATATACCATATGGAAGCGATCGCTCTCAGTCGCACGACTAAGATCGTAGTATTCCCACCTCAAAAATGACATTGCTCGCTCGACGATCTGGCTGAGAACAGGTTCGATATGCTCGATAGAAGGAATTGACTTCTCGGCCTGATGACTCAGATCAGAGTATTCCTACCTCCAAAATGACATTTCTCGCTCCACGATCTCGCTGAGAACAGGTTCGATATGCTTGATACAGGAGATCGACTCCTCGCCCTGATGGCTGAAATCGGAGTGTATATACCATATGGAAGCGATCGCTCTCGGCCCGATGGCTAAGGTCGGAGTATTCCTACCTCCAAAATGAGATTCCTAGCTCCACGATCTCGCTGAGAACAGGTTTGATATGCTTGATGCAGGAGATTGACTTCTCGCCCTGATGGCTGAAATCGGAGTGTATATACCATATGGAAGCGATCGCTCTCAGTCGCACGACTAAGATCGTAGTATTCCCACCTCAAAAATGACATTGCTCGCTCGACGATCTGGCTGAGAACAGGTTCGATATGCTCGATAGAAGGAATTGACTTCTCGGCCTGATGACTCGGATCAGAGTATTCCTACCTCCAAAATGACATTTCTCGCTCCACGATCTCGCTGAGAACAGGTTCGATATGCTTGATACAGGAGATTGACTCCTCGCCCTGATGGCTGAAATCGGAGTGTATATACCATATGGAAGCGATCGCTCTCGGCCCGATGGCTAAGGTCGGAGTATTCCTACCTCCAAAATGAGATTTCTCGCACCACGACCTCGCTGAGAAAAGGTTTGATATGCTTGATACAAGAGATTGACTCCTCGCCCTGATGGCTGAAATCGGAGTGTATATACCATATGGAAGCGATCGCTCTCGGTCGCACGACTAAGATCGCAGTATTCCCACCTCAAAAATGACATTGCTCGCTCGACGATCTGGCTGAGAACAGGTTCGATATGCTCGATAGAAGGAATTGACTTCTCGGCCTGATGACTCAGATCAGAGTATTCCTACCTCCAAAATGACATTTCTCGCTCCACGATCTCGCTGAGCACAGGTTCGATATGCTTGATACAGGAGATTGACTCCTCGCCCTGATGGCTGAAATCGGAGTGTATATACCATATGGAAGCGATCGCTCTCGGCCCGATGGCTAAGGTCGGAGTATTCCTACCTCCAAAATGAGATTCCTAGCTCCACGATCTCGCTGAGAACAGGTTTGATATGCTTGATGCAGGAGATTGACTTCTCGCCCTGATGGCTGAAATCGGAGTGTATATACCATATGGAAGCGATCGCTCTCAGTCGCACGACTAAGATCGTAGTATTCCCACCTCAAAAATGACATTGCTCGCTCGACAATCTGGCTGAGAACAGGTTCGATATGCTCGATAGAAGGAATTGACTTCTCGGCCTGATGACTCAGATCAGAGTATTCCTACCTCCAAAATGAGATTTCTCGCTCCACGATCTCGCTGAGAACAGGTTCCATATGCTTGATACAGGAGATTGACTTCTCGGCCTGATGGCTGAGATCGGAGTGTATATACCTTATGGACGCGATCGCTCTCGGTCGCACGACCAAGATCGCTCCTCGGCCTGATGGCTAAGATCAAAGTATTCCTACCTCAAAAATGACATTGCTCGCTCGACGACCTGGCTAAGAACAGGTTCGATATGCTCGATAGAAGGAATTGACTTCTCGGCCTGATGACTCAGATCAGAGTATTCCTACCTCCAAAATGACATTTCTCGCTCCACGATCTCGCTGAGAACAGGTTCGATATGCTTGATACAGGAGATTGACTCCTCGCCCTGATGGCTGAAATCGGAGTGTATATACCATATGGAAGCGTTCGCTCTCGGCCCGATGGCTAAGGTCGGAGTATTCCTACCTCCAAAATGAGATTTCTCGCACCACGATCTCGCTGAGAACAGGTTTGATATGCTTGATACAAGAGATTGACTCCTCGCCCTGATGGCTGAAATCGGAGTGTATATACCATATGGAAGCGATCGCTCTCGGTCGCACGACTAAGATCGTAGTATTCCCACCTCAAAATGACATTGCTCGCTCGACGATCTGGCTGAGAACAGGTTCGATATGCTCGATAGAAGGAATTGACTTCTCGGCCTGATGACTCAGATCAGAGTATTCCTACCTCCAAAATGAGATTTCTCGCTCCAAGATCTTGCTGAGAACAGGTTTGATATGCTTGATGCAGGAGATTGACTTCTCGCCCTGATGGCTGAAATCGGAGTGTATATACCATATGGAAGCGATCGCTCTCAGTCGCACGACTAAGATCGTAGTATTCCCACCTCAAAAATGACATTGCTCGCTCGACGATCTGGCTGAGAACAGGTTCGATATGCTCGATACAAGGAATTGACTTCTCGGCCTGATGACTCAGATCAGAGTATTCCTACCTCCAAAATGACATTTCTCGCTCCACGATCTCGCTGAGAACAGGTTTGATATGCTTGATGCAGGAGATTGACTTCTCGCCCTGATGGCTGAAATCGGAGTGTATATACCATATGGAAGCGATCGCTCTCAGTCGCACGACTAAGATCGTAGTATTCCCACCTCAAAAATGACATTGCTCGCTCGACGATCTGGCTGAGAACAGGTTCGATATGCTCGATAGAAGGAATTGACTTCTCGGCCTGATGACTCAGATCAGAGTATTCCTACCTCCAAAATGACATTTCTCGCTCCACGATCTCGCTGAGAACAGGTTCGATATGCTTGATACAGGAGATTGACTCCTCGCCCTGATGGCTGAAATCGGAGTGTATATACCATATGGAAGCGATCGCTCTCGGCCCGATGGCTAAGGTCGGAGTATTCCTACCTCCAAAATGAGATTTCTCGCACCACGACCTCGCTGAGAACAGGTTTGATATGCTTGATACAAGAGATTGACTCCTCGCCCTGATGGCTGAAATCGGAGTGTATATACCATATGGAAGCGATCGCTCTCGGTCGCACGACTAAGATCGCAGTATTCCCACCTCAAAAATGACATTGCTCGCTCGACGATCTGGCTGAGAACAGGTTCGATATGCTCGATAGAAGGAATTGACTTCTCGGCCTGATGACTCAGATCAGAGTATTCCTACCTCCGGAATGAGATTTCTCGCTCCACGATCTCGCTGAGAACAGGTTTGATATGCTTGATACAGGAGATTGACTCCTCGCCCTGATGGCTGAAATCGGAGTGTATATACCATATGGAAGCGATCGCTCTCGGTCGCACGACTAAGATCGCCCCTCGGCCTGATGGCTAAGATCAAAGTATTCCTACCTCAAAAATGACATTGCTCGCTCGACGACCTGGCTGAGAACAGGTTCGATATGCTCGATAGAAGGAATTGACTTCTCGGCCTGATGACTCAGATCAGAGTATTCCTACCTCCAAAATGAGATTTCTCGCTCCACGATCTCGCTGAGAACAGGTTTGATATGCTTGATACAGGAGATTGACTTCTCGGCCTGATGGCTGAGATCGGAGTGTATATACCTTATGAAAGCGATCGCTCTCGGTCGCACGACTAAGATCGCTTCTCGGCCCGATGGCTAAGATCGGAGTATTCCTACTTCCAAAATGAGATTTCTCGCTCCACGATCCACGATCTCGAGATCAGGTTTGATATGCTTGATACAGGAGATTGACTTCTCGGCCTGATGGCTGAGATCGGAGTGTATATACCTTATGGAAGCGATCGCTCTCGGTCGCACGACTAAGATCGCTCCTCGGCCTGATAGCTAAGATCAAAGTATTCCTACCTCAAAAATGACATTGCTCGCTCGACGACCTGGCTAAGAACAGGTTCGATATGCTCGATAGAAGGAATTGACTTCTCGGCCTGATGACTCAGATCAGAGTATTCCTACCTCCAAAATGAGATTTCTCGCTCCACGATCTCGCCGAGAACAGGTTTGATATGCTTGTCACAGGAGATTGACTCCTCGCCCTGATGGCTGAAATCGGAGTGTATATACCATATGGAAGCGATTGCTCTCGGTCGCACGACTATGATCGTAGTATTCCCACCTCAAAAATGACATTGCTCGCCCGACGATCTGGCTGAGAACAGGTTCGATATGCTCGATAGAAGGAATTGACTTCTCGGCCTGATGACTCAGATCAGAGTATTCCTACCTCCAAAATGAGATTTCTCGCTCCACGATCTCGCTGAGAACAGGTTTGATATGCTTGATACAGGAGATTGACTCCTCGCCCTGATGGCTGAAATCGGAGTGTATATACCATATGGAAGCGATCGCTCTCGGTCGCACGACTAAGATCGTAGTATTCCCACCTCAAAAATGACATTGCTCGCCCGACGATCTGGCTGAGAACAGGTTCGATATGCTCGATAGAAGGAATTGACTTCTCGGCCTGATGACTCAGATCAGAGTATTCCTACCTCCAAAATGAGATTCCTCGCTCCACGATCTCGCTGAGAACAGGTTCATATGCTTGATACAGGAGATTGACTTCTCGGCCTGATGGCTGAGATCGGAGTGTATATACCATATGGAAGCGATCGCTCTCGGTCGCATGACTAAGATCACTTCTCGGCCTGATGGCTAAGATCAAAGTATTCCTACCTCCAGAATGAGATTTCTCGCTCCACGATCTCGCCGAAAACAGGTTTGATATGCTTGATACAGGAGATTGACTCCTCGCCCTGATGGCTGAAATCGCAGTGTATATACCATATGGAAGCGATCGCTCTCGGTCGCGCTACTAAGATCGTAGTATTCCCACCTCAAAAATGACATTGCTCGCCCGACGATCTGGCTGAGAACAGGTTCGATATGCTCGATAGAGGGAATTGACTTCTCGGCCTGATGACTCAGATCAGAGTATTCCTACCTCCAAAATGAGATTTCTCGCTCCACGATCTCGCTGAGAACAGGTTTGATATGCTTGATACAGGAGATTGACTCCTCGCCCTGATGGCTGAAATCGGAGTGTATATACCTTATGGACGCGATCGCTCTCGGTCGCACGACCAAGATCGCTCCTCGGCCTGATGGCTAAGATCAAAGTATTCCTACCTCAAAAATGACATTGCTCGCTCGACGACCTGGCTAAGAACAGGTTCGATATGCTCGATAGAAGGAATTGACTTCTCGGCCTGATGACTCAGATCAGAGTATTCCTACCTCCAAAATGACATTTCTCGCTCCACGATCTCGCTGAGAACAGGTTCGATATGCTTGATACAGGAGATTGACTCCTCGCCCTGATGGCTGAAATCGGAGTGTATATACCATATGGAAGCGTTCGCTCTCGGCCCGATGGCTAAGGTCGGAGTATTCCTACCTCCAAAATGAGATTTCTCGCACCACGATCTCGCTGAGAACAGGTTTGATATGCTTGATACAAGAGATTGACTCCTCGCCCTGATGGCTGAAATCGGAGTGTATATACCATATGGAAGCGATCGCTCTCGGTCGCACGACTAAGATCGTAGTATTCCCACCTCAAAAATGACATTGCTCGCTCGACGATCTGGCTGAGAACAGGTTCGATATGCTCGATAGAAGGAATTGACTTCTCGGCCTGATGACTCAGATCAGAGTATTCCTACCTCCAAAATGACATTTCTCGCTCCACGATCTCGCTGAGAACAGGTTCGATATGCTTGATACAGGAGATTGACTCCTCGCCCTGATGGCTGAAATCGGAGTGTATATACCATATGGAAGCGATCGCTCTCGGCCCGATGGCTAAGGTCGGAGTATTCCTACCTCCAAAATGAGATTCCTAGCTCCACGATCTCGCTGAGAACAGGTTTGATATGCTTGATGCAGGAGATTGACTTCTCGCCCTGATGGCTGAAATCGGAGTGTATATACCATATGGAAGCGATCGCTCCCAGTCGCACGACTAAGATCGTAGTATTCCCACCTCAAAAATGACATTGCTCGCTCGACAATCTGGCTGAGAACAGGTTCGATATGCTCGATAGAAGGAATTGACTTCTCGGCCTGATGACTCAGATCAGAGTATTCCTACCTCCAAAATGAGATTTCTCGCTCCACGATCTCGCTGAGAACAGGTTCCATATGCTTGATACAGGAGATTGACTTCTCGGCCTGATGGCTGAGATCGGAGTGTATATACCTTATGGACGCGATCGCTCTCGGTCGCACGACCAAGATCGCTCCTCGGCCTGATGGCTAAGATCAAAGTATTCCTACCTCAAAAATGACATTGCTCGCTCGACGACCTGGCTAAGAACAGGTTCGATATGCTCGATAGAAGGAATTGACTTCTCGGCCTGATGACTCAGATCAGAGTATTCCTACCTCCAAAATGACATTTCTCGCTCCACGATCTCGCTGAGAACAGGTTCGATATGCTTGATACAGGAGATTGACTCCTCGCCCTGATGGCTGAAATCGGAGTGTATATACCATATGGAAGCGTTCGCTCTCGGCCCGATGGCTAAGGTCGGAGTATTCCTACCTCCAAAATGAGATTTCTCGCACCACGATCTCGCTGAGAACAGGTTTGATATGCTTGATACAAGAGATTGACTCCTCGCCCTGATGGCTGAAATCGGAGTGTATATACCATATGGAAGCGATCGCTCTCGGTCGCACGACTAAGATCGTAGTATTCCCACCTCAAAAATGACATTGCTCGCTCGACGATCTGGCTGAGAACAGGTTCGATATGCTCGATAGAAGGAATTGACTTCTCGGCCTGATGACTCAGATCAGAGTTTTCCTACCTCCAAAATGAGATTTCTCGCTCCACGATCTTGCTGAGAACAGGTTTGATATGCTTGATGCAGGAGATTGACTTCTCGCCCTGATGGCTGAAATCGGAGTGTATATACCATATGGAAGCGATCGCTCTCAGTCGCACGACTAAGATCGTAGTATTCCCACCTCAAAAATGACATTGCTCGCTCGACGATCTGGCTGAGAACAGGTTCGATATGCTCGATAGAAGGAATTGACTTCTCGGCCTGATGACTCAGATCAGAGTATTCCTACCTCCAAAATGACATTCCTCGCTCCACGATCTCGCTGAGAACAGGTTCGATATGCTTGATACAGGAGATTGACTCCTCGCCCTGATGGCTGAAATCGGAGTGTATATACCATATGGAAGCGATCGCTCTCGGCCCGATGGCTAAGGTCGGAGTATTCCTACCTCCAAAATGAGATTCCTAGCTCCACGATCTCGCTGAGAACAGGTTTGATATGCTTGATGCAGGAGATTGACTTCTCGCCCTGATGGCTGAAATCGGAGTGTATATACCATATGGAAGCGATCGCTCTCAGTCGCACGACTAAGATCGTAGTATTCCCACCTCAAAAATGACATTGCTCGCTCGACGATCTGGCTGAGAACAGGTTCGATATGCTCGATAGAAGGAATTGACTTCTCGGCCTGATGACTCAGATCAGAGTATTCCTACCTCCAAAATGACATTTCTCGCTCCACGATCTCGCTGAGAACAGGTTCGATATGCTTGATACAGGAGATTGACTCCTCGCCCTGATGGCTGAAATCGGAGTGTATATACCATATGGAAGCGATCGCTCTCGGCCCGATGGCTAAGGTCGGAGTATTCCTACCTCCAAAATGAGATTTCTCGCACCACGACCTCGCTGAGAACAGGTTTGATATGCTTGATACAAGAGATTGACTCCTCGCCCTGATGGCTGAAATCGGAGTGTATATACCATATGGAAGCGATCGCTCTCGGTCGCACGACTAAGATCGCAGTATTCCCACCTCAAAAATGACATTGCTCGCTCGACGATCTGGCTGAGAACAGGTTCGATATGCTCGATAGAAGGAATTGACTTCTCGGCCTGATGACTCAGATCAGAGTATTCCTACCTCCGAAATGAGATTTCTCGCTCCACGATCTCGCTGAGAACAGGTTTGATATGCTTGATACAGGAGATTGACTCCTCGCCCTGATGGCTGAAATCGGAGTGTATATACCATATGGAAGCGATCGCTCTCGGTCGCACGACTAAGATCGCCCCTCGGCCTGATGGCTAAGATCAAAGTATTCCTACCTCAAAAATGACATTGCTCGCTCGACGACCTGGCTGAGAACAGGTTCGATATGCTCGATAGAAGGAATTGACTTCTCGGCCTGATGACTCAGATCAGAGTATTCCTACCTCCAAAATGAGATTTCTCGCTCCACGATCTCGCTGAGAACAGGTTTGATATGCTTGATACAGGAGATTGACTTCTCGGCCCGATGGCTGAGATCGGAGTGTATATACCTTATGAAAGCGATCGCTCTCGGTCGCACGACTAAGATCGCTTCTCGGCCCGATGGCTAAGATCGGAGTATTCCTACCTCCAAAATGAGATTTCTCGCTCCACGATCTCGCTGAGATCAGGTTTGATATGCTTGATACAGGAGATTGACTTCTCGGCCTGATGGCTGAGATCGGAGTGTATATACCTTATGGAAGCGATCGCTCTCGGTCGCACGACTAAGATCGCTCCTCGGCCTGATAGCTAAGATCAAAGTATTCCTACCTCAAAAATGACATTGCTCGCTCGACGACCTGGCTAAGAACAGGTTCGATATGCTCGATAGAAGGAATTGACTTCTCGGCCTGATGACTCAGATCAGAGTATTCCTACCTCCAAAATGAGATTTCTCGCTCCACGATCTCGCCGAGAACAGGTTTGATATGCTTGATACAGGAGATTGACTCCTCGCCCTGATGGCTGAAATCGGAGTGTATATACCATATGGAAGCGATTGCTCTCGGTCGCACGACTATGATCGTAGTATTCCCACCTCAAAAATGACATTGCTCGCCCGACGATCTGGCTGAGAACAGGTTCGATATGCTCGATAGAAGGAATTGACTTCTCGGCCTGATGACTCAGATCAGAGTATTCCTACCTCCAAAATGAGATTTCTCGCTCCACGATCTCGCTGAGAACAGGTTTGATATGCTTGATACAGGAGATTGACTCCTCGCCCTGATGGCTGAAATCGGAGTGTATATACCATATGGAAGCGATCGCTCTCGGTCGCACGACTAAGATCGTAGTATTCCCACCTCAAAAATGACATTGCTCGCCCGACGATCTGGCTGAGAACAGGTTCGATATGCTCGATAGAAGGAATTGACTTCTCGGCCTGATGACTCAGTTCAGAGTATTCCTACCTCCAAAATGAGATTTCTCGCTCCACGATCTCGCCGAAAACAGGTTTGATATGCTTGATACAGGAGATTGACTCCTCGCCCTGATGGCTGAAATCGCAGTGTATATACCATATGGAAGCGATCGCTCTCGGTCGCGCTACTAAGATCGTAGTATTCCCACCTCAAAAATGACATTGCTCGCCCGACGATCTGGCTGAGAACAGGTTCGATATGCTCGATAGAGGGAATTGACTTCTCGGCCTGATGACTCAGATCAGAGTATTCCTACCTCCAAAATGAGATTTCTCGCTCCACGATCTCGCTGAGAACAGGTTTGATATGCTTGATACAGGAGATTGACTCCTCGCCCTGATGGCTGAAATCGGAGTGTATATACCTTATGGACGCGATCGCTCTCGGTCGCACGACCAAGATCGCTCCTCGGCCTGATGGCTAAGATCAAAGTATTCCTACCTCAAAAATGACATTGCTCGCTCGACGACCTGGCTAAGAACAGGTTCGATATGCTCGATAGAAGGAATTGACTTCTCGGCCTGATGACTCAGATCAGAGTATTCCTACCTCCAAAATGACATTTCTCGCTCCACGATCTCGCTGAGAACAGGTTCGATATGCTTGATACAGGAGATTGACTCCTCGCCCTGATGGCTGAAATCGGAGTGTATATACCATATGGAAGCGTTCGCTCTCGGCCCGATGGCTAAGGTCGGAGTATTCCTACCTCCAAAATGAGATTTCTCGCACCACGATCTCGCTGAGAACAGGTTTGATATGCTTGATACAAGAGATTGCTTCCTCGCCCTGATGGCTGAAATCGGAGTGTATATACCATATGGAAGCGATCGCTCTCGGTCGGGAGACTAAGATCGTAGTATTCCCACCTCAAAAATGACATTGCTCGCTCGACGATCTGGCTGAGAACAGGTTCGATATGCTCGATAGAAGGAATTGACTTCTCGGCCTGATCACTCAGATCAGAGTATTCCTACCTCCAAAATGAGATTTCTCGCTCCACGATCTTGCTGAGAACAGGTTTGATATGCTTGATGCAGGAGATTGACTTCTCGCCCTGATGGCTGAAATCGGAGTGTATATACCATATGGAAGCGATCGCTCTCAGTCGCACGACTAAGATCGTAGTATTCCCACCTCAAAAATGACATTGCTCGCTCGACGATCTGGCTGAGAACAGGTTCGATATGCTCAATAGAAGGAATTGACTTCTCGGCCTGATGACTCAGATCAGAGTATTCCTACCTCCAAAATGACATTTCTCGCTCCACGATCTCGCTGAGAACAGGTTCGATATGCTTGATACAGGAGATTGACTCCTCGCCCTGATGGCTGAAATCGGAGTGTATATACCATATGGAAGCGATCGCTCTCGGCCTGATGACTCAGATCAGAGTATTCCTACCTCCGAAATGAGATTTCTCGCTCCACGATCTCGCTGAGAACAGGTTTGATATGCTTGATACAGGAGATTGACTCCTCGCCCTGATGGCTGAAATCGGAGTGTATATACCATATGGAAGCGATCGCTCTCGGTCGCACGACTAAGATCGTAGTATTCCCACCTCAAGAATGACATTGCTCGGCCGACGATCTGGCTGAGAACAGGTTCGATATGCTCGATAGAAGGAATTGACTTCTCGGCCTGATGACTCAGATCAGAGTATTCCTACCTCCAAAATGAGATTTCTCGCTCCACGATCTCGCTGAGAACAGGTTTGATATGCTTGATGCAGGAGATTGACTTCTCGCCCTGATGGCTGGAATCGGAGTGTATATACCATATGGAAGCGATCGCTCTCGGTCGCACGACTAAGATCGCTCCTCGGCCTGTTGGCTAAGATCAAAGTATTCCTACCTCAAAAATGACATTGCTCGCTCGACGACCTGGCTGAGAACAGGTTCGATATGCTCGATAGAAGGAATTGACTTCTCGGCCTGATGACTCAGATCAGAGTATTCCTACCTCCAAAATGAGATTTCTCGCTCCACGATCTCGCTGAGAACAGGTTTGATATGCTTGATACAGGAGATTGACTCCTCGCCCTGATGGCTGAAATCGGAGTGTATATACCATATGGAAGCGATCGCTCTCGGCCCGATGGCTAAGATCAAAGTATTCCTACCTCCAAAATGACATTGCTCGCTCGACGACCTGGCTAAGAACAGGTTCGATATGCTCGATAGAAGGAATTGACTTCTCGGCCTGATGACTCAGATCAGAGTATTCCTACCTCCAAAATGAGATTTCTCGCTCCACGATCTCGCCGAGAACAGGTTTGATAAGCTTGATACAGGAGATTGACTTCTCGCCCTGATGGCTGAAATCGGAGTGTATATACCATATGGAAGCGATCGCTCTCGGTCGCATGACTAAGATCACTTCTCGGCCTGATGGCTAAGATCAAAGTATTCCTACCTCCAAAATGAGATTTCTCGCTCCATGATCTCGCCGAGAACAGGTTTGATATGCTTGATACAGGAGATTGACTCCTCGCCCTGATGGCTGAAATCGGAGTGTATATACCATATGGAAGCGATCGCTCTCGGTCGCGCTACTAAGATCGTAGTATTCCCACCTCAAAAATGACATTGCTCGCCCGACGATCTGGCTGAGAACAGGTTCGATATGCTCGATAGAGGGAATTGACTTCTCGGCCTGATGACTCAGATCAGAGTATTCCTACCTCCAAAATGAGATTTCTTGCTCCACGATCTCGCTGAGAACAGGTTTGATATGCTTGATGCAGGAGATTGACTTCTCGCCCTGATGGCTGAAATCGAGGTGTATATACCATATGGAAGCGATCGCTCTCAGTCGCACGACTAAGATCGTAGTATTCCCACCTCAAAAACGACATTGCTCGCTCGACGATCTGGCTGAGAACAGGTTCGATATGCTCGATAGAAGGAATTGACTTCTCGGCCTGATGACTCAGATCAGAGTATTCCTACCTCCAAAATGACATTTCTCGCTCCACGATCTCGCTGAGAACAGGTTCGATATGCTTGATACAGGAGATTGACTCCTCGCCCTGATGGCTGAAATCGGAGTGTATATACCATATGGAAGCGATCGCTCTCGGTCGCACGACTAAGATCGCTCCTCGGCCTGATGGCTAAGATCAAAGTATTCCTACCTCAAAAATGACATTGCTCGCTCGACGACCTGGCTGAGAACAGGTTCGATATGCGAATTAGCTACTTTTCTTTTTTTCTTTCCTTATTGAGTGTGAATGAGTGTGTGAGTGTCGCGATATTATTTTATACATGCGATGATTTTATCTTGGCCCCCGCGGATGACCCTGGTGTGCCTTTTAACCGCTAGTCATACATGTAAAATCTGTGATTGAGCCGCCAGGGTCAAGATTTTAACTGATTTTATCTATACAATCTACAATTTTATTTATTTATACAATTTATTTATACAATCTATGTGTTCATGTATTTATTTATTCATCTATGTACTTATTTATTTATTCATCTATGTACCTATCTATTGATCCATTTATATATTTATTCATTTATTCATAACACTGTGATAGCTCCGCGGGGGCAATTATTATTACTATTTTATGTTTAGATTTAGTATATAGGTCTGGTTGCTCCAGGGGGTACCCCATTGATAAGAATGAGCTAAATGTGATATGGGTGGGCCAGGTGGTGCCACCCATTTTTATTATTTAAAAGTACGCTTAAATTTTGGAATTTTACCATAGCCCATAGGTGGGCTATAATCCATCTACTAGAGTACCTCCTGGAGCCAGATGATTATTGTATCTTTGTTTTTGCCATAGATTATAAGCCAGGCCTCAGTGCCATTTTGTAACCGCCCCCGGGGGTAAAACCCTGGGGAGCATTCTCTGATAAATAAAGTTTGAATACCTTATGGAAGCGATCGCTCTCGGTCGCACGACTAAGATCGCTTCTCGGCCCGATGGCTAAGATCGGAGTATTCCTACCTCCAAAATGAGATTTCTCGCTCCACGATCTCGCTGAGAACAGGTTTGATATGCTTGATACAGGAGATTGACTCCTCGCCCTGATGGCTGAAATCGGAGTGTATATACCGTATGGACGCGATCGCTCTCGGTCGCACGACTCAGATCGCTCCTCGGCCTGATGGCTAAGATCAAAGTATTCCTACCTCAAAAATGACATTGCTCGCTCGACGACCTGGCTAAGAACAGGTTCGATATGCTCGATAGAAGGAATTGACTTCTCGGCCTGATGACTCAGATCAGAGTATTCCTACCTCCAAAATGACATTTCTCGCTCCACGATCTCGCTGAGAACAGGTTCGATATGCTTGATACAGCAGATTGACTCCTCGCCCTGATGGCTGAAATCGGAGTGTATATACCATATGGAAGCGATCGCTCTCGGCCCGATGGCTAAGGTCGGAGTATTCCTACCTCCAAAATGAGATTTCTCGCACCACGATCTCGCTGAGAACAGGTTTGATGTGCTTGATACAAGAGATTGACTCCTCGCCCTGATGGCTGGAATCGGAGTGTATATACCATATGGAACCGATCGCTCTCGGTCGCACGACTAAGATCGTAGTATTCCCACCTCAAAAATGACATTGCTTGCTCGACGATCTGGCTGAGAACAGGTTCGATATGCTCGATAGAAGGAATTGACTTCTCGGCCTGATGACTCAGATCAGAGTATTCCTACCTCCAAAATGAGATTTCTCGCTCCACGATCTCGCTGAGAACAGGTTTGATATGCTTGATACAGGAGATTGACTCCTCGCCCTGATGGCTGAAATCGGAGTGTATATACCATATGGAAGCGATCGCTCTCGGTCGCACGACTAAGATCGTAGTATTCCCACCTCAAGAATGACATTGCTCGGCCGACGATCTGGCTGAGAACAGGTTCGATATGCTCGATAGAAGGAATTGACTTCTCGGCCTGATGACTCAGATCAGAGTATTCCTACCTCCAAAATGAGATTTCTCGCTCCACGATCTCGCTGAGAACAGGTTTGATATGCTTGATACAGGAGATTGACTCCTCGCCCTGATGGCTGAAATCGGAGTGTATATACCATATGGAAGCGATCGCTCTCGGTCGCACGACTAAGATCGTAGTATTCCCACCTCAAGAATGACATTGCTCGGCCGACGATCTGGCTGAGAACAGGTTCGATATGCTCGATAGAAGGAATTGACTTCTCGGCCTGATGACTCAGATCAGAGTATTCCTACCTCCAAAATGAGATTTCTCGCTCCACGATCTCGCTGAGAACAGGTTTGATATGCTTGATGCAGGAGATTGACTTCTCGCCCTGATGGCTGGAATCGGAGTGTATATACCATATGGAAGCGATCGCTCTCAGTCGCACGACTAAGATCGTAGTATTCCCACCTCAAAAATGACATTGCTCGCTCGACGATCTGGCTGAGAACAGGTTCGATATGCTCGATAGAAGGAATTGACTTCTCGGCCTGATGACTCAGATCAGAGTATTCCTACCTCCAAAATGACATTTCTCGCTCCACGATCTCGCAGAGAACAGGTTCGATATGCTTGATACAGGAGATTGACTTCTCGCCCTGATGGCTGAAATCGGAGTGTATATACTTTATGGAAGCGATCGCTCTCGGTCGCACGACTGAGATCGTAGTATTCTCACCTCAAAAATGACATTGCTCGCTCGACGATCTGGCTGAGAACAGGTTCGATATGCTCGATAGAAGGAATTGACTTCTCGGCCTGATGACTCAGATCAGAGTATTCCTACCTCCAAAATGAGATTTCTCGCTCCACGATCTCGCTGAGAACAGGTTCGATATGCTTGATACAGGAGATTGACTCCTCGCCCTGATGGCTGAAATCGGAGTGTATATACCATATGGAAGCGATCGCTCTCGGCCCGATGGCTAAGGTCGGAGTATTCCTACCTCCAAAATGAGATTTCTCGCACCACGATCTCGCTGAGAACAGGTTTGATGTGCTTGATACAAGAGATTGACTCCTCGCCCTGATGGCTGGAATAGGAGTGTATATACCATATGGAAGCGATCGCTCTCGGTCGCACGACTAAGATCGTAGTATTCCCACCTCAAAAATGACATTGCTCGCTCGACGATCTGGCTGAGAACAGGTTCGATATGCTCGATAGAAGGAATTGACTTCTCGGCCTGATGACTCAGATCAGAGTATTCCTACCTCCAAAATGAGATTTCTCGCTCCACGATCTCGCTGAGAACAGGTTTGATATGCTTGATACAGGAGATTGACTCCTCGCCCTGATGGCTGAAATCGGAGTGTATATACCATATGGAAGCGATCGCTCTCGGTCGCACGACTAAGATCGTAGTATTCCCACCTCAAGAATGACATTGCTCGGCCGACGATCTGGCTGAGAACAGGTTCGATATGCTCGATAGAAGGAATTGACTTCTCGGCCTGATGACTCAGATCAGAGTATTCCTACCTCCAAAATGAGATTTCTCGCTCCACGATCTCGCTGAGAACAGGTTTGATATGCTTGATGCAGGAGATTGACTTCTCGCCCTGATGGCTGGAATCGGAGTGTATATACCATATGGAAGCGATCGCTCTCAGTCGCACGACTAAGATCGTAGTATTCCCACCTCAAAAATGACATTGCTCGCTCGACGATCTGGCTGAGAACAGGTTCGATATGCTCGATAGAAGGAATTGACTTCTCGGCCTGATGACTCAGATCAGAGTATTCCTACCTCCGAAATGAGATTTCTCGCTCCACGATCTCGCTGAGAACAGGTTTGATATGCTTGATACAGGAGATTGACTCCTCGCCCTGATGACTGAAATCGGAGTGTATATACCATATGGAAGCGATCGCTCTCGGTCGCACGACTAAGATCGTAGTATTCCCACCTCAAAAATGACATTGCTCGCCCGACAATCTGGCTGAGAACAGGTTCGATATGCTCGATAGAAGGAATTGACTTCTCGGCCCGATGACTCAGATCAGAGTATTCCTACCTCCAAAATGAGATTTCTCGCTCTACGATCTCGCTGAGAACAGGTTTGATATGCTTGATACAGGAGATTGACTCCTCGCCCTGATGGCTGAAATCGGAGTGTATATACCATATGGAAGCGATCGCTCTCGGTCGCACGACTAAGATCGCTCCTCGGCCTGATGGCTAAGATCAAAGTATTCCTACCTCAAAAATGACATTGCTCGCTCGACGACCTGGCTGAGAACAGGTTCGATATGCTCGATAGAAGGAATTGACTTCTCGGCCTGATGACTCAGATCAGAGTATTCCTACCTCCGAGATGAGATTTCTCGCTCCACGATCTCGCTGAGAACAGGTTTGATATGCTTGATACAGGAGATTGACTCCTCGCCCTGATGGCTGAAATCGGAGTGTATATACCATATGGAAGCGATCGCTCTCGGTCGCACGACTAAGATCGTAGTATTCCCACCTCAAAAATGACATTGCTCGCCCGACGATCTGGCTGAGAACAGGTTCGATATGCTCGATAGAAGGAATTGACTTCTCGGCCCGATGACTCAGATCAGAGTATTCCTACCTCCAAAATGAGATTTCTCGCTCTACGATCTCGCTGAGAACAGGTTTGATATGCTTGATACAGGAGATTGACTCCTCGCCCTGATGGCTGAAATCGGAGTGTATATACCATATGGAAGCGATCGCTCTCGGTCGCACGACTAAGATCGCTCCTCGGCCTGATGGCTAAGATCAAAGTATTCCTACCTCAAAAATGACATTGCTCGCTCGACGACCCGGCTGAGAACAGGTTCGATATGCTCGATAGAAGGAATTGACTTCTCGGCCTGATGACTCAGATCAGAGTATTCCTACCTCCAAAATGAGATTTCTCGCTCCACGATCTCGCTGAGAACAGGTTTGATATGCTTGATACAGGAGATTGACTTCTCGGTCTGATGGCTGAGATCGGAGTGTATATACCTTATGGAAGCGATCGCTCTCGGTCGCACGACTAAGATCGCTTCTCGGCCCGATGGCTAAGATCGGAGTATTCCTACCTCCAAAATGAGATTTCTCGCTCCACGATCTCGCTGAGAACAGGTTTGATATGCTTGATACAGGAGATTGACTTCTCGGCCTGATGGCTGAAATCGGAGTGTATATACCATATGGAAGCGATCGCTCTCGGTCGCATGACTAAGATCGCTTCTCGGCCTGATGGCTAAGATCAAAGTATTCCTACCTCCAAAATGAGTTTTCTCGTTCCACGATCTCGTCGAGAACAGGTTTGATAAGCTTGATACAGGAGATTGACTCCTCGTCCTGATGGCTGAAATCGGAGTGTATATACCATATGGAAGCGATCGCTCTCGGTCGCACGACCAAGATCGTAGTATTCCCACCTCAAAAATGACATTGCTCGCCCGGCGATCTGGCTGAGAACAGGTTCGATATGCTCGATAGAAGGAATTGATTTCTCGGCCTGATGACTCAGATCAGAGTATTCCTACCTCCAAAATGAGATTTCTCGCTCCACGATCTCGCTGAGAACAGGTTTGATATGCTTGATACAAGAGATTGACTCCTCGCCCTGATGGCTGAAATCGGAGTGTATATACCATATGGAAGCGATCGCTCTCGGTCGCATGACTAAGATCACTTCTCGGCCTGATGGCTGAGATCAAAGTATTCCTACCTCCAAAATGAGATTTCTCGCTCCATGATCTCGCCGAGAACAGGTTTGATATGCTTGATACAGGAGATTGACTCCTCGCCCTGATGGCTGAAATCGCAGTGTATATACCATATGGAAGCGATCGCTCTCGGTCGCACTACTAAGATCGTAGTATTCCCACCTCAGAAATGACATTGCTCGCTCGACGATCTGGCTGAGAACAGGTTCGATATGCTCGATAGAGGGAATTGACTTCTCGGCCTGATGACTCAGATCAGAGTATTCCTACCTCCAAAATGAGATTTCTCGCTCCACAATCTCGCTGAGAACAGGTTTGATATGCTTGATACAGGAGATTGACTCCTCGCCCTGATGGCTGAAATCGGAGTGTATATACCTTATGGACGCGATCGCTCTCAGTCGCACGACTAAGATCGCTCCTCGGCCTGATGGCTAAGATCAAAGTATTCCTACCTCAAAAATGACATTGCTCGCTCGACGACCTGGCTAAGAACAGGTTCGATATGCTCGATAGAAGGAATTGACTTCTCGGCCTGATGACTCAGATCAGAGTATTCCTACCTCCAAAATGACATTTCTCGCTCCACGATCTCGCTGAGAACAGGTTCGATATGCTTGATACAGGAGATTGACTCCTCGCCCTGATGGCTGAAATCGGAGTGTATATACCATATGGAAGCGATCGCTCTCGGCCCGATGGCTAAGGTCGGAGTATTCCTACCTCCAAAATGAGATTTCTCGCACCACGATCTCGCTGAGAACAGGTTTGATATGCTTGATGCAGGAGATTGACTTCTCGCCCTGATGGCTGAAATCGGAGTGTATATCTTTATGGAAGCGATCGCTCTCGGTCGCACGACTAAGATCGTAGTATTCTCACCTCAAAATTGACATTGCTCGCTCGACGATCTGGCTGAGAACAGGTTCGATATGCTCGACAGAAGGAATTGACTCCTCGGCCTGATGACTCAGATCAGAGTATTCCTACCTCCAAAATGAGATTTCTCGCTCCACGATCTCGCTGAGAACAGGTTTGATATGCTTGATACAGGAGATTGACTCCTCGCCCTGATGGCCGAGATCGGAGTGTATATACTTTATGGAAGCGATCGCTCTCGGTCGCACGACTAAGATCGCTCCTCAGCCTGATGGCTAAGATCAAAGTATTCCTACCTCAAAAATGACATTGCTCGCTCGACGACCTGGCTGAGAACAGGTTCGATATGCTCGATAGAAGGAATTGACTTCTCGGCCTGATGACTCAGATCAGAGTATTCCTACCTCCAAAATGAGATTTCTCGCTCCACGATCTCGCTGAGAACAGGTTCCATATGCTTGATACAGGAGATTGACTTCTCGGCCTGATGGCTGAGATCGGAGTGTATATACCATATGGAAGCGATCGCTCTCGGTCGCATGACTAAGATCGCTTCTCGGCCTGATGGCTAAGATCAAAGTATTCCTACCTCCAAAATGAGATTTCTCGCTCCACGATCTCGCCGAGAACAGGTTTGATATGCTTGATACAGGAGATTGACTCCTCGCCCTGATGGCTGAAATCGCAGTGTATATACCATATGGAAGCGATCGCTCTCGGTCGCACTACTAAGATCGTAGTATTCCCACCTCAAAAATGACATTGCTCGCCCGACGATCTGGCTGAGAACAGGTTCGATATGCTCGATAGAGGGAATTGACTTCTCGGCCTGATGACTCAGATCAGAGTATTCCTACCTCCAAAATGACATTTCTCGCTCCACGATCTCGCTGAGAACAGGTTCGATATGCTTGATACAGGAGATTGACTCCTCGCCCTAATGGCTGAAATCGGAGTGTATATACCATATGGAAGCGATCGCTCTCGGCCCGATGGCTGAGGTCGGAGTATTCCTACCTCAAAAATGACATTGCTCGCTCGACGATCTGGCTGAGAACAGGTTCGATATGCTCGATAGAAGGAATTGACTTCTCGGCCTGATGACTCAGATCAGAGTATTCCTACCTCCAAAATGACATTTCTCGCCCCACGAGCTCGCTGAGAACAGGTTTGATATGCTTGATACAAGAGATTGACTCCTCGCCCTGATGGCTGAAATCGGAGTGTATATACCATATGGAAGCGATCGCTCTCGGTCGCACGACTAAGATCGTAGTATTCCCACCTCAAAAATGACATTGCTCGCTCGACGATCTGGCTGAGAACAGGTTCGATATGCTCGATAGAAGGAATTGACTTCTCGGCCTGATGACTCAGATCAGAGTATTCCTACCTCCAAAATGAGATTTCTCGCTTCACGATCTCGCTGAGAACAGGTTTGATATGCTTGATGCAGGAGATTGACTTCTCGCCCTGATGGCTGAAATCGGAGTGTATATACCATATGGAAGCGATCGCTCTCGGCCCGATGGCTAAGGTCGGAGTATTCCTACCTCCAAAATGAGATTTCTCGCACCACGATCTCGCTGAGAACAGGTTTGATATGCTTGATACAAGAGATTGACTCCTCGCCCTGATGGCTGAAATCGGAGTGTATATACCATATGGAAGCGATCGCTCTCGGTCGCATGACTAAGATCACTTCTCGGCCTGATGGCTAAGATCAAAGTATTCCTACCTCCAAAATGAGATTTCTCGCTCCACGATCCCGCCGAGAACAGGTTTGATATGCTTGATGCAGGAGATTGACTTCTCGCCCTGATGGCTGAAATCGGAGTGTATATACCATATGGAAGCGATCGCTCTCAGTCGCACGACTAAGATCGTAGTATTCCCACCTCAGAAATGACATTGCTCGCTCGACGATCTGGCTGAGAACAGGTTCGATATGCTCGATAGAAGGAATTGACTTCTCGGCCTGATCACTCAGATCAGAGTATTCCTACCTTCAAAATGAGATTTCTCGCTCCACGATCTCGCTGAGAACAGGTTCATATGCTTGATACAGGAGATTGACTTCTCGGCCTGATGGCTGAGATCGGAGTCTATATACCATATGGAAGCGATCGCTCTCGGTCGCATGACTAAGATCACTTCTCGGCCTGATGGCTAAGATCAAAGTATTCCTACCTCCAAAATGAGATTTCTCGCTCCACGATCTCGCCGAGAACAGGTTTGATATGCTTGATGCAGGAGATTGACTTCTCGCCCTGATGGCTGAAATCGGAGTGTATATACCATATGGAAGCGATCGCTCTCGGTCGCACGACTAAGATCGTAGTATTCCCACCTCAAAAATGACATTGCTCGCCCGACGATCTGGCTGAGAACAGGTTCGATATGCTAGATAGAAGGAATTGACTTCTCGGCCTGATGACTCAGATCAGAGTATTCCTACCTCCAAAATGAGATTCCTCGCTCCACGATCTCGCTGAGAACAGGTTTGATATGCTTGATGCAGGAGATTGACTTCTCGCCCTGATGGCTGAAATCGGAGTGTATATACCATATGGAAGCGATCGCTCTCAGTCGCACGACTGAGATCGTAGTATTCCCACCTCAGAAATGACATTGCTCGCTCGACGATCTGGCTGAGAACAGGTTCGATATGCTCGATAGAAGGAATTGACTTCTCGGCCTGATGACTCAGATCAGAGTATTCCTACCTCCAAAATGACATTTCTCGCTCCACGATCTCGCTGAGAACAGGTTTGATATGCTTGATGCAGGAGATTGACTTCTCGCCCTGATGGCTGAAATCGGAGTGTATATACCATATGGAAGCGATCGCTCTCAGTCGCACGACTAAGATCGTAGTATTCCCACCTCAAAAATGACAGTGCTCGCTCGACGATGTGGCTGAGAACAGGTTCGATATGCTCGATAGAAGGAATTGACTTCTCGGCCCGATGACTCAGATCGGAGTATTCCTACCTCCAAAATGACATTTCTCGCTCCACGATCTCGCTGAGAACAGGTTCGATATGCTTGATACAGGAGATTGACTCCTCGCCCTGATGGCTGAGATCGGAGTGGATATACCATATGGAAGCGATCGCTCTCGGTCGCATGTCCAAGATCGTAGTATTCCCACCTCAGAAATGACATTGCTCGCTCGACGATCTGGCTGAGAACAGGTTCGATATGCTCGATAGAAGGAATTGACTTCTCGGCCTGATGACTCAGATCAGAGTATTCCTACCTCCAAAATGAGATTTCTCGCTCCACGATCTCGCCGAGAACAGGTTTGATAAGCTTGATACAGGAGATTGACTTCTCGCCCTGATGGCTGAAATCGGAGTGTATATACCATATGGAAGCGATCGCTCTCGGTCGCATGACTAAGATCGTAGTATTCCCACCTCAGAAATGACATTGCTCGCTCGACGATCTGGCTGAGAACAGGTTCGATATGCTCGATAGAAGGAATTGACTTCTCGGCCTGATGACTCAGATCAGAGTATTCCTACCTCCAAAATGAGATTTCTCGCTCCACGATCTCGCTGAGAACAGGTTCATATGCTTGATACAGGAGATTGACTTCTCGGCCTGATGGCTGAGATCGGAGTGGATATACCATATGGAAGCGATCGCTCTCGGTCGCATGTCTAAGATCGTAGTATTCCTACCTCCAAAATGAGATTTCTCGCACCACGATCTCGCTGAGAACAGGTTTGATATGCTTGATACAAGAGATTGACTCCTCGCCCTGATGGCTGAAATCGGAGTGTATATACCATATGGAAGCGATCGCTCTCGGTCGCATGACTAAGATCACTTCTCGGCCTGATGGCTGAGATCAAAGTATTCCTACCTCCAAAATGAGATTTCTCGCTCCATGATCTCGCCGAGAACAGGTTTGATATGCTTGATACAGGAGATTGACTCCTCGCCCTGATGGCTGAAATCGCAGTGTATATACCATATGGAAGCGATCGCTCTCGGTCGCACTACTAAGATCGTAGTATTCCCACCTCAGAAATGACATTGCTCGCTCGACGATCTGGCTGAGAACAGGTTCGATATGCTCGATAGAGGGAATTGACTTCTCGGCCTGATGACTCAGATCAGAGTATTCCTACCTCCAAAATGAGATTTCTCGCTCCACGATCTCGCTGAGAACAGGTTTGATATGCTTGATACAGGAGATTGACTCCTCGCCCTGATGGCTGAAATCGGAGTGTATATACCTTATGGACGCGATCGCTCTCAGTCGCACGACTAAGATCGCTCCTCGGCCTGATGGCTAAGATCAAAGTATTCCTACCTCAAAATGACATTGCTCGCTCGACGACCTGGCTAAGAACAGGTTCGATATGCTCGATAGAAGGAATTGACTTCTCGGCCTGATGACTCAGATCAGAGTATTCCTACCTCCAAAATGACATTTCTCGCTCCACGATCTCGCTGAGAACAGGTTCGATATGCTTGATACAGGAGATTGACTCCTCGCCCTGATGGCTGAAATCGGAGTGTATATACCATATGGAAGCGATCGCTCTCGGCCCGATGGCTAAGGTCGGAGTATTCCTACCTCCAAAATGAGATTTCTCGCACCACGATCTCGCTGAGAACAGGTTTGATATGCTTGATGCAGGAGATTGACTTCTCGCCCTGATGGCTGAAATCGGAGTGTATATCTTTATGGAAGCGATCGCTCTCGGTCGCACGACTAAGATCGTAGTATTCTCACCTCAAAATTGACATTGCTCGCTCGACGATCTGGCTGAGAACAGGTTCGATATGCTCGACAGAAGGAATTGACTCCTCGGCCTGATGACTCAGATCAGAGTATTCCTACCTCCAAAATGAGATTTCTCGCTCCACGATCTCGCTGAGAACAGGTTTGATATGCTTGATACAGGAGATTGACTCCTCGCCCTGATGGCCGAGATCGGAGTGTATATACTTTATGGAAGCGATCGCTCTCGGTCGCACGACTAAGATCGCTCCTCAGCCTGATGGCTAAGATCAAAGTATTCCTACCTCAAAATGACATTGCTCGCTCGACGACCTGGCTGAGAACAGGTTCGATATGCTCGATAGAAGGAATTGACTTCTCGGCCTGATGACTCAGATCAGAGTATTCCTACCTCCAAAATGAGATTTCTCGCTCCACGATCTCGCTGAGAACAGGTTCCATATGCTTGATACAGGAGATTGACTTCTCGGCCTGATGGCTGAGATCGGAGTGTATATACCATATGGAAGCGATCGCTCTCGGTCGCATGACTAAGATCGCTTCTCGGCCTGATGGCTAAGATCAAAGTATTCCTACCTCCAAAATGAGATTTCTCGCTCCACGATCTCGCCGAGAACAGGTTTGATATGCTTGATACAGGAGATTGACTCCTCGCCCTGATGGCTGAAATCGCAGTGTATATACCATATGGAAGCGATCGCTCTCGGTCGCACTACTAAGATCGTAGTATTCCCACCTCAAAATGACATTGCTCGCCCGACGATCTGGCTGAGAACAGGTTCGATATGCTCGATAGAGGAATTGACTTCTCGGCCTGATGACTCAGATCAGAGTATTCCTACCTCCAAAATGACATTTCTCGCTCCACGATCTCGCTGAGAACAGGTTCGATATGCTTGATACAGGAGATTGACTCCTCGCCCTAATGGCTGAAATCGGAGTGTATATACCATATGGAAGCGATCGCTCTCGGCCCGATGGCTGAGGTCGGAGTATTCCTACCTCAAAATGACATTGCTCGCTCGACGATCTGGCTGAGAACAGGTTCGATATGCTCGATAGAAGGAATTGACTTCTCGGCCTGATGACTCAGATCAGAGTATTCCTACCTCCAAAATGACATTTCTCGCCCCACGAGCTCGCTGAGAACAGGTTTGATATGCTTGATACAAGAGATTGACTCCTCGCCCTGATGGCTGAAATCGGAGTGTATATACCATATGGAAGCGATCGCTCTCAGTCGCACGACTAAGATCGTAGTATTCCCACCTCAAAAATGACATTGCTCGCTCGACGATCTGGCTGAGAACAGGTTCGATATGCTCGATAGAAGGAATTGACTTCTCGGCCTGATGACTCAGATCAGAGTATTCCTACCTCCAAAATGAGATTTCTCGCTTCACGATCTCGCTGAGAACAGGTTTGATATGCTTGATGCAGGAGATTGACTTCTCGCCCTGATGGCTGAAATCGGAGTGTATATACCATATGGAAGCGATCGCTCTCAGTCGCACGACTAAGATCGTAGTATTCCCACCTCAGAAATGACATTGCTCGCTCGACGATCTGGCTGAGAACAGGTTCGATATGCTCGATAGAAGGAATTGACTTCTCGGCCTGATCACTCAGATCAGAGTATTCCTACCTTCAAAATGAGATTTCTCGCTCCACGATCTCGCTGAGAACAGGTTCATATGCTTGATACAGGAGATTGACTTCTCGGCCTGATGGCTGAGATCGGAGTCTATATACCATATGGAAGCGATCGCTCTCGGTCGCATGACTAAGATCACTTCTCGGCCTGATGGCTAAGATCAAAGTATTCCTACCTCCAAAATGAGATTTCTCGCTCCACGATCTCGCCGAGAACAGGTTTGATATGCTTGATGCAGGAGATTGACTTCTCGCCCTGATGGCTGAAATCGGAGTGTATATACCATATGGAAGCGATCGCTCTCGGTCGCACGACTAAGATCGTAGTATTCCCACCTCAAAAATGACATTGCTCGCCCGACGATCTGGCTGAGAACAGGTTCGATATGCTCGATAGAAGGAATTGACTTCTCGGCCTGATGACTCAGATCAGAGTATTCCTACCTCCAAAATGAGATTCCTCGCTCCACGATCTCGCTGAGAACAGGTTTGATATGCTTGATGCAGGAGATTGACTTCTCGCCCTGATGGCTGAAATCGGAGTGTATATACCATATGGAAGCGATCGCTCTCAGTCGCACGACTAAGATCGTAGTATTCCCACCTCAGAAATGACATTGCTCGCTCGACGATCTGGCTGAGAACAGGTTCGATATGCTCGATAGAAGGAATTGACTTCTCGGCCTGATGACTCAGATCAGAGTATTCCTACCTCCAAAATGACATTTCTCGCTCCACGATCTCGCTGAGAACAGGTTTGATATGCTTGATGCAGGAGATTGACTTCTCGCCCTGATGGCTGAAATCGGAGTGTATATACCATATGGAAGCGATCGCTCTCAGTCGCACGACTAAGATCGTAGTATTCCCACCTCAAAAATGACAGTGCTCGCTCGACGATGTGGCTGAGAACAGGTTCGATATGCTCGATAGAAGGAATTGACTTCTCGGCCCGATGACTCAGATCGGAGTATTCCTACCTCCAAAATGACATTTCTCGCTCCACGATCTCGCTGAGAACAGGTTCGATATGCTTGATACAGGAGATTGACTCCTCGCCCTGATGGCTGAGATCGGAGTGGATATACCATATGGAAGCGATCGCTCTCGGTCGCATGTCCAAGATCGTAGTATTCCCACCTCAGAAATGACATTGCTCGCTCGACGATCTGGCTGAGAACAGGTTCGATATGCTCGATAGAAGGAATTGACTTCTCGGCCTGATGACTCAGATCAGAGTATTCCTACCTCCAAAATGAGATTTCTCGCTCCACGATCTCGCCGAGAACAGGTTTGATGAGCTTGATACAGGAGATTGACTTCTCGCCCTGATGGCTGAAATCGGAGTGTATATACCATATGGAAGCGATCGCTCTCGGTCGCATGACTAAGATCGTAGTATTCCCACCTCAGAAATGACATTGCTCGCTCGACGATCTGGCTGAGAACAGGTTCGATATGCTCGATAGAAGGAATTGACTTCTCGGCCTGATGACTCAGATCAGAGTATTCCTACCTCCAAAATGAGATTTCTCGCTCCACGATCTCGCTGAGAACAGGTTCATATGCTTGATACAGGAGATTGACTTCTCGGCCTGATGGCTGAGATCGGAGTGGATATACCATATGGAAGCGATCGCTCTCGGTCGCATGTCTAAGATCGTAGTATTCCTACCTCCAAAATGAGATTTCTCGCACCACGATCTCGCTGAGAACAGGTTTGATATGCTTGATACAAGAGATTGACTCCTCGCCCTGATGGCTGAAATCGGAGTGTATATACCATATGGAAGCGATCGCTCTCGGTCGCATGACTAAGATCACTTCTCGGCCTGATGGCTGAGATCAAAGTATTCCTACCTCCAAAATGAGATTTCTCGCTCCATGATCTCGCCGAGAACAGGTTTGATATGCTTGATACAGGAGATTGACTCCTCGCCCTGATGGCTGAAATCGCAGTGTATATACCATATGGAAGCGATCGCTCTCGGTCGCACTACTAAGATCGTAGTATTCCCACCTCAGAAATGACATTGCTCGCTCGACGATCTGGCTGAGAACAGGTTCGATATGCTCGATAGAGGGAATTGACTTCTCGGCCTGATGACTCAGATCAGAGTATTCCTACCTCCAAAATGAGATTTCTCGCTCCACGATCTCGCTGAGAACAGGTTTGATATGCTTGATACAGGAGATTGACTCCTCGCCCTGATGGCTGAAATCGGAGTGTATATACCTTATGGACGCGATCGCTCTCAGTCGCACGACTAAGATCGCTCCTCGGCCTGATGGCTAAGATCAAAGTATTCCTACCTCAAAAATGACATTGCTCGCTCGACGACCTGGCTAAGAACAGGTTCGATATGCTCGATAGAAGGAATTGACTTCTCGGCCTGATGACTCAGATCAGAGTATTCCTACCTCCAAAATGACATTTCTCGCTCCACGATCTCGCTGAGAACAGGTTCGATATGCTTGATACAGGAGATTGACTCCTCGCCCTGATGGCTGAAATCGGAGTGTATATACCATATGGAAGCGATCGCTCTCGGCCCGATGGCTAAGGTCGGAGTATTCCTACCTCCAAAATGAGATTTCTCGCACCACGATCTCGCTGAGAACAGGTTTGATATGCTTGATGCAGGAGATTGACTTCTCGCCCTGATGGCTGAAATCGGAGTGTATATCTTTATGGAAGCGATCGCTCTCGGTCGCACGACTAAGATCGTAGTATTCTCACCTCAAAATTGACATTGCTCGCTCGACGATCTGGCTGAGAACAGGTTCGATATGCTCGACAGAAGGAATTGACTCCTCGGCCTGATGACTCAGATCAGAGTATTCCTACCTCCAAAATGAGATTTCTCGCTCCACGATCTCGCTGAGAACAGGTTTGATATGCTTGATACAGGAGATTGACTCCTCGCCCTGATGGCCGAGATCGGAGTGTATATACTTTATGGAAGCGATCGCTCTCGGTCGCACGACTAAGATCGCTCCTCAGCCTGATGGCTAAGATCAAAGTATTCCTACCTCAAAATGACATTGCTCGCTCGACGACCTGGCTGAGAACAGGTTCGATATGCTCGATAGAAGGAATTGACTTCTCGGCCTGATGACTCAGATCAGAGTATTCCTACCTCCAAAATGAGATTTCTCGCTCCACGATCTCGCTGAGAACAGGTTCCATATGCTTGATACAGGAGATTGACTTCTCGGCCTGATGGCTGAGATCGGAGTGTATATACCATATGGAAGCGATCGCTCTCGGTCGCATGACTAAGATCGCTTCTCGGCCTGATGGCTAAGATCAAAGTATTCCTACCTCCAAAATGAGATTTCTCGCTCCACGATCTCGCCGAGAACAGGTTTGATATGCTTGATACAGGAGATTGACTCCTCGCCCTGATGGCTGAAATCGCAGTGTATATACCATATGGAAGCGATCGCTCTCGGTCGCACGACTGAGATCGTAGTATTCCCACCTCAAAATGACATTGCTCGCACGACGATCTGGCTGAGAACAGGTTCTATATGCTCGATAGAGTTAATTGACTTCTCGGCCTGATGACTCAGATCAGAGTATTCCTACCTCCAAAATGACATTTCTCGCTCCACGATCTCGCTGAGAACAGGTTCGATATGCTTGATACAGGAGATTGACTCCTCGCCGTAATGGCTGAAATCGGAGTGTATATACCATATGGAAGCGATCGCTCTCGGCCCGATGGCTGAGGTCGGAGTATTCCTACCTCAAAAATGACATTGCTCGCTCGACGATCTGGCTGAGAACAGGTTCGATATGCTCGATAGAAGGAATTGACTTCTCGGCCTGATGACTCAGATCAGAGTATTCCTACCTCCAAAATGACATTTCTCGCCCCACGAGCTCGCTGAGAACAGGTTTGATATGCTTGATACAAGAGATTGACTCCTCGCCCTGATGGCTGAAATCGGAGTGTATATACCATATGGAAGCGATCGCTCTCGGTCGCACGACTAAGATCGTAGTATTCCCACCTCAAAATGACATTGCTCGCTCGACGATCTGGCTGAGAACAGGTTCGATATGCTCGATAGAAGGAATTGACTTCTCGGCCTGATGACTCAGATCAGAGTATTCCTACCTCCAAAATGAGATTTCTCGCTTCACGATCTCGCTGAGAACAGGTTTGATATGCTTGATGCAGGAGATTGACTTCTCGCCCTGATGGCTGAAATCGGAGTGTATATACCATATGGAAGCGATCGCTCTCGGCCCGATGGCTAAGGTCGGAGTATTCCTACCTCCAAAATGAGATTTCTCGCACCACGATCTCGCTGAGAACAGGTTTGATATGCTTGATACAAGAGATTGACTCCTCGCCCTGATGGCTGAAATCGGAGTGTATATACCATATGGAAGCGATCGCTCTCGGTCGCATGACTAAGATCACTTCTCGGCCTGATGGCTAAGATCAAAGTATTCCTACCTCCAAAATCAGATTTCTCGCTCCACGATCTCGCCGAGAACAGGTTTGATATGCTTGATGCAGGAGATTGACTTCTCGCCCTGATGGCTGAAATCGGAGTGTATATACCATATGGAAGCGATCGCTCTCAGTCGCACGACTAAGATCGTAGTATTCCCACCTCAGAAATGACATTGCTCGCTCGACGATCTGGCTGAGAACAGGTTCGATATGCTCGATAGAAGGAATTGACTTCTCGGCCTGATCACTCAGATCAGAGTATTCCTACCTTCAAAATGAGATTTCTCGCTCCACGATCTCGCTGAGAACAGGTTCATATGCTTGATACAGGAGATTGACTTCTCGGCCTGATGGCTGAGATCGGAGTCTATATACCATATGGAAGCGATCGCTCTCGGTCGCATGACTAAGATCACTTCTCGGCCTGATGGCTAAGATCAAAGTATTCCTACCTCCAAAATGAGATTTCTCGCTCCACGATCTCGCCGAGAACAGGTTTGATATGCTTGATGCAGGAGATTGACTTCTCGCCCTGATGGCTGAAATCGGAGTGTATATACCATATGGAAGCGATCGCTCTCAGTCGCACGACTAAGATCGTAGTATTCCCACCTCAGAAATGACATTGCTCGCTCGACGATCTGGCTGAGAACAGGTTCGATATGCTCGATAGAAGGAATTGACTTCTCGGCCTGATCACTCAGATCAGAGTATTCCTACCTTCAAAATGAGATTTCTCGCTCCACGATCTCGCTGAGAACAGGTTCATATGCTTGATACAGGAGATTGACTTCTCGGCCTGATGGCTGAGATCGGAGTCTATATACCATATGGAAGCGATCGCTCTCGGTCGCATGACTAAGATCACTTCTCGGCCTGATGGCTAAGATCAAAGTATTCCTACCTCCAAAATGAGATTTCTCGCTCCACGATCTCGCTGAGAACAGGTTTGATATGCTTGATACAGGAGATTGACTCCTCGCCCTGATGGCTGAAATCGGAGTGTATATACCTTATGGACGCGATCGCTCTCAGTCGCACGACTAAGATCGCTCCTCGGCCTGATGGCTAAGATCAAAGTATTTCTACCTCAAAAATGACATTGCTCGCTCGACGACCTGGCTAAGAACAGGTTCGATATGCTCGATAGAAGGAATTGACTTCTCGGCCTGATGACTCAGATCAGAGTATTCCTACCTCCAAAATGACATTTCTCGCTCCACGATCTCGCTGAGAACAGGTTCGATATGCTTGATACAGGAGATTGACTCCTCGCCCTGATGGCTGAAATCGGAGTGTATATACCATATGGAAGCGATCGCTCTCGGCCCGATGGCTAAGGTCGGAGTATTCCTACCTCCAAAATGAGATTTCTCGCACCACGATCTCGCTGAGAACAGGTTTGATATGCTTGATGCAGGAGATTGACTTCTCGCCCTGATGGCTGAAATCGGAGTGTATATACTTTATGGAAGCGATCGCTCTCGGTCGCACGACTAAGATCGTAGTATTCTCACCTCAAAAATGACATTGCTCGCTCGACGATCTGGCTGAGAACAGGTTCGATATGCTCGATAGAAGGAATTGACTTCTCGGCCTGATGACTCAGATCAGAGTATTCCTACCTCCAAAATGAGATTTCTCGCTCCACGATCTCGCTGAGAACAGGTTCCATATGCTTGATACAGGAGATTGACTTCTCGGCCTGATGGCTGAGATCGGAGTGTATATACCATATGGAAGCGATCGCTCTCGGTCGCATGACTAAGATCGCTTCTCGGCCTGATGGCTAAGATCAAAGTATTCCTACCTCCAAAATGAGATTTCTCGCTCCACGATCTCGCCGAGAACAGGTTTGATATGCTTGATACAGGAGATTGACTCCTCGCCCTGATGGCCGAAATCGCAGTGTATATACCATATGGAAGCGATCGCTCTCGGTCGCACTACTAAGATCGTAGTATTCCCACCTCAAAAATGACATTGCTCGCCCGACGATCTGGCTGAGAACAGGTTCGATATGCTCGATAGAGGGAATTGACTTCTCGGCCTGATGACTCAGATCAGAGTATTCCTACCTCCAAAATGACATTTCTCGCTCCACGATCTCGCTGAGAACAGGTTCGATATGCTTGATACAGGAGATTGACTCCTCGCCCTGATGGCTGAAATCGGAGTGTATATACCATATGGAAGCGATCGCTCTCGGCCCGATGGCTAAGGTCGGAGTATCCCTACCTCCAAAATGAGATTTCTCGCACCACGATCTCGCTGAGAACAGGTTTGATATGCTTGATGCAGGAGATTGACTTCTCGCCCTGATGGCTGAAATCGGAGTGTATATACTTTATGGAAGCGATCGCTCTCGGTCGCACGACTAAGATCGTAGTATTCTCACCTCAAAAATGACATTGCTCGCTCGACGATCTGGCTGAGAACAGGTTCGATATGCTCGATAGAAGGAATTGACTTCTCGGCCTGATGACTCAGATCAGAGTATTCCTACCTCCAAAATGAGATTTCTCGCTCCACGATCTCGCTGAGAACAGGTTTGATATGCTTGATACAGGAGATTGACTTCTCGGCCTGATGGCTGAGATCGGAGTGTATATACTTTATGGAAGCGATCGCTCTCGGTCGCACGACTAAGATCAAAAAAGTGTAGTATCTGTTCTTATCAGCTTAATATCTGATACACTCCTCATCGAGGAGTCAGTATATTAACCTGATTTTTGGAATTCGGCGGGTGCCCGGTGCTTGCATCGACCCTGCCACGAGTCGTCTAGGTATTGCAGTGCCACCTAGTACGGCTCATTAGAGGAGAAAGCAGCTCTCTCTTTCTATTTTAAGTTCCTTTTTTTTTCCGCTGCTTTTCTCCTCACCCGCCGAAGCACACTGACTCCTCGAGAGCTTTGATCTTACGCCTCTAAGTTCTAGTTTCTAAGTCTTCTGCTCGTTTTCTTTTATCCGCGAGTGACTGAGTTAGTTTGTGTCGTTGAGAAGACATCTCCAGAACGAGAGGACGATCGGAGCGCGACGCTGTGACGGCGAGTGAAGACCCGACCCCAACCTGCCAGCCGTCGGTGAAGTCTTGGTAAGGACTTGCCTTTACTACTTTTCCCCCAGAGTCCTTTTCAGGACTTTGGTTTTTCCCTCTACCCTACCTTTCCTGTTCTCCAGCACGACAGTGACTAGTCGCTGGTGTGTTCGAGAGCACTCTCCCGTGGGTTCCGACGGGTAGAGTGAGACGGCTGTTGAGGCCTCACCTCTCTCTCTCTTCGGTTCTCACATTCCGTTGGATTCCTCTGTGGTGATTTTCCTTTGGATCTGAGCCGCAGTGGTGTCCAACACACTCCTTCACCTCTCCCGTGAGTTCCGTAGGGTAGAGTGAGACGGCCGTCGAGGCCTCACCTCTCTCTCTCTTCGGTTCTCACATTCCGTTGGATCCCTCTGTGGTGATTTTCCTCTGGATCTGAGCCACAGTTGTGTCCAACACACTCCTTTACCTCTCCCGTGAGTTCCGACGGGTAGAGTGAGACGGCTGTTGAGGCCTCACCTCTCTCTCTCTTCGGTTCTCACATTCCGTTGGATTCCTCTGTGGTGATTTTCCTTTGGATCTGAGCCGCAGTGGTGTCCAACACACTCCTTCACCTCTCCCGTGAGTTCCGAAGGGTAGAGTGAGACGGCCGTCGAGGCCTCACCTCTCTCTCTCTTCGGTTCTCACATTCCGTTGGATCCCTCTGTGGTGATTTTCCTCTGGATCTGAGCCACAGTTGTGTCCAACACACTCCTTTACCTCTCCCGTGAGTTCCGACGGGTAGAGTGAGACGGCTGTTGAGGCCTCACCTCTCTCTCTCTTCGGTTCTCACATTCCGTTGGATCCCTCTGTGGTGATTTTCCTCTGGATCTGAACCACAGTTTTGTCCAACACACTCCTTTACCTCTCCCGTGAGTTCCGACGGGTAGAGTGAGACGGCTGTTGAGGCCTCACCTCTCTCTCTCTTCGGTTCTCACACTCCGTTGGATTCCTCTGTGGGGATTTTCCTCTGGGACTGAACTGCAGTGGTGTCCGACACAACCCAACCCCCTTTCCGTTGGACCCGGCTCGCGGGAAATTTCCGTTGGGACTGAACCGCGGCCGCTTCCAACACCTTCCCGCTCTTCCTCCTTCCGTTGGACCCAGCTCGTGGTGAGTTTCCCCTGGGATCGAACCGCGGCTGATTCCAACAACCTCTTTCTCCCTCTTTCTTCTGAACTTTCCGCTGGAACCAGTTCTTGGGGAATTTCCGTTGGAACCGACCCACAACTGCTTCCAGCACACTCTTTCTCTCTCTCTTTCTTCATTTTCCGTTGGATCTGGTTTGTGGGGACTTTCCGCTGGTTCCGAACCGCAACCGAATCCAACACATCCCCTCTCTATTTCTTCTTTCTCACTTGCCATGGCGAATCCGACGGCACAAAATGTTTTAACGGTCCCCATCCCGTACGAGATATACGGCGAGAAGGACCCGGCAGGCAACCCTCGTTTCTATTGCATGCCGGGCTGCCGTCCTTCGCGAGAAGTTGAAGAACAGACTCACGGGAGGGGGGGTAATCGCAGGTTGGTGGGCACATATGGGACCACGGGAGATATTGCGAAGCACGTGGGGAAGTACCACCCGGGGGTCGAAATAGACTACGTTTGCGGCCACTGCGGGTTCCGAAGTACCGGTGCGAAAACGTACAAGTTGAGAGTTGTCAAGGAACACTTTAAAAAGATGCACGGTACGGAGGTTCCCGCGCCCTCGGGTGGCAGAAGTGGCCATTCCAGTCCGAATGTGGCAACTGACACGACCCCACGTGACTCGCCAAACACGGTCGGGTCTTCAAACGTCGGCACGGTTGTGCGTGCGGTGAGAGCGTCGACCGCATCGTCGGCCTCTGCGCGCCGTTCTCCGGCAGCATCTTCGGCGTCTGCCGTGTCCGCAACGACATCATCCACCACGAGACAGGTCGTCGCGAGTGGGGCCACGTCCCAGCGTGGTCTGCGAAGGACCGCAGCGGCCACAACATCAGCTGCTGCAACCACATCCGCGGGGCGAGGAAGGCTGCCGCCAAGGACCAGTGCCACGACGTCCAGCACCATCCTAACCTACCCAAAAGGCAGCAATCCACCGGCACAGAGAAGAACATCTGGACACAGTAGCAACGGGTCGTCGCCAAGGACTCCACCCCAAACTACTGCTACATCTACATACAATTATGGGGTGGAGTACAACCTGCGGCGGCCGAGGGCAGCCAGTGTGTCGGTGGAGCCAAGAGCCATATCCTCCAACACCACCAGCAGAGGTAGGTTGGGAAGTGATCCCGGGGAAAGGGGGAAGAGGGGGACCAGCCTCCAACCAAGGTCCCCCCCAACGAGGAAACTGAGGTCATCTGCAGTTCCGGGATCACGAATGGCTTCCGCAACCACCACCTTCGCGGAAGTCACCAAAGGCGTCGTGAGGTCAGCGTCGGACACTCCACCAACTACGGCGGGGGCATCGGTGGCACGCAGGGGGGCAGCTACAGCCATTGGACCTCCATCTCAAGCTGCTCCCCCATCGAGGGATGTCACGCCCGTACTGGTGCAGCCCAACCGCACCAGTGGACTGACGCCAACCAGTCAATCACCACCCAGCGTCAGTTCCTCGTCGGGTGTGACGACCAGCGGACCATCGATGACCTCCATCGCCACGACGCTGACTACCTCGACAGTCACGGTATCTACGTGTGGGGCCCCAATCATGGCCACGGGGTCACACTTGTCGGGAAGGGCCACGACCATCGTCGCCACTCCACCTGCTCTTCCCGACATCCATGAGGAAAGGCTGTCGAGTGTGGTTCTCGAGCGGCTCGAAATCCCACCGTCGAAGACACCAGGGGCATCGCCAACAACATCTCCAGCGGTGCCCATCGTCATCAGACCAGAACATCGGGCCAGAGGTGGGAGAGTCGGGTCGCGCAACGGTGGCAGCCCAACGACCAACACCAGCGACGAGGACGACGATCCCTTCGCGGACCGGCAGGGCTGGCGGCTTGCGGTGACAAGGAGGCGGCGGAACAGGGTCTTCGGATCATCGACTTCGTCATCGTCGCCACCACCGCCAACATCGGGTGCAGTTCCGTCGCCGAGGGATCGGACACGGCTGACGCCAATAACTTTGGCTGATTTTATGCCAAGGGAAGTGCGGCCGGGGGCCGGATCGCGGACGCTGGCGAATGCGGCGACGCAGACGACGCCGATCCCCCACTTTGGGGGACGTAACAATGTGAACGGGAGCCGTGGAGGCAACGGCGGACCGGAGGTAAGTGCGGACGGCGCAAATAACAATGCTTTTAATCTTCTTTCAGATGCTGACGCGGCAAGTCTGGTGACATGCGAAGCGTTGAGTCCCGATGTGGCTCTCGGCGCTATGGCACGCGGGAGAAACCACGCGAGGGAGGGTACGCGGGGTGCTCGGGGCGTTGGGGGGTGTCGTTTCGCAGGGGAGGGGGTAGGGGAAGGTCGTCCTGTGGCGGAGCCGTCATCCGGGCGACGGGCGGGCCCACCAGGGGGGCGGGGTCGGCGGGGTGGCAGGCCCGAGCGACCCGTCACGGGGCCGCGGGGTCCGGAAGCTGCACCTTCTGCGGGTGTGCGCGGCCGGAGTACCGCGGCGGCGCGACGGGCCGAGCGGGACCATCTGGTGCTCGCGGCCGACTCGGTCGCCTCGGCCGAGGCTCTGGGAGAACTGGCGGACCAGGTCCGGCGGTTTTTCCAGGCGTCGACCAACACGTGGGGAGCGCCCGGCGCGCGGGGAGCGGCTCTGGGTCGCGGCGCACGTCCCGGCGGCGGAATGCGTGGACGCAGACCGGAGGGGAGGGTGGGTGGAGCACGTGGGGAGGGGGAGCACTTGGATCGGGAAGTCAATGGTCGTCCCTTGGACGGTGCCCGGGATCCAGTGCGGGAGGCTACGAGGATACAGGCCTTGTACAGGGCGAATCGCCGGCGTGCGGTCCAGGAGGTGCTTCAGGGTCCCTCACACCACTGCCAAGTGCAGAAGGAGAGGATAGAGCAGCACTTCCTGGATGTGCACGCCGGGGAGGAGGCCTTCGAGCCTGTCCCTCCCGCCTACAGGTTGGCGGCGTTGGACGGTGCGGACACGGAGGCCCTGGAGATCCCCTTCGCACCCGGTGAGGTGGACCGTCGGATCAGGCGCATGACCAATTCGGCGCCTGGTCCTGACGGCCTGACTTACAGGGATTTGCGGGGGGGTGATCCTGGGTCGGTGTTATTAGCGTCACTGTTCAACGCCTGCTACAGAATAGGTCGGATCCCGGACACCTGGAAAACATCAAACACCGTGTTGGTGTACAAGAAGGGCGACCGAGACGACCTGTCCAACTGGCGACCCCTCGCCATGGGCGACACCATGCCCAAGCTGATGGCTGCGGTCATGGTGGACCGACTGACGGGGTGGGCGGTGCGACACGGGAGGCTGGACCCGGTGCAGAAGGGTTTCCTGCCGCACGAGGGTTGCTACGAGCATAACTTCGTGCTGCAGGAGATCATTCAGGATGCGGAGCGGCACAAGAAGCAGGCGGTGGTGGCGTGGCTGGACCCTTCCAACGCGTTTGGATCGGTCCCGCACGCGACCATCGAGAACGCCCTGGTGCACTCGGGTGTGCCACATGGCTTCCCCAACATCTGGAAGTCCATGTACCACGAATGCGTGACCCGCGTGCGGACCGCCGAGGGGTACACCGGGCCCATCCCCATCCGGAGGGGGGTTCGTCAGGGGTGTCCACTGAGTCCAGTGACCTTTAACCTCGCTCTCGAGTCCGTCCTGCGTAAGCTGGACGGGCTTGGGGCGGGTTATACGATTCTGGGTCAGCGGCGTAATCGACTAGCGTACGCGGACGACGTGGCGCCCATTGCCGACACTCCCGAAGGAATGAGGGAACTGCTGAGTGCAGTGGAGGCCGAGGCCGAATCGATCGGATTGCGGTTCAACCCCGCCAAATGTGCGACCCTTCACATCGGTTGAACGGCTCGCGGCGGGGTCCGACCGACCGTCTTCGGGCTCATGGGGGCGGCCATTCGCCCGCTGGAGACGGAAGAGGCGTACGTGCACCTGGGTGTGCCAACGGGCTACCAGGTGAGGCAGACCCCAATCTCCGACATAGACCAGCTGATTGGGGATCTCGGGATGGTGGACCGTTCTCTCTTGGCCCCTTGGCAGAAAATCGAAACTGTGGCGACATTCTTGCTGCCCAGGTTGGATTTTCTTCTGAGGGGAGCCCACGTGGAGAAGAAACCACTGAAAACGGCTGACGACCTTATCAAAAAGGTCGTCAAATCTTGGCTCAACCTGCCGCAGAGGGCGAGCGCGGAGGTGGTCTACACCCCTCCTAGTAAGGGTGGCTGTGGACTCCTCCCGCTCGCGGACTTGGCCGACGTGCTCACCGTCGCGCATTCCTTCAGACTTCTGAATGCGGATGACGAGTCGGTGAGCATGCTGGCCTGGGACACCCTCCGTCAGGCGGTGAGAGACAAGATTGGTAGGCCTGCGTCCGGTGAAGACCTGGCGAAGTACCTCTCCGGCTCGCTGGAGGGGGAATTTCGAAGGGACGCTCAGATGGGCTCCATGTGGTCGAGAGTCCGGAACGCCATAATGAGACAATCCAAGAAGGCTGGGATAACTTGGAGGTGGTCTGCCGAACTAGTGGAGCTGCAGTTGGTGTGCCCGGGGGTGGGAGGGCGGCCTGTCGTCATTCCACCTGGCGCCAAGAAGCAGGTGATCCATCGGGTGAGGGCGGCGGTGACACAAAGGTACCTGGTCTCTCTTCTCGCGAAGAAGGACCAGGGTAAGGTCGCTGATGTCTCCGTGCGGTCGAATGTGTCTTATCACTTCTTCCGTACGGGGAGCTTCACCCGCTTCGCCGAGTAGCGGTTCATTCATCGTGCCCGACTAGATGTACTACCTCTTAACGGGGCTAGGCGTTGGGCCGATGGTGACAAGCGCTGCCGGCGCTGCGGCAGTGGACTAGAGACCTTACCGCACATCATCTGTCACTGCCCCCCTCACTCGGCGGCCATCCAGTATCGGCATAACGCTGTGCTGGACCGCCTGAGTGCGGCCTGCCGTCTCCCGGGGGAGAAAAAGGTCAACCAGCGGATCGAGGGCGTCGATCACGACTTTGGGGGTTTAAGACCTGACTTGGTCATACGACACGAACCCTCAAAGAGCATTGGATAGTGGACGTTACCATCCCCTTCGAAAACCGGAGGGAGGCGATGTGGGAAGCCAGAGAGCGTAAATTTGCACACTATACGCCTCTGGCTGAACACCTTCGCTCAAAAGGGTACCGTGTTGCTATCCATGCGTTCGTGATAGGAGCGCTCGGCTCGTGGGATCCGTCCAATGAGGGGGTCCTTAGGCTGCTCAATATCAGCCCACGATACGCGCAGCTTATGCGCCGCCTCATGGTGTCGGAGACCATCCGCTGGTCACGCGACATATACGTGGAGCATGTTTCCGGCGCGCGCCAGTATCAGGCGCCGTCCGCACCGCGAAGGTTAGCTGGAGCCGAAGCGGCTCAAGAATCTTCGGGCAATTAATCCACCGCACGCTTGCGCGCTACTCTGCTAATCTTTTTCTTTGTTTTTATGTGTGGGTGTGAGTGCGTTTTCTTTTGCTGAATACACAGATTAATTATGGCACTGCCAACAAGCAACTTTTCTTTTTTCTTTCCTTATCAAGTATGAATGAGTGTGTGAATGTCGCGAAATTATTTTATACATGCGATGATTTTATCTTGGCCCCCGCGGATGACCCTGGTGTGCCTTTTAACCGCTAGTCATACATGTAAAATCCGTGATTGAGCCGCCAGGGTCAAGATTTTAACTGATTTTATTTATACAATTTACAATTTTATTTATACAATTTATTTATACAATTTATATGTTCATGTACCTATTTATTCATTTATGTACTTATTTATTTATCTATTTATATATTTATTCATCTACTCATGACACTGTGATAGCTCCGCGGGGGCAATTATTATTACTATTTTATGTTTAGATTAAGTGTATAGGTCTGGTTGCTCCAGGGGGTACCCCATTGATAAGAATGAGCCAAAAATGATATGGGTGGGCCAGGTGGTGCCACCCATTTTTATTATTAAAAACTACGCTCAAATCTGTAATTGTACCATAGCCCATAGGTGGGATATAATTTATTTACTAGAGTACCTCCTGGAGCCAGATGATTATTGTATCCTTGTTTTTTCTATAGATTATAAGCCAAGCCTCAGTGCCATTTTTTATCCGCCCCCGGGGGTAAAACCCTGGGGAGCATTCTTTGATAAATAAAGTTTGATTAATACTTTATGGAAGCGATCGCTCTCGGTCGCACGACTAAGATCGTAGTGTTTCCACCTCGAAAATGAGTTCGATCGCTCGACGAGCTGGCTGAGAACAGGTTCTTTATACGTTATACTCCCTCGGTCGCATGACTAAGGTTGTAGTTTTTCTATCTCCAAAATGAGATTGCTCGCTTGACGAGCTGGCTGAGAACAGGTTTTATATACTTGATACAGGAGATTGACTCCTTGGCCTGATGGCTCAGGTCAAGTGATATCAATTGTGATATGGGGCCGCCGGTTGATGCCACCCATCCATATATTCTATATCAGCCCTAAAACTAAAAGACCGAAGTCGCTGAATAGCCCATAGTTGGGATTCAATATATTCATTTGAGCACCCTCTGAAGTCAGATGATTCTCATCATTATTGTCATTATATCATTATCAAATCAGTGATTGTTCCATTTTAATTTATTTGTATCTCTAATTTATGTATCTATTATAATGAGCCAGGCCTCAGTGCTATATTGTATTCGCCCCCGGGAGTCCAACCCTGGGGAGCATTTCCTGGAAAACAAAGTCTAATGAATTTGTTCTTATCAGCCTCATATCTGTTACACTCCTCATCGAGGAGTCAGTGTATCAACCTGATTTTCGGAATTCGGATACCTCCTTTCTTTCCTAGTGTGTGGATGAGTGAGTGAACGCCGAATGACCCTGGTGTGCTCTTTAACCATCGGTGTCTGTATGTGAAATCTGTGATATAGCCCCCAGGGTCTAGATTTCAACCGAATTCAATTATACACACCCATTTTCACCCGTACAAATTTATTCATACAAGCTTTCTAATATTTATACACTTTCACTCTTACACTTGTACTTATTTATTCATGCATCCATTCATTCATTTGCGTATTCTTTCATTCATTTGTGTAAGGGAGTGTACGGTAGTGTGGGACGACTTTTGGTTTTGCCCTATAATTTCTGATCAAGTCCATTTTATAGAGACTGATGTAGATCATTGAAAAGCTAGAAGGCTCAGCTTACTTTTTGCTGGAGTAACTACATCGATTATATTGAGTGGGAAAATTGTATAGCCATTTTTGTGGAACATCGAATTTTGTACAGGAAAAAATTTGTAGGGTAGTGTGAGACACTTGAGAAAATCCACCAAAATTGGCAACATATGGAGTGAAAACACCAAAAATTTCAAGAAAATCAAATTGCATCTATTAAGAGAACCTCCAAGGGCAAAAAAAACAACAAAAAATGGGATTTGAACCATCTCATTCGTCATCTTCTTCATCACTGTCAGAAGCACAATGTTCACATGTAAAGTGGCTGGTAGTCATGGCAGCGCTCTTTAACCCTCAACCACGCACCTGGGTCCTTTGGACCCGAGCAATTTTTTCTTTTACTTCTCATCCTGTTGCAATGCACAGCCAAGGGCTGGTATTGTAATGTAAGCAACTTCGAACCTTCCTGCTTTGAATGCTTTTCGGAAATCCAGGATCCGCCACTTAGTTTTCGAGTAGCATGTATTTGAAATTCAGCTCGGGTCCTGTGGACCCGATGTGCGTGGTTGTGTAACTTTTTTTGGCGGAAAACTGGAAAATGTTTCAAGACTGCATATAAGATGTTCATGTATCCTTTTGAGGGAGGATGTATTGTTTCGATATGATAAAAGTATACATATATGTGCAGCCCCCCCCCTTCCGAGGGGATTGAATCATAACCCATTCAACTACACTAAAAAATATATATTTGCATCAAATACATTTATTTTTTGTCTGGCAAGTATTTAGTGGTATTGATTACCTACGCTGCACATGAGTTCAGAAGGAGTCCATAATGAATTCATTGGGAACTATGAAAGTTCAAAATGAGTACATTAAAGTTCTTTCAGAATTGTTGTGTAGTTTGGGCAAGCATTGAATTAAAGTAATTGAATTCTATTCCTACAAATCCTCTGGGAAAAATATAATGTACATTCGCGTAAGGCACTGTAATATGTTACATTTCAAAAGCGCAAAATGACTCTTAGGGTACATTCGCTTCTAACTTCACCCACACTCCATGGCATTCTTTACGGTTAATTTTCGCCAGTGTAATCGTTTGTGTTCCATTCCATCCACTGTAGTTCTGATAGCAATGAATATTTTTTGGATAAAGAACGAATCGATATTCAGTTTAAATGATTTTTTCTTGAGTATATATGTACTTATATGCACTGAGGGTATTCATAATCAACAAAGGATAGTCTTGGAGGATAAAAGTGTTTCGAACATTATTCTTATCGGTTTCTATATTTTTTCCCTCTAATATTCCGATAAATATCTTTAATTCACTGATTGTGGATTCTTTAAAATACCCAAACTTCACTCTTGTAAATAATTATGTTTTTTCCTAGCTATCATTGGGAACTATTTTTTTCCTGGAAGTTGAACTTTTTCTGATTACAAAACGGTGGTTATTTTGTCTTCACGTCTTTGTGCGGGATAGATATGATTTTTTGAAAAAAATCGTTTTTACCACTGTTTTTTTCAGATTTATGTTCCTTCTTTCCTACATAACTCACAGAAATCCCGAGACAATCTTCTTTCACAATGCTGATTACTATTCTTGACATTACGACGAATCGATTGGAAAAAAAATCATCTCAAAAGGATAATATTTGAAGAAAATACAGCCAAAATAAGATGAGCCGGGTCCAAAAGACCCGGGTGCGTGGATTAGGGATTTTTCCGAAGGTGCGTGGTTGAGGGTTAAATGTACTTAATTTATATACTTACTCCTTTTGGAGCGTAATTCACTGGTGGAGGCAATTAACGAGACGGACGGTTCAGTTTTCAACCACTTCTATTGAATGAAACACAATCGATTAATATAACAATGGTGTCCCAAACTACCGTACAGACGGTGTCTCGCACTAGGGAATGACAGCCAGTTTGATCATTACAGCAAAAAATTGAGGTGTGCATATTTTGGCTTGAATTAATATTTCATCATAAAATATAATGAAAACACTTCCCATACATGCATGACATCTACCTTCTCCACTAGACTCCATTGAAATTATAGCACTCACAAGAACTTGGAAAAAAACTTTTCTCCTAATTTTCACACACGATGTTTGGGCGCAATAAAATTGATGCGACTATCCGCTCCAGGCTTAGCTCAAAAACTAGCTCATGTCATAAGAGCAGTTTGACAGTATCCGGTGTCGTCATATGTAACGTCCTCGGATAAATTTTTGATTCTTTCATATAATATATGTGTACGAGTATATGTATTCATATACAGGGTGAGGCATTTATCTTGAGACGACTAAATATCTTGGTGGGATCACTTTTTTTTGGAAAATGTTTCATACAAAAGTTGTTATACAAAGAGAGGACCACAAAACTACGGTATCAGTTCCATCATAGATGGTGTTATGATCGATTCAAATGGGGTCAACATCATTTTTTTCAACGGGAGCCCCCACTTTTTATCGCATATCTTGATTCTACGCAAAAAACTGAGTACCTTTTGCTTGAAACGTTTTTATAAGTTTTTGAAGATGGCGCCCCAATCGATGAAAAATAAAGTCAATGAAACAACATGCGGATATCTTGTGGAATGCATCCAACAGCCGAAATATCCCATTCGAATGTTGTTTCCAAGAGAGGGGGCGACACAATGGCGATATCAGTTCCATAGTAGATGGCGCTGTGGTCAGTTGAACTGAGGTGAACCTCAAGTTTTTGAATGGAAACTACTACTTCTCATCACATATCATGATTCTACGCGAAAAAATGAGGAAGTTTTGTTTGAAACATTTTTCCTAAATTCTTGAAGTTCAAACAGTGGAAAATGAGGTTGATGAAATAGCTCTACTGCATTAGAAGAGTTACATTGAATTGAAGTCTTTTACAATGTTTTGGACATGACGTTTGTTGTGTCTCGTGTTCGATTTCTTCTCTGAAATTATTATTGTTCTGATTTGTTTGTTGAGCGTTGCTTTACACATAATGCAGTAGAACTTTTTCATCTACCTCATTTTCCACCGTTTCCATCTTCAAGAGCTTTGGAAAAATGTTTGAAACAAAAATTCCTCATTTTTTCGCGTAGAATCACGATATGCGATAAAAAGTAGGAATCTCCATTTGAAAAATTGAAGTTGACCTCATTTTTACCGACACAATACCATCTACCATGGAACTGAATTCGCCATTGTGTCGTCCCCTCTCTCAACAACAACATTCGAATGAGATATTTCGGCTCTTGGATGCATTCCACAAGATATCCGCATATTGTTTCATAGACTTTATTTTTCATCGATTGTGGCGCCATCCTCGAAAATTTATGAAAACGTTTCAAGCAAAAGTTACTCAATTTTTTTGCGTAGAATCAAGATATGCGATAAAAAGTGGGGGTTCCTGTTCAAGAAAATGATGTTGACCCCATTTTAATCGATCATAACGCCACCCATGATGAAACTGATATCGTAGTTTTGTGGCCCCCTCTTTGTATAACAACTTTTGTATGAAACATTCCTGAAAAAAAAGTGATCCCACCAAGATATTTAGTTGTCTCAAGATAAATGCCTCACCCTGTATACACAGTATTCATATATACAAATATTCATATATTCATTCAATTTATATCTTTATATATTCATCCTAATTATAATAAAGTTGACATTTTCATCATGAATTATCCTTCTTGAAATAAGGAATGCGTTAAGTCGAGGAGAAGAATTCTATGTTATACGTGCAAGAAGGATGCATGATGAAATCATTCTTTCCTGTATCGATGCTCCATGAAGAACAGGACAATGGTAAGCTGTGTGCATACACGCACGTACGCACACCAATGCGTACCTATACATCTCGGCTCTGGAGTGCAATATGACTCTCAAACATAGGTCGACGAAATGCACATAATCATAATAGTGTAGGTCCATTGACAAATATTTGACGAGTCATCTCTTATGATTCCTGTACTCCTAATACTTTCTTTCTGATTGAAAGTTATTTCTCTTAGTTTTTAATCATGACCAACAACAATTTCACGTGATTTTATTTGCAGGGTAATCTCTCTCCAATATTCTATCATTGCATGAAAATTTCAATCTTTCAAGACATAATCAGATATCTGTATGAAGTAAGAGGTAATCACCTGTATAGTAATCATCGTGAGGGATTGGAATGATGGATAGCATGTAGGTTTCTTTTGTTTTATGCAATTTCATCATATTTCTAAGGGCTTATATAAGTTTTACCACGTTACTCTGTAAAAAGGGAAGGAAATCTAATTAAATCGGATGAAAGAATCGAGTCTAAATGACAGCTTTGTTCGAAAGCATGTCAAAGGAATATTTGATTGATTGTAATCAATAACAATATTATAATTCATGATTTTTCAGTCTAGAACCATCTCGCATGTTCTGAAATTAATCAAATATCCTATTTACGATGCAAGTATGCCATTCATTGCAATTGACAGTTTTACAGGGTAGCAATAATTGATAATGATACTTATAAGAATATTTATGGAAATTCCATATCATTCAATTTGAATAGGAATGATTAAAATGCATGTTGCATTGTATGCAAGTACAGTATCATTTTTATTGTAGTGCATGGTTCAAAGCAGAATGAATTCGAGTTCAGTCATGTGTAATTTCTCATAATTAGATGATTTTGATTTCATGAATCAATATTATCGTTAGTTTGATTCAGGTTATATGGGAGAATACTCTGGTTTGATATAATACAATTTTCTATGTAACGGATTCTGTACGATTCTCGGTTAGACAGTGGGCCTTTTGAAAAGCAAACTTTCCTATTGTTCAAAGCATATGACTCTGCATGGATCCCATGGACAACGATTTCTCCATTCGGAACGTTACCAAAGACCAAACGTTCTTTGATAATAGGAAGATTCATTAAACTAGCAATTTCAGACGCGCGCGGACGCGCGCGTTGTTCTGTTTGGTTTATCTTCCATAGACCGTACTGTTTCAAGGATTTGTAAAGGATTCTACTGAGTTACCGTATACAAATCAATTGAGTTTTTGAATTTGGTTTCGTTTCTGAAAAACTATGGTCCATTGGAGACCAGCTGAATTGTGTTACAACATTATGAGATTTTTCAATGTAACAGTTATATCAAGATTTGTAGAATTTCAACCCTGGTCCATAGGATGAGCTATAGGATGAGGATGTGATAAAAAAATGTGTCATTGTGCAGAATTATCTCTAGATCAAATGCTGTGATTCTCATGTTTTATTTTCCCTCGTGCTACACAGAACCACAGTTCGGAAACAGTTTCTGAAATACTAATTTTGAATTTTCATAGTTCCAAATGAATTGATTATGAATTCTTTCTGAACTGTGATGCTGTGTGAGATCCACCATAGTTTCATCATGGTCCTGAATGGTTACTAAAACTTCAATTGTTCGAATAAGTGTTTCCAAGAAATATGGTGGGCAAAGAAATTCATGCATACATAGATTTTGGGTAACTTTTTGCGTAAAAGCGAATAGCGATGTTGGTTTTTCCATATCTGGATTCATGAATATAAATGTTCAAGCAAAAATTCTTCAAACAATTGGAAAGATTTATTTTCCATAGTAAGCCATCTTTCGATCAAATGCTGTCATCTCCATATTTACTTTTTTTTTTATTCACGACGGTTTTACAATAGGCCTCAAGTGAATACCAGCGTATCATACAGGTTAATATTGTGTCTGTAAGATTTCCGTCAATTCAATTCACGAAACAGTCTTAAATTTTTAGGTAATAATCTTTGATTTTATCTATGGCTGTACACAGCTCAAATTTTTCGAATTCTCAATTTCAGGAACAGATTTTGCAAATTGACCGACTGAGGAAGGTGATTGTTTTTCGAAATTTGAAATGTCGACTCTATACAACAATGGATTGAGGATTCAAAATTATGCCCTAATATCATGAAATTTTGAATGTAATCAACCCCCAAGGCGCGAGTTGTATGGTGTGAATTTCAAGCAAATTGTACGTACGGGAAGAAAATGGTAAGCATTGAGCTTCAAAACAAAATTTGCAAATTTCATAAATATCGTTATCATGCGGATATCTTCCGTTCCTATTATGCGATCATAATAGAATTTTCACCACAAGTTTATACAGTGGCGATAGTAGTTCCGTATGAATCTCAAACTGATCTGTACAGAAGAACGGGGAATGGGAAGGAAACATGTTATCGAAAATTGTGATTTTGCGGCCGAGCATGTCTTCGCTTCCTGTTATTCGATTGCGATAAAATTTATGCCATGTTCCAATTGTGATTCCATAGTGTTTTCATATAAGTTTCATCTTCCGTCCGCTTTCAGGTTCAAAGTTAGAAGCAAACAGATAAAGGGGATCTCTTCAAATCACACAAATCTCAAATCTCAACTTCACAGTGATTTTTCTGTATATGTTTCATATAGTTTGTATGTATATAATTTTTATATATTTTGTATTTATAATATTTATATGTACTCAGTACTCATGTAGTTCAGGTAGCTACTCTGAATAAGTTAACAATGCAGCGGTCAAGCACATTGATTATTTCAATATTTGATGTATATATTCATAGCTTCTATTTGATTTGGTCGTTGAAGTCAAGTGTGGCATTTAATTGAATTGGGAGACGGTAGATAGACAATGGTTCTTGCCTGAAAAATACATCCATAAAATCCTCTCCACGAATTTGAGGGTATTTTCTATCATATGCATATTTATATATGAATTTGTCATAGATTCAATGTGCATGGACAGATCATATAAATACTACTATATAATATTGTGGAACAGTCATGTGAAAGTGTTCTCAAAACACATTGAAATACAGGAGATCAATCAGGATCAATTTATTATAAATTGTGCGAAGAGTCGAGGAATGGATCGTGTGAAAACGATGAAACTTGGAGAATAATTTTAAATTGAAATTCGGTAGGCGTCAAAAAACACCTCTTCGTAGGAATAGTGTCACTAATAAAATATATATAATATGATTTCCTGATTGATCTCCTGTATTTCAATGTGTTTTGAGAACACTTTCACATGACTGTTCCACAATATTATATAGTAGTATTCATATGATCTGTCCATGCACATTGAATCTATGACAAATTCATATACGAGGGTGGATTGATAAGTTTCCGGCCTGACCAAGAGATGGCGCCACTAGGCCTACCTTGAGGTGGCGTTCAATAGTACCATCCTTAGATAGCTTGTAGCTATAGTTTCAGTCCGATCGCCATGTTTGTTTAGTTTTGAGAGCACACTGACCAAGACGCCTCTGTGTTTTTCGTAAAAATGGAAAAGCTGGAAAATCGTGCTGTCATGAAATACTTTTATTTGAAGGGGTTAACGCCGAAGGAAATTAAAGAAGAGATGGACTCAACACTGGGGACATCCTCCCCATCATATTCAACCGTTAAGCAGTGGGTTTCCGAGTTTAAAAAGGGTCGTGTGAGCACCTCTGATGAGCCTCGCTCAGGACGCCCCATTGAGGTCACAACTCCAGATATGATCGGGAAAATCCATCAAATAGTGCTGAAAGATCGCAGATTAAAAGTTCGTGAGATAGCTGAGACCTGTGAGATGTCATATGAACGTGTACAAAATATTTTGCACCAACATTTGTATATGGAAAAGCTCTGTGCAAGATGGGTGCCGCGTTTGCTAACAGTCGACCAAAAATTGATTCGAAAGAACATTTCTACCGCCAATTTGGCGTTGTATAAGCGTAATCCAAGCGAATTTTTGCGTCGATTCGTAACCGTTGACGAAACTTGGGTCCACCACTACACTCCTGAAACCAAAGAACAGTCTAAACAGTGGATTGGACCAGGGGAACCAACTCCAAAGAAGGCAAAAACAATTTTTTCGGCGAACAAGGTTATGGCTACTGTTTTTTGGCATGCAAGAGGTATTATATACATTGATTACCTTGAAAAGGGTAAAACTATCACTGGTCAATACTACGCAGACTTATTGCAACGTTTGAGCCACGAAGTGAAAATTAAACGACCTCATCTGGCGAAGAAAAAAATCTTGTTTCATCACGATAACGCACCAGCGCACACGTCAATCGTTGCGATCGCTAAAATCAACGATCTGAAGTTTGAATTAATGCCGCACCCTCCCTACTCTCCAGACCTAGCCCCGAGTGACTATTATCTGTTCCCTAACCTCAAAAAATGGCTTGGCGGTGAGAGATTTGCGGACAATGAAGAAGTAATCGAAGCTGTAAATGGGTATTTTGAGGAGCTTGACGAATCAGTCTATAGAGATGGCATTACTAGACTAGAACACCGCTATGAGAAATGTATCAGCTTCGGAGGAGATTATGTTGAGAAATAAAAAAAAAAAAAATTCTTAAAAACGTTGTTTTTCTTGGTCAGGCCGGAAACTTATCAATCCACCCTCGTATAAATATGCATATGATAGAAAATACCCTCAAATTCGTGAAGAGGATTTTATGGATGTATTTTTCAGGCAAGAACCATTGTCTATCTACCGTCTCCCAATCCAATTAAATGCCACACTTGACTTCAACGACCAAATCAAATAGAAGCTCTTCGTACAATAAATTGTACGAAAAGTCGAGGAAGTAATTATGGAAAAACAATGGAATAATAATGGAAACTTGGAGAACAATTTAAGATACTTGAAAGGTGTCAAAAGACGGCTCCGTAGGAATAGTTTGAATAAAATAAACGCAACTATTACAATCGGATTTTGGTACAATGTGAATTAATATGATCTTACGAAAATAGTTCTTTATAAACATAATTTTTCACTGACGCACTGTTGCGTTGCTTTCCAAGATATATTTTCACTTTCTGTCGGGAACGTACTCGAGAGATCACCACGTACAATTGTCCGTGATTGAAAACGTCTTCACGAGGATCTATTCCAATTCATTCAAATGTTTGCCCTTGCGATTTATTAATTGTTATCGCGAAAGCTAATTTCACTGGGAATTGTCTCCTCCCGAAAGTGAAAGGATATTCATTTTCACAGTACAAAGTAATGCGATTTATGAATACAATTTGTCCCTCTTTATCTCCTATAAGAATTCTGCAACGTAATAAATCAGAACCCAATTCCAACAGTAACAATCTAGTACCATTACACAGACCTTCATTGATACTGATATTCCGTATCAAGATCAAAACACTATTAACTCTCAAATACAATTCATGAGGAGGTGAACATGAAGGTGATAGAGTATTCAAATATTCGGGTAAAATCGCCTCTGCAATACTTCCATCATCACGAACGTTTGAAACGGTATCTATACTCTTGTATAGTTTCTCTGTACTCTGATCAAGGAGTTGAACAACTTCATTATTGATTCCGTCCACGTCAACATTCCTGGCTGATAATATGCGCCATTTTGTAATTTCATGGAACCTCTTTCTATTGATCAAATCTCCGTAAATATCCTGAACAATATCAGCATCACGAGAAGCTAAATAACATTCTGGAATGACAATGCCATCTAGATCATTTAATTCTCCATCCCCCATTTCTGAAAGAAATCGCGAAAATTCAATTCCTTCAGGCAAAGTACGCATATTTTCAGTCAAAGAAAATATTTGAAAACTTGACCACAAGGGACTATTTTTAATTGAGAGATTTACCATTTCTGTTCGAGTGGCATTGATTTTGATCGAAAGCAGTTGTCTGAAATCAGCTCCTAAAATAACAACTTTTCCACCAAATACTGAATTATTCTTCATTATGTCACGTAACGTACGATCCATAATCTCCAATGCGTATCGTGGAGACATTGGAGCTTCGTCCCAAATGAATACGTCAACACTTTCCAAATATTTTCCTTCTCTAGATTGAATTTTAATATTGGGTGATGAATCAATGAACGAAGGAACTGGTAATGCAAACGTTTCATGAACAGTTTTACCTTCAGGAAGTAGTGTTGCTGCGATACCAGTGAGAGCCATTGCACAAACATTCTTATTCCCAGCTTTTGTCAAGTCTGAAAGAGTAGTATGAATGGAAGTCTTCCCCGACCCTCCTGGCCCATCTGAACAAAAACAAGTGACTTTATTGTGATTTTGATGTAAGTCTGTATGATCAATCAATTACAAAACAGTGTTTACGATTTTGTTTTGTTCTTGGTTCAATATGTAATATTGTTGCATCCCAATATCCATATGTTGCTGATTTAAAATACGTTCTTCAATTTCAATATCATCTTCCACAATTTGATTCATAGTTGGAAATGTTGACAAACTATATCTTTCACCATTCAACATTTCAGCAATATTTGCATATGCTTTTCTTGGACCTTGAATTGCACCGAATTTTTTGATATAATCTTCTGACAATGGGATTTCAAATTTTTTCCATAATTTCTCAGGACAAATGGGTTGACAATGAATCAGAATTCTCATAAATAATCTTCGAAGCTGTTGAGGGTTCATCCAAATCGTAGCTTCTGCTATTGCTCGATCCCATTCTTCATCATCTTATATGAGACCCAGCGCTGAACACGCTGCAATATATGATAGTTATGTTACTCCATCGACTGTCCTCAACTGTTCAGAACTTGTTGCACCTTTCACAGTTAGCAATAGCAAACGCAGATGAAACAACATCTGAAAACATTCTCACCGTTCACTTTAATTTTTTTGGGAACGTAATGTTGCGGAATTTGTGGATAAGTATATTCCCTGGCTCCAGGATCTCGCTCATCAAGTGCGAAATAATCCATCAACATGGTAATTTTATCTCAAGCGGATCTCAATTCATCTTCATTTACATGGTATGGAATAACTATATTCTGTTCATTCGCTACATGAATGGGTAACCTTATGATTGCATGACTCTTTTCTTGTAACGGTTTACTAAGAATACGCCAAACAGCCTCTACAGGTCCTACATAACGAGCTTCTATGTAATTATGAATTTCATTATACTCTACACTTTGGCCATCATTGGGATTGTCAATTACAATACAAGCTGCATCATGTCCCTTATAAACATATTTATATAAATATTTCACGGACTTTATACTTGAAACTACCTCGACATTGATATGACAGTTGGGAAGTAGTAATAATTTTGGATTATGTGGGACAACGTATCGCTTATCTACTATGTAATTGTTCAAACGTTCATAAGTAATTCCAGTATCACGCCGTCGATATGAGGGATAACTATCCTGGTCTATGGTTGTTTCTGACCTGAACAATCTCGGATAGTGTTTAGAGCATTTTCCATCTACTTCACACCAACTCCCACATGGACCATGAATCATATGTTTCATCAGTATTGAGTGCAATGTAGGTGAATCATTGATATTTGGTATCTCAGCAGAAATATACCGATCGATAATCACGGGTGAGGTCATTTTACTATTTCGATGCAAAGTAACTAATAAATGCTAATGCGGTAATCCACGTTACTGAAATCCTATTACATATACATATGCTGCTACTTGGCCAAAGAGTTTTTGTCGAACAATAACATCCAATGAATAGTCTTTCTTGATATTGAAAACACAAGCACAAGTATCTGGTCTATCATGTGCTTGTTGACCAGGGAAAAGATTCTCTTGTATCTCTCGCCATTGTGGATTACACGTCATTGTTATGAAAAGATCAGGTTTCCCAAATTTACGAACGATTGCCATTGAATCTTGATAAAGTTGAACCATATTCCGTGGAGACCTCATATAAATTGAAGGAAGAATAACTATTTTTCCTCCTCTAACATCTCTACGACCAGTAAAGTCTTCCAAGTGGTCTTTCAAACCTACATAATTATCGACACGAAGTTTTTTTCATTTGGAGATAAATAATTCATCCGAACTCTTTCCACTTTAACATAAGAATCAACCACCCATTGCTGAAATAAACGACGTCCCATGAGAATAGGATTGAATTCTTCACGTACAGATATTCGGTATTTGGTATAAGCATTTCTGGTCATACGTTTCTGTTTGTTGTTTATTAGGAGCAAATCCCGATGCCATCCTTGAGTACCGTACGGATAAAAAATCGGATACACCTAGGGTTCAACATTTGGGTCCATGGTGCTCACAGACTGTAATTCTTTTGTATTCTTATCACGTATTACAACATAAGATTCTGGGATTTCACCATCAGCTGTCGTTGAACACTGCTGCAACTTCGTTACACCTTTGGAAATCATATCGTTGTCGGTCTACGCCTGGCTTTGGAGTAAATAACAATCTCAGTTCATTTGGAATATTTTCATCACTCTCGTGTGACCGCTGTTGTGGAATTTTTAATTCCTGTCCCATCATCTCAAAAGACTGTGCGAAAACATTATGTGATCTCATCATGTTATGTAGTGATACTAATATTTGACGATTTAATGCAGGATCTTGATTCAAACAACAATCGACAGCCTCATTTGCATCTATTATAAACAGTTGACCATAACTGGGTTTCTCGTTCGGAGAAGGATATATAGATGTATTTATTTGATGATAAATTTGATCCTGGATTTTGAAACAATATGGAGTTCGACGAGTGCTGGGCATATTGATTAAATTTGCATTGAATGATGCAAAAGAAAGATTGCTGTTATACTATCAATACGTTCATGAAATATACGAGATTTTGTATCAGTACCATCAAATAAAGCCCGGAGTTGTGAAGGAGTTCCGGTAAAGGTTCAAGCCGAACATTTCAATGACTACAACAGTCATTGAAAGAAACCCGCGAATTTGGAACTTTCTCAGATTAAAAATGTTTTGCATTGCAATAGATACATAATGAGTCCATTCTACCAATATAATGTTCTTGGACAGGATTGTCACTAGACCCATTAGAAATATTAACATGACCTCTTTGCCTAATGCGAGATATTTGTTTCCGCTTATTAAATACTCAATTATCAATTACTATATACAGGGTGATTCAAAATTCGCGCACTCTCCTTTGGGAGTAGATTCCTAATGGAATTCTAAAACGATTTGTCCTTTTGCACAATGCTCTCCAACGCATAATTTCCGAAATATAATTAATTAGAGTTGATCAATTATGAGGTGGATCCATCGGTCATTCAGGAGCGTCATAACAGAACAAGAGAGGAAGGTGCTTGCAGAGGACGCTCAAACGATCAGCTGATCGGTATAATCGATACGATTTACCAACATACAAATTGGTAAATTTTGTATGTAGAACGATTGAATTCGTCGACACTGTGGAAAAATTGATTACCGTCATGAATTCTTATCACGATATGCTGTAGGTGGAAGTTGTAATTTCAGTCATGATTTTTATCACGCAGACAAATGTGAAATAGTGTTATTCCGTAGGGATAGGGATTCAAGTGGGAGAAAAAAGTATAACTACTCGTTTTCAATCAGCATTTTCATGTAAAGAAGAAAACATGAGAATTTTCATTCATCCGATACCCAATTTGAACGGTTTGATTAGTAAGTTTAACACAAGAGATTGGATTCCGAATCCTGTATCCTGATTGGTCGAGAATCAATGTATGTTAGATCAATCCTCGGCCGTTTCAAATGATTCTTCTGGAGAATGTGTTTTCGACTTATCCCAACCACAACATTGAACAATGATGAATTTATTCGAATTCACCCTTTTTACATCATTCGATGATTATAAAGGGTTCATCGAACGTTAATAACTTACTTGAGATCACTCAAGATCATTCATGTTTAAATCAAAATCTAATTCAAATTGTGTGCAAGTTCGAGCGGGTTTCTACGTTTAGAAAATGTATTCGTCCTAAAGAGAACGGATTTGGTTAATCTTCAAAGACAATTCTTTTTCCATTTGAAATAACAATATGCCCTTCGAAGTCATATGTGCTCTAAATGAAACTGTTTCGAGCTGTCACCTGATTGGTTGATTCGTATCACGAATGGTTGATTTAAGCTAAACAAACCGTATGTGATTACAATGTCAATCAAGTCGATTGATTGGGTCGTATACGATGTCACACCTTGTATTTTTGTCAAAATTGATGGATTCTGCAAGTTGAAGTAAGTTATTAACGTTCGATAAACCCTTTATAATCATCAAATGATGTAAAAAGGGTGAATTCGGATAAATTCATCATTGTTCAATGTTGTGGTTGGGATGAGTCGAGAACACATTCTCCAGAAGAATCATTTGAAACGGCCGAGGATTGATCTAACATACATTGATTCTCGACCAATCAGAATACATGATTCGGAATCCAATCTCTTGTGTTAAACTCACTGATCAAACCGTTCAAATTGGGTATCGGATGAATGAAAATTCTCATGTTTTCTTCTTTACATGAAAATTCGGATTGAAAACGAGTAGTTATACTTCTTTCTCCCACTTGAATCCCTATCCCTACGAAATAACACTATTTTACATTTGGCTGCGTAATAAAAATCATTACTGAAATTACAACTTTCACCTACAGCATATCGTGATAAGAATTCATGACAATAATCAATTTTTCCACAGTGTCGACGAATTCAATCGTTCTACATACAAAATTTACCAATTTGTATGTTGGTAAATCGTATCGATTATACCGATCAGCTGATCGTATGAGCGCCCTCTGCAAGCACCTCCCTCTCTTGTTCTGTTATGACGCTCCTGAATGACCGATGGATCCACCTCATGATTAGTCAACTTTAATTAGTTATATTCCGGAAATTATGCGTTGGAGAGCATTGTGCAAAAAGACAAATCGTTTCAGAATTTCATCAGGAATCTACTCCCAAAAAAGAGTGCGGAAATTTTGAATCACCCTGTATATAATTATATTCAGTATCATTGTTCTCAATCAATCAAATCATGAATCAATCAATCAATCAATTAATGATAATTATCAAGAGCCATAAACCATAAATAATCAAACGTGTAACATCTAACATCTAACATAAAACATCAATCGTCAAACATTAAACATTCATAATGAATCTTCATCAACTGGGTCATAAGTATTCCCTCCTTGTATATTACTCGTTTCCTGTACAGAAAAAACGAACTTTGAATGAATATTCTTAATCTTCGATAGCTAAGGTATTTTTTGGCATTCTAATTCGCTAAACATGGGTCGTTTTTGTCTCCCCTATTGTAACTATGAGAAAGAGCCGTATAAAAAATCGAAAAAATCCATGACGGAAGTTTGGATGTCCTTCTGCAATAAATCATCATTATTTTCTTCGAAGAATGGGAATGGAATTTTCTAATTCAACGAGGAATCATCAAAAATTGACATCAAACCAAAATTCTTAGGTTTTTGTCGGTCGAAAACCACCCGTGTTCAGCGATTGAGAGATTAAACTGTTCTACACTTTTTGTTCAACACTAAACATACAGCAAAATGGTCGCACTGTGAAGGAGCGATATTAAATTGAAAAACACCGTACAGATTGTGTACAAGTCTACCGCAAAATTGATTGTTCCAGCTCAAACTAGCGTTCGAATAACATTACCCAGGTGAAACAGTTTTGTAAAATTCTTGTCAGGATTTGGTTCTACACAGCCGTTCTCACTCATTCCTGTTTCATGTTGCATCAAACTCATAGAATTCGTGTAGAACCAAATCCTGACAAGAATTCTACGAAAATTTTTCACCTGGGTATGCAGTGTCAAAATAACACCGTCAGAGATCAATACAATATTAATTAGGGTGCAATTTTACCAATACTGCTAATTTCCTTACAGTATATTATTGTTTGTTATTTTTACATCAAAAAAATTTCAACAACCAAATTATTGAGAATACAATGTTGATGCCAAATTAACACTGAAACCGTTATAAAAAAACACAACATCAAACAGATCCTACCTGAATGAACAATTGAATGGCCAGATCGAATAATCGGTTGTACGCGTGACCTCTCGTCTAGGACGGATGGACTTAGGCAACCATCACTTAACGCATTTGAGGACTTTCATATCAATGAAACAATGTAGAATTCGCGATACTAAAAAGCTTTCAGCGGGGAAGTTGTTGCAAATTTGTCAAACAACACTTTTACAAATTCTGAGACAAAAAATTTGTACTATGAGGTGAGGAATCATCACAGGTGAGATAGGAAAAATGCCATTGATGAAGATGTATATTTTCCATTGATAGAGTTTTTTCTATTCAATCTGCGATGATTTCTAACCTACAGTACGAGATTTTTTGTTCCAAAATTTATCATGGTGTTGTTGAACACATTTGCAACAACTTTCCCGCTGGAAATTATTCTGGTATCACAAATTTTTCATTGTTTTTTTCAATATTAAGTTCCAAAAACACGTTAAGTGGTGATTACCTACCTCCATCCGTCCTAGACGCGAGAAAAAAAACGTTATCGAAAGTTATGATTTTGCGACCGCTCAAATCTCCGTTCCTTATCATCCACATGTAATGAAACTACCATCACTTTTTTCCTATTGTCTCATGACGAACTCTTATGCGTTACATGCCAATTGATAAAGACAAAAGGGAATTATTACGCAAACCGTATTGTTTGCGAATATTTCCAGAGCATGCTATTTTTTGTCTGTATCATTCAAATGTCATGGATGGGTGGGAGTTGGTCCCATACTTCTTCATACCGATTTTTTTTACCATTCTCAACTGTTACATTTATCAGTATTTTTTCCGACATTCTTGGCAATAGGGCCCCCTCCCCACAGAACACAAAAGAATAGGGCTATCCTGTTTGGGATGGGATGATCGGAAAATGAACGAAAGATAACAGTTTCCTCCATTCCCAATATAAAAAACAAAATTAACTCGTGGACTCCTCAGGGGTGCAATTTGAGACCAGCAAGGATTTGATTCCTCCTTTTCTCCCCAACAGCACATTGTAGTCACGCCTCCTCTCTACGTTGTCCGAATGTGTCGAAGTTGGATCAATATGTTTCAAACTATTGACAGTGAGAAACTAAGAATCCCAATTTGCATCCGTCTGGAGTCATTGTGTACTGGATAGAGGTGTGGAGACCACGGGTTAATGAACGGAATCCTATAAGATGTACTCCGCACTGTGTATCTATAGTGAAAGTTGACCTTCACCTCAATTGTCCCTTGTGCGTGATAAAAATTAATAATAATACAAACATCCAGTTATCATCATTCAAAATTCATCAATATTACATGCGATAATGCGAGTGTTTGAAACATCAGTATAAATCACAATGTTTTATATATTTTATTTTGATTATGAGATTTATATTGAGGAAGACGTATCAAAGCCTGACCCTGTTTCAGTAGCTGACCCTTCGTGTATAAATTCGAGATTTATCACATTGCAAATATTTATTGAAATTCCATTTTGGGATCATTCATAAAATACATTCGCTTTCCAATATGTCTGTCTTTCTCAAACCTCACTGACTTCACGTTGATGTGACAAAGATATGAACAACGAAAAGCTAACGTATTTCATGGATGATCCCTTTCCCAAACGTTCCGCAAGTTTCGCACAGAACTTTGACAAATATCAATAATTGGCTGATCGAATTGTAATTATACATAAAGGGTCAGCTACTGGAACAGGTTCAAGCTTTGGTACGTCTACCTTAGCCTGGTTCGGAAAAAATGGTATCATATCATTCCCCAAAACCCGCAGCGATTTATCTCCTTAGTTATTAGTAGACAAAGATGCCTGAGAAAATTGGAATTCTCAATATTAATATACAGGTATATCTTATCGGGATACCAATAACCCAAGAAGAACTCTTTTTTACAGTTCAATAGAATTTTATAACTCGTTTCGATGTCGGCATATATTATCGGAATAAGCAATTGATAGTTTTCGAAAAAAATATAGATACTGTTTCATGCAATATACAATATGTATTATAAAATACAACATACAAAATACAAAAAGTTCGTAACTGAAATTCCATGATATGATAGAAAGTCTCGAAATTTTATTGGAACTGGAAAATAAGATCTAATTGAACGCTAAACTTCAGCCTCAAATGAATTTTCAAGGAGTGAATTTATGAAAAGATCATGCGAGGCTGGTTTCTACAGCGTTGAGGTAGTCCTAGATCGAATCCCAGGCCCAAATTCAGAACACTATCATCAAGTAGAGGCCGAAGGTCCAAGGGAGTTGATAATCATATTCATTGAGGCTTAAATCCTTATTCATGACAAAAAATAACAAATTCGGAACATGAACAAACAACTGTGTAAAAGCCAAACAAAATTTTTCACCGTTGACCCATTAGAAAATTCTCTATTTTCAATCCGTTCATAACTTATGAGGGCCTAGTTTGTTCCTTATGGAATTTTTCAGGGAATTTTATCAACACTAAATATGCAGATTTGCAAACACCGAAGGAAACAATCTCACGTTATAACATTTATAACACAGAGAAATTGTTCTCTTATATCATTTTGAAATTCAAGAGAATCAAATGAAGTGAAGATAAAGGAACATTATATTCGAAAATGTCTCGAATTCACCCACCAACAAAAATGAATGCATACATACACAAAATAAAACATCAAATGGAATCAAAATATTATGATAATAATGTTTTTGTTTACCTAATAGCTGAGATGTTTTTGGCATGCCAATTATTTAAACATAGATCGTTTTCGTCTTCACTTGTGTAGCTATGAAGAAAGCTATATGAAAATTCGAAAGAAGATCATGACGCAAGTTTGAAAATCCTTCTCCAATGCATCATCATTATTTCCTTCTTTTTTTGGAAATAAAAATAAAATTTTTTGTTCAACCAAAATGACTTGAACCCAAAATTCTGAGTTTTTAGTCAATCGGAAACAACCCCTGCTTAACGACTGAGGGTTTATTTGATGAAGTAATATTATACAAAGCTTCAACACTTACATGTACAAAATGTTCCTCGTATATGATTATTCCCCGTCAGACGCACACAATACAATAATGTACAATGACACAACACCACTATAACACGTTATCAGTAGTAGTTGACCGTCGAAGGCACACAATACGCGGAACGATGAACTAACTTGCTAAGGGACTCCCTATAGTACCACAATCAAAAATTCTAATCTAGTTAACTCCTTTTTTCAAGCGTGCCCCAACGCGTTCAAATTACCGCGCGCTTGAGGAGGGGAAATGACCAACAACCAATCAAATCCACGGAAAAGCGATCTCGCACTTCCGTAACATGAGTTTTATAGAAAAGGATACTGCAACTTGAGGAATATTCTTCAAGTTCCAATATTGGTGGCATGATCTTGGCGTCAGACGGTAGATAACCGACGTTGTGTTTATATTTTACATGAACAATACATATGTTCCCACAATAAGAATTGAGTCACGATGATTCAGAAGCTGAGTGTGAGAACCATACAAAAGAAAGGGGTGGTGGAAAACCCCTTCGATCAATGTTCTTCAAGATTGGGCAATGATCACGCCTATGGCCTTTGCGATATATGGAATATATGTGCAAGAAGATGGCTAGGCCACTGACCTATTCACGAAGGGTGATTCGTTAATGCCTCCCACCATGAAAGGAAATCGAAATGAGTGGGATCATTACTAGTTTCTAATTAGTGGATTACCCCACTGACTGACCAAGATCGGCCAAATTGGGGGTGACCGAGGTTACCACCGTGTGGTGGATGAAAAAAAAACTCAGAGTCAACTTCCATCTTCAACTCCCGAGTTCGGAGGGAAAATTCAGAGTCTTCTTCCATCCGCGATTCTCTTAGTACAAAAGGTCAGAGTTGTATCCGCGATTCTCGAGGAAATTGAAGTGATTATTCATTATTTCAAGAGACTACTATTTTTTTTATATAAAAAGAGAAGACAATTGTGTGTGTATGTGTGGGTGTGGAGACGGACCGTCACGAACAAAATGGAGGCTTTCAAAGCGGCAGCCGAAGTAGAAATCTTGTTTCTATAAATTCAGAAATTTATATTCAAAGTTCAATTTTTTCTCCTATTGTGATTTTTACTTTGCTATTAAACCCTTTCAACTTACATTCCAAATTTTATTCTTATTACCATTCAACTCATAAAAATTCCACCTCCATACAAGAAAGCACTGGTCCCGTGGGCATGAGTCTTAGCCCCAAATCCAGTTTCCTAAGCCTCACGCTACTTGAAGGCATTTGACTCAAAACTCATAAAATTAAAATTTTCAAATCGCAATAAAAAAAACAAATATTCTTGTATGTTCGATCCTGGACGTTACACCATATTTGCAATCTCTTACATCGTTAGCAATCTCTTCAACTCATCTCTGCCGCTGGTCACGCGACATATACGTGGAGCATGCTTCCGGCGCGGGTCAGTATCAAGCGCCGTCCACACCCCGAAAGTTCGCCCGAGCCGAACCGGCTCATCAGATTTCTCTCAATAATCCACCGCACGCATGCGCGCTCCTCATTTCAACTTTCGTAATTTCTGTGTGTGTGTTATGAGTGTGGTTTATTATTCTGCCCTTTCCCATTGCATAATGACAGATCATTAATGACATTGCCAAGTGAGCGATTCTTCTCTTCTATTCTATTGGTTGTGAATGAGTGAGTGAATGCCGCAATTTAATGTTTTACACTGGTGTGATGATCTTATTCTGTCCTCCGCGGATGACCCTGGCGTGCTTTTCAGGCGCTCATCGGTATACGTGGTATACCAGCACGGAGCGCCAATTGCACTCGCTATCATACGCTCTGACCGTATTCTCTGAAATATTTGAGTGATCCAATTGGAAGTTTGATAGTTTTTCATTCCATGCAACACTGATTGATAATCCGTGGTGTTGTCTGTCCATCTGTCTGTCTGTCTGTTTGTTTGTCTTCCTGTTTGTCTGTCTGTCTGTACTTGGGATAACTCTGGACCGAGTGGACCGAATTGGATTACATTTATAGAGGACCTTCTACAAATCCTTCCCCACAGACCATCCTCTTTGAAGCAATCGGACGAGTCCTTCCATTTTTTCTTATTTTTTCCTGAAGAAATAGGTGAACTCGGAGAAAATTTCCCCCGCTGTATACATATATATATACCTCATTCTCTCCGCAGTCTTCGAATATTCGCTATCTTGGATCCCCAGACAGCACGATTAGTTCTCAAACAGTTCTTAGAGGACTCTATTTCAATGCCACGCTTTTTGAGGGAATTCTTTAACAATACGCACAATCATTCATTCGAATCTGTAACGTCCAGGGTCGAACAAACACGAATATTTGTTCAATTTTTTATTGAAATTTGAAAATTTAAATTTTATGAGTTTTCGGTCGAATGCCCAGAGTTGCCAGGTCTAAGAATTCTTCTTCAGATCTGAGGGAAAATATTTGTTTCCAAGATTTTCTAAAGACATCAAGAAATCGGACGGAAATCTAAAGATATTTCCAGAATTCCGAGGAAATTTCAAGAATTTTGCAAGATTCATATTTTTTTCCAACCTAACCATTTTGAAATCCATCTGGACCACGTTCTATCAATCTGCTCTTTTACTCAAATGCATTATCAGATCAACGATTTCATTAGAATCAACCCAGATAGCAATTTAACCTTGTCACAAGCTTGTACGTCCCTTTTCATTGACAAGCATATCGTTATGATCTTTTTCTAAAATTTTCGCTGCTAAGCTTGTTGAAAACAAGTCAATGACAAATGAGTGACAAGCTTGTCACAAGGTTACATGCTATTTGGGGAGGGATAAATGAGTTTCACGAACCATCGCCTTTGTTACCAATTGGAATAATCCGAATGTGCATAGTCCCGAAGAAAAAAAAATATAAGTTTTAATATAAATCCAATAATTGGCCACTTTCATCGTCAAAAATTAATTTTTCACACTGATTATGCGTTAACAAATGATTTTTTATGATGAAAGTGGGCAATTATCGGATTTCTATTGAAATTTATATTTTGTTATTCGGGATTATGGGATTCAGGATTATGATCATTCGGTATTATGTGCATTCGTTATTATGATACTCTACCCAGATTTCTCATTAGTTGATTCAGAAACATTGTTATAGTCAATTGGAATAACGTTGTTAGATCATAACATGGTCGTACCCAGGGAGAGGCAGAGGGGGAAGGTGCCCTCCCCTAGAAGTTGAATTTTGCGTTTTATTTGTATCTTCCCCCTCCCTCTTAATTTCAAATAGCATTATCTGCCCTCCCTTATTCCGAATCCTGGGTACACCCATGATCCGAATCTAGATTTATTCATATTCGGTCGGAAAAAAATCGATTCTTTGATTACTCAGATCTAAAATACGGTATCCTCATGATCAATATATTACTCAGATAGCGGAAGTTGAAAAAATAAGACTTCATTGAATCATTTCGGAATCACCAAGTGATTCCCTGAAATGTCAGCAGAATAATATTTTGAAATCAATAAGAATTCAATAAGATCTAGTTTTTTAAACTTCCGCTTTCTCAGTCAATATTCCGAAAACTAATCGATTGATTGGATGATTTAATTCAAAAGCGGAAACTAATTGGATTAAAATTTTTCCGGGACATTGATATTCTAATAACATTTGGCATAAGTGGGATCGTGATCACGATAAAAAAAGAATGTGCCAGAGTATCAAAAGTTCAATTCCCTGAAGAAACTGGATTGGGCTATGTCACTAATTTCTCATAAATCCTTCAAGACAAGCCAATGAGAATTTGTCTCAAAATCTAACTTTCGGGATATATCCTTCCGGGATGAATTCTTTAAGGATATTATCAAGTCAGGGCATTGAGGCTTGCCCAGGGAAAATATTAGAAAATTGGGAAAGTTATCAGTCATCAGCAAACGAACAAGAGAACAAATGACACCTCACCGTTAAAAATATGGTTTATTAGTATTCAGCATGAAATTTATATGTTTGATCACCTAAAGAATTTTTGAAGATTTTTGGAAGAAAACTGAAGAAATCTGAAGATACTCCAACCCTGAATCTGGAGATTTTTTATTCTCGAAAACTGGCAACTCTGCAAATGCCTCCAAGTAGCGTGAGGCTTCAGAAAACTGGATTTGGGGCTAAAACTTATGCCCACGGGACCAGTGCTTCCTTGTATGGAGTTGAAATTTTATAAGTGGGATGGAAATTATAATAATATTTGAAATGTGAGTTGAAAGGATTTGATAGCAAAGTAAAAATTACAATCGGAGGAAAAATTGAACTTTGAATATAAATTTTGACATTTATAGGAAAAATATTACTACCTTGGCTACCGCTTTGAAAGCCTCTATCTCGCTCGTAACAGTCTGGCTTCACACACTCACACACACACAATTGTCTTTTTTTTTTTATGTAAAAATAATAGTCTTCTTTCTTTCTTTGGAACAATCAATAAACACTGTGATTTCCTCGAGAATCGCGGATAATTACTCTGACTTTTTGTATTATGAGAATCGCGGATGGAAGGGAACTCTGAATTTCTCTTCTCTACTCGAGAGTTGAAGATGGAAGTTGATTCTAAGATTCTTGTCATCCACCTCACGGTGGTAACCTCGGTTCACCCCCAATTTTGCCGATCTTGGTCAGTTAGTGGGATAATCCACTAATTAGAAACTAGTAATGATCCCACTCATTTCGATTTCCTTTCATGGTGGGAGGCATTGACGAATCACCCTTCGTGAATAGGTCAGTGACCCAGCCATCTTCTTGCACATATATTTCATATATCGCAAAGACCATAGGCGGGATCATTGCCCAATCTTGAAGAACATTGATCGAAGGGGTTTTCCACCACCCCTTCCTTTTGTATGATTGTCACACTCAGCTTCTGAATCATCGTGACTCAATTCTTATTGTGAGAATATATGTATTGTTTATATAAAATATAAACATAACGTCCGGTATCTACCGTCCGACGCCAAGATCATGCCACCAATGTTGGAACTTGAGGACTATTCCTCAAGTTTCAGTATATAATAAATCTTCCTATCATCAGAGGAAGTTTGGTCTTTGGTAATCGATGTCCATGGGATCTATGCAGAGTCATATGCTTTGAATAATAGAGAGGTTTTTTTCTCAAAAGGCCCACTGTCTAACCAAGAATCGTACAAAATTCGTTACATAAAAATGTGTTATATCAAATCAGAGTATTCTCCCATACAACCTGAATCTAACTTATGATAATATTAATTCATGAAATCAAAATCATTTAATTATGAAAAATTACACATCACTAAGCTCGAATTCATTCTGTTTCAAACCATGCACTACAATAAAAATAACACTGTACTTGCATACAATGCAACATGCATTTCAATCATTCCTATTCAAATTCAATGATATGGAATTCCCATAAATATTCTTATAACTATTATTATTAATTATTGCTATCCTGTCAAACTGTCAATTGTAATGAATGACATACTCGTATCGTAAAAAGGAGATTTAATTAATTTCAGAACATGCGAGTTGGTTCTAGACTGAAAAATCATGAATTATAATATTGTTATTGATTACAATCAATCAAATATTCCTTCAACATGCTCTCGAACAAAGGTGTCATTTAGACTCGATTCTTTCATCCGATTTAATTAGATTTCCTTCCCTTTTTACAGAGTAACGTGGTAAAACTTATATAAGCCCTTAGAAATATGATGAAATTGCATAAAACAAAAGAAACCTACATGCTATCCATCATTCCAATTCCTCACGATAATTACTATACAGGTGATTACCTCTTACCTCATACAGATATCTGATTATGTCTTGAAAGATTGAAATTTTCATGCGATGATAGAATATTGAAGAGAGATTACCCTGCAAATAAAATCACGTGAAATTGTTGTTGGTTGTAATTAAAAACTAAGAGAAATAACTTTCAATCAGAAGGAAAGTATTAGGAGTACAGGAATCATAAGAGATGACTCGTCAAAGATTTGTCAATGGACCTACACTATTATGATTATGTGCATTCCGTCGACCTATGTTTGAGAGTCATATTGCACTCCAGAGCCGAGATGTATAGGTACGCATTGGTGTGCGTACGTGCGTGTGTGCACACAGCGTACCATTGTTCTGTTCTTCACGGAGTATCGATACAGAGAAGAATGATTTCATCATGCATACTTCTTGCACGTATGACATAGAATTCTTCTTCTCGACTTAACGCATTCCTTATTTCAAGAAGGATAAATCTTTGATGAAAATGTCAATTCTATTAAAATTAAAATGAATATATATATAGATATGAATTGAATGAATATATGAATATTCGTATATATGGGTACTGTGTATATATGAATACATATACACATATATTATATGAATGAATCAAAAATTTATCCGAAGACGTTACAGAATCCAATCATAATTCCAAAAGGATGCCCGTTATGTCAGTGGAAATGAAAACATATAGAAGTTCAGATAGAACACGTAATCTCTCCAAAAGGATTCCTAATGCATTTACATCTGAATTCATGAAGTATAAATAAAAAGATGGAGATCACAGAGTTTCTTTCATTATTTACTATAAGGGATTTTCCACACTCGATACAATCGATTAGTTCTTCCATACATGGAAGGTCGTTTGTGTGAATGCATTTTTACAGTCAATATTCATATATTTTGAGTTAAGGGAGTGCTCTGGTCGATTTTTTCACCAAAAAACTACTGGATCGTTTCAAACATTCTACGTCGAAGATATTCAATCAATTGCATTAAACTTTGGATCAAATGATTCAGAATCAATCAAACAATCCGGGTCTGGTCTGTTTGTTGTTCAACTAACTCGTCATGAATAATCAGAACGGAATTCCGTTATAAACCAATAAGAAACCTCCATTCAGTTTTTTAATATTATAAGAAATGTAATCCATATACAATTGTTTTGAGACCAAAGCCGGCATCTCTCATTTATTCTGGATTTTTCTATCTCAAGGTCGATGTAATCAATCGAATATCGAAGACGTGAAATGGTTGAAACGATCTAGTAGTTTTCTAGTGGAAAAATCGACCAGGGGACACCCTTAATAATTCATTTACTCCATTATCCACGAACAATCCATGAATTTCTACACACTTCTCTTCTTGAGAGTTACATCACTTTGTTGTATACAAAACTTTGACCTGAAACCCATATGATATGTCAGTCATCCCCACATATCATATGTTTTTTACACCGAAATGAATTACTAACTGATTATTACATTGTATAATTCATTGCACTTCATGAGGCACTCTCAAAATCTCGTACACGCACCTATTCAATCAATTTATAAGGGGAACTATACTACTAATTGTATCTTAGACATTACTTTCATTCGAAGACGTTCACAAATTCAGAAAGACTGATTGAATTCTTGTTGGTCGAAGTTCATGGTATTCGTTATAAATTCTTTTCGGGAGAACAGGGCTACATTTCGAAATTTCCATAAAGATTCATATTCACAGTCATAACGGGTAGTCTTTACGAATACTTCATGCATTTTTTATGTGTATTCCAAGAACTTCCACATGTATTCATCAAAAACTCTTCAAGAATTATTTTGATAGTCTATGTGTTCATTTAGAATATTCCATGAATTCATAGAAATGAATTCCGAAGGTATTCTCCACTCTGAATTCTCTGCGAACTCAAAAGGGACTTGTGTGCTGTCTGGGCCGGATCGATGAATTATTATGAAATATGGGTCCTGAGGGTTTTCGAGGGTGACGAATTCGAATCTGACGTCGGAAAACCAATTCAGGATGGCTGATCCGACATGGTGGGCGTGAATTCAGTCAATTTCGCATTTGTGGGCAGATTCACATGAAACATGGGTTCTAGGGGTTTCAAAGGGTTAGGAATTCGAATCTGTCGTCGGGAAACGAATTCCAGATGGCGAATCCAACATGGCGGACGTAAATCTTGCCAATTTTGCATCCATGTACAGATTTATACGAAACATGGGTTCTAGAGGTTTTCGAAGATGCTGACTTCAAATCTGGGGTCGAATCCCGAATTCCTGATAGCGGATCCAGGATGGCGGACGTGAATTCAGTCAACTTCGCATTTTTGGACAGATTTGTATGAAACATGGGTTCCAGGGGTTTTGGAGGGTGAGGAATCCAAATCTGACGTCGAAGAACGAATTCAAGATGGCGAATCCAATATAGCACACGTGAATATAGTGATTCTGGCTCTAATGAACAAAATTGTATTGTTATATGTAACACGGGTTCTAGGGATTTTCCAAGGTGCTGAATCAAATTCTGGGCTCCAATGTTGCAGAAAAATAATGATCCTGATCTTACCGTGTAAGCCTCACTGCATCCGAAGACTGTTCAAGAGCTGGTTAACGTTATGACAACTGCGCACTAGTGAGAATCCAAAAGTGAAGGAAGTAGCTATTGAAAAAAATTAAGCCAGAAAATATTCGGATTCATTCCTAAATGACACCTAAATAACCCTTTGGTACGCTTATTACGCTTGAATTACTTTTAACTTACGTTTTCGTCGCACTTCCAGGCTTTGTTTCTACCCGGACAGTTGAAATTCTACAGGTACATGTTTCTGAATCCTTTGGGGATGGTATAAAGGATGGTAGGCAATAAGTTCCAGACTTTCTGAACACAACATCTACAAAGTTTCTCAATTGAGGGGAAAAGCGATGAGTGCCTTTCCATATATCCCTGAATATCTGAATTGTTCAAAATGCGAGCATATGCGGGCTACGATCCATCCAGAACGAGCGAAGCGAATCTCTAAAGAATGTCGGACTGCTGAGCGAAGCGGAGCAATCAGGGGGCAAAGCCCTCTGGTTAACTATTAGTTTATGTTTCCAAAATCTGTGATATAGCGACTAGGGTCAAGATTGCAACAGATTCTATTTATACAATTTTATTTTCATCTATACATCTTCATTCATACATATCTAATCATTCATCCATCTATTCATTTATTCATCCATGCACTGTTATTTATATACATCTATTCATTTCTTTCTTCATGTATTCATTCAATTATCATAGGAATACATGCCTCCCCGTGGACTTGCCACGAGTAGTACTGAGTTAGAAAATATTCTCAACACTATGAGAACAATATTATTGGGAAACTATTGTATGAATATAAATGAAGACAAAACAAAATTCATGATGTGTACAGCAGCGGAAACAGCTAGAAGAACGAAAATCAAAATAGATACCGAGACAATTGAACAGGTGAAAGAATTCAAATATCTAGGAAGCATAATTACAGAAAACGGCGAAAGCGAAAGAGATATAAGAGCAAGAATAGCACAAGGGAAACAGGCTTTTTACCAAAAGAAACAGTTATTATGCTCAAAAAATATAAGCTTGGAAGTGAGGAAGAAATTCTTGAAAAGTTACGTTTGGAGCACAGCACTATATGGTTGCGAAACTTGGACAATGGGGGAAAATGATCAACGAAGACTTGAAGCTTTTGAAATGTGGTGTTATAGGAGGATGCTCAAAATAAAATGGATAGACAAAGTCAAAAATGAAGAAGTACTCGAGCAGATAAATGAAGAAAGAAATCTTTTGACACACATCGTGAGAAGAAGAAGCAATCTTATAGGACACACAATACGGCATGAGAGTTTATTGAAAGCGATATTGGAAGGGAAAACGAATGGTAAAACTGGTAAAGGTAGACCTAGAGCAAGTTATATGAAGCAAATCGTACAAGACAAGGGATGTAGTAGATATGTAGAAATTAAACGTTTGGCGGATAATAGACAGGGGTGGAGGGTTTCATCAAACCAGTCGTAAGACTGATTACTTCATGATGATGAGGAATACATGATTTCGTCAGGATGTCTCTGGACTGAACAGGATGATAATTCCACGGGGGCACGTGTCAATATACTATTGATTGTATATGTTAGGTTGAAACGATTCGAGGTCTGGTTGCTGCAGGGAGTCTCCTCAAAATGAGACTGAGCAATATGTGAGATGGGTGAGCCGGTTGATGCCACTCATCTTCATCATACCAAGGTTACTACAAGACTGAAGTTATCGAATAGCCCGTTGTGGGTCGGAATATATTTGTAGGGACACCCCCTGAAGCCAGATGATTATTATTATACTATCATCGAATTATAATTGCCTTATTTCGAATTATTTTGTATCCTCTCATGTATTTATTATTGTGAGCCAGCTCTCAGTGCCATATTGTTTTCACCCTCGGGAGTCAAACCCTGGGGAGCATTTTTTGAGAATGAAACTTAATTACTCCCATGGATGAGATTGCGTTCATGCCCTCAAAACGTATATACTGCATGGAGCGGATCGCCTCCTCGGACTCATGCCTAAGATCGGAGTGTATCTACTTTGAGAAAATGATTGCTGCCCCTGCGAGCTGGCTGAGGACAGAGTGCACATACTTCATACAAAAGTTTACCCCGTCGGCCTCATGGCTAAGATTGCTCTTCGGTCTGATGACTAAGATCAGAGTGTATCCACCCTGAAAAAATAATTGCTTCTTCGGCCAGCTGGCTGGGAACAGATTGTATATTCTTTATGCAAAAGATCGCCTCCACGGCCTCATGACTCAGATCGCTCCTTGGCCTGATGACTAAGATCAGAGTGTATATACTCCATGAACGAGATCGCCTTCACGGCCTTATGGCCGAAATCGAAGTATATTTACTCTAAGAAAATGATCGCTTCCCCTGCCAGCTGGCTGAGGACAGAGTGTATATACTTTATACAAAAGATTGGATGGGGGCCAAATTAACGAAAAACCAAATCACCGGAAAGTTGGTTGAAAAGGTTGATTTGTCTTTCCGTTGATTTGGCTCCCATCCGTTGGATGCACGTGCGGTAGGGAATGAACGGCATTTGCCGGAACATCCAGACTTGCAGTGGATTGCAGGAAATCACTAGGAGGGTTGTAGAGATGCTGGGTGTGTGTTGCGAATATTGGATAAAAGTTGGGATGGGTGGGAATATGTCGGACCTCCGCAGGGTTCGAGGATTCCCTGCAGGGTGGACACTGGGATTGTTGGAGGTATTCCGCACGCTGTATGACGCTGGAGAATCGCTGTGGATATCGACAAGATGTCGGTAATCGATCGGAAGATACTGGAAACGATTGGGATTTGTTGGAGAAGTGTCGGCGATCCGCTGTCGTTGCCAAAATGCGTCGGATATTGACGTGATTCGCAGGGTCGACTGGAAGATATTGGGAATCGCTGGAAGTCGAAGGGAATGTTGTCCGAATGCTGGGTGTATGTTGTGAATATTGGATAAATGTTGGGATGGATGGGAATATGTCGGACCTCCGCAGGTTTTGAGGATTCCCTGCAGGGTGAACACTGGGATTGTTAGAGGTATTCCGCACGTTGGATGACGCTGGAAAATCGCTGTGGATATCGACAAGACGTCGGTAATCGACCGGAAGATACTGGAAACGATTGGGATTTATTGGAGAAGTGTCGGCGATCCGCTGTCGTTGCCAAAAATGCGTCGGATATTGACGTGATTCGCAGGGTTGACTGTAAGATACTGGGAATCGCTGGGAGTCGAAGGAAATGTTGTCCGAATGCTGGGTGTGTGTTGCGAATATTGGATAAATGTTGGGATGGATGGGAATATGTCGGACCTCCGCAGGGTTTGAGGGCTTGACGCTGGAAAATCGCTGTGGTTATCGATATGACGTTCGTAATCGACCGGAAGATATTGGAAACGATTGGGATTCCCTTCAATGACAAAAAATAAGTGCATCTACTTTGCGATACATGCATGGTACAATTTTTTTCTCTTCCTAATGAGTTCTGATGAGGATAAATATCTCATGAATTCGTCGGATTTTCACCAATCAATTTCATTCCAGAATCATTCAGAAATCATCCTCATAATCATCACTCTCATCATTCTCCTTGTACCCCCTTATAATAGATGATCACTCATTAGGGAACGTTGCAATTAAGAAACAAAGAAGAACAAGTACAACAAACACGTAGAATTCAAATTTCCCAAGATTGTATAAAGGTCGTAAATGTTCACGGAAGCTTCTGTATTTGAGCCACTATTTCAAGATAAAGAATATGCGGAAATGTAATGTTTACAGTAATTTGTAGGGATAATAATACCGTTCGTTTATCGTGGTTGTCTCCGTCTATTCATATTTTGATTCTTTTCCATCTAAATAATGTCAAATACGGAAGATTCCTTTTTTTGTGAACTGTATTTATAAAAGATTATATACCAGTGCTGGAAATCAATTTATAAAATTCAAGGACTAATATCATCATGTTATAATGCACTCCGAATAGTTCATGAGTTATAAAAGCTTTGAGTTGAATGAATGGAACAAAAAACTTGACAACCATCAAACTTTTCAGAAATCATAACTTCAAATCTTTTATTTCCCGTTCTACAACTCATAAGTTTTTCAATCTATCCATTTATACTTATAATACTTTCAAGATGAAACTAGGATGATAAATGCGTTTCTTCTGTTCAAGTTTTCATGGAGATTGAGACAGAAGACGCATTCTATATATCATATATATATATACATATATATATATACATGTATGTTGTTAGAAAATGAAAAAATTAATACATAAAAATTTAATAAACAAAACCGCGAAGATGATTCGATATTGATCAATACATTCCTGACGAAGGACTCACTTTTCTCCCATAAAACAGAGCAATTGATTGAATTATTTGCGAGATGTTCTTCTACTAACTCTCCCAGGCATTCGGTTTTGAGAATCGAACGACATTGCATTCCCATCTCCCAATGATTTCATGTTTGAATCTCTCGGCGTTGAAAATATGCTGCTTCCGCGAGGTTTCTGTCGTTTAGCGTGAGGAGTCACAGGTAATGACCGTTTTTTCTACATATTGTACAGTTGACACCAGACAATTTGACACTTCTTCTCAACGACTCTCTTCTCTCATTCTTCTCATGGCACCGATTCTCTTCTTTAGTTTTCTCGATGGGGTCTCATTGTTTTCTTTGCCCTCCAAATCTTCATCCCTCATTATCTTCTGTCTTTTCTGAATTTTGGATGTTGATGGATATTGGGATGGGCCTAAAAGACTCGACTTTTTTTTCGAGTCGCTATACCGCGGAAGAGTTGCGATTTGAAATGACAAAAAATATTTAAAAAGAATCAATAAAAAATATCGATGTCTTCCGGTCGCGCAAAGCCCCCAAAGTTCATAAGAATAGGTAAAAATCCACTATTTCACGTGAATTTTCGGAATAAGTAGAGATATTATGATTCGAACGCTATAGCTGTGATTAATCGATGATGAAATCATCGTGAAAAATTGTGGAAAATCACCGAAATCATTCAATGCATTCAGTTTACCCATTAGCATGAAATTCATGCGGAATATTGAGGAAGCAAGTGCGTGCGTGCACTGAAAAAAACAATGTAGCTGAATTAGACTCCGAGTCCATTCTGTAGTTACTGTAACTGTATTATGACCATAAAAATGTGCAATAGATATGACCGAACTCATGTGGATCCCTTAGAGGGAGAAGAAAAATGGAATTAGTATTTCTTTCTTTATTTAATACAATGTATAGAATAAAGAAACCTTTATTAGTCTGAGTGTTTTCTGTTAAAATATTTTATCTTTTTCCTACATGACTCTTTTCATTTCTCTTATTTATTGCCTTCATTCACTCCATTCTAATTGATTGTCTCTGTTCTATGTCTTTATGATTATGAATGTTGCACTTACTCCCACAGTAACCTCAATAAGAACATGACTTCCGCAACTACAAAACTCAAATTCGATTGCATTCTCTTCTCAATGTTTGATCGCCGTGTTTATTAATCTGAAAATTATAAGAAATTCCTGTTTCGTTACTACATAATATAAATATATTACTACGTGAAAAAATTGAGAATATTGACCCAGCTCAGGTTGAGGATGGTAAAATACGATTAACCCCTGAGCGCCACAAATGTACAAACGCCCTTGCTCCTGCCTTCTTTTGTTATCATTATGCCATTTTTGCCGAAGGTCTCATGCGTTCACACCCGAGTAAAAATGAAAACTCCTGCAACACGTCTGCACTAGTCCCGCACTTATATTCACGCCCGTAACACTCCCGCAACAGATCCAAAAATTCGTAAGATTCTTGGTTCAAAATCAAAGCGCCCATAACATACCCGCACCAGACCTGTACGCATATATATGTCCGCACCACGCACGCAACAGGTATGTACATTTTTCCTGTTCTGAAACTATATAGACGTGGTGCAAGCATATCGCAAGAGGCTTTTTTCTCATCTCCATTAAATCAGTACAATTTTTCTGAATCTCTAATAATTTTGCAATTAGTGAAATTTCAGAATGAAAATAAAGCGAAATAAAAACTTTCTAAGGCTCAAACGTGAAAGTTGTAAGAGAAATCTTCCTCATACAAAAATTCGGGGTGTTACTGCTTTCGAACGCGTGCATATTCAAAGGAACCCAACACGCAGAGAAAAATTCTTGCTGAAAAAGCGATTCCGAGAAATCTACTTTGCCAAATCAGCAAGACGGTTGCTGTTACAGCAAAAATTCTGCTATTTTAGCAAGATATTTGCTAATTCAGCGAAATTTCCTAGCTGTCTGTATATCTACAATTCTGGATTGCTGAATGGCAAACGCTTGTTAAAAGAGCAAGATTTTTGCTGTGATAGCAAATTATTTGCTAATTCAGCAACAAGTTTTGCCATATCAGCAAAGCAAATCTTCGAGGTTTGCTGTTTCAGCAACTTTTTTTCTCTGAGTGAAACAACGCCGTGTGTATGACACAAATTATTTTTCCCAAAATTTATATTGGTTTTCCTCTTACATCCATTACGCGAAGAGTAGGAGTTGTAATTTGGTATGAAACATTCCGACAAACTTTGAACGTGAGGACCCAGTCATTGCATGGTGTTATAGTGTATGAAACAATGAAATCATAATATCGCTGTATACATACCTTCCTCAATCAATGAAGATGGTATGTATAGAGTGATATTTTGATTTTATTGCTTTATTTTCGAATAATTTGTCAGAAAAGATTTGGCTCGGGTTGCATCGTCGGGATTGCTGAGTATCGCCTTAAGGGCTTTCGAACGTGATAGAACTATGAATATGTAGGTACACAAATACAGAATGTAGGTATAGTCTAAGCGAGAAGAACTTTGCGCCAAACGTTTGTGTGAAATAGAAATTGATGTGAAATTTGAAAAATATTTTACCATAGTGCTTACCCGGGATTGCGCCGTGAACATAAATCTAGCAGTAGAATCACTCTCCATTCCCTATATTAAAATTCGTGAATACGCGAGATGATTTGACATTTCGTCGTCGCCATGTTGATTTTGAAAATATCTTGAGATGCGACTGGCAGCTGCGTTTCAAAGTAACCATTTTATTATTTTTTATTATATTCAAAATTTCAAGGTTTTCGGAATAATCAATCGATTGATGGAATTTTTCAATATTGCACGTGATTCATCGTAATAGAACTTATATGTATATACAAATGAAACTATTCCGCATGGAAACATTACATTACACTTCCCATGAACCCTTCATAAATGTGATTGAATTGAGAACGATTAGTTTGGTTATCATCCCGCATAAAATTTGATCGACAAAATTTTTATTCATTTATAAAAAAAGAGGACCATTTATTTAGAGAAAGAACGATCTTTGATTATGATGAACGAATTGTACGTGTAACGGTCAATTACCGATACATCGTTTTCTCCACATTATTCTACATACGGTGAGGTAAAATATTGATTTCATACACACATGCATAGTCCACGGGAAATGCAACCCAATTTTTACACTGGAATATTTGTTTATGCGGAATAAAATCAACGATATACATTATCACTTTCACAGCACATTATGGGGTGGAATTGTAGAAAATTCACGATTGAAAAAAATTTTTTTTGTTATCCTGAACATGGTTATAAAAAAAATACTTACTCCAAAACGTCGCTTTTAACTGCATTTCGCGATATTCTCAAAAGCAACACGGCGACGGCGTACTGTCAAATCGTCTCACGTATTTACGAAGTTTTTACAGGAAATAGAGGTAAAGCCCACACTGAGAGACATTCATTATCAAAAAATACTGATTTTCCCATTAGTCGGGGGATATACTTGACATAACGATTTTATATACCTGGCTTGAGATCACAAATTGATGAGAAAAAACAGTAATTTTTCATGCTCCGAAGTTTGAAAATTAAAACCAGAGAGAAATGAGAATTCATGTTGAAAAACAGTAATCTTTTATCATACAAGTTGTAAACGAAAATTCTTAATTGATGACACTGATATGAATTGAAAACCATCCCATTTCCAAGATTGTTGCGTGGCTTCGGGGAAATAAGCCAGGTTTGTGATCACGAACAATGATGTTCGATGCCGGTGAGGATAACATTTTTTTTTCGATTAAAATAACGCTATAAAAAATTACTGAGATTCCCCATCAATTTGTAATCACATGTCAAGTATATCCCTCGTCTACTGACAAAAACCAGTAAGTTTTAATGATGAATTCTTCTCAGTGCAGGTAAACACTGGGCAATCCCAGGTAAGCACAGTGGTATAATATTTTTTCGTATCAATTACTATTCCGCAAAAACGTTTGGCGCAAAATAGCAACTGAGATAAAATTTGAAAAATATTACACCATAGTGCCTGGGAGTACGCCTTGAATATGAATCCAGCGGTGGAATCCAAGGGCGTATCCAGGGGAGGGGTCCAAGCGGTCCGGACCCTCCCCCCCCAAATCCAACATTTTTTCGTTTTTTATATATCTATATATTTCGTATATATAGATATGCATCCCCAACATAGGCCCCTTCCAAAAAAAAATTCTGGATACGCCCTTGGTGGAATCATTCTGGATTCATATATATATAAAGAAAAATTCGTACATACGTCAGACGATTTGACATTTCGTCACCGCCATGTTAAATTTGGAAATATCGTGAAATAAAGTTGGAGGTTGCGTTTTGGAGAAACCTAAACATTCTTTCTATGGTCAGAATATCAAAGTTTTTTTCCATGATTATAAAGCTCTCCAAAAGTTCACACTGTAAAACAAAATATGTTGTAAAAGTGTTGTAACGTATACAATTGACATGACTTATCATAAAATACATTTCAGTATCAAAATTATGTCATATTTCTCGTGAACTATACTTTTTTGAATGACATAAAATTTTAACATAAACCCTAGTAAAAATGAATTATATAAGAACATACATAAAGCATATAGAAACCATACATGATCATACAGGGCGTCCCATTTGAAACAGGACAGCTGAATAACTCTTCAGGGAATGGGGGGGGAAAAAAATTGTTCAGATAAAAGTTCTAGGGTTCGAAGTGGGCCATAAGATGGTGACCTTGGATTTGACCTTGAGGTCAATTTTGAGCATAATTGATGGTCAAAGTATGTTTTTTCAAACGGAAAACCCTACGTTCGACCTCAAAAATAGAAAGAGCGGAAAATTTTACGTCCGAATATGTTAACATATCAGATCATTTAGAGGTCATTTGAAGGTAAAAAAACCATTTTCTATGGATTTTCACGGAAAAGCCTCAAACGAGTTGTTTCTCTGACCAAAGTTATTAAAGTTAAAGTGAAACCCCACGTTTCGACCTTGAATTGAAAGTAAACAGAACTAACCTTTAGAGTTTATTCTTCATATCAGTACGAAAATGATCATTAAGAAGTTTTCATCGTTTACGGTGTAAGTGCGGGTTCAAAACGGTTTATTCACCTAACGAATGTGTTGATATTTTAATGATCTTGGGTGAGTGTCGCGGAGTGTATCAAAGAGCGTCACGATTGTACAGAGAGCGGTTTGGAGATCGGCAGCATCATCCTTCTCCAGAAGTCATTCGCCAAGTTGAGAGAAATTGTCGACAAGGAAGGATTGGTCAACGCCGAAACAGTCAAGGTTTCAACTTTAACGACCCTCGATGCGTTGCTGTTTTAGCAATAATACACATGAATCCTCATGTTAGTTTACGTGATATTGAACGCGATTTGGGTATTCCACGCAGTACGGCACACAGAATTCTACAAGCTGCTCAATATCATCCGTACCACATCACACTGACCCAAGAATTATCTCAACAAGATATGCAGAATCGGGTTAACTTTTGCCATTGGGCTTCACATAGGTTGAACGAAGCGCCCGATTTCTTTCGATATGTTCTTTTCAGTGATGAATCAACGTTTCAAAGTACTCGCTTGTTAAATCGTCACAATAGCCACTATTGGTCAGCGCAAAACCCGCACTGGACTCAACAAGTTGATCATCAGCATCGGTGGAGTATAAATGTTTGGTGTGGAATTCTAGACAATCAAGTTATTGGGCCGTATTTTTTTGATGGAACTGTTAACGGTCCTAATTATCTACAGTTTCTACAGAATGAATTACCAGTTCTCATGGAAGATGTAACATTAGCAACTAGGCAGAGGATGTGGTATCAGCAAGACGGTGCACCACCACACTTTGCTCGATGTGTGAGGGATTATCTAAATATCCTTTTCCCCAATCGTTGGATTGGTCGAGGTGGATTTGTACTGTGGCCGGCAAGATCTCCTGATCTCACCCTTCTAGATTTTTATTTGTGTGGTTACGTAAAAAATGTCGTTTATACCAACCGACCAACAACACCTGTGAATCTACAACAACGCATCAGATACGCAATTGCGAATATTCGTGCAGAAGTTTTTCAGTCTGTTCTTGGAAACTTTCGACGCCGGCTGGAGTTATGTATTGAAGTAAATGGCGGTCAATTCGAACATCTCCTGCAATAAGTGTGTCTTACCCGTCAACGGATTTGTACCATCTGTAATTATAAAACGACGAACTGGAAAAATAAATAATTTTTTAATTATTGTTTCAAATTTGGCATTCATTATCGTTCTCAAGGTCGAATTCAAGGTGGAAACGTGGGGTTTCACTTTAACTTTGATAACTTTGGTCAGAGAAACAACTCGTTTGAGGCTTTTCCGTGGAAATCTATAGAAAATGGTTTTTTGACCTCCAAATGACCTCTAAATGACCTGATATGTTAACATATTCGGACGTAAAATTTTCCGCTTTTTCCATTTTTGAGGTCGAACGTAGGGTTTTCCATTTGAAAAAAAATACTTTGACCATCAATTATGCTCAAAATTGACCTCAAGGTCAAATTCAAGGTCACCATCTTATGGCCCCCTTCGAACCCTACAACTTTTATCTGAACAATTTTTTTCCCCCTCCATTCCCTGAAGAGTTATTCAGCTGTCCTGTTTCAAATGGGACGCCCTGTATATGACCATATATAATCCATAAGCAATCCATATTGAATCCGTATATCATCATATAGGGCCCATACAGAATCCATATATGACCTTTCGATGCAAGACTTTCCCATACATGTGAAACAATTCTGTCACATATGAAATATTTTTCGTATATGGATTTTATATGGATTATATATGAGTCATATGTGGTCATATATGGATCACAGATGGATTACATATGGATTGTATATGATTCTATGCATTTTCATATATGAATCATACATGAATTTTATGTATGGTATTTATGTATGGATTATGTATGGGTCATATATGTTCGTTTTTTACTAGGGAACGTACGTAGAATTATAATCAAAACGATGTATCGGTAATTGACCGTTACACACGTACAATTCGTTCATCATAATCAAAGATCGTTCTTTCTCTAAATAAATGATCCTCTTTTTTTATAAATGAATAAAAATTTTGTCGATCAAATCTTATGCGGGATAATAACCAAACTAATCGATCTCAATTCAATCACATTTATGAAGGGTTCATGGGAAGTGTAATGTAATTTTTCCATGCGGAATAGTTTCATTTGTATATACATATAAGTTCTATTACGATAAATCACGTGCAATATTGAAGAATTCCATCAATCCATTGATTATTTCGAAAACCTTGAAATTTTTAATATAATAAAAAATAATCAAATGTTTACTTTGAAACGCAGCTGCCACTTCCATCTTAAGATATTTTCAATATCATCATGGTGACGACGAAATGTCAAATCGTCTCGCGTATTCACGAATTTTTTACAGAGAATGGAAAGTGATTTCACCGCTACATTTATATTCATGGCGCAATCCCAAATAAGCACTATGGTGAAATATTTTTTAAATTTCACATCAATTGCTTTTTTGCACAAAAGTTGGGAGCAAAGTTTCCCCCGCTTCAACTATATCTATGTGCTATATGTGTGTACCTACACATTCACAGTTCTACTGTGCTCGAGGGCCCTTAAGCACGCATTGCAACAGTAATTTCGACATTTACGGGTCTGGTGCGGACCTGGTACAGCTCTATTGCATGCATGTTCTGGGCTTGGTGCGGTCTTGGTGCGAACACGTTCCGGGATTTATCATCCATCGTCATTCACTGTGTGCGGGTTTAGTGCAGCTATGGTGCAATCGTGTTGCGGGTGTACGGTTCGCCAAACGGCCTTGGTGCAAACGTGGTGCGGGCGTAATCATTTTTGTGTGCAGGAGTGTTGCAGATGTGGTGCAGGCATATACCGTACTGTTATGGGCGTGGTGCGGGTGTTTACAGTATTATTGCGGGTTCAGTACAGATGCACCCGCAACACATCCGTAACGGTACCGTATGTTTTCATTTCAGCGATTTAAAAATTTTAACTCGGGCATCTTCATGTTATTTTAAATTTAGTGTTGTGCAGTGTTGTGTTGTGAAGTTTTTGAGATAAATAATGGCAGCCTCAAAGAAAACGATCACAAGAAATGTCTTTGAGTGCCCTATATTTGGTAAACCCAGAGATTTTGTGCGAAATATACTTCCCACGCATGAAGACGTGATTCGGTGCTGTTTCCAAGAACAGTATAATTTATCTGTAAAGGTTAATAACAAAATCCATAGATGCTTTCTCAAACAAACTTTTTATTTTATCAGCTACTTTATGAGCCACGTTTGAAAAACTGACACTTTTGTTATTAACCTTTACAGATAAACTATACTGTTCTTGGAAACAGCACCGAATCACGTCTTCATGCGTGGGAAGTATATTTTGCACAAAATCTCTGGGTTTACCAAATATAGGGCACTCAAAGACATTTCTTGTGATCATTTTCATTGAGGCTGCCATCATGTATCTCAAAACTTCACAACACAACACTGCACAACACTGAATTTAAAATAACATGAAGATGTGAACGCATGAGACCTTCGGCAAAAATGGCATAATGATAACAAAAGAAGGCAGGAGCAAGGGCGTTTGTACATTTGTGGCGCCCAGGGGTTAATCGTATTTTACCATCCTCAACCTGAGCTGGGTCAATATTCTCAATTTTTTCACGTAGTAATATATTTATATTATGTAGTAACGAAACAGGAATTTCTTATAATTTTCAGATTAATAAACACGGCAATCACACATTGAGAAGAGAATGCAATCGAATTTGAGTTTTGTAGTTGCGGAAGTCATGTTCTTATTGAGGTTACTGTGGGAGTAAGTGCAACATTCATAATCATAAAGACATAGAACAGAGACAATCAATTAGAATGGAGTGAATGAAGGCAATAAATAAGAGGAATGAAAAGAGTCATGTAGGAAAAAGATAAAATATTTCAACAGAAAACACTCAGACTAATAAAGGTTTCTTTATTCTATACATTGTATTAAATAAAGAAAGAAATACTAATTCCATTTTTCTTCTCCCTCTAAGGGATCCATATGAGTTCGGTCATATCTATTGCACATTTTTATGGTCATAATACAGTTACAGTAACTACAGAATGGACTCGGACTCAAATTCAGCTGCATTGTTTTTTTCAGTGCACGCACGCACTTGCTTCCTCAATATTCCGCATGAATTTCAAGCTAATGGGTAAACTGAATGCATTGAATGATTTCGGTGATTTTCCACAATTGTTCACGATGATTTCATCATTGATTAATTACAGCTATAGCGTTCGAATCATAATATCTCTACTTATTCCGAAAATTCACGTGAAATAGTGGATTTTTACCTATTCTTATGAACTTTGGGGGCTTTGCGCGACCGGAAGACATCGATATTTTTTATTGATTTTTTTAAAACACTTTTTGTCATTCCAAATCGCAACTTTTCCGCGGTATAGTGACTCGAGAAAAAAAACTTGGGTTTTTTCGGCCCACCCTAATGGACATATCTTTTATTTGATCTGGTGATATTTTTTTTCGATTCTTCAATATCTTGATTTTTTGGAGTCCACTCGTGGTTTGTGTGGTTATGAAGATCAGTCAGAAATGCAACGTGCCAGAAGTGTATTTGGACGATTCGATATGTTACGTAAATTCCAATCAAACACATGGTGCAGTATAGTAAAAAAGGTTGATGGATCCTTCGTGAAACTCCCAAAATCCACCTCAAAGTCAAAAGTGAATTCAGGTGATCATGTTAACACGAACGAAGAGGTTTCCATCGATGACGAAATGCAAGAAAACCAAAATCTGACAGCCCCAGCTCTATCGATTAAAGTAGAAGACAATTTATGTATTAAAATTCTTCGCAATAGGACTGTAATGACGCCTTCTCCTTCTTTATCGGGTAATTGTAGGAAAATTATGAATATTTTGTTGACACCTCAGTCCTCGTCATGAGTTCGCAAAGCTTCTAAAATACCTGGATTTACACCCAACCGAAAAGAAGAACCACAGGCAGCTTCGGCATTGGAGGAATTTCCATCTGATTTGCGGAAAAAGAATATCTTGGAAAATTCAACGAAAAGTTTAGAAAACTTACAACATCCACGATACAATATATTACAATCAAGTTGTCAATTGCCTTTAATCGCAGTTCTATTGTTCACTGGTGTAAAGAAACTCTTATGAAATCAAGTATCAAAAATGCTCTGAAAATAAACAAAATTGTTTTTTGTTCAATGAATCTAGAGGCAGTTCTACTGATCAGTGCTACCAATCTCATCATCTCCATTGTCGCTTCTTATTTCCGTTTCATCAATGTCGATGTCCTCATCCTTCTCTCTGTCGGTATTCGATCCTTCATCAATGCTCCCTTCTTTGGGCTCTTCGCCTCCATCTTCATGTCCTGACTTGATGTCACAATTCAATTTTCCTAACTTTTCATCAATAATCTGATTTGCATTTGATGTAGTCTCATTCGAACTATCAGGATTTTTCGTGTTCTCATCGTTGCCGAACTCATTCTCATTCTTCTCTTTTCCATGTTGCTGGTAACCTGTCACAATCTGTGAGTCCTCATCAGGATCATCCATCTGTTCGATTATTTTGGGGTTTGTACCTTCACTATTTTTTTCAGAGTCAGGTTTGTAACCATCCGTTTTTGATTTTTTATATTTTTCCTCCATTTCTTTCGAGGATTTTTCATCTGATGATAGTTTTCTTTTATCGGTATTTGATCTAGGCCCCCTTATATTTCTTCTTTTCTCGGATGTGAAGGAACTCAAGAATCGTTTAACTCTTCTTTTGTTAATCTCCTCCTCAGTTTCCCAATGCATTTGCTTCAAAAGATCTGCAACATACATGACAAGAGATCAGACATTTTTCTTCAAATTCCTCACCTATTTGATTAAGGGGTTACGCTACCTTCAAAGGCAAAAACAAAGCATATTTTCTCGTTTTTTTTTCTTATTACAAATTATGATTCAATAAAATCTTTTTGGCACATGAATATTTATGTTTGGAACTACTCTTATTTAATCATTACTCGACAGTATTGAGAATAATTGTGGAAAATTTGGTGGGGATCGGATAGTTGGTTTTTGAGAAATAGTAACTACCGTCCTCAAAAAAGTCATTCCGAGAAAAACGCGTTCAAAGCTTCAAGTAATAATCACGAAGTACAAACGTTTGGCTTCAAAAAAAATTTGTTAATCAATACATATATATTCTTCAAGAGTCGCGGAAACAAAACAAACAATGAGGACGTAGAAAGTTTCATAAAAGTAGACAATATAGCAATACCGACGCAGATACTGTATATATCCACAGCAACAATCTCTACTCCCGAAGGGAACATGAAGCTCCGACAAATGTTCAGAATAGATCATGATAGATCAGACTGAAGCTCCGTTGGAGCTCAAGTTTAGATTCGTAAACGTTCGACGAAGGTCCGATGAACGTTGAAATGTCCACTTGAAAATAGTTTGAATGAACGTTCATAAAACGTTCATCGAACGTTTGCTAAAGGTTCGTTCGAGTTGCAATTTTTCGATCAAAGTTTTTTTCAAAGTATATTTTTCCACGAAAAAATGAAAGATTGAGGTATTTCTAACTATAATTGTAATTCCGTCTGAAACATAAAAAACCGAAGGTTGAATGAATCTTCGTAGAATCTTTAATAAACGTTCTATGAACCTTCATTTAAGCTATTTTCAAGCGGACATTTCAACGTTCATCGGACCTTCGTCGAACGTTTCCGAATCTAAACTTGAGCTCCAACGGAGCTTCAGTCTGATCTATCATGATCTATTCTGAACGTTCGTCGGAGCTTCATGTTCCCTTCGGGCTGTTTTCGTTTGATATATTCTAGAGTTTTTGTCGGATCGACTTGAAATTTTTGGAATACATTCTTGAAGAGTTGAACGATCAAATGGAGAAATTCTTCAAAAATCGATTTTCTGAAAGTCTGAAGGTAGCGTAACTCTTTAAACGTTCAGACTAATGATAGTGAAAAACCACCCGTTTCTAAAATTCAGTGCAAAACAATTTAACTTCGATTGAATCAATCAAGGCCCAAAAAATCGAAGGTCGACTAGTTGTTTCAGAATTTAGCTCGAAAATATTTACAGATGCCTCAATTAATTTGTAATTGATTTCAATGCTACTGGAAAATCATACACATTGTGCGGGCAAATTTTTCCAGATAAAAATCTCTTGTTCAGCTTCTTAATACTCACTTGTCAAAGCAGTGATGTGGGTGTCTTTGATTTTCTTCATCACAGATTTGTCTTCTTTACTATGCCCTGTCAAACTGAATATCATTTGGCCAAAAGGACAAGGAAAGAGCAGCGGCCCGTTGATAAAAACTGGTTTCATCTTCTGCTGCATAGTAATCTTCTGTTTTGATTGTTTTCCCTAATCCAACGTAAACCTGTATCACACGAATACATAATTCGTTGCTTAATTTCAAATCATATTAGTCACATGATTATATGTATCATTGCTGTAACGACAAATTGTTCGTCCTTTTTCACATGTCGATTGAAAAAAGAAGTAGACTCTGTGGCTATGGCGCTGATTTGTATTGGAAATATGATACAATCAATACCTTTGTGCGTTTCAACGTGTTCCAAGTTGCCAAAACCTGCTTCAAATGTTTTTGATTCGCTCTTCTACTTATAAAAATGAATCGATTGGTTTGCTGCAACTTGGGACAGCTTAGAACACGTTAGAACGAACACAGCTAATGATAATTTAGTCACCAAACTGTATTATAGGTGATACAGGATAGAAAAAATCACGAAGAACTGGACATTTTATTCACACAAGTATACTTGAAGAATTCATGAAATACCAAGAAATTTTCCACAGTTTATTCCACACAGCACAAAAGTCCAGAGACTATTCTTGAGAACTCATGATGAATTCTTCAAACCCCAATTGAACTTTCTATGAACTCTTCCTGAACTAGTGTGCTGTATGGGTATGATTCATCACGATACAGGCCTCATTGTACAAAATTTGAATTCATATCAGTGAATCGTATTTAATCCGTTCAAATTACGTAATTTGTCCTGCTTCTTTTCTTATTTCTTATTTACAGAAGTGAAAATCATTTCAGTTGACAAACTTACCGTTTTATCCGGAATCTCGAAATCTGAGAATTTCTCTTCTAAGGTCATTCCTTCAACTTGAGAGGTTAATCGGTTGTTTTTTTGATCTATGAGCAATGACATTTGGATCTGGAACATGAAAATTTATGTAACTTCCACCATCTACTTGCATGCATTTTCAATTTACATTAAACTCTCTATATGGTATCTCAGAATTTGCAGAACGGATTTCACAGGTGTATTCCGTAGCTAAGATGCAAAATACTTTTCTATTCATCACGATTTTATTTGAATCTCAATTCCTGAGATATGAGCGTTTTCAAAACTTTTTTTTCAATTACAAATTACTCAAAAGCAGAATGTCTTACATAGTTAAGCTTCAGATCATCTGCCAAATTGATAAACGGCGGCTTTCTAGGAAAACATTGAACTACTATTCTATCATTGTTTGTTTCGGAGCTATCATAATTTATAGTTGCTGAATTCTGATGGGGAAGAAGCTCAAAATTTCGAATCGCTATAACTCCGGAACAAACGAAGATTGAGTAGTCCAATTTTTCTCCAGAGATCTGGCGTTTACAAATTTAGCAAATGGTTTTAAGGTCAACTGTGTAAGACATACAGCTTTTGAGTGATTTGAAACGATTCTTTCCTGAACGATTTTTGAAGGAATCGATTTTTGGTTTGCGAATCTGAATCGATTCAAGACTTGAATTTTTTTCCTCGTGAATCGCACACTTCTATTTCTTTTTGGATTTCAACTATCCTGAACTCAATAGCCAATAAGGAAAACACTACCCAAATAACACAGAATATTCTGAGAATATTCTCAAAAGATCCTTACAATGTACTACATCAAATATTTTCACAAAGGGCATAGAAGATTCGTAAATGTCCCTAGAATATTTTCAGAATATTTGAATAAGACTGTTTCAAATATTCTAGGAACATCCGTATTATACGCGTAAAAAGTTTGTAGGGAGATTGATGAGCATCGCATGTGCGAATATCCTGATGACATGAATCCAGTAATGGCGGATAATGTTATTGACAAGCAACAGACCCAATGACAATATATTATCTCAATTTGTATTTACAGATCAATAAATTTATGAATGTGAATTACGATATTCCAAATGTTTTCTGCAAGTATCATGTGTGAAAATTATCAATGAAAAGTGCGATGAAATAGTAAGAAATACCGTACATATTATGATTGTCCATTGCGATCATGAACATCTTATTCGTCCACGTGAATCCATAATATTGCTAAGAATTCCTGATTCCAAGTGTCTAATAATGAAGAAAATTGGTCGTGAATTAGTTTTTGATTACATGCATAAGTTATTTTGATGGGAATTTCTATTTTAACAAAATTTTCTTTAGCATCCTCACAATGTCCGTGGTATCATATTCTCAGAATATTTGAAATAATCTCATTCAAATATTCTCAGAATATCCGTAGAATATATACGCATGTAATAAGAATCTCCCTAGAATATTTTGAATGTCCTCAACGTATATTCCTAGAACGTACTCAGAATGTGCGTGTGCTACTTGGGTACCGAAAGCACATCTTATTCCTTATTACTTGCTTTTTCTGTACACGATTCAAGAGGGTTTTTTCCCCCAGGGATCTTCTAAATGCACAACATTCTGAGTATATGTACAGTAGGGTGGCGCAAAAAAACCGACTTTTTTTTGTTTTCGTTTCTCGTATGAAAACATGTTAATTTTTCATGTTTCAAGAACCCTCTCCAAAGATTACCTTGAAAAAAATTTTTTAGGGGTCGCTCAAGATTTTTTTAAATTCCAAAAATAGCCAAAATTCATTTTTTTTATTTTCAAAATCTTTTTCTCGTTGAGTTCAAATTAGTACCTGAAAAAATATTGATTTCCTGAAAGTCTCAGCTTTCAGCGCAAAATATTTGTTTTCAAAGGTCGCTCAGAATTCATGAACATTTTTAAATTCATTGCTTTTGATGTTTTCGAACTTCTAAAAGTTCATATTAACCCAAGTAGCATTCGAACGTTATATATGTACTATGAACGTTCATAGTATATCTAGATATACTATGTACATGCATAGTACGTGCATAGTATAACATTCTGTTATTACTAGGAAACATTTACTATGTACTATCATTCTGAATGAGCAACCCAATCAGATGCATCAGATTACACCAGAAGATGAAGCAAGAATTTTATACACACGGAAAAAAACGCAGCTCGAAGAGATAGTGATCTTTCAATAAAAATCTAAGAATTTTTCTTGAAATCTAAGAATTTTTCTTAAAATTGAGGAATTTTTCTTAAGTAGCGTGGTAAAGATAAAATGATTCAGATTCCCGTAGAATTTACTTGAAAATCAATGAAGAATTACTAATGCTCAACAAAAAATAAAGAAGAATATAAATTTTCCAAAAGTCGCGCATTAAATTTTTAGGTACTAAATTTCAACTCTACGAGGAAAAATATTAAAAAATAAAAAAAAATGAATTTTGGCTATTTTTGGAATTATAAAAAATCTTGAGCGACCCCTAAAAAATTTTGTTTCGAGGTAAACTTTGGAGAGGGTTCTTAAAACATGAAAAACTAACATGTTTTCATACGAGAAACGAAAACGAAAAAAAGTCGGTTTTTTGCGCCACCCTAATGTACAGGAAGGATTTTGAATATAGATTCACTCAAAAAGAGGGCGAAAAGTGAAGACAACAGTACCAATCGAGCCGAGAATTTGTTCCAGAAGAAGATTTTGTTTCTTAAACTGTTTCAACATATCCTGCCGCATGTTTTGCACTTCTGACTCCAAGGTTGAGCCTTGACATGAGCAGCTTGCAGTTCCCTGAAATTCAACATACTTAACGTTACTGGTAAAAATATTGATTATTTTCATACTTTTACGCGTGCATAATTATTGTACAGTCATAATATTTTGTTGGTTTTGATAACAGAAACGAGGTTTCAGGTGCATTATTGGAAGACCAACAGGAAAATCACTAACCGCAATACTTGAGAATGTGATCATGAACATGGAATACAAATGTTTTCACACATACTGAAAGGAATCTATTGGTAGAAATTACTGTTTTCTAATTTGTAACCCGAGAATATCCTTGGTATGCCCAACCTACGTGATAGATTAATGAGAAAAACCAGTATATTTTCACAATCTTATATACATTGTTATGCTGCAAAAAATTCAAAGGCTCAGCTTTTCAAAAATGCCGTGTGCAGCACTCTCACAAATTCATGTGTCTGCCCGAGAAAGAATGAATTAGATCTAATTAGATCTAATTAGATCTCTTTAGATAAAAAAAAATGGAATTCAGTAGATCTATTTAGATCTGAATGATGCATCTGTTTGAATCACTGTAGATCTACTTAGATCTTAGTAGATCTTTGTAGATCTAAATTCAAACAGTTCTAGATTGACTCAGATCAATTGAGATCTGAGGAGATCTAAGCAGATCTATTTAGATCTACAGAAATCTAAATACAAAAAGAGCTGTGAAATGTGCTTAGATCTGCGTAGATCTATCTATATCTATTCAGATCCAAGGAGATCTGTGTCATCCCATTTTTTTTATCTAAAGAGATATCATTTGATCTAATGAGATCTAATTAGATCTTTTTAGATCTCCTTCATTTTTTCTCGGGTGGTCTTTCACTTTGGGTGGATAAATTCCCCAAGATGGGATCCAGTGAACATTCTTCCCCTCAACATTTCAAACATTCCTCATGTTCTCAAAATGTTAGCAGAAAGTTTTCTCCCTGGTGAAAATCGAAATTCTAGGAAGCGGGAATTGGAACAAATGAAGAGTGGAAATGATTCAATTCTCTCTCAAATGGCGCTTGGATGACTGTTCGGTAACGCTTCCAGGCCGCTCCGTACGCTTCATTTTCACCAGGGCTGATGCATCGATTTCATAAATCTTTTACATGACTTCCTCATGAGAACCCTAAGTTATCAGAACAGTACTCAGTCTCAGTGCTCTGAGTTTACTTTCTGATGACTTGAAGTTCTCATGAAAAAGCCATCTAAAAACTTCCCGAAATCAAAGCATTAGAGAACTTTCTGCCAACATTTGAAGAACATGATAAATGTTTGAAATGTTGAGGAGAAAAACGTTCACTGGGGACAACAGTACGTGAAACAACTGATCACCCAAGCGCTTAAGGCTGCTGTTTCCCTATTCTGAGGTGTCTATCCACCCAAGGTGAGAGGACAGATACACCAACTTGTGAGAGCGTTGTACACGAATTTTTTGGAAAGCTTATCTTTCCAATTTTTTTCTAATGTACTTCAGCACAAGGCTCATTTCCAAGACGGATATTCCTGAAAGCAATAACGGAAAATTATTGTAAACTCATTCAGAACATCATGTGAGGAAGCCATGTGTTATAATTCTGTTATTTATGGAAGTGATTGCAGATTACGAAATGTAAATGAAAGGAAAGCATATGGCCGGTATATCGAGTGTAGTGAATTATCTGTGAACCAATTGGAAAACTGAAAGGAAATTTCCTAATTTTTGATTGGTCAAAGATGACCCACCCCATGGAGTGCACTCTACCACCTCGGTGTTGGAAGCACCCAAAATGAGTTTTATATTATAGATCACTAGACTTGAGAACAGTTTCCTCCATATGGATCGTATCCGTTCATTCATTTTCTGGTTGAAAAAAGTCACACACAAATAAAAATTTTTTGAGAATCTTTACGTAAAATAACAATCGCTAAGGCGTGATCAAGAAATGCCACCCTCAAGATCTGCTTTCTGATGGGCCTAATCAATTAAAGCACAATTCTAAAAGTAACAAGTGAATTTTACTCTTGCAAAGATAACCTCCGTTGGTTGGAGCCATAAAGAGGTTGACCTTGAGGGTGTGAGTTTCCGTTTCAATCATTTCTACCCCTTCCACCGTTATGTTTCCTCCTGATACTCCTTGTACTCAAGCGTCTTCCCTTCTCACACTTACAATTATTCACCTATATTCATTGGTTGTAATAATTGGAGACAAACAACTAAATGAAATTTTCAAACCGAGTTGACTTCAGATACGAGACATATTTCGTTAAGTTATTGTTTGAATAACGTTATCATTGATGATTCTTTCGTTCCGTTACGTCTCTTAATAACAGAACCAGAAGTCAATATTGCATTTTGTTACTGTTATATAGTACCAAAGAAACGATAGTGTGCTTATTTGTTTTTGTTACGTTATTGTCCTTGGTTACGGTATCCTTTGAATAACGTTAACAATGATTAATTTCGTTTCGTTATGTTTTCTGATCACAGAACCGAAAGTCAATGTTGACTTTTGGTATCGTTGCTTAGTAACATAACAAAAAGACAGAATTTTGTCTTTTCGTTTCGTTAGGTTCTGGTCCCTGCCTGGATGGAAAAATAAAATATTCATATGAAGGAATTGTATGACAGAATTAGGAAGTTAACAAAACATATAAAATAGCATCAATCACAGTACAGTTGTATTGACACACGGAGAGGAATAGATACTAATGCTTAGTATAAGAGGACAAGCATACAGATTATACAAATTTATTCTTGACCCTAGTATACATATGCTAAGGAATATAAAATATTCAATACTCCTTAGCATATGGATACTAAGGACTAGAATAAATATCTATAATCTGGATATTTGTCCTCGTATGCTACACTGAGAGAAATTGATTATTGAAAATCACTGGTTTTCCCATTAGCCGAGGGATATACTTGACGTATGAGGTTTATATACTTGACATAAGATCACGAATTAATGAGAAAAACCAGTAATTTTTCATGCTAAGGAATTTTAAACCTCAAACCAGTGCGAATTCATGTTGAAAACCAGTAATTTCTTATGACACAATTTGGAAAGGAAAACCCTCAGCCGGTGAGATTCATATAAGTTTAAAACCACAACACTTTCAAGAATGATGCGTGGCTGCGGGGAAAGAACCAAGGTCCGTGTTCACAAAAATTCATGTTCGACACTGGTGATGATGAAAATTTTTTTTCCAATAAAATAACGTTGTGAAAAATTACTGGTATTGCCCATCCATTTTCAACCCCATTTCAAGTATATCTCTCCCAATCAAACAAAAAGACATCTTCTAGATATCTAAAAGATATCTCGCAATTTTGAAAGATGTCTTGCAAGAAGGTCTCGAAGATGTCTTTTGGAAATCTAAAAGATGTCTTACGCGACTGATTTCGACAAGTTTAAGACATCTCAAAAACGTCTCGCGGAAGATATGCTTTAGACGTATTCAATCAAGTCTTAAAAATGTCTTGAAGAATTCATAAAAATATTTTGGAAAAATCTTGAATCGTGCATAAAAAAAATTCTCCCCTCTTTTTCTTCTTCTTCCTTCTTTCTTTTCTCTTGATCCCTCCTCTCAGTCCTACAAATTTTACATCATTTCGGATTTTTGGGGTTGCGGGATTCGAACCCGGACATTTCACGACGTACCGACGCTTCGATGACCTGAGCCATACGGACAATTTGATGACGGTGTTCATAATTGTCAATATGACATAGTGAGATATAATGTCACCGGTGGACATTTTCAGAGTAGAAGTGATCTTTCAAATAAGGTGTTTATGACATATACCCCAAGAGAACACAAACCTCCAAATACGTCCAACGGAGGTACTTAACCGTCTATTGGACGTCCAGTACGTCTATTGGACGTTCTTGAAGGTTTGTGTTCTCTTGGGGTGCAAATATAAGATAAGTTGACTGTGCTTAAAACTTAAACAGCTTAATGAATTTGTTGAAATATATTGAAGTACATGATCCAGTGATCATTACCCTAGTAACACACAATCTTCGTAAAACGTTCTGAGAATGTTTGCAGGACGTTTAAATATTCTAGGAACGTTCGGAGAATATTTTACGCGCATTGGTGTTACTTGGGTTAGTGCCTGATGAATATCATAGATACCTTTAAATTATTTTTTTCTCACTGTTATTGAAAAACAACTTATTAGTAAATGTGAATGAGAATTTGATAAAATCACCGTACACGAAGGCCGTACATAAAATTCAGCGTAAAAACATAATTCGCAAAATATTCTCAGACAGCACCAAAGCTCCCGCAAAGAGCTCCCGTTATGCGACTAACAATGAGTTCAATATGAATACAGTGCATTCAAAATGAACTCTTGATGAAGAACTTAATGTTCAGAAAGAATCTATTATGTAGTCTCGATATGAATTCTTTCTGATCATTAAGTTGTTCATTAAGAGTTCATTTGAAGTCATATAGATTCATATTGAACCCATTGTTAGTCGCATAACGGGGACTGTTTGAGAAGTCTTCAAGAAGTCTTAATGATCTTTTCTTTATGAATTCAAATTGATCATTTGGTGCTGGCTGGGTTGTGACTCGGAGATTCGTTAGTTTCAGTGCTAGCACTGCAAGGTTACAAGATCGTATACTTTTCACAGACTTTGTTGGTATTCACATGGATTATTCAAGTTTTTAATTTATGAACGAATTCACCTTCTTTGCAATTTGATTGTGAGCAAAGACATTTGAAGTGTTATCCATATGCACTCATAACCTCAAAACTGCTGATCTTAGAGATACATTTGGCAAAACATCTTAAACATACCTTTTGAAAGACATCTTCAAGATGTCTTTTTGATATGTCTTGTAGATGTCTTTCAAAAGATATCTTCAAGATATCTTGAAGATGTTCATGTTCATTGGGCTATGACTCTTTAGTCAGTCAAAAGTGAGCTTATCAGTCCTTTGAGTAGGATTTTCACTCTTTCAGATTACGCCGAGAGGAATGATGACTAATATGAAGAATTTTACTTGATGAATACTGCAAAAAATACGAATTTCTTATTACAGTAATATGTTATTGGCCCAAAAGAAAGTTTCCCAAATTGATAAATATTTTCTTGATTCAAGAAAATTCCTTTTGAGCTAATAACACGTTAACTGTCATAAAAAATTAAATTCTTGGCAGTATTAATCAATTCAAATTCTTGAAACTGGTCATTTTTTTCAGTGTAAGAGTCTGAAATTTCAAATTAGAATTCTTAGACCCCTTGGATTTGGGATTGAATTTTTCACTTCAGGAGAAATAAATTTCTCTCAAAACAGAAGAAAATACCACTCGAATCAGGTGAGCTCACTTCTGAGATTTGATGGAAATTGAAGAAACTTAAGGGATTACATCACAGTGAAAATTTTGAGAAACTGTATTTTTTCTGTTATTGGCTGTGAAAATCCTTTAAATCCTCTGCTTTGAGAGATAAAACCCAGTAAACAATCTTTCGAAATTTTCATGATGTTTCTCTAAAAGATATCAAAATGATCTCTAATGCGTCGATTTCTGCCATCTTTTTAATGTATTTCTCAAGAGCAGGCCCGGATCAAGGAGGGGGGGGGGCAAACAGGACATCTTGCTCCGGGCGGCAATATCAGGGGGGCGGCACAACGAGTACTAATCGAAATTTTCCATTTCAACCCCAATGTGAAAAATGATTATAATTTCATGTTCACTGTAAAAAAATTATGTGAGAATTACACAATATAGCATCCCTGGTGAAAGGAAAGCGTGTATCAAGAAGTATCAGGAACTTAGTTGGAAAGTATTTGGGACGTGGATTTAAGTGTATACCGAGCGTCAAGTGGAACATTAAGAGTAGTTCGAACGTATATTTGAAGTGTGTGAAGCGTATCCGAAGGAACACCAATTTCATAGAAACCCGGCTTTACACAAGGAAGCGTAATTGAAGAGTGGATAGGAAGCATGTGAGAAGTATTAGAAAAGTAATGTGAAACAGTCTTACGCCCCGAGTTGAAATTTTTAAATCGCTGAAATGAAAATATACGGTACTGTTACGGATGTGTTGCGGGCGCATCTGTACTGAACCCGCAATAATACTGTAAGCACCCGCACCACGCCCATAACAGTACCGTATATGCCTGCACCACATCTGCAACACTCCTGCACACAAAAATGATTACGCCCGCACCACGTTTGCACCAAGGCTGTTTGGCGAACCGTACACCTGCAACACGATCGCACCATAGCTGCACTAAACCCGCACACAGTGGATGACGATGGACGATAAATCCCGGAACGTGTTCGCACCAAGACCGCACCAAGCCCAGAACATGCATGCAATAGAGCTGTACCAGGTCCGCACCAGACCCGTAAATGTCGAAATTACTGTTGCAATGCGTGCTTAAGGGCCCTCGAGCACAGTAGAACTGTGAATGTGTAGGTACACACATATTGCACATAGGTATAGTCTAAGCGAGGAAAACTTTGCGCCAAACGTTTGTGTGAAATAGAAATTGATGTGAAATTGAAAAAATATTTTACCATAGTGGTTATTTGGGATTGCGCCATAAATATAAATGTGGGGTGAAATCACTTTCCATTCTCTGTAAAAAATTCGTGAATACGCGAGACGATTTGACATTTCGTCGTCACCATGTTGATATTGAAAATATCTTAAGATGCAAGTGGCAGCTGCGTTTCAAAGTAACCATTTGATTATTTTTTATTATATTCAAAATTTCAAGGTTTTCGAAATAATCAATCGATTGATGGAATTTTTCAATATTGCACGTGATTTATCGTAATAGAACTTATATGTATATACAAATGAAACTATTCCGCATGGAAAAATTACATTACACTTCCCATGAACCCTTCATAAATGTGATTGAATTGAGATCGATTAGTTTGGTTATTATCCCGCATAAGATTTGATCCACAAAATTTCATAGTTCACGAGAAATATGACATAATTTTGATACTGAAATTTATTTTATGATAAGTCATGTCAATTATATACGTTACAACACTTTTACAACATATTTTGTTTTACAGTGTGAACTTTTGAAGAGCTTTATAATCATGGAAAAAAACTTTGATATTCTGACCATAGAAAGAATGTTTAGGTTTCTCCAAAACGCAACCTCCAACTTTATTTCACGATATTTCCAAATTTAACATGGCGGTGACGAAATGTCAAATCGTCTGACGTATGTACGAAATTTTCTTTATATATATGAATCGAGAATGATTCCACCAAGGGCGTATCCAGAATTTTTTTTTGGAAGGGGCCTATGTTAAGGATGTATATCTATATATACGAAATATATAGATATATAAAAAACGAAAAAATGCTGGATTTGGGGGGGGGGGATCCGGACCCCTTGGACCCCTCCCCTGCATACGCCCTTGGATTCCACCGCTGGATTCATATTCAAGGCGTACTTCCAGGCACTATGGTGTGATATTTTTCAAATTTCATCTCAATTGCTATTTTGCGCCAAACGTTTGTGCGGAATAGTAATTCATACGAAAAAATATTATACCACTGTTCTTACCTGGGATTGCCCAGTGTTTACCTGCACTGAGAAGAATTCATCATTAAAACTTACTGGTTTTTGTCAGTAGACGAGGGATATACTTGACATGTGATTACAAATTGATGGGGAATATCAGTAATTTTTTATAGCGTTATTTTAATCGAAAAAAAAATGTTATCCTCACCGGCATCGAACATCATTGTTCGTGATCACAAACCTGGCTTATTTCCCCGAAGCCACGCAACAATCTTGGAAATGGGATGGTTTTCAATTCATATCAGTGTCATCAATTAAGAATTCTCGTTTACAACTTGTATGATAAAAGATTACTGTTTTTCAACATGAATTCTCATCTCTCTCTGGTTTTGATTTTCAAACTTCGGAGCATGAAAAATTACTGTTTTTTCTCATCAATTTGTGATCTCAAGCCAGGTATATAAAATCGTTATGTCAAGTGTAACCCCCGACAAATGGGAAAACCAGTATTTTTTGATAATGAATATCTCTCAGTGTGGGCTTTACCTCTATTTCCTGTGGAAGATTCGTAAATACGTGAGACGATTTGACAGTTCGCCGTCGCCGTGTTGCTTTTGAGAATATCGCAAAATGCAGTTAAAAGCGACGTTTTGGTGTAAATATTTTTTTCATTACCATGTTCAGAATAACAAAAAAAATTTTTTTCAATCGTGAATTTTCTACAATTTCACCCCATAATGTGCTGTGAAAGTGATAATGTATATCGTTGATTTTATTCCGCATAAACAAATATTCCAGTGTAAAAATTGGGTTGCATTTCCCGTGGACTATGCATGTGTGTATGAAATCAATATTTTACATAACCGTATGTAGAATAATGTGGAGAAAACGATGTATCGGTAAATGACCGTTACACGTACAATTCGTTCATCATAATCAAAGATCGTTCTTTCTCTAAACAAATGGTCCTCTTTTTTTATAAATGAATAAAAATTTTGTCGATCAAATTTTATGCGGGATGATAACCAAACTAATCGATCTCAATTCAATCACATTTATGAAGGGTTCATGGGAAGTGTAATGTAATGTTTCCATGCGGAATAGTTTCATTTGTATATACATATAAGTTCTATTACGATAAATCACGTGCAATATTGAAAAATTCCATCAATCGATTGATTATTCCGAAAACCTTGAAATTTTGAATATAATAAAAAATAATAAAATGGTTACTTTGAAACGCAGCTGCCAGTCGCATCTTCAGATATTTCCGAAATCAACATGGCGACGACGAAATGTCAAATCATCTCGCGTATTCACGAATTTTTTATAGGGAATGGAGAGTGATTTTACTGCTAGATTTATGTTCACGGCGCAATCCCGGGTGAGCACTATGGTAAAATATTTTTTCAATTTCACATCAATTTCTATTTCACACAAACGTTTGGCGCAAAGTTTTCTTCGCTTAGACTATACCTATATTCTGTATTTGTGTACCTACATATTTATAGTTCTACCACGTTCGAAAGCCCTTAAGGGGATACTCAGCAATCCCGACGATGCAACCAGAGCCAAATATTTTCTGACAAATTATTCGAAAATAAAGCAATAAAATCAAAATATCACTTTATACATACCATCTTCATTGATTGAGAAAGGTATGTATACAGCGATATTATGATTTCACTGCTTCATACACTATAACACCATGCGATGACTGGGTTCTCACGTTTAAGGTTTGTCGGAATGTTTCATACCAAATTACAACTCCTACTCTTCGCGTAATGGATGTAAGAGGAAAACCAATATAAATTTTGGGAAAAATAATTTGTGTCATACACACGGCGTTGTTTCACTCAGAGAAAAAAAGTTGCTGAAACAGCAAACCTCGAAGATTTGCTTTGCTGATATGGCAAAACTTGTTGCTGAATTAGCAAATAATTTGCTATCACAGCAAAAATCTTGCTCTTTTAACAAGCGTTTGCCATTCAGCAATCCAGAATTGTAGATATACAGACAGCTAGGAAATTTCGCTGAATTAGCAAATATCTTGCTAAAATAGCAGAATTTTTGCTGTAACAGCAACCGTTTTGCTGATTTGGCAAAGTAGATTTCTCGGAATCGCTTTTTCAGCAAGAATTTTTCTCTGCTTGTTGGGTTCCTTTGAATATGCACGCGTTCGAAAGCAGTAACACGCCGAATTTTTGTATGAGGAAGATTTCTCTTACAACTTTCACGTTTGAGCCTTAGAAAGTTTTTATTTCGCTTTATTTTCATTCTGAAATTTCACTAATTGCAAAATTATTAGAGATTCAGAAAAATTGTACTGATTTAATGGAGATGAGAAAAAAGCCTCTTGCGATATGCTTGCACCACGTCTATATAGTTTCAGAACAGGAAAAACGTACATACCTGTTGCGTGCGTGGTGCGGACATATATATGCGTACAGGTCTGGTGCGGGTATGTTATGGGCGCTTTGATTTTGAACCAAGAATCTCACGAATTTTTGGATCTGTTGCGGGAGTGTTACGGGCGTGAATATAAGTGCGGGACTAGTGCAGACGTGTTGCAGGAGTTTTCATTTCTACTCGGAGCTTCCGTTACTCTTTATGACACGCTTCCCTTTCACCAGGGATTGGTAATATGTTAGCCAATGATATATTGTGGAATTTTATAAGGAATTTGTCATTTCCCCCAATGATTTATGATGTGATTTCACCAAAAATGGTGATTTTATGCAATATAACATTGTAAGAAGTCACAATAATGTTCTGTATACTACCAATGATATATTATGGACTACATGAAATTTTTTCACAGTGTATGCAGTAAGCAGAAATACTCATAACAATCATATTGGAAATCAATTTTGAGTGTACGTGTAAGTGTGATATGGAATTAAAATTTCCGAAAGTTACAATTTTTGAGAACTTCAATTGAGTCGGACAGAGAATAAAAAATTTCAAAAGTGTGAGTTTTTTTCATTTTCAAGGAATATTGTTTCTCAAAATCATTTTTTTTTTAATTTATAGTTTTCTAATTTGATGAACAAATCGGTTTCTTCCTTTAAATCGCCTATCTCCATATCACACATTTTGAACATCATAAAATAGTGATGTTTTGGGTTTCATCAAATTTCCTATTATTGTGAAGAGATCAAGGGTGGGGGGGGGGGGGGCAAATTCCATCTTTGTACCCCCACGAGAATGCTCTAGATCCGGGCCTGCTCAAGAGTTCTAAACGACAACTGAAAAGTTATTCGTGATATCTTTTAGATAGCATTTGGAACTCTTGGAAAATACAACAAAAAGATGGCCGAAATCAACGCATTAGAGATCATTTTGACATCTTTTAGATGCCATTATGAAAATTTCGAAAGAGTGTTCACTGGGAAAGTCTCATAGCGACCCAAAACGGTGGAACTTTTACTAGCAGCGAAAAGGTCCCCGTGAGCGCTCTCATCTTCTCTTTGGTAGAAACAATTACAACATTTTTGTCAATTTTGAATGGGATCATTCAAATTTGAAATACCAGACAGAAGTATAGATGGAGAATTGACTACGTTATGCTTGCTTTTTCCATGAACCGGTCCAAGTGGGGCAGAAAATTCCAACAGATTCTAAAATCCTATTGGAGCAGGAAAGTGGCTGGGTGTAATACAATTCTTCTTTATGCAGCCAGTGCAGCACAGAATATGTCAGTAATTAAGGAGACTCATTCACTTTTGGAGGTTAAAATTTTACAATTGTATTTTCTAGTCTTCAGAAATCTTTGGGGCATTCAAAGTTTGCGGCAATGCGCAATCCCAGGTATGTAATTTATTATTATTCACTTCAGGTGTCCTCAAGACCAAGACGAGACCATCATGAATAAAATTTGAGACAAGACCAAGACTACACTGAGAAAAAAATTCTTTGAATCAGTTTTTCAGTTCATGTTGAAAAATTATCCCATTCAAATCAACAGAGGAATCACATGCTATTAAGACCCCAAGAGAACAGACATATCTAAATAGTAGAATTGACCTTCGTCAAATGTTTATTGAATATAATTGACTGTTTCACGGTCATTTTGTTGTTTTGGGGGATTAATGGAATATATTCCATTGATTTCCAATTTATTGTGTTGAATAAATATATTTTCAACATCATGAGGATGGTCTAAAAATTACGTTACGCTTGTCTTTGTTTTCTTCTCTATCTCAATCACTATATGTGAAGTTGATGCGATGAAGAACGAAACAAAAAAGACCGTGATATAATTTATAAATGATCCCATAAGTATTTTATAACCACAAAATAAAGCTGTGTGTATATACTATTAAATGACCTCATTGAAAATTCTCATTCGTGATTAAAGGATTTCAGTCAATAGACTGAACACCTGATTATTCTTGTCAATACTACCTCACATGAAATAACAATTCGATACACTTTGTGAAATTCCAGTGCTTGTTGCAAATAAAGATTCCATCGAGTTCATAAAATCGATAGATTGATCGAATTTATTGCAATAAAGAAATATGTTTTTGAAATAAAAGTGTACTCAATTGACTCCGACAAATTATGATTAGTTCTCAGAAGATGGCAATACTCTCTCACAAGCTATCTTCCTGCAGTATAGTTTGGATATAAAGACCTAATTTACCCTGAAGCTATAGTAAGTAATGTTACGTTCAAATAAATATTTCTTTCAGATTATGACATGAACATCATCAGTGGATATGACTTCATCGCAGAGGAATGCAATATCTCCGAATTTCTTCATCATATTAATCATCTAATCGAATGATCCAATTCCCACTGAGCATTTCCGTTAGAACCGTGCATTAACATTGCATCGATGTTGATGCGATCTTGAAAGTACCTGTTATGAAAATTACAACAGTAATATTACAACATCCAATTACAAGTAAATTGCAGCAATGTTACGTTGTCAGGTGATATTTCAACGATATTTTCGCAAGTTACTTTTGTAATATTGCATTTGTGAATTGAAAGAATAGTACTTTCAAGATCGCATCAATATCGCTGCAATATTAATGCAAGGTTCTAACGGAAATGCTCAGTGGGTTGTTTTAGATAGATTACAAATGCCGGAGGAACTAAGAAGATCGGCTTCGCCCTAGCACAGATGATCTGACTTTTCCTCATTCTTTTTTATTCTGGAAATTTTCTATAACATAACTCATCCAATTAAGAACAAGTTCATTGATTTGAAGAGAGGTGTATTGATATCAATAAGTTCTCTGAATTATTTGAAGATCTCTTGAATTGAGTTGATGTTACAGCTTTGAAAGCAATAACTGATTTTTTCCATTTTATAAAATAATTTCTTAGGTTGGAAAAAATAGGCATTGTTCCAAATATTTATTTATGTATACCAAATTTTCACTTTATACTTACGAATAAATTTTATTTTAAATGCAAGGAATATTTATATCATTTACATTGATATTTTTCTATTTTAAAACTTTTTGTATTCAAATAATGAAATATTTCATCGGAAGAAAAGATTACCATTTTGGTACTATAGTTGGGGCTATTAAACTGTTATGAATGGCTTCTGCCCATCAAATCCATAATTCATTGATTCAAATTATATTTCATGGATTCAAAACTCAAAATTTTTCATCCAATGGCTTTTTCATCAATCTTAAGTACCTCATATTCCAATCAATAATCCCATTATTTCCGGATGAATCATATATTACATAAAGTTGATGCAATAACTCTACAGATACCATTGGATGAATTTATTTCTTAGATTCGAAAAAAAATTCATTGGTCCAAAACATTTTTTTTCTCAGTGTACGCTTAGTCTCGATCAAGAGTCTTGCGTTCTTGAGAATAAGAGTTGAATTTCCGTTCATTGGAACATGTAAGTCGATGTCCGTACGGAAATATTTAGCGGAAAAATCTTCCCCACTCAAAATGCCATACAAAACCAGCACATTTTGAGACAAAAACCGAACAGAACCGGACAGTTCCTGCTAGGAACTTGTCTACTTTGCCCGGTTCTGTTTGATTTTAGACCCAAAATATGCCGGTTTTGTATGGGATTTTGAGCAGGATCTGCAAGACGATGAATCATCTCTAAGAAACTATGCAAAAACTCTGAAGAGTCTTGAGAAACGCTGATAAACTCTGATGAACCCCGTTAAAGTAAAAATTTCTGAGATTTTGACGAGAAATCTGTCGAATTTTAGATATTCTGCACAGAATTTTTTTAATAATTTTTCCAAATTTTCTCAAAGTTTTTTCAGACAAATATGAACGAAATCGCTCTCTGAAAAATTTTTGATGACACTCCAATCACTCGTCAACATTTTCGTGACTGTTGGAAGGGAATTCAAAAATTTTCAAACACTTTTTAATACACGATATCTGAATATACCATACAAATGTATGTAGTTCTCAGACGTTCCGAAGAGCAATCTGTTTCTATCTGTCTGAAAAACTGTGAAAAAACTCTGAGAAACCCTGAAAAAATTTTGAAAATCCCTGAGAAACTATGAAGAAGGTCTGTACAGAATATCAAAAATTTCGTAGAGTTCTCATGAAAACCTCTTAGATTCTCATAGTTTATCAGAGTTTATTACAGTTTATCAAAGTTTCTCAGAAATTTTTCAAAGTCTCTTGGAGATTACACATGATTTTGCAGACATTCTTCAACGCAATATTTCCGCACGGGTTTGAAGCATACAGTAGGACTTCGAATACCAGGATTTCGGAACGCCTGAGGACTATAATCCCGAAATTAGTTGAAAGTTCTTTTAATTACCGGTATTTTCTAACTAATCCCGAAATTCCGGTTATTATGAAAACGTCCACTAGATTCAAAATCACGTGCACCTTTGAGCTGTGCGTAAGATATGGTGTCAATAATGTAAGCGGTTTCAAGTCTAAACATATTCAAATTAGCATGCTTGTTAAAGTCTTCCGAAACACTCTAAAAAGCATCTCGAAAATGTATGAAAGATGTCTTATGCAACATTAACCAGCATCTTACCAGTTTCGGCAGAATTCCGTTCTGTGGCATTTCGGTTGCTTTTTGGTTAGCGAAAGAAGGTGGACCAAAAATCTCGAAACAAACTTATAGGTCAAATTTTGGTCCTTATAATTGGAACCGAAATATTACTAAGTGCAGAAAACACCCGGTGGGTAGCATTTCGGTTGCTTTTCGGTTGAAAACAGAGAATCTGCCACAAATCTCAAAGTGTACCTTCCGGTCAAATTTCGGTTCCTATAAGACCTTGAACCAAAACGTAACCAGCTTTATCCACATTCCGTTCGGTGGCATTTCGGTTACTGTTTGGTTAGAAAGAGCAAAAGAGCCAAAAATCGCAAAGCTTACTTTTCAGTCAAATTTCGGTGCGTACAGGGTTTTGGACCAATATATTACTAGTTTTATCAACATCTCATTTGGTCACATATAGATGCGTTTTTGGTTAGGAAGAGAAAACCCTGGTTTGAAAAAAGTATTGATTCTCGCCAAATCTCACTAAATTACAGTTGAACTTGGACAATGTACAGACCAAATCTCATCCGGCAAATGTCAATGAGATTTGGTCAGAAAGAACAGTCGATTCTCGCCAAATCTCATTGATTCTCGGACCTGGCCAAATCTCGTTGAATTTCATTTGTCAGGAGTAATGGATTCTTTTAACCAGGGAAAGTACCACTAATTCGAAAGCGTACTCATCGGTCGAATTTCGGTCCGTATAAGGTTATAAACCAAAATATTACCACTTCCAGAAAAATTCCTTCCGACGGCATTCTGACTGCGGCTTGGTTAGGAAGAGCAAAAGAACTCAAAATCGCAAAGTGTATTCCCTAGCGAAAATTTTTGTCATAATTTCTCATAGTCCCAATTCATGGAGAAAATATGAGAAATTCTTTTGTTCTTTCTCATTTTTTTCTCCATGAATTGGGACTATGAGAAATTATGAGAAATTATGACAAAAATTTTCGCTAGGGTTACTCAGTCAAATTTCCGTGCGTATAAGGTTATGAACCAAAATATTGCCAGTGCCAGGAATATTCCTTCCGGCGGCATTCTGGTTGATGTTTGGTTAGGGAGAGCAAAAGAACTCGAAATCGCAAAGTGTATTTCTCAGTCGAATTTCCGTGCGTATAAGGTCTCTTTCTGACCAAAACATTACCAGTTCCAACCACATCTCGTTTGGTGGCATTTTGGTCGCGTTTTGGTCAGAAAGAGAAAATGTACCACTAATCCGAAGGCGTACTTTTCGGTCACATTGTGGACCATATAAGGTCATGAACCAAAATATGACCAGTTCCAACCAAATCTCGTTTGGTGGCATTTGGGTCGCTTTTTGGTTGGAAAGAAAAAAGTACCTATGATCCGAAAACGTACTTTTCGGTCACATTGAGGACCATATAAAGTTACGGCCCAAAACGTTACCAGTTCCAACCGAATCTCGTTTGGTGGCATTTTAGTCGTGTTTTGGTTAGAAAGAGGAAATGCACCACTAATCCGAAGGCGTACTTTTCGGTCACATTGCGGACCGTATAAGGTTATGAACCAAAACATTACCAGTTCCAGAAAAATTCTTTCCGTAGGCATTCTGGTTGATGTTTGGCTAGGAAGAGCCAAAGAACTCAAAATCCCAAAGTGTATTTCTCAGTCAAATTTTCGTGCGTATAAGGTTTCGAACCAAAATATTAACAGTTCCAACCTAATCTCGTTTGGTGGCATTTGGGTCAGTTTTTAGTTAGGAAGAAAAAAAGTACCAACTCTCCGAAAGCGTACTTTTCGGTCACATTGTGGACCATATAAGGTTATGAACCAAAATATCACCAGTTCCAGAAAAATTTCTTCCGGCGGCATTCTGGTTGCTGTTTGGTTAGGGAGAGCAAAAGAACCCAAAATCGCACAGTGTATTCCTCAGTCAAATTTCCATGCGTATAAGTTGATTCAACTTGGATTTTCACTCAGGAGCGCGAAGTTGATGCGCATTGTTATCTTATTTTAAGTTACTCACATGCAATGGTACATGCTCTATGTTCATAATATGTATAGTTTCATATATCGATTTATATGTATTCAAAGGTTGATTCAGATTTAATTTTCACTCGGCGGTGCGAACTTGACGGGATACCCAGCAATGCCTGACGATGCAATCCGGAACTGAATTTCTTTCGGACAAAATATCCCGAAGAGAACATGAAGCTTCAGCGAACGTTCAGATCAGATGTGTATAGATCGGGCCAGAGGTTCATTAGAGCTAACTTTTAGATTCACGAACGTTTGACAAAGATTCTACGGACGTTGAAGTGTCCGCCTCGAAATACGTTCAGGAAACGTAGATGGAACGTTCGCTGAAGGTTCTTCGAAGGTTTAACGAAGCTCCACGAAAATATCTATACTTGAATTAATTTTTAATAATTTATGTTTATTAATTAATTTATTTTTCATATAAATTGATCAAATTAATATAACTGTAGATATTCTTGTGGAGCTTCGTAAAACCTTCGATGAACCTTCAGCAAACGTTCCATCTATGTTTCCTGAACGTATTTCGAGGCGGACATCTCAACGTTCGTAGTACCTTTGACAAACGTTTGTGAATCTAAAAGTTAGCTTTCATGAACCTTCGAGCCGATCTATACAGGTCTGATCTGAACGTTCGCTGAAGCTTCATGTTCTCTTCGGGATCAGAAAATGAAGCGATGAAATCGAAATATCGCTGCAGACTATCTTTATCGATTGAGGAAGGTCTGTATAGAGCGATATTTTGATGTTATTGCTTCATTTCTTGATAATTTGTCAGAGTAATGCAGTCCGTATTCTTTTCTGACCAATGGTTTTCGTTGCATCTTGAAGGGTCGCTGGTATCCCGTTAAAAAATGCACATCATTGTCTTGTTTGAGTTGTTCAGATGAACTGGAAAAAATGTTTCATGTTCATCACATTCATAATTCAATACATGGATTTCGTGGAAACAGAGAAGTTGCTTCAACTCCAATTTTTGCTCAGGAGCGCGAACTTATTGTGCATCATCATCTTGTTTGAAGTGGTTCAGATAAATTGAAGAACGTTCGATGTTTATTGAATATATAGTTCCGTACATTGATATATATCTATATGAATGTTGATTTTGATTTAATTTTGGTTAACGAGTGCAAATACACATCGTTATTTCATTTTGATTGCGTAAAAACTGAAAGAGACGTTTTTTTTTTTTCATTGGACGCATGGTTTCATATACGGATATGTATCAATATAGAGAATGTGGGTTCTACTTAATTTGCTACTTATAAGCGCGAACTTCATGTGCGTCATCATACTTATTATATGTCAAAAAATTTTTCATCAAGATTCAATGAATTGAATTGTCTCTACAAACCGATTCTTTTCTCACTCTAACCGACAAGCGACCGACAAGCCGCCGATCAGGATTTTTTACAAAGCGGTGATATTTTGGTTCATGACTTCTTACGGACCGATACTTAACCGGAGAGTACGCTTTCTGATCCAAGGTAATTTTTTGCGCTGTGACCAGGAAGCAACCGTAATGTCACCAAACGAAATGTTGATGATGCTGGTAACATTTTGGTTCAAACCCTATACGCCCCGGAATTCCACAGGAAAGTGAGCCAAGCGGTTTTGGTATTTTTTCTTATTCTGACCGATAAGCGATCGAAATGCCGCCCATTAGGATTTTTGCAAAAGTGGTGATATTTCGGTTCATAACCTCTCACGGACCTGTATTTGACCGAAGAGTCCGCTTTCTGATTTGTGGTAATTTTATTCATTTCTACCGAAAAGCAACCGTAATGTCCCCGAACACAATGTTGATAATGCTGGTAACATTTTGGTGCAAAACCTTATACGCACCGGAATTCCACAGGAAAGTGCGCCCTGCGGTTTTGGTATTGTTTCTCATTCTGACCGATAAGCGATCGAAATGCTGCCCATTAGAAGTTTTGCAAAAGTGGTGATATTTTGGTTTACAACTTATTACGGACCGGTATTTGACCGAAGAGTCCGCTTTCTGATTTGTGGTAATTTTATTCATTTCTACCGAAAAGCAGCCGTAATGTCCCCTAACACAATGTTGATAATGCTGGTAACATTTTGGTGCAAAACCTTATACGCACCGGAATTCCACAGGAAAGTGAGCCCTGCGGTTTTGGTATTGTTTCTCATTCTAACCGATAAGCGATCGAAATGCCGCCCATTAGAAGTTTTGCAAAAGTGGTGATATTTTGGTTTACAACTTATTACGGACCGGTATTTGACCGAAGAGTACGCTTTTTGTTTTCTGGTACTTTTTTCCATTCTAACTCAAAAGCAACCGTAATGTCACCGAACAGAATGTTGTTAATGCTGGTAACATTTTGGTTCAGAAACCCTATACGCACCGAAATTCCACAGGAACGTGAGCCCTGCGGTTTTGGTATGTTTTCTCTATCTGACCGATAAGCGACTGAAATGCCGCCGATTAAGATGCTTGCAAGAGTGGTGATATTTCGGTTCATAACCTCTCACGGACCGGTATTTGACCGAAGAGTACGCTTTTTGTTTTCTGGTACTTTTTTCCATTCTAACCAAAAAGCATCCGTAATGTTACCGAACAGGATGTTGGCAATGCTGGTAACATTTTGGTTCAGAAACCCTATACGCACCGTAATTCCACAGGAAAGTGAGCCCTGTGGTTTTGGTATTTTTTCTCATTCTGACCGATAAGCGACCGAAATGCCGCTGATTTGGATTCTTGCAAAAGTCGTGATATTTCGGTTCATAACCTCTCACGGACCGGTATTTGACCGAAGAGTCCGCTTTCTGATTCGTGGTAACTTTTTTCATTTCTACCGAAAAGCAACCGTAATCTTCCCAAACACAATGTTGATAATGCTGGTAACATTCTGGTTCAGAAACCCTATACGCACCGAAATCCCACAGGAAAGTGAGCCCTGCGGTTTTGGTATTTTTCCTCATTCTGACCAATAAGTGACCGAAATGCCGCCGATTAGAAGTTTTGCAGAAGTGGTGATATTTTGGTTTACAACTTATTACGGACCGGTAATTGGATTGTACGGACTGGTACTTTTTTTCATTCTCGCCAAAGAGCAACCGTAATGTCATCGAATAGAATGTTGTCATGCTGGTAACATTTCGGTCCAGAAACCCTATATGCACCGAAATTTCACAGGAGAGTGCGCCAAGCGGTTGTGGTGTTTTTCTCATTCTGACCGATAATCGACCGAGATACCGCGGAACAGAAGTTTGGCAAAAGTGGTGATATTTTGGTTCACAACTTATTACGGATCGGTATTTGACCGAAGAGTACGCTTTTTCTTTTCTGGTACTTTCTTCCATGCTCACCAGAAAGCAACCGTAATGTCACGGAACAGAATGTTGTTAATGCCGGTAACATTTTGGTTCAGAAACCCTATACGCACCGGAATTCCATAGGAAAGTGAGCCAAGCGGTTTTGGTATCCTTTTTCATTCTAACCGATAAGTGACCGAAATGCCGACAAATCAGGATTTTCACAAAAGTGTATAATGAGTGTGTCTGGGGAAAATGGAATGTATGGTTAAGGTATGTAGATTGTGACTATCGATATGTATATAGATATAGTTATATATATTTGCTCGATAGTGAATGATATAATAAACCAAAAAAATACAATTCGATATAATACGTGTCTCACCGCTAATCGTGTGAGTGTCGGGTGTATGTGTGTCGTGGGTGTGTGTGTGTCGTGGCGTCGAAGTCCGTGGGCTGGTGAGCTGCTGGTTTCCGATGTGCACCGTGGAGGTAAAGGTGGCTGCGCTGAGGTTGCACGTCCTCGTGGGATATATCTTGGTTACCGCGGGGGTATGCGGTCTAGGAACCGTCCAGAATTTCACTACACTGGGTGTATCACAATTGGCCTCGTGGGGCGAGCGAGAGTGTGTGCTAATAATAAGTTGCAGACATGTCGATGGCCGGAAACAATCTGTCTTCTCGTCTTCGCTCAATCACGGCTCTCGCCGCTGTCGCTCCCTCTACCTCCTCATCGGTGCCCCCCTCTACTCTCTTATTCTCCTCGTAACGCTTACGTTACACTCCCCCCCCCCCAACGGTGGGACGAAGCGTGAGCGAAGTGTTCCTCCACCAGTTGTAGGCTCCTTGTTTGGATGTTCTGTCTATGTCTTGGGTGTTGTGTGTTTCCCTGTCCCCCTGTGTGTGTTTCTTATTTATACGTTTTCTTTACAATGTTTACTCAATCCATGTGTATTCTTGTCTCCTATTTAGTTTCGCTCATTATTTCTAATCTATATCACATATGGTGTGTTTAAAAAAAAAATTCTCTTTTTTATTTGGTCTTATCTATTTTATTCTTATTTCCTATTTCATTGTTTGTGTTTGTTCTTGTTCTGTTCGCGATTTGTGTGGTGTGTGTGTGCGTGTTTACTTCTTCTTCCACAATTGTTTCTGTGTGTGTGTCTTCACTTTACAATCATTTGTGTGGGTGTGGGTGTTCTTCTTCTACATTTGTTCCTTGTCTTCTTTACGTGTTCACATTTTGTGTGGGTGTGTTTGTGTTTGCTTATTCTAGGTTTGTTGATCTTAGTCTATCCTTACTAACGAATGTTGATAATGATCATGAGAAACAAATTTTTTAACAAAATATATCCAAGCGTGTGTACCCCCGCATGCATCCATGTATTTTGTGTTTCTTTTCTGCTGTTCACTTAATTTTTCTAGTTCTATTCTGTTGTTCTGTCTTCTGTAACGTGAAGGGTTTGGGGTTATTCATTTCGGTTTATGTTCGGTGGTTTTGGTCTAGTTATTCGTAGAATCTTTTCAGATCTTCAATGTGTATTTTTCCGATAGAGTTTCCCTGTCTATTTATTAATTCATATACTAGTGGCGAGTATTTTTTTATGATTGTGTATGGGCCTGTGTATTTTTTATCCCATTTACTTGTTGTCCCTTTCCGTTTCGAGGATAGTGTGTGGTTCCGTTTCAATACTCTATCTCCTATTTTGAATTCTGTGTTTCTTCTGCGTAAGTTGTAGTTGTGTGTTTGTTTTTCGTTTGCTCTTTTCAGTTTCTTCAGCCTGTCTGTCCAGTGATTTATGTCTGTGTTTTCTATTTCTTGTGTGTTTTCTACGTCGTGTTTGAATGATTGTAGTGGTGTGAGTTCCCTGCCTAGGTTTAGGAATGCTGGTGTGTATTTTGTGGAGCTGTGTTCACTTGTGTTTATCGCGAATTGTATGTCTTCTATGTGTTCGTCCCAATCTTCATGGTTTTTGTCTACCAACGTCCTCATTATTGCGTTGATTGTTCTGTTTGTTCGTTCTACTGGGTTTGCTTGGGGGTGGTATGGTGGGGTTGTTGTGTGTCTGATACCTAGTGTTTCTGTTAGTTTTCCCATGAGTTTGTTCACAAATGGTTGTCCGTTATCTGTTATTATTATTCTTGGTGTCCCCCATCTTGAAATTAGTTGTGATTTTACTATTTTCTGTACTTTTTCTGCGTTTGCTTTCTTCATTGGGGCTATTTCTGTCCATTTGGTGTATAAGTCTGTTATTACTAGGATGTATTGGTATTTGTTCTTTGTCATTGGTTTTGGACCCATGATCTCCATTGCCACGACTGTCCAAGGTTCTTCGATTATTCTGTGTCCCATGTATCCCATGGGTTTTTGTTGTTCTATCTTTGACATTTGGCATTCATTACATTTTTTCACGTAATTTACGGTGTCCCTATATATTCCTGGCCAGAAGTAGTGTTTCGCTATCCTCGTGTATGTTTTCTCCATTCCCAGGTGGCCTGATTGTGGTGTGTCGTGATTCTCTGTCAGTATTCTGTTTTGTAGTTTTTTCGGTATCACAAGTTTCCATGGGTTGTTATCCGGCAGTAGTTCTGTGTGTAGGGGGTCTGGTCTGTAGAAGTATAGGTTGTCATTTATTATCGTCCAGTTTTTGTTTTCGTTTGGGTGCTTTTGTGTTTGTTTTTTCCTATATTCGTACCATGTGTCCGTTTTTTCTGTTATGTGTGCTACTTCTTCTGTGTCCTTGTGTGATCGTGATAGTGCGTCTGGTACGTAATGTTCTTTCCTTTTCCTGTGGATTATGTCGTAGTTATGGTGTTGTAATTCTCAGGCCCATCTTCCTAGTCTGCCCATGGGGTTTTTAAAGTTATGTAGCCATTTTAATGACGCGTGGTCCGTTACTACTGTGAATTTTTCTCCTTCGATGTACGGTCTGAATTTCTCTATGGCCCACTTTACCGCTAGACATTCTTTTTCTGTTCCGGAATAATTTTCTTCCGCGTCGTTTAACGTTCTGCTGGCATATCCTATTACGTGTTCTTTGTCCTCGTGTTTTTGTGTTATCATTGCTCCTAGTCCTGTGTTACTTGCATCCGTGTGTATGAAGAATGATTTTGTGAAGTCTGGTTGTTTGAGTACAGGTGGGGTCGTCAGTACGTGTTTAATTTCATCTGGTGCTCTGTTTTGTGATTGTACCCATTTTTCTTTGCAGTTTCCTTCGAGTAATCTGCTAATTGGTTCTGTTTTCTGTGCAAAGTTTGGAAGGAAGCGTCTGTACCAGGATGTCATTCCTATGAGTCTGCGTATTTGTCTGAGTGTCTTAGGTGGTGTGTAGTTGAGTATTGGTTGTATTTTATCTGTATCTATGTGTAGTCCGTCTCTGTCTACTATGTATCCCAAGTATTTTACTTGCGTGCATCCGAATTCGCATTTTTCCCTATTCATTGTCAGTTTAGCATCTCTAATTTTTCCCAGTATTGTCTTCAGCCAGTGTAGGTGTTCCACAAGTGTTTTTGTGACTATGATTATGTCGTCCAAGTATGAAAAAGCATATGGTTCTGAGCCTGGGCCTATAAGGGTAGGGGGTCATTTCGCCGAAAATGTTTTTGGCCGAAAATTTGTTCATTGGCAGATTTGATAGAAGTAACTACACATTCCCAAGAAATACTAGTGATTCTCCGATGCAGAAAATTCGGCCAAAAACATTTTCGGCTAAAAGACCTTCTACCCCTATAAGTCTGTCCATGAGTCTTTGAAACGTCGCTGGTGCGTTTGTCAGTCCGTATGGCATTCTTTTGAATTGAAATAGTCCTTTTCCTGGGACTGTGGAAGCCGTGATGTGTCTGCTGTCCTCGTCTAGGGGTATTTGGGAATATGCTTGGGTCAGGTCTATTTTTGAAATGTAGTTTTCTGTGTGTAGTTTGTCTAGTATGTTTGTCATGTTGGGTATGGGGTATGCGTCTTTTTTTGTCTTGTTATTCACATCCCTAAAATCTATGCAGAATCGGTATTTGTTGTTCGGTTTTTTCACCATTATAACTGGACTGGACCAGTTACTGTTTGAGGATTCTATTATATCTTCGGTTAAGATTTTATTCACTTCTTCGTGCATGTGTTGTAGTATTTTGGGTGATGTGTTGTGAGGTTTTTGTTTTTTCGGTTCGTTCTTTTCTAGTTCTATTTTGTGCTTGACTAGTTCTGTGTGTTGTAATGTGTCGTCCGTGTTTTTTCGTGTAAATTCTTGTACTATTCTATCGATTTGCTTTTTTTCGTATTCTTTCAATTTTATGCTACTAACGAATTCTATTTCTTGTTTTGCGGGTATTCGTTCCGTGTAGCATTTCCTCTACTTCCTTTTTATCTAGTATTGGTGCGTTTGGGTTTAGTTTTGTGTTTGCTTTAGTCTTGGGTGTTGCTAATGGTACTTTTCTTTTACGTGTGCTGTGTTGTTGTGTGTTGTCCGTTTTTTTATTCCTCGTTTTAGTGTTTTGTGTTTCGTTCTTCTTTATTTCTTTCTGTTTTAAGTGTTCCTCTAGTTTGTCCTCGTTGAATATAATTGTTGTTTTCATCTTTTTTAAACCATCTATTCCTAATATAAGTGTGTATTGTAAGGTCGGCGCTATTCGTATTGTCAGTTCGTATGGTTTTCCGTTCACTAATACTGTTGGTTTTATTGTTCCTATTATTTCCGCCTCCGACCCGTCTGCTGTTATTACTGTTGCTTTTTCCGGCTTGTGTATTTTTATTCATCGTTCTTCGAGTATTCCCATGATTTCTGTGTTTGCGTATGTATGCGTGGATCCTGTGTCTATTGGTGCGCTTATTACTCTATTTCCTATCTGTACTTCTATGTATGGTCTTGGGTCATGTTCTTCCTTGTCTATCGTAATTGTATGTTCGGGTGTTTGTGTTGTGTTCTTCAAGGGGGTTTCTTCCACCCGTTTTCGCCCCCTAGTGAGTTTTTCCGATTATTCGGGCAGTTTATCCTCCAATGTCCTTGTTGGCCGCAATTAAAACATCCTTTCGGGATTGTTCCCGTGTTTGTGTTGGTGTTTTGTCGGGTATTAATTTGGGTCTCTGTCGTTCTTATCCTTTGGTTTCCTCCATGCTGTGTATTTGATGGGTATGTGGTTGTCGGTAATAGTGGTGGTCTTCGTTCTGTTGTTCTATTGTTGTGTGTCTGTGGGTTTCGTGTGTTTTGGTTCCAAAATGGTCTTTTTCGTGTGTACGTGTTATCGTACCTTGGTGTTGTTCTTGACCCCGTGTTTTGTTCCCCTGAGTCATCTGTGTGTGTTGCCCATTCCTGTTTCCCTTGCTTCATTGCTTCTAGTGTTTTTCCCTTTCTTTCTAATTGTTCAGATGTGTCAAATTCTCCTCTTTTCATATATAAGTTGTATTCTAATGGTAAGTTTTTGTATGCTTTGTTTGATTGTGTATTTAGGGGGGATGGTGGCCAAATTTTATCCATTATCGTTCTGAATCTTATTAGGTATTTTGTAATATTTTCATCCTTGTGTTGTGTACACCTTTTCAATTTTTCCTCCAATCTTCCTGTGTAATCATGTGGAAAGAATGTTTCACTGAAATCTTTTTCAAATTCTTGTAAGTTTTCCCATTTCCTATGATTTAGTGTATGCCACTCGTATGCTATGTTGTGCAATATTTGTGGTAGTAGTAATAGTATTCCCCTGTCTGTGAATGTGTATGTGTTTTGGTATTGTGCTAGTTTCAGTAGAGATTGTTCGGGGTCTTCTGTTTCGTTCCCGTTGAATTTTATATTCGAATTTGTCACCGGTAGTAGTGGTTTTCGTAGGATTTTTTTGTTCCCTGTGTTATATGTTTGTATCCTATGTGTGTCGTTCCGTATAATTTCCTCTTCGCTTGTGTCTGTGTAGTTCTGTCTTTGTCTAGTTGTGTGTCCATTGTTTCGTGTGGAATTCCCACCCCTTTCTGGTTCGGTTTCTATGTCTGTTTCATAACTATCTATTTCGTCTAATGTGTGATTTCTATTCTCATCTATTGGGTTTCTTACTGTGATTTCCGGTTCTACGTGTTCCTGTCCATGTGTTCTCTGTGTGTGGTTCGATTCTCCTCTACTCAGTTCGTTATTATAATCAGAGTCTCTATGTAAAAAGTTCCTCAACATCGTGCTGTTTCTGTCTGTTTATGGTCGTTCTCGTTGTCTTTTTCGTCTTTGTTGTACGTTCGGGTGCTTGGAATGTTCTAATAAATGGTTCATCTCATCGATGAATTCTTGATTATTCCTTAGAAAACTGTCTTGTGTAAAGGTTTGATTGTATTCTGTTTGTATGGTTTGTCTTTGTCTATCTTGCGTCTCGTCATTCAAACTTCTTCTTGTTCTTTGTTCCTGTTGGTTTTCATTGCGTGTGTGTCTATAATCTGTTGGTATGTATGTTTCGTTGTGTCTGTTTCGTCTATTTATTTTGTGTTTTGATTTTAATTTAATTTAAACTTGATATTTCGTCGTGTAATTTCGTTCGTTTGAATTTTCAGTTCTCGTGTGTATGTGTCTCCCTTGTTCACTGTAGCTGTATTGTATCGTGTGTTATGTGTTACATGTGATGATATGTGTGTATGTGTATATGTGTGTTTTTCGTTCGTCTTTTGTATGGTTTGTGTGTCCAGTAATATGTGTAGTTATATTTATGATTCTGTCACTTCCTGATTTGTATTTAATATTTCGTCTTATTACTTTCAAGTTATTCGTCTTTTCTGTGGAATTCGAATGAGTAGATTGATCCGTTTGTATGTGTTTTCTCATACTTTGTGTCGACTCAGGAATGCTGTTTATGTCTTACGTCTCTATGTCCCCTCTTATCGCGTCAACGATACTCTACTCTGCGCTCAAGGTTATTCTTCTTCTTGCGCAAAGAAGATCGTTCTGTGCGATATTGTATGCCTTTCTTTACGTTCTAGACTATTCGTTCTTACATGTATGCATGCGCGCACACACACGCCCTGATACCTTTGTGTGATTTTCGTACAGATATAATTTTCTTTCACATATGATAGGTCTTATATTGTCTTTCTATTGAATTTATATACACGGTGTTTGATCCGCTTCTGATCAATTTTCTCACTATCGTAACGTTTTACTGTTCGACTTCGTGTATGTAAATTCGATTTTTCTCCTACTTGATATATGCATCGGTATTTTATTTACGTATTCCGTGGAACATAGATGGGTATAGGCGGGCAAAATATCAGAGAGAAAAAAAATTCGTTGCGTTCTTATGTATTTTAGTGTGTATATATGTGTATTCAAGTGTGTTTATGTGTTATATCCATAGGTATTTTTGCTGTATATGTATGTTTAATAATATTTCTTTGTTCGTTTGAGTGTGTATGTGTGCTTGTATGTAATGTATGTGGGTTTTTGTGTTGGGCGCCACTATAATGAGTGTGTCTGGGGAACATGGAATGTATGGTTAAGGTATGCAGATTGTGACTATCGATATGTATATAGATATAGTTATATATATTTGCTCGATAGTGAATGATATAATAACCCATCAAGTCCCAAAATGACATTTTTGCGTTGCATTTTTCAACGGCTGTACTTTCTGAGAAAAAGGGTTGTGAAAAATTCCAGACCAACCAATTTCGATTGGGAATTGACTGATCTTTCAAAATCTGATATGAGTTTCTTCGAGAAATGCACCTGTCACAAGATATACAGGTTTTTTTCCGAAGAAAAGCGAATTTTAAAACTTCTTTTTTTCTTTATCTCATGTTTTCACATTGGAATCGTGTCATAATTCTTCTTGTGACTACAGAAACCCCGTCAATTTACTCCAAACTTCAATTTATGCCTTGGACAATTGAAAAAAATCTTGTGGAAACAACCAAAATGGCGGCTTAAACGTGGAAAAAATTTCAAAAACTTCAAGAGTTTTCCATTCGAAAACGATAAACTTGAGGCAAGAATTTAACTGCGAGAAAAGTTCTTGGAATTAATCGAAAAACACGCTCAAATTTTCTCAGAATTTTTTGACAACTTTTTTGAATTTCCAGAATCGCCAAAATCTGAAAATTCAAAAAAAGCGTCAAGAGATTCTGAAAAAATTTGAGCGTGTTTTTTGATCAATTCTAAGAACTTTTTGTTCAGTAAAATTTTTTCCTCAAGTCCATCGTTTTCTAATAAAAAATTCTTGAAGTTTTTGTCCACTGTTCTGCGGTTTTTTTATAGTTCGGCATTTCTGAATATGCCTCTTATAATATATTTCATATGGGATGTAACACGTTATTTTTGGTGAACATGTTTCATTTACATATGTTTTCATGTAGTGAATCGATTACGTACTATTGAAAATCTTGTGAAAACGTTACCCAACACCTCTTATGGTGAACTGTTCCATTGACTCCATGTGTATACATTCTTTAGCCGTCAAAATTTTGTTGCCGTTGTCCGGTCCTTACCACGTGGAGGTGAATGTATGAAAAGACTCTACTTCCCTCTTTCTTTCAATTTTACAAATTTTTTGGGAGTTCTCTAATTTTTCAAATTTTTTTTGTTTTTTTTTCATACATGAAGATGAATTTTTATGTTGCACTACAGGTCGATGTAAGGCAGGAATTTCAAGAGTAAGAATTGAAAATTGTACACATTTTATATGTCCTCATCCCACATTTTTTATAATTCCTACAATTTTTCCTTGCTATACCAGTAACAATTTCATGGACTCCTTTCCCTTTGATACCTTTTGCGAAATACAATTCAGCAAGTTCTGAAGCCATCTCCTCGGATCCAATTCTTTTGTCACGATTTGATAAATTATGGATTACAAGGGCATTTGTTATCGATGATTGGATTAGTCGAAGAAAAATGGCCCAAGTCCATCTTTTTGCTCTTATGCATGGCATCAAATTACTACAATGTCCATCATGTAGATCAGCACCACCCATGTATTTATTATATTGTGAGAAAGCTCTGGGAAATGGAATATCGTTTTCAGTTCTTGATTCTTTCGAATATCTTTTGACTGTTGACGTTGGAGTGACACCTGCCGCGGTGGAAAGCAAGGATACTGGTTTTGAATCCATGATTGTGATATAGTTCAAATCGCTTTTTCCCCCGTGTTTGATTGAGAACGTTCCTTTCATTACTTTCTTATCCAATTCATTATCGGTATTCACTCTGTTTCCCCTCACGGTACCAGTTGCTCTCAAGCCGACTGTTTGCAAATGGATCAGTAAGTCTGGACTACAAAAAAAGTTATCAAAACATAAATGATATTGAATTATTCTCCGTGGAACAACATCAACAAGTAGCTTTTGGATCATCTGCATAACGACACGACTTCCTAAGGGACATTTGAATAGTCTTACTCGTTTATCAGACGAATAAATATTCGACCCCTTGCCACAATAAATCTCACAATCGAACAGATATCCCTCTGAGTTACAAATGCCCCACATTTTGATGCCGAAGCGCGCGGGCTTATCTTTCATAAACTGGAGCAAAATGGTTTTTCCGTGAAACTTCACCATCATTCCATCTATCGACAAAGCGATAGAGAAAAACCAAATTGCAAAGCATTCCTCTTGAGAATTTCGAAAATACCAAATACTCTCCAAGCTCTGTCATTATAATTCTGATCCTCAGGTTTCGAGAATTTTAATTTTGATTTAATTTTGAGAAATTTATTACGACTCATTGCTTTTGCCACAGTAGAACAGGCCAGTAATGGCCGATTAGACCAATGGGCTTTCTGAGATTTCCTTCGATTGAAGTTTGACATTTTAATTATCCCTAAAAAAATATCGAATTCATCCAATGTTGAATCGCAGTCATTCATACGAGTACTTTCGATGATATATTTTTTTAAATCGGCGGAGAGAAAAGTTCGAACAACTGTACATATGAAGATTCAAGAATGAATTTTTTCGTTTCCTCAGAGAGTAAGTTTTCATTTTCAGGATATTGTTCACACTTTCTTTCTCCGTTCTCCCATACGTAAATATGATTAGGCTCCAGTTTCGACTGATTTTCTTCATAGTCACTCATAACCTGATGATAACTAATATTTGGAACTTTATTATCAGGAATTTGACAACCTTCAGATTCAGATTCAGAATCAGAGTCAGATGGTCCAGAGCAATCATTCTGAGGAACAATTATTGGATCAAATTCACCATCTTCACGCTCTTCAATTCCGACATCTTGCTGGTGACTTGATCGTTCCCAGCGTTTTCCTGATGGAGCAGACATTGTCTGTTTTACTTTCAATAAATGATATCACCAGTTCCGTCAGACTCAGGTGCTATTTGTTCATTTTATGGAATCAATGTTTTTCCCACAATTGATAAGTTTATTATTGAATTCTATTTCTGTGGAACATGAAGTATTCCGTTGATATATTGTCCTAATACGCTTCGCGATTGTTAAGAGAATGCAATCTAATACCAAGTCACAAAAATACCAATTTTCTTTTATATATTAGATGATATGTAATCATTGATCATCTATCAGAGTCATCACGTCGACAGTGTTTAGAGAACATATGAGGCATGGACTATATGTTGTAAAAAGACAATTTTGTGAATAAAAAAAATATCAAAGATACTCATAATATTACATGTGAAATATATTATGAGAGGCATATTCAAAAATGCCAAACTATAAAACAACTGCAGAATAGTGGACAAAAACTTCAAGAATTTTTTATCAGAAAACGATGGGCTTCAGGAAAAAATTTTACTGAACAAAAAGTTCTTAGAATTGATCAAAGAACACGCTCAAATCTTTTCAGAATCTCTTGACGCTTATTTGAATTTTCAAATTTTTGTGATTTTGGAAATTCAAAAAAGTTGTCAAAAAATTCTGGAAGAATTTGAGCGTGTTTTTTGATCAATTCTAAGAACTCTTTGTGCAGTAAAATTTTCGCCTCAAGTCCATCGTTTTCGAATGCAAAACTCTTGAGGTTTTTGACATTTTTTCCACGTTCAAGCCGCCATTTTGGTTGTTTCCACAAGATTTTTTTCAATTGTCCAAGGCATAAATTGAAGTTCGAAGTGAATTGACGCGGTTTCTGTAGTTACAAGAAGAATTATGACACGATTCCAATGTGAAAACATGAGATAAAGTAAAAAGAGAAGTTTTAAAATTCGCGTTTTTTCGGAAAAAACCTGTATATCTTGTGACAGGTGCATTTCTCGAAAAAACTAATATCAGATTCTGAAAGATCAGTCGATTCTCCATCGAAACTGGTTGATCTGGAATTTTTCATAACCCTTTTCCTCAAAAAGTACAGCCGTTGGAAAATGCAACGAAAAATGTCATTTTTGGACTTAATGGGATAAACCAAAAAAATACAATTCGATATAACACGTGTCTTACCGCTAATCGTGTGACAGTGTCGGGTGTATGTGTGTCGTGGGTGTGTGTGTGTCGTGGCATCGGAGTCCGTGGGCTGGCGAGCTCCTGGTTTCCGATGTGCACCGTGGAGGTAAAGGTGGCTGCGCTGAGGTTGCACGTCCTCGTGGGATATATCTTGGTTACCGCGGGGGTATGCGGTCTAGGAACCGTCCAGAATTTCACTACACTGGGTGTATCACAATTGGCCTCGTGGGGCGAGCGAGAGTGTGTGCTAATAATAAGTTGCGGACATGTCGATGGCCGGAAACAATCTGTCTTCTCGTCTTCGCTCAATCACGGCTCTCGCCGCTGTTGCTCCCTCTACCTCCTCATCAGTGCCCCCCTCTACTCTCTTATTCTCCTCGTAACGCTTACGTTACAAGTGGTGATATTTTGGTTCACAACCTCTTACGGACCGGTTCTTGACCAAAAAGTACGCTTTCTGATTTGAAGTAATTCCTTTCATTCTCACCAGAAAGCAACGGTAATCTCTCCGAACAGAATGTTGGAAATCTTGTTGACATTTTGGTTGAAAACCCTATACGCACCGAAATCAAACAGAAAAGTGAGCCATGCGGTTTTGGTATTCTTTCTCATTCTAACCGATAAGTGACCGAAATGCCAACAAATCAGGATTGTTCCAAGAGTGGTGATATTTTGGTTCATAACCTCTTATTGACCGGTATTTGACCGAAGAGTACGCCTCCTGATTTGAGGTAATTTTTTTCATTCTCACCAAAAAGCAACCGTAATTTCACCAAACAGAATGTTGAAGATACTGGTAACATTTTGGCTCAAAAACCGTACACGCTCCGAAACCCGACCGAGTAGCATGCCCCCCGATTCGGTCGTCTTGTGGTCACTCTCCGGTCGACAAAAGTCACAAAGCAACCGAAATTTCTCGATCATTTTCTAGTGAAATCAAAATCGCTAGGGGAGAAACCTGATGGAAACAAATCAATAGGGAAAAACCAAGTGGAAGTGAAAAACAGTGGCTAAAAGGAATGGAAATGATGAAAATGATCGAATTGAATATATGAATTACAAGCGATGAGCAATTGGTATTATCAAGGTTTGAATTTTATTTGTATGTCATTCAATTCACCTTGATATTTCATTTCTTCATTTCTGGTTCTCATTTCTTTATTATTTCGTTCTTGTTTCCAAGAGCCTGATCTTCAAACGCATTTTTATACAAATCATTTCGGATGATCAATCAAAATATACAGTGAAAAAATCCCGTCATTGTGTAAAAAAAATGTACGTGTTCACATTTATGTCCCGGTAAATTGAGGGTACTCAAGCATCTGACCCGAAGAGAACATGAAGCTTCAGCAAACGTTCAGATTAGATCTGCATAGATCGGGCCCAAGGTTCTACGAACGTTGCAATGACCGCCTCGAAATACTTTCAGGAGAGATAGATTCAACGTTCATTGAAGATTCATCGAAGGTTTGATGAAGCTTTACAAAAATATCTATACTTATATAAATTGACATTAAACATACTCATTAATCAATCAATCAATTGATTGCTCATTCATGTAAATGAATAGAAATCAATATAAGTATAGATACTTTTGTAAAGCTTTATCAAACCTTTGATGCACCTTCAATGAACGTTCAATATATCTTTCCTGAAAGTATTTCGAGGCGGATATTGCAATGTTCGTAGAACCTTTGTCAAACGTTTGTGAACCTAAAAATCAGCTTTTAGGAACCTTCGGCCCTATCTATGCAGATCTAATCTGAACGTTTGCTGAAGCTTCATATTCTCTTCAGGAAGGAATGAGTCAGATTTTGTGCCAACTTTTTCCATAATTTATGCATTCAACAGCGCTTGCCAGTGCATAATAATAAAATCCACAATCATGATTAGACTTTAAATATGAATTCCAGGCTTTCACTGATTTTCCAGCGAGTATAGGAGGATTTTGGAAGTGATAACCCCCAACTGTCAAAGATTTTTTGTAATTTTGTTCCCCAACATTTACAAACCATCAGGGAGAAACATTATGTTTAGAGCCCAATCTCAGGCATGCACTTGACTATCGTTTAGTTCAAATTTGAATTAATCAAGTAATTTATGGGGAAAGTTGACGAAAAATTTTACCCACTCCGTCTCATTCTTGTGTGCCCTTAAGCTTGTTTCATGGTTCATAGGATGAATTTTTAGAATTTATTTGAACAATTTTCAGTAATATGGAATTCAACTCAAAACATAGATCATGAAAAATACCTAACTGGAACATAATCATTTTATTATCTATTTATCCATTTTATATCACCAGATTACTATATAATTCATCTTATAATATGAGCGGCTTCAGCAATAACTTCTCAAACAACAAACAGAAAATTCTACTTCAAATTTGATGGTGAAATACTCGAATCAAATACCATATTTGGATACATTCATTATGAGGACTGGATTTTTTCCAAATGATAGTCAATACGTCATTGCGTGAAGCCATTCATATATTCATTATTGAATATATAGAAATAATTAGGAATATTGATTGGTGGATGAAAATCGGAAAGAATTTTTGGAAGTGGATTTAAAAGCAAGATTATCATAGATTTGTCAATTCGAATGTATCCTTGACTATATTAACATTGTCAATTTTCGTGGAATAGATTGTCATGAAGTGAAACTAGTGGGAGGTTTCTTGAAAATTATATTGAAAATTAAATAATCAAATTGTTTTAATGAAATTTTAATTGGAATAATATCACGTTTTTCAGTATAATACAAGGAATGATGAGTGAAGAATTCAAGGAATGATGAGTGAAGAATTCAAGGAATTATATTTTATGAAAATAATAATGAAATTGAAGCGAGAGAATTCAATATAACTATATAATCAGAAAATAAAAACGGATATCAAATTATTAAATATAATTCTCCGAGATTATGAATACAATGAGTTACTTATGGACATCAATGACGGTTGAGAAATCATCAAAAATATATAATTTGGCCAATGAAATATGATTTGGAGGACTTCCGGGTGATAGACGCATGGTATAAGTTAGTCTGTGACAGGTGTAAGATCAAAGTGCTTTTGCTGGAGGAAAAAAAGGAAATAGAAACTGTTCGGTGGTGTAAGGTGAAAGACATAGTGGAGGGGTAAAAGTTAGGTAAAAGAATCAGTGGAGTGAGAGTAGGAAGTGAAGAAAAAGGATAGTTTTTAGTAGGGGAACACGTGGTGACTAGGAGTTAGAGGGGAAAAGAGCAGGTTGTGGGAAAGAAGAAGGAAGCTAGTGGCACCGCGTAGGAGCGAGTCAGCGGAAGAGGGAGTAGAAGAAAGTAGGCAAGAAGGTAAGGTAGTGAGAAGAGCAGTGAAGCGGTTAGTGGCGACATCGGGCGGAGTGATAGAAAGGAAAGAGAGGAGAGATGGGAACGAAGGAAGGAGAAGTGGTAGTGTTAGGGTCAGACGAGGAAATGAGGAAAGTAGAGGAGGCGGTGAAAAGTCTGACGGTGGGAGTAGAGAGAGGACAGTTAGGGTCAGACGGGAAGGTGAAGGAGTCGGGGTCGAGGATAAGTCAGACCTCAGAAATTGGGAAGTTAGAAGAGGAGAGAAGGGAGAATAATCAGGAAGTAGAAATCTGGTTGACCCCAACCAGGGGGCATAATCTCAAATGCAACATTCTCAAACGGATTTCAGCGCTGCCGTACGGTAGTACAGTGAATTATTCGCCATAGGTACAACCAACACAAACAATGAACAAATCATACCGGTTTCGGATTAGTGTTAGTGTATACATGTAAAATAGTTCACTGTACTACCGTATGGCGGCGCTGGAATCCGTTTGAAAATTTCCCATTCGAGATTATGCCCCCTGACCCCAACAGGCAGTGTTAGGGGAGAAAAAGCAGGGGGAAGGAGGGGGAGACCTATTGAGGCAGATAGTTTAGGGAGAAATAGAAGTGGAAGTACAGGAGGGATTTAGGAGTTCTGGAAGAGGAAAAGAGAGGAGGAGGGAGAAGAGGAAAGGCGGAGAATATTTGGGAAGGGAGGTTTAGTAGAGGGGTCACCGGAGGAGAAGAGGTTAAGGGAGATGGACGAGAAAAAAGAAGTTCTAGAGTTGATGAGAGGGTTAAGAAATGATATGAGTAAACTGAATGAGAAGGTAGATAGGGTGGATACGGGTAACGAAGTAGTGAGAAATGAGGTAAAAAAGATGAGGAGAAGCCTAAGCAGAGCGGAATAGTTATGGAAAGCAGAAATAGGGTTAATTAAGGATAGGATGGACAAAGTGGAAGAGCAAAAGAAAGTAAATGGAGAGGATAGGAAGAAAGTGGAAACTCTGGAGGGTAAAGTACAGGAAATAGGTAGATGGATAGTGGAAAGAGAGAGAAAAGAGGTGGAGATAGAGGGTGAAGGGGGAAGGATGAAGACAAAGGCTCAAGATACAGATAACGGAACATTAGAGGTGAGAGTAGAAATAATAGAAAGGAGGGTAGGAGAAATGGAAAAAGGAGTAAAAGAAGAGATAGAAGGAGGGAATGATAGGGTCCGCAGGCACTCGGAAGTCGGGGTGGGGGTGAATGAGAGAATGAGGGAGATGGAAAAGAAAATGGAGTACAAGGAGAGGGTGGAAGGGAGGAAAAATATGGTGGTAAAGGGTTTAGAGGGAAACAAGAATGTGAAGGAAGAGGTGAGGGAATCGTTGGATAGGTTAGGGGAGGGGGGCAAATAGAGGAAATAGAGGAGATAAAAGACTTGGGAATAGGTGGGAAGGAAAAAAGAAGGATGGTAGTCATAAGATATAGGACGATAGAGGATAAAGAAAGGGTGATGAAGAAGAAGGGGATGCTAAAGGGCAGAGTGGAGAGGGTAGAAGAGGACTATACGTGGGAAGAGAGGAAGATAATGCATAAAATGAGGGAAATAAGTTCTAGGTTGATGGAAGAGGGGAAGAGGTACAGGTGATGGAGGTGTCTGGATAGAGTGAGGATGGTGGAAATGAGATGAGGAGAAGAGAAGCAGAAAAGTAGGGGAGAGTGCTTTGGAAGATTAGGAGAAAGGGGAGAGGGGGGAAAGGAAAAGGATTTTTAGGGGACAGGGGGAGAGAGAAAGAAATGGAGGAAGAGGAAGTGAAAGACAAGAAAAATGGGAGGGAGAGAAAGAAGGAAAGGGGGGTAAACGTTGGTTTTTGGAACGTGGCAGGTTTAATGAACAAACAAGAGGATTTCTGGAAGGAGATAGAGGGATGGGATGTAGTGGGACTGGTAGAGACGTGGGTGGAGGAGGAGAGCTGGGGTTAAGTGGAGAGGAAACTGCCGAAGGGATATGTTTGGAAGATACAATGGGCAGGAAGGAAGCATAGGAAGGGGAGGGCAAGTAGAGGGATTTTGATGGGAATGAGGAAGGAGATGGAGACAATAGAGGAGGGAAAGGAAAGGATAGAGAAAAAGGGAATGCTGATGGAAGAAGTGTTTATAGGGGGGGGGGGGGAAATGGAGAGTTGCAACAATGTATGTGAATGGAAATATGAAGGAAATGATGGAGAATTTAAGCAAAGGGTTGGGGAAAGGGGTAAAATTGAAAGGGTAATAATAGGGGGGGACTTCAACGCGAGGACGGGGGATTTGGGAGGGCTGGTATGGGAAGATGGGGGAGAGCATGAGGGGGGTAGGAAAAGCGAAGATAAGAGGATAAACAAGGAAGGGAGAATACTGCTGAAGATGATAGAAGAGGAAGGTTGGGGAATTCTGAACGGGGCGGTCATGGGGGATGAAGAAGGAGAATTAACATACGTAGGGGTGAATGGGCAGACTGTAATCGATTACGTGATAGGAGATGGGAAAGCGTGGGAGGGGTGTAGAGAGTTAAAAGTGGGAGAAAGTAGGGAATCGGATCATATGCCGATTATTTTGGAATTAGAAGGGGCAGAGGTAAAAAGGGAAAAGAGCAAGGAGTGGGTGGAAAGGTGTGATTGGTCGTCAGAGGGTATAGAGGAGTATAAGAGAAATATGGAGGGGTGGGAAGGAGGTGGGGTAGAGGGTGAGTGTCTAAGAAGGAGAATAGCAGAGAAAGTGAAAAGGGCGATAAAGTGGAAAAGAATTAGAGTAGGCAAGGGATATAGAAAGAATAGTTGGTGAGACGAGAGCTGCAGAAATAAGAAAAGGGAGGTGAAAAAAAAGATAAGGGAGTGGGAACAAGGGAAAGGCTCAATGGAGGGGATAATGGAGGCGAAAAAGGGTTTCAGGCAAATATGTGAAGAGAGGAAGAGGGAAAAGAGGGACGAATGATAGAGGAGATCAAAAAGGTAAAAGATCAGAGACAGGTGTGGGTTTGGGTTAACGGGGAGAGGAAAAAGGGGAAAGAGATAAATGATGAGATTGGGATGGGGGAATGGAAAGAGTTTTTTATGAGTCTGCTGGGAGGGATAGAGAGGAGGGTGAGAACTGGGAACGAGAGTGTTGAGATAGAAGAGTGTGCGCAGATAGGGGAAAGTGAATTCGGGGAGTTATGGAAGGGTTTGAAGGAAGGTAAGGCGGCGGGAATGAACGGGTTACAAAACGAATGTTGGATGTATGGGAGTAGACGGCTAAGAGGAGAGGTGGAAAAGGTGATAAAGGGTATTTGGGAGAGTGGAAGGATACCGGAGGAATGGGGGGAGGGGTGCATAATACCAATTGTGAAAAGGGAGGAGGGTGAAAAGGTGGAGGATTACAGGGGGGCGACGCTGATGTCAACAATGTATGAGTTGTATACGACACTGCTGACGAGAAGGTTGGAGAAAGAAGTGCAGGAGGAGGGTATGTTGGTAGGGAATCAAACTGGGTTCAGGAAGGGAGTAGGAACAGTGGACAATATATACGCCCTGAATTATTTGATAGGGAGGGAGATAGAAAAGAAAGGAAAGTTAGCGGCGGTGTTTATAGACTTGAAGGCGGCTTTTGATTCGGTAGATAGGGAAGTGCTATGGAAATCAATGAAAAAAAGAGGGGTAGATAAGGGTTTGATAGACAGGGTGAAAGAAATTTATAGGTAGACGAAAGTGAGGGTAAAGATAGGAGATAAGGATACGGAGGAATTTTGGTCGGCGAAAGGGATTAGACAGGGGTGTCCCATGAGTCCGTTATTGTTCAATTTAATGATCGCGGACTTAGAAGAAGAGATGGCAAGGAGTGGGATAGGTGGGGTAAAAGTAGATGGGATGAGAATATGGACGATGAGTTACGCGGATGATGTGGTAGTTTTGGCGGAAGAGGAAGATTTTCAACTGGTACTAGGAGAACTGAGGAGATATTTTAGGACTAAGAGGCTGGAAGTAAATGTGGAAAAGACAAAGATTATGAGGTTTGGGAGAAGAGGGGGGGGGGAAGAGGAATAGAAGGTGGAAGTGGGGGGAAGGGGAAATAGAGGAAGTGAAGGAATTCAGGTACTTGGGGTATGTATTTAAGAGCAATGGAAAGCAAGAGGCACAGATGGAGGGTAGGGTTAGGAAGGCAGGAGAAGTGATGAGGGTAGTTTGGGGAATAGGGGAGAGGATTTTTAAGGGGGATTGGAGGAGAAGGATATGGTTATGGGATAAACTGTATTTATGGTAGGTTATGTAATTGAATATGTGGCGGAAATTTGGGGATGGAAGGAACGGGAAGAGGTGGAGAGGTTGCAAGGAAGGTATATGAGAAGTTTATCAAAATTAAATAGGGAGACGCCAGGATACATGGTCAGGGAGGAGTTGAAGAGGGACAAAATGAGGGTGAGGTTGAAGAAAAAGGCAAAAGAGTTTGGGAGGAAATTAAGGGGAGGTAGGGCGGGAGAGGTGGCATTGAGATGTAGGAAGGAGATGATGAAAGAAAGAGGTACATCGAAGTGGAAGCAAGGAAGAAGGGAAGGGCTTGAAGATGTCAACTTGTTAGAGGAGGTGACGGGGGATATGAGGGATACGAGGGTGGAGGAAATGGGATGGATGGAAAGGGACAGGGAGATGCAAGCAATGGAGAGATGGGAAAGGATACCGGGATCGAGATACAATAGATGGTATGAGGAGGTGATGGTGGAGGGAGTACCTAAATATTTGAAAGAAGGAGGGAGAATGGGGAGGGGAAGGAGAATAGCGAGGTTGAGGTCAGGAAATGAGATGAGGGGAGGAAGATACTGGGAGATAAGGGAGGAGGAAAAGAAATGTAGGGTATGTGGGATGGAGGGAGAAAACTGGGAGCATGTGTCAGAGGTGTGTATGGGAATAGATGACAGGCAAATAGGGGAACAGATCAGGGAAATATGAGGAGATGAGGGGAATGGGGAGGAATGGATGGTTGGGTTGGAGAAAGAGAGGAAGGAAGGAATTGGGGGGGGGGCGGGAATGCGTGGATGTATAGAAGGATGGATGAAAGGATCTCTCTCTCTCTCTCTAAAGAATGAGGTGTGATTAGTGATAAGTAGATTGAGGGGATTAGGTTAAGGAGATAGGCTAAGTTGAATTAGGCTAAGATAATTGTGAGAAGAAGAGTTTAAGGAGTTGTAATGGAGGCGCCTGTAAGTTCTGTAAACAGGCGCCGAAAAGGAATAAATATACATACATACATACATACATACAAATATGATTTGGATTCTTCAGCGCCTCTATCTTCCAGAATTGAATTGAATTCCAAAAATTATTAGTTTTAAATCCACAGTTGAATATCAATTCTCCAGATTCCAAGGGATGATTCCCAAGATAAATTGAATGAATTAATTGATATGGATTGAAATAGAATCAAAATCAATCTCTTCCAAGAAGCATGTATTAATTCAAATTAGTTGATGAAAAATGTTGAATTCAAATCAATTCTCCAGAAAATAATGATATGAATAAAAGATAATCGTGAATATTAATTATATAAATAATGAAGTTGAATAATAATTTATTCTTTATAGAAAATAAATTCGACTTCCGGGTGACGAGTGGCGGACGAGGTTAATAGGTATAGGTGTGCGAGAAGAGGGTAATTTAGCGAAGAAAATAGGATAGAAGAAAAGTCAGGGGGCATAATGTTAAATGACTGGTTTTAAAATCGATTTTCAATTCCATCTAGTGAGCCGCCAGTGGTACTGACTGTGTAGTGGGGGGGGGGGGAATATCCAATGAGATATATACATAATACAACGGACAGATTTGAACTTCCAAAAATTTCAAGCCCCGGTTTATCTATTCGATATGACATATAGCAAAGTTGCATGAAATTAATTTAGAACAATTGGTTCTATTCAATTGTGTTGTGTTTTTGTGCAACATTTCATTCTTCACCTTTTCCCTGGAGCCTCTTGAATCACAGCATTTAGCTGTGCGTAATATATCTGATTATCCCATCAGAGGTAAGTGGGGTTAGATTCTTGTTCTCGTAGTTTTTATATAATTAATATCATTTTAGTATTAACTATGTACTTTCACGTTTAGAATTCAGAACAATATATTTACTCTCCATAATGTAGCTAAGATCATTTGAAATCATTTAATTTTTCATCTTCAAATTTTCATTATCAAATACGTGATTAGTAGAAGTGTAAATATTGAAGCTCTGATTGTTCATGCAACTCAGAACTTTTGCCAATATATTATAATAAATTATTGAAATGGTATAGAAATTTAGTATGCATTCATGTTTTTTCAAGTTGAAAACAATTTCTTCTTGACAATATAAAATGGGACGTAAGAGCTGCGTCGTGCCAGGATGTACCAGTGGGTGGAAGGATAAGAGCCATTGTTTTCCAAAGGACACAGGTCAAGGACAGTTATGGATTACAGCGATCGGGAATCCTGATTTAATTGAAACTCCATACGAGGAAATAAGGAAAAAGGATTTAAGAGTTTGTCGCAGACACTTCCCTGGAGATAGTTGGATGTTTTCAAATAATCTGGCCAAATTAAAACCTCATGTAGTTCCTTCGCTCAATATACCACAAGTGATACATGGACCTCGCAATATAGATTTAGAGGAAAGCGAACAGAATATTCATTGCCTGTTGTCTGCATTACCAACATCCCCAGTAAAGGTTTTAGCGCATCATATGTACAGTGTATGTTCAATTAGGCATCCTTGTGAAGATCACTTCGAGGATATTTTAATTTGTTATTTTTGAGAAAATTAATGTATTTTCTATTATTTTCTTCAGGATGAATTAGAACAGAGTTATGAGATGAATCGAATCCATAATTCCATCGAAGAATGTACCACCACAGTCAACAACCCATTGGAATTATATTATTTTCCAATAGATCAAGATATAGCTTCTAAAGAAGACATGAAAGATCATGAATTATGTATTGAAGAAGCGACAATGACATATTCTCCTGATTATGAAGGAGCGCAGGTCTATGAAGTACTGATGGATCACAAGGAAACAGTATCTTCTCTGATTCTTGACGTAGAGTCTGTACCATCAAATACAATAACTTCATATGAAATCGAGGAATTGGAAAGAAGTTCATCTTCGGTATGTAACATTATTTTTATTTGTATGTTGAAATTTAGATAATTCGTAAATGAGAAATAATCAATTGAGAATTCACTTATTACTTAACAGTGACATTTTTATTGGCGAATGAATATTACAATGACTCAATCGTTCTGTATGTTTTCATATAATCTTGTCTTCTTCAATATTGTACACCAAGAATCTGGGTGAAAAAACTGTCGACTCAAGTGCACAATCATGGAAAAGTTATGATGGCAAAAGAGGAACGGGTGTTGCACGAGATGATTGTTCTTCACAACAGTTTCCTGTCTCTAATATGGATTCCATCGATGAAAATTTGGAGACATCTACACCCAAAAAACGGACATCTAGATTTATCTTGGGAGAAGATACTAGAGCATCGATGTTAACTCCTGAAGCACGTCGCCTTCATAATATAGCTGTTGATTTAAGGAAGAAACAACACCAATATGACCACACGATAACCAGGTTTGTATTTTGAGTATTTTATTTTTCAGTTTCATTGAAATCTGGATATCAAAATTATCGTCTGATCAAATTTTCAAATTGTTTGTCAATCTGTTCCAACTATTTTTCCCGTTGAACTGGGAAGGTTTTCACGAATCAAATTTCTGGTTCCCATACACCGCATATGGAGTTTGTATTGATCACATTCTCCACTCCGCACAAATGCTCAACAACAGTTGAAAACGAAAATGAATGTCATTGAATCGTTTATTGGAACGAATTTGTAGTCCAATAGAAAAATATTGAACCCTGTAACAAATATTTTATAAAATCTCATTGACCAACGGGGAGAATGAGGAGGATTCAATGAAATTCAATGATATTGAATCAGAAATTTCTCCATTCGTAACGGGATCGAATAGAATATTTCTACCTGGGAAGCGTGTATATTTTTTATTTTGCTAAGAATACGTTTGATTATTATATCTTATTCATTGATCGAATCCATTTTAGAACACTGTGATACATTTCTACTTTTGAACGACATCGTTCCGCAGTCAAGTTTGCATTTGTTTCGACAAACGATTCAAACCCCAGCGATATCAAAATTATTCTTAAAGGACTCATTAAAAATTATTCTTTGATGCCTTAGCAAAGATGATGTTATGATTCTTGATTATTTCCTATAAAAGTGTCAAATCCAGGAGATTTCTCCACGCATTGGGGAATTATTGAAAATTATGAGAAATTATGAAAAATTATTGAAATTATGAGATCATTTTCGCTAGGGTGGTTATGCTGTATACGTTCAGACTTACATTCTTAATTGGATAAAGAGAAGACGAACTTTTCAATCCTCTTACTTGTCTCTATTGACTGGAAAGATTTCTTTCTGAAGAAGATGATAACAGTGAAACCATGATAAGCAAATTTGAATATATGAAAGAGGCTCGATTTCTATAGATTCTATGATATTTGAAGAAGTGTTCAATACGAGAATCAATTGTATAATGAACTCAATTATGTCTCAATTTCATACTGTGTCCCAGAATTCGCGGACCGTATTTCACAGGCATATTCTACAGCCAAAATGCATTAATTTTCCGTTCGTACATTTTTTTTTAGGCTTGGTTTTCGAAATATGAGCATTTTTAGATTTTTTTTCAAATCAAAATGATTCAAAAGCACTGCATGGTACATACTTGAGCTCAACATCGTTCTCTAAGTTGTAAAACGGTGGATTCCTGGGAAAAAATTGAACTATCGTATCATTTTTTGTCCCGGAGCTATAGCGATTCGAAGTTGCTGAATTCTGATTGACTATAAGCTCAAAAATTTCAAATGGCTATAGCTCCGGGACAAACAATGATACGATAGTTCAATTTCTCCCAGGAATCCGCCGTTTTCCAACTCAGAGAATGGCGTTGAGCTCAAGTATGTACCATTCAGTGCTTTTGAATCATTTGGATTTGAAAAGAAACCCAAAAATGCTCATATCTCGCAAAGTCAGCCTCAAAAAAAATGTCCAAACGGGAAATTACTGCATTTCGGCTGAAGAATATGCCTGTGAAATACGGCTCGCAAATTCTGGGTAGCCCAGTATATGTGCAGAAGATAAATTTTATGAACACTAAATTTGTATCATGATGACGTGAAGGTGGTCGTTCATAATTCCTCTGTTGAAAAAATGTTATAAGATCTCGAAACATTAATTGTATGAGTTTCTTTAAGGATACTGAGTGTATTTCGATAAATTCTAAAAGTAATGCATGAATATTCGTGATTACTTATGAAACTTGCAAAACCGTATCAAAAATGTTTCAAATTATATAAGTCAAATAATTTATTTAGGAAATTTTGATCGTTATCCAAGGAGTAATTTTGGAAAAATGCATACGATTGTTTCAACAAGGGTATTTATATTTGTGAAAAAATATAAGTACATCAAATGTTCATGAGAAAAGAAACTTCTATAGCGTGTATGAAGTGATTGTAACGCGAAGTATTGACAATGTTTGTATCGTTCTTTAGGATGGAGAACGTTTACAAAAGTTTCCAACAGTCTAGCCCTAGTTGATACGGGGATATTTTGGATCGCTTTGGATAGTATTACACAGATAGCACAAGAGTTCTTGAAGAGTTCTATATGAATGCATTGTATTCATTATGAATCTTTTCAGGACCGTTGTGCTATCTGGGTGACAATCCGTTTCAATCCAGAATTTGATCGAACGGATAGAAATTCAATCCAATTTGATCCAATCCTATCAAAAATTTCCACCAGAGAGATATGAAGCTTAAACTCGTGGAGACAATCCACCGGTAAATTGATTCAATTCTTTATTACATCCGATTCGAATATTCTCCGTATTAAAAACTGATTGAGAACCCTCCAGTTATTTGATTCAGCTGGTTCAATATCTGATGTTATGACGGTGGAGGAGACGACACGAGAGGTCGTCGAACCATCGTTGTATGACTGTGGTCCAGCGTGGCGTCTGGAATAAATATATCGGCCCGAGCGGTAAGACCGATGGAATTCGGTTCTCTGCCTTTAAGGGCATCGAGACACCCTTCCTGTTTAAATTGGTAGAGGTAGGTAAGAAAAGAAAGTGAAGATTTACCACTTCAGTTGAGAAATTTGATATACTTGATATGTTTTGAATTGGTCGAGATTACAAACAATAATTGCTTATATAAAGGGAGACAATAAAAAAATTCGTTTATAATTGAGTATGTATATATATATATATATATGTATATGACGGAGGGAGAAAAAATGGGGTGTCGAGAAAGAGCGAAATAAGAAGGAAAGAGGAAGGAAAGCTATAGAAAAAGTTTCACTCACCGTTCTGCGAGCTGGTATGACACTTGTTCTATGGTACTTGTTTAATTATTGAAAATTGTTCGTTATTATTACTAATTTATTATGATTTATTGTTCTGGGTGTAGGCTTTATCCAATTTCTTTCGTTGATGCAACTAAAAAGCAACCAATGCACTCACACACTGAACTATTGCTCGAGTTTCTCTCTCTCTCTCTCGATCCCTCACACAGGAACGATGGCACCCATGAGTGCCGAGGAATGGACCGACACCATCAAAAGGGCTCCAGTGTATATCCGTCCTCCGAGCGGAAGGGCCCTGAGCTTTTCCTTTTTCGCTCATCCCTTCATAGCTCGAAGGGTGGATATACAAGTTCACTTTTTGGATTTTCACCAGGGGAAAGTATAAACCCCTGGTGGAGCTTTCATAGCGCCGGCGTCCTCACCCATGAGAGACAACGCCCCAGAGAGAGGGAGGCAGAAAGGGTACTTACTTTTTCCGAACGGTTTTAAACGCGGTTGAGAGAAGACTGGCTGCCCGATGGCAATCGCCGGACAAGAAGGAAATCTATCGTGAAAAGTGGGAGGTTGATTGTTCTCAGCCTAATCAGCACTTCAACATGCCACCAAGATTTCTAGGAAATCCGGTGTCAAATTTCTCTGCCGATGGGCCTTCGTACGTGGCTTATCGCTGCTGAGGCCTGCATTTTGCTGGCCCCGACAATGGAAAGCCACGGCACGTGGCTTCGCGGAGAGCAATCAACCGTGTGTCCAAAAGAAAGGAATATAAGAATTTAGAATTCTGGCGATTACGTACATACACATGCATACAAATGCATATATGAATACATATATGCACCCGCATACATGTGAATAGCTATTGTAGCTAGGTTCGGCGACAGCCATCGTGCAAGTCATGAGCGTAAGAGGGAAAAAAAAGGTTGAAGATGGCGTGAAGGAAGGAAAAAGAGTGACAAAGTAGAAAGAGGCACCCGTTGTGTGGTCACGCCGAGGCACACACACGAGGGAAAGAGAGAAAGGTTACGAGTTGCTTCGTCGCTCGTCGGTGCACAATCGACGTTCGAGGAAATCTCCAAACGAAATATAATTCTGTGAAGTCGACGAATTGTTTTGAAATGAAGTTCACGTTCACTCAAGGTGAAATATAATTGTATCGTGAATTATTGTATAGCATTTTGGAAAAATTTCGTGTGAAAATTTCCTCGAACGTGACACTGATAAACCAATTATATCAAAAGTGACATGAATCCACCGCTAATTTATGCTTCTTGTCTAATATGGTATCTTAAAAAGAAAGGCATGTCGTTCATTGAATTTAAATTTGAAGATTTCATTATATTCAAAAAATACATCTCTTGTGAAAATAAATTATATACTTTATAGAATCCCATATATGATTGATATATGGATTTCATATGCATAAGTTATATATAATTTCCTCTAAAAATCATACATGCGATATATATGGTTTATTCAGTTCTACTAGGAATGGTTATTACAGATTGTAGAATCATGGACGTATTGTAAGAAAATTTTTTACTCTCACTGGTGGTATCTAAAGTATATAATAAGTGTTATTTGTTTAAACTTAACAACATATTGGATAACTTGCGTCCATAAAGTGTACCATTACGAGAGAGTTAATGGATACATGGAGGCTTCCGAAGTAGCTGATCCAAGTGATCCGGATCACTTTTCCAGCTTCTTGATTGGTTGAGAAGTAATCCGGATCACTTGGATCAGTTACATCGGAAGCCTATGATGTGTTCTTAGAATTTTTTGATGTGAAATTTAATTTTCAGGACAATTACAAAATGGAATATCAATTTTCAGGATATGTATGCGATTTTTCGGATGGAATTGGGAACATTGAGATTAAAATCTTCTTATCATTCCGATTCTGAAGTGAATTTTCCAACTTGAAATTAGTCAAATACCACTCACATCGTTCAAGAACCTTATTGTAATTCGATTGATTTCCTTCTGAAACTGAATAAATTCAAACTATCGAATTTTTACTTCTTCAAATTTACCAAGTTCAAATTCGATATTCAATCGTACTGATATTATCAAATGATATTCATTGCAACTTGTCAATAATGTCATTAATCCCTTAACAGCCTAATTTATAATAAAGATCCATTGATGATATCATTTTTAATTGAATATAAAATCAGGATTTGTATTTTGTATGATGGAATAATATAAATAATTATGAATATGGAATGAACAGATGGTAAATTAAAACATCGATAGTTTATTCAACTATAATCAATTTTCTGGTCATTATAACTGCAGTACAGAAACTTTCTCAACGTTTTTATCTTTAAGAGCCTGATTATTTTAGACCCTGTAATTATTACTTCCCTCATGTAATGTATATGTAATAATTGTGAGAACTATGAAGGATTTATTGTCATAATTTTTACTTCCATAGTGTGTCAGGTTATTTATCAAGGTTCGGAAGTCCGTTGAAAGTATGACATATGAAATTGTAAAATAATGAATACAGAAAATGATCTGTGATACTTGACATTTCCAAATATGAAATTGAGTTATTCCCAGTTCTTCTGAATAATCCTTGTGCAAAATATTTGTGAAATGATACACCATAATTAAGTCTTCTCTGTACAATTGGTCGAGAGCTGGAATTACTTCATCACATGTTTATTTCACCGCATACATAAAGAATTGTACGGGGCATGGTACGATTTTTCAATTTCATTTCTGTAAAATGTTTTTTATTAAACGTTTATAGTGTGGTCAAGGTATTTTTTCAAGTATAAATGGTAATTCTGTAATAATAGCACAGCAGATACATATAGACGAACTCAGATAGTACAAGAATTCCAAAAGAGTTCTTTAAGAATACATAGCATCCGTTATTAACTTTTTCAGAACTCATGCGCCAACTGGAATGTTTAGTATAGCATCAACATCCTCTTCCAATTCATCTATTCTTGTGAATTCTCTTCTGAAAAATTGGAGAGATGGTTTGATTAAGAGAGCCAGCAGATGCACCCTGTTTGGCATAGAGTATATAAACATGAAGGGGTCCCGCTCTGTGCCTCTCAGGCCCACATCCTCGAGAAAACACTCAGGTTAAAATAACCTTTATTGAATTTAAAATATAGCTATGGACATTTGAAGGTTAAATTAACGTTGAATGTGAATTTATCTAAAATCAACCTAAAATTGATCTATTTGACTCGTGTTCTCTTGGGGATATGATGTTTTCAGTGAGTGTAATGAATCCATTCCCACCTCATTTCATCAATTGAAGAACACCCACAAACAAATTTCGATTGTAATCATGGTATTCGATTAAAAAACTTTCAAACCATATCATCGATCAACTTCGATCGTTTCTCAAATTTTTACATGGTTGAATTCCATTTTTTATCAATAATTTATTAATTAGGACATAGTTTTCCATAACTCATCAAAGATGGGTGACAACGGATTCATAAAACCGCAGTACGAAATCGATGAAATTTGAGAATTTGTAGTTCTAACTGAATCCTATGAGGGTCTGAAAAAACAGAACAGAGCTTATTTACTCCCACGCGTTCTATGTCAAAATGATGTGCATCAGATGAAACTTCTAATAGGTGCTATATTCCATGTAAAATGAGAATGCTATAGCTTCTACTGTGACTGAAACTTCGGTCATGAACTTTTCAGTTTTCCATTCGATATAAAATTAAATTAATAAAATCTGATGTTACTCTGAGAGCTGTATTGAAGAGCATCCCATTGCATGCTGGAATTCATCATCAAGTTGTACATCGATTAAGGAAAATTGCTGACACCATGAAAAGTGATAAAGAAAAACTTTGTATTTTGATGTGGGATGAGGTCTCACTACAGCCTCATTTGGATTTTGATTCCACAACACGGAGAATAGTGGGTTTTGAAGATTTTGGAGACGAAGTGACAATAAATTCCGCAGATCACGCATTAGTATATATGTTAAGAGGTCTTGATCGTGGGTGAAAATTCCCTTATATTATGGATTTTGTGAACATTCAACCACATCTCTTGATTCAGCTGAAATCACGAAAACGATAATAAGAGCAGTCCAAAAGACTGGTTTAAAAATTATTGCGACGGTTTGCGATCAGGCCTCTACGAATGTAGCTGCAATTCAACATCTTCAAATGCAAAATAAACTGAAACTATCAAAAGAAATTACGATTGAACAGCGGGTGGGTAAGTCTCATTTTCTCAGTATGAAGAATATTTTTCAATTATCATATCTCTCAAATCGTATCAAATGTATAACCATTAAACAATTTTTCAATAGATTCACACACTACAATCAACGTCGATGGCGATGAAATAGTTCCAGTTTTTGATCCACCACATATAATGAAAGCCTTAAGAAATAATATGATCACCAAACATTTAGGATATGAAGTCCAACCTCAAAAAGTTTTGGAAGAAAAGAAATTCGCTCAATGGGAGCACATACAGTTGGCTTATTACATGGATACTCATGATATTGAGTTAGACAGGAAATTATTCAATATTAATGAACGACATGTGGATCCAAATAAAATTCCCAAGATGAGAGTGAAATATGCCACTCAAGTTTTGAGTAGAAGCATGGCGAGATACATTTCATTACAGGCACTTCAAACAGGTAATTGATATTGCTTTAATGCAGAGCCTCTCAAATTATTATCATTATACTGCCACGCGCATCCATCCTTCAACTTATAATTCATATTCTTATCGATTGTGATATTGCGATCTCTTCGAATATTTATTGGATGTTATATGATATTTCTTAACGACCGAAGGGAACATGAAGATGCCTCAAGAAGCAATACATACAGCACATGTGTTACGATTATTCAATTATGTTTCTGATTCGGTCAATTCCATGGCGGGAACTAGAGCAACTTTGAAAGCACCATGACGCAAAGCGATTACTTCTAAAAGTGAACATCCACAATTTTGGTCCAATGCAAGGAATGAGATTTCAAAAATGTGTTTCGTAAACAAAATTACTTTGAATCCGATAAAAAAAGTACCTTGTTTGAATAATTTAACAATCACATTGACCAATTTTGAAATTATTTGGAGGAAATCACAGGGATATGGATTGCGGAAATTAAATCTGAGGTATATTAATCAGGATCCCCTGAAAAATTTTTTTAGTCAAATACGTGGACAAGGACAACGTAATGTGAATCCAACTTGCTGGCAATTTGCGTGTGCATATAAGGCACTTCTAATAAACAATTTATCCTCTCCACATGCTATACATGCCAATTGCGAAGCAGATGGAGGAGAATTCTTGTTTAATTTGAAAGACATGATACATGACGATAAAATGATAAGGCAAGAACACACAGCAATCATACCTGTTGATACAGATACTCAGACATCAGAATATGAATCGAATGAGTCATGTGTATTTGACAATCAAATCCCCACCTATAATACAAACATTCGTAGTACCTACATTAGTGGCACGTTATACAGAAAAATTGGAAATAAACTCCATAGTATAAAAGCATGCGAAGAGTGCAAAGAAATATTCATACCAGATGATAACAACAATGAACCCGTATTTAAGAAAATATTTCATGAAGCTCATCGTTTACTTTCGGCTCAAATTATTCCGTGATTCGCGAAACCCAATGTTTATGGAATTCTCAGTAATCACGTGGAGGAATATATCGATTCTGAATGGTTCTATTGTCAAAAGCATGAAGGAGTATTCTGCCAAGTGTTTATGGAGCTTTTTGTATGCATGTTCTTGTTAAATTGGGTGCATACTGTAAATATGATTTTAGCTGGTGAATATGATAATCCACCAAAAAATGATGTATTTCTAGCGGCATTACGAAAATCAAAACAATTCAAGAAGAAACATACAAAAGAGACAGGACATGAGGATGGATGCATCTCACTTCCTTGAATATTTCAGTCTATTACTTTCACATGATTCATTGGATCAGACAACGTATGGAAAGGTTAATTAAAATTTTTCGATTAATTATCGTATGACCAAAGATCATTGCTTTATGTCGAGATGGGACATTGAGATAAAGATGGGTGGAAGTAACAGTGACCGTTTCTTCCACACACATTTTGTATCAACTTTTCATAAATTTCAATGAAATATTTATAGAAACTTGATACAAACTTCCTATAAAAGTAACAATTACTGTTACTTTTGCCCGTCTCTATTTCAAGAACAGTGACTCTTCTTTTCTTATAGACAATTTGATTGATTACTTCCCATCCATTTTTATAAAATCTGAACCAAAATTCTTGATATTTCCTATAAACGAGAGTAATTAGTGTTCTCGGATTTCCATCCCCACTTTTATGTTAAAATTTCTAAGGCTGACATAACCGAATGTGACAAAGAAATGTGATATGTAATTTAAATATATACAAACATAGTTTCAACTGTGATTAAATGCATAAACCCAAAGAACGGGTGAACCGTCGCGGAATATGAATGCATATATTAGTTTTTAAGTAGCATATATATACAGGGTGGGGCATTTAAAGTGTCGCGGGCGTTTTTCCCAAAAATAAAATGAGATACGAGAAAATTTTTCGGACAAAAATTGTAGGGTATCGAGGGGGACATCCGATGGTGGCCTTGGCTTTGACCTCAAATCTCATCTTCAAGGGCATTCTGAGGTCAACTCTTGTTTTTTAAATAGCATCTCATATTTTTTACTGCAGATTTGGATTCTAGGTCAAAAACCAAGAAACTTTTGTCTGAACCATTTTCCTGAAACCCGCAAAGATGGCGCTCTAATCGATATTGTTCCATACTGAATCTGACATTAGAATAACTCGAAAACGAAGGGTCTTGGAGGAGAATGTTTCGGACAAAAGTTGTCTGATTCCAAGGGGGACCCCTTGAACTGAAACGGAGGTGATGGGGTATAACAGACAAAACACAACACATTTCAATCGTCTACATCACTTGGATAATTTTAATGCAGTAGATGCTAAAAATGATGGCCTTCGACTTCAATACACATTTCAAAACGTTTTACAAAAGATTGCTGAACTCGTGCTAAAATATCTTCATTGATGCTCGCGCATGCATTGATGATTCGTTGACGCATATTCTCAGGTGTAGTCGGTGCTTGTTGATAAACTGTATCTTTTATGTATCCCCATAAAAAAAAATCTGGAGAAGTAAGGTCCGGAGAACGGGCAGGCCAATGAACTGGTCCACGACGTCCTATCCATCGTCCAGGATAATCTCTGTCCAATATTTCTCGAGCTGTGACTGCATAATGGGATGGACAACCATCGTGTTGATACCACATATTCAATCGTTCCTGAATAGGTATGTCTTCAAGTAATGTTGGAAGTACTTGATCTAAGAAATGTCTGTACTTCTCTCCATTTAGCGTATCTGCAATGAAGTACGGTCCAATTACTCGAGATCGAAAAATACCACACCAAACATTCACAGCCCATTGTCTTTGATGCTCTACTTGACGTAACCATCTTGGATTTTCTGTCGCCCAGTAATGCATATTATGTCGATTTACTTGACCATGATTGGTGAACGTCGACTCATCAGAAAATAATATGTTGATGAAGTTGTTATTGTGCATTTGCGCTAGACCCCATCGACAAAACTGTACACGATTTTCGAAATCATCACCGTGAAGGTCTTGATGCAAACAAATGTGATACGGATGGAATTTGTGACGTTTCAGTATTCGAAGAACACTTCTTCGAGAAATTCCCGGATGGAGTTCAATTTCACGAGAGCTCACGTGTGGATTATTGGCTACTGCAGCTAGTACATTAACTTCCGCATTTTCTCCGCTAACAGTTCTCATTCGATGTCGTTTTTCCCTTGTAACACTTCCCGTTTCTGAGAATAATTTTGTAATGCGTTGAAAATACCTAATGGATGGCGTTGTTCTTTCAGGAAATCGTTCTGCATACAAGTCATATGCTTGTCTGGAGTTCTTATGCACTTCACCGTAAATGTAGATCATATCGATCTTTTCAGAAACCCTGTATCGGATATCCATGATTTTCAATTTGTCATAAACCAAGTAATAATCAAATGTAAGTGACAAACTGACTTTCAAAATCGTGAATTTTCACTGAACCCCGTCGTTTGTTTACATCGCGTGAGCTCTGAATGGTGGTAATGTAGACGATTGAAATGTGTTGTGTATTGACAACTTTTGTACGAAACATTCTTTTGCAAGACCCTTCGTTTTCGAGTTATTCGAATGTCAGATTCAAAATGGAACAATATCGATTAGAGCGCCATTTTTGCGGATTTCAGGAAAATGGTTCAGACAAAAGTTTCTTGGTTTTTGACCTAGAATCCAAATCTGCAGTAAAAAATATGAGATGCTATTTAAAAAACAAGAGTTGATCTCAGAATGCCCTTGAAGATGAGATTTGAGGTCAAAGCCAAGGCCACCATCGGATGTCCCCCTCGGTACCCTACAACTCCTGTCCGAAAAATTTTCTCGTATCTCACTTGATTTTTGGAAAAAACGCCCGCGACACTTCGAATGCCCCACCCTGTATATATAAATATAATTGTGCAATAAGTTGTTTCCTCCTATATACATCATTCAAACAATCATTGTATTATACCGTACATTGTTGAAATTTCATATTTTCATTAAATGTCTCGTATATCTTTGTACAATATGTTGACATGATTCATTATATCTTTCTTATACGCTACATTTTCAGTATATCAACATCAGATTTATAATATTGATATACTTGGCCATAATACTCATTTTACAATACGTTTTCAACATTGAATAATATATAATTATAACACAATGATATATAATTACTATGAAATCATAATTTCTGCAATTAAATTTGTAACGCAAATGAATCTCATAATTCACGTAAGTTCCCATAAAATTGAAATCATTTCCGACATTATGGGGAATATTCAATTATTCTCCACAGGATTCCACTTTGCGAGAGATTAGGATTGTGGACATTGAATGAATAAAATCATAATTCATATTCAACTTCGATATCTTAATATGCAACAAAAATTGATATTCTCCAAGTCCTCATATTTTTTTTCATTTATTCTCTTACAGATTTTCTAACAAAATTATTCTGTGACTCAATATATGAATTGATTCGATAAGTTCTTGAAATGAATTCATATATTGAGCAACGGAAGAATAAGTAATAAATTTTATCAAATAATATAATCTTCTCATCTTCATACATGGAAAGAGGGTAGATGTGTATGAGAATTCAATAAATTTGTAGTGGTAGATATCCATGATATCCCCCACTCCCATACTCATATAGTACCACTAGCGGGTCGCTAGATGACATGTCAAATGCGTTGAAATTCCCTATCATGGACTCTATGCCCCCTGAGAAAAGTGTAGTGGTGTGGAGGTGAAAGCTGGGGTGTCAGTGTAGGTGTTTGAGTGAAGTGGAGGTAGTGAGGTGGGAAAGTAAAGGAGGAAGAGTAAAAAGTTCAGTGGTGAGACACGTGGTAGGAAAGGGGTAGAGGGGACGGGAGGAAGTAAGAGGATTGAAGAGGGAAATCGGTGGCGCAGTATAGGATTGGGAGCTGAAGTAGGTGGAGGAGTAAAGTAGGTGGAGAGAACAGCGGAGAGGATAAGGCAGTGAGGGAAGCAGAGATTTAGTTAGGGGCGACATCGAGCGGAGAGATAGCGAGTAGTGGCAGTCGTTATCGAAGGTGAGAAGAGAAGTAGGAGAGGTAGAGAACGAGAACATGAAGGAAGTAGAAGAGGTGAAGTTGAAGTCAGACGGCAAGACAGTGGAGAAGATAGAGATAAGGCCAGACGGGAAAGAAGTAGATAAGGTTAAGCTGGGGTCAGACGAAGGGAAAGGAGAAGGGATAGAGCTGGGGTCTGGCGGTAAGGAAGGAGAGGAAGGAAAGATAGGGCTAGAGGTACAAAAGAAGGAGACAGAGGAGGGGCAGGGGCAGATAGGGAAGAAAATGGGTAGAGGACGCACAGTGGGGCCAAATGCCAAAAAGCTGGACAAAATTATAAGGGGCTCTCAAATTCGCTTGCGACTTCGTACTCGGGAAGTTTATGGGGTCACTGATTGCGAATCCGTTGTCAGAATTTCAAAATTCAAAATGGCGGATCCAATATGGCGGACGAAAATTGAGAGAAACCATCGGATTTTCTTCAAACTTGGTGATCAAGGGTTTTTGGGGTCGCTGATTACGAATCTGCTGTTTGAGTTCCAAAATTCAAAATGGCGAATCCAATATGGCGGACGAAAAGTTTAAAAATCATCGGATTCTCCTCAAATTGGGTACCCAACGATTTTTGGGGTCGCTGATTACGGATCTGTTGTTCTCATTCCGAAATTCGAAATGGCGGATCCAATATGGTGGACTAAAATTGGAAGGAATCATCGGATTTTTTTCAAATTTGGTGATCAGGGGTTTTCGGGGTCGCTGATTACGAATCCGCTATCTGAGTTCCCAAATTCAGAATGGCGAATCCAATATGGCGGACGAAAACTGAAAAAATTATCGGATTCTTTTCAAATTGGGTACCCAGGGATTTTTGGGGTCGCTGATTACAAATCCGTTGTCTGCATTTCGAAATTCAGAATGGCGGATCTAGTATGGTGGAATAAAATCGAGAAGATCATCGGATTTTCTTCAAACTCGGCATCCAGGAGTTTTTGGGGTTACCAATTACGAATCCGTTGTCAAAATTTTGAAATTCAGAATGGCGGATCCAATATGGTGGACAAAAATTAAGAAAATCATCGCATTTTCTTCAAACTCGGTACTGAGGGGTTTCTGTGGTCGCTGATTACGAATCCACGGTCTGAAATTCAAAATTCAAAATAACGGGCCCAATATAGCGGACGAAAATTGTAAAAATCATCGGATTCCCTTCAAACTCGGTACCCAGGGGTTTTCGTAATCGCTGATCACGAATCTGTTGTCAGAATTCCGGAATTCAGGATGGCGGATGCCAAAAATCAAAACTTCATTCATAACTTAATATTGAACAAGAACTGAACGGCCTATTTTGTTGTTCTTATTATGATCATTATCATTATTATTTCCAACATTGATTCATTATTAATATAATTATCGAATGATATTAACACATCAAATGTGTTAAATCGAAAGATATATACATTCACAATATTTACAATAATATAAAAAACTGAAATCGTGATGGTTTTTACTTTTGCCACACTTTTTTTACTCAGATCAGTCTTCTTCTTCACTCTCAGAGGAAGATAATGGGAAAGTTACGTTGTCTTTATCGAGTATATCCGGAGTTTTGATCAGGCTTAACACGTCTCTAGGGAGAAACTTTAGTTCTTTCTTGGGCAACTGTCTTTTACTCGATAACATTGGATCAGAACTCAAAAGGAACCATTTAAAAATGTCTTCATTCGTTTTTTCTCTACTGCATTTCCTGGAATGATGCTTTCGGTACCTTTGGAAATGAATGTTGTTAAGATATTTGAATATAATTATGTATTCATCGACACCGTCAAAGCTTTTGATCTCAACATGGAAAGCAAAATCAAGGAAAAACAAAAAGCAGCTGCACTTTGGGGTCATCAGTATAAAGTTTTGAATAAATCCTCTAATTCATAAGTTTACTTGATTCTCAAAATTGTTTTCTAGTCTATGAATTTATGTTTCCAGAGGATGAACAATGTGGCTTATTGATAAAAAAAAGTATATGAATATTCATAATTCCCCGAATTCCTTACCAGAACAAAACAATCTTCGCGAACATATATTCTCGTGGTGACCATAAATATATAGTTTGCCTAGTAGTCAGAAACGTATTGTGCAATGTATCAAACTGATTGCAGTACTTGAGAAGTCAAATTTTTCCCTTCAAAGTGTCGAGTCCAATGTGACAAATATAGACTATTATTAAGTGATATACATCATTTTCACTTTTTAAAATCTTTGTTACGAGCCTCTTGTGCTTCCTCAGTCAATTGGCCTATAGGTAGAAGAGCAGATGCAATGATTTAAGGTCTGTGGATCAAAAACTTGTGCATCGTAGGTGACATTGGGTACGACGGATATTTTGTCGCGTAGTAGCGTGCCGTGTCTAAAGCGTAACTCCGAAACTTTTCAACGTCTATTTCGTGGTCACTTGAAACGGTAGCTAATACTACATGAAGTCGTTGTATTAGGTTGACATCCACCCCTGTGATTTCGGCAGAAACTTCGGGTTGTGCGAAAAATCGCCTAGCAGTATTCCCATCATTTGAGTTCCCAAACCCTGGCTTAGGAACATTGACAATGAGGCCACATTTTTCTTTAAAACTTTTCTGTACAACCTTTTTTCGTTCTTCCACCAAAGCTTCATCTTGTTATCGTGCTTGCCACTTCTGAATAGGTAGCTTATAAGACAAATGCAGGAGGCCCTCAAAAAATCGTATCCAGCCGTGTAGACAAGACAAACCAAACTGGAGGTTTGCGGTTTTGACCGGCCTGGATACTATATCATCAATTTTGTTGAATTCCTTAGATGTGGCACCACATATATAGCACTTCTGGGTATAGGTTGTCTCAGTTATGGCATTGCATACCTTCCCGTCCACCATAGAAAAAATCATCTCATGTTTTACTGAAACATGTTTTTCATCAGTTCTGAAATAAGTAGCCCTCAGATTTTCTATTTCATTATCAACCCGTAGCTTCTCTGCAACCGAAACTTCATTTGATTCTTTCACAAACTCTATTTTGATTGGCCTACAAAATCTGGTTGATGATGGCCTTGGATTCTGCCAAATTATTTTTGAATTGCAGTGTAGGCGGAGAGGCACAAGTGAAGTAATGAACACAGCGGAATCACTAGCTTCCGAACTTCGATATGCTTGTTTGTAGGGGTGTGCGGGTACCCGAGTCATCGGGTTTTTATCGGGTCGGGTCGGGTCGGGTTTTTCAATTACCCGAGTTTTTCGGGTACCCGATTACATTCGGGTAATTCAAATATAGCAAACGTTTTTCTCAGCAGGAAATATTGTGACAGCAACTCGATCAAGATTACTGACAAAACATGTGAAAGAGTTGTGCTCCCTCCATTCAAATTTAAAAATATGAAAAAAGAATGATGTTTATAAGAAGAATATTTATTTTCATTGATATTCAAGATTCTATATTGTGGTTACTAAATAAGAAAATAGATAATATATTATTTATGAGATATAAATGTGATTATATTTTTTAATTGAATTAAAAAATAAATATAAACATTCCATGAAGCAATTTGGAGATTTCTTAATGCGCTGCATAATCAATTACATGGAGTAACAACCCTAATAGACTTGTAGTGAATATGGCATTCTTCATATTAGAATTGAATTCATATGAAATCCCCTTATTCCTACAATCGCTCGAGACAATTTGTCCTTGAAATATCAACGGCAATGGCAACTTCGAATAGAAGTTGAAAATATTAAATTCAAGCGATTTTATTATATTCGGGTACCCGACTTGGAAAACCCGATTTAATCGAGTCCCCGACCCGACCCGACCCGAAAAGAAATACAAATACCCGAACCCGACCCGACCCGATAAAAAGTGCTACCCGCACACCCCTACTTGTTTGTATGAGGAGTGGCCAGAGCTCCCATCAAACCCCCATTTGGAAATAAGTACCAGGTTTGGTAACTCTTCATCAGATAAAGTTGACAAAACCGAATTCTGTAGCTTTAAAATACGTGTAGCTGTGTGATCAAGAAGTGCTTGTAGTTGCACAACAGCGCAGGTTTCTGTTATTTGAATAAATTCCTTGTCAGGGAAACACATGCGTTTGGCCAGTTGAATTTTTTTCTGGTGGAAATTTCTGCGGATCAGCTTCACGCAATAAGCAGTACTGATGTTTTGAGAGCTCGGCATCTACTAGGAGAGCTAGAGCATCTTCATCATTCAGCTTGGAAGTTTGATAACCTTTCATATACATTTTGGCAAGCTCAGGATCAGAAGATGTAACATCCTTCACAATTTTTGCGGCTTCGATCTGCCCAGACCCTCTCAAACACATTTGTGTGACGTAAGACAGCTCTGAGATAGGAGTATTTACTCTGATATTCTCCGTTTCCCTACGTTTCGTTCTTTCTGAACATTCGTTGAATTCAACAAGAGGTCTTCCCACTTGCGTGTGAACAGTTACAGAATGGGGATTCCTGAGAGTACAAAACACTACCTCTTGTTTTAACCATTCTTCATTATTTTTGAGAAATCGTTCTTCGGTCCTTTGAGAAGATTCCCATCTCTTTTTGAATACACATTTAAGAGTAGATAAAAGGTTAGAGATCTCTGTAGTTTTGTTATCCGGACAACACGTTATCGCGATGATTTTTCCTTGAAGGAAAGTGAACTTTTCATCCAACGTAGGTAGAGGACTGCTCCTTAAAATATTGTACATCTCTCTCCGAGTCATAGATATTGAATCATCTTTGAAATCTACAAACGTTGTAGAATTCGATAAAATTCGCTACAGAAACCCCATAGAAATATTTATAGAAACTTGATACAAACTTCCTATAAAAGTAACAATTACTGTTACTTTTGCCCGTCTCTATTTCAAGAACAGTGACTCTTCTTTTCTTATAGACAATTTGATTGATTACTTCCCATCCATTTTTATAAAATCTGAACCAAAATTCTTGATATTTCCTATAAACGAGAGTAATTAGTGTTCTCGGATTTCCATCCCCACTTTTATGTTAAAATTTCTAAGGCTGACATAACCGAATGTGACAAAGAAATGTGATATGTAATTTAAATATATACAAACATAGTTTCAACTGTGATTAAATGCATAAACCCTGGCTTAGGAACATTGACAATGAGGCCACATTTTTCTTTAAAACTTTTCTGTACAACCTTTTTTCGTTCTTCCACCAAAGCTTCATCTTGTTATCGTGCTTGCCACTTCTGAATAGGTAGCTTATAAGACAAATGCAGGAGGCCCTCAAAAAATCGTATCCAGCCGTGTAGACAAGACAAACCAAACTGGAGGTTTGCGGTTTTGACCGGCCTGGATACTATATCATCAATTTTGTTGAATTCCTTAGATGTGGCACCACATATATAGCACTTCTGGGTATAGGTTGTCTCAGTTATGGCATTGCATACCTTCCCGTCCACCATAGAAAAAATCATCTCATGTTTTACTGAAACATGTTTTTCATCAGTTCTGAAATAAGTAGCCCTCAGATTTTCTATTTCATTATCAACCCGTAGCTTCTCTGCAACCGAAACTTCATTTGATTCTTTCACAAACTCTATTTTGATTGGCCTACAAAATCTGGTTGATGATGGCCTTGGATTCTGCCAAATTATTTTTGAATTGCAGTGTAGGCGGAGAGGCACAAGTGAAGTAATGAACACAGCGGAATCACTAGCTTCCGAACTTCGATATGCTTGTTTGTAGGGGTGTGCGGGTACCCGAGTCATCGGGTTTTTATCGGGTCGGGTCGGGTCGGGTTTTTCAATTACCCGAGTTTTTCGGGTACCCGATTACATTCGGTAATTCAAATATAGCAAACGTTTTTCTCAGCAGGAAATATTGTGACAGCAACTCGATCAAGATTACTGACAAAACATGTGAAAGAGTTGTGCTCCCTCCATTCAAATTTAAAAATATGAAAAAAGAATGATGTTTATAAGAAGAATATTTATTTTCATTGATATTCAAGATTCTATATTGTGGTTACTAAATAAGAAAATAGATAATATATTATTTATGAGATATAAATGTGATTATATTTTTTAATTGAATTAAAAAATAAATATAAACATTCCATGAAGCAATTTGGAGATTTCTTAATGCGCTGCATAATCAATTACATGGAGTAACAACCCTAATAGACTTGTAGTGAATATGGCATTCTTCATATTAGAATTGAATTCATATGAAATCCCCTTATTCCTACAATCGCTCGAGACAATTTGTCCTTGAAATATCAACGGCAATGGCAACTTCGAATAGAAGTTGAAAATATTAAATTCAAGCGATTTTATTATATTCGGGTACCCGACTTGAAAACCCGATTTAATCGAGTCCCCGACCCGACCCGACCCGAAAAGAAATACAAATACCCGAACCCGACCCGACCCGATAAAAAGTGCTACCCGCACACCCCTACTTGTTTGTATGAGGAGTGGCCAGAGCTCCCATCAAACCCCCATTTGGAAATAAGTACCAGGTTTGGTAACTCTTCATCAGATAAAGTTGACAAAACCGAATTCTGTAGCTTTAAAATACGTGTAGCTGTGTGATCAAGAAGTGCTTGTAGTTGCACAACAGCGCAGGTTTCTGTTATTTGAATAAATTCCTTGTCAGGGAAACACATGCGTTTGGCCAGTTGAATTTTTTTCTGGTGGAAATTTCTGCGGATCAGCTTCACGCAATAAGCAGTACTGATGTTTTGAGAGCTCGGCATCTACTAGGAGAGCTAGAGCATCTTCATCATTCAGCTTGGAAGTTTGATAACCTTTCATATACATTTTGGCAAGCTCAGGATCAGAAGATGTAACATCCTTCACAATTTTTGCGGCTTCGATCTGCCCAGACCCTCTCAAACACATTTGTGTGACGTAAGACAGCTCTGAGATAGGAGTATTTACTCTGATATTCTCCGTTTCCCTACGTTTCGTTCTTTCTGAACATTCGTTGAATTCAACAAGAGGTCTTCCCACTTGCGTGTGAACAGTTACAGAATGGGGATTCCTGAGAGTACAAAACACTACCTCTTGTTTTAACCATTCTTCATTATTTTTGAGAAATCGTTCTTCGGTCCTTTGAGAAGATTCCCATCTCTTTTTGAATACACATTTAAGAGTAGATAAAAGGTTAGAGATCTCTGTAGTTTTGTTATCCGGACAACACGTTATCGCGATGATTTTTCCTTGAAGGAAAGTGAACTTTTCATCCAACGTAGGTAGAGGACTGCTCCTTAAAATATTGTACATCTCTCTCCGAGTCATAGATATTGAATCATCTTTGAAATCTACAAACGTTGTAGAATTCGATAAAATTCGCTACAGAAACCCCATGTGTTTTGGAATTGTATGTTAACATTGGATGATTTTAAAAAACGAAAAATATTCACCAAGCTCCAAACTTGCACGCGGAAAAAAGTTTACGGTAACGATTACTAGCAAGAGTAAGAATTCGGTGACAGCTATTGCACAATTGTGATAAGCACCATTTGAAATCAGGACGATTACAACCAACTATTTACGTTGCCATGGAAACGATAGGTTAACATAAGAACGATCACCAAATCGCGAGTCATGATTCAGTTCACGAAAAGAAAAGAGATATCAATACTTGAATAACATTTATGAACATTTAGGAAAATGACGGTTACTTTAGGGAAAAAGAGCACCGCTGAAGAATGTTAGCAGTGAAGTTACCAAAAATTCGTAGTAATAATACCAAATGTTGGTAGTTTTATTGTCATTTCCCATAGTGAATTCATCAACTCATAGTAAATTCACTACGAATATTCTCCAGCAATACTGTTTTTCTCTCAATGGTCCATCATCTTCCTAAATATCAATGATTTCTGGCTTTTGTGTACCCTAAGCCCGCGATGAGAAGAAAAACGAATGGTAATCAATCTCATACAGTTTTCCTCGTGCAGCAAATGTACACTGGAAATAAAACACATACTAACGTTGAGATAAAATTCAGCGAGTCTGGTGGGATGTGGGAATTGATGAAGATGATGGAGGGATTGAGGAGAGACATGAAAGGATTAGAAGGACATATGGAGAAGGGTATTGAAGGAATGAGGAAAGAGTTAGAGAGGATAAGAGAGAGGCAGGATAGGTCAGAAGAGATATGGAAGGCGGAGAGAGAGGAGTTGAAAGCAAGGATGTGCAGAGTGGAAGAGCAGGGACAGGAATGTAGGGAAGGGCAAAGGTTGTTAGGAGATTTGAAGAGGAGTGTGGAGGAATTAGAAAAGAGGTCGGGGGAAGATAGATAGATAGATAGATGAGTTTATTATTATGCCCTAGGGAAACCTATGGGACAAATACAGTATAGTACTTCACAGCGGTTCTAAATAACTAGCAACAATAAAAAGAACTTATGGAACTAATTAAAAGTTAATAAATTCACTTTACATGCTCTCTAGATCTAAATAATTTATTTCATTCCATACTCGCATTCATAATTCAAACATGAAATCATCATTCGAGTCATTGACCCAATCATGAGTATCTACTAATGAGAAGATGATGTAGATCTCTTTTGAAGGAAGCAAGAGTTGGCTGATTCCGAATGTGTGTTGGGAGTGAGTTCCAAAGTCTTGCAGCCGAAATCGTAAATGATTCCCCATACGTTGAGGTACGATGGAGGGGGATAACTAGAGGGTTACGATCAGATCTAGTATCGAAGGTTGAGTCTTGATAGGTGAATTTGAAACGATCATAGAGAGATGACGGTAATCGTATTCTCAACATCTGATATACAGATGAACCAAGAAAGTATTCACGTCGTTCCTTCAACTTCAACCAACGTAACCTCAGAAAATAGGGAGTTATGTGTTCATCTCGCTTAACATTGAAAATGAAACGGACGCAAGCATTGGAGGAGCGTTGTAGTTTCAGATTCTCTGTCTCCGTTATATCCGTGAAAACAAGACAGCAATAGTCAAAATAAGGGATAATTAGACTAGATACCAATTTAGCTTTCATGTTGATTGAGGGAAGGTGGCCATTCAGTCTTAACTAATATAGGGCACGATGAACTTTTCTCCGTAGATCTAACACATGTTCACTCCAATTCAACGCTGAAGAAAGAGGAATGGGGGCCAAATCAGAGGAAAGACAAATCAACGAAATCAGTGTTTGGAAAGAGAGAGTGTGACGTATCTCTATTTTCAACCAACTTTTCGTTGATTTGGTTTTCCGTTAATTTGGCCCCCATACAGGAAGAGTGACACCCAACGTTTTGATTCGGTGACATAGGGAATCGACACATCCCCGACACAGATTTTAGGTAGGTTGTCAATTTCGAGCGAATTGATGTACGTAGAAGATCCAAGGATCATGCATTGTCTTTTGTTGGGATTTGATTTCAAAGAGTTATTATTGCACCACTCAACAATGCGTTTTATTTCAAGATTATTCAACACAATAGTATCACTCAATAAATGAGGAAGACGATGGAAATATATTTGTAAATCATCTGCATATTTACATATTTTACAAAACTGTATGGACTCATTGATATCTTTCAGATAAGGAGCGAATAACAGCGGTCCCAACACTGAACCTTGGGGCACACCTGAGTTCACTAGGATCCAGCTAGTAATCCCCGCCGGAGTTTTAACTGGTTGATACCTTCCAGCTAGATAACTCCAGAACCAGCACAATACAGATCTAGATATCTTAAATTTTGCAAGTTTTTTAATCAGCAACGCATGATCAACAGTGTCAAATGCTTTAGAAAAGTCGAAACACACAAGTATCGTTACCATACGCTGATCAACTCCCTTACGAATATCATCGATAATATTGATGAGTGCTATTTGTGTAGAATTATGCTCAGCGAAACCAAATTGATAAGGGTCCAGCAACTCATTCTTTCTCAAGTAATTGAGAAAATAATGGTGTACAAGTTTTTCTAAGATTTCACTGCACTCGCATAGTATAGAAATTGAACGAAATTCAGTGACATCAGCTGGATTTTTCGTTTCCGGTACAGGAGTAATATATGAGTACTTCCAAACTTGAGGGAATCCACAATTAGTGAATGAGTGATTTATGATATCGAGAAGTGCAGTCGTGATGGAGGGAACACAATAGGAGAGAAATCTACTAGGTAGTTTATCAGGGCCAAAAATGGAAGATTGTGAGAAACGTAAGTAAGGTCGCAAATCAGCATGTGTGACATACGGGAAATAAAATAGTGAATCATCAAATGTATGGAAAGCATCAAGCAGACTAGGTCTATCCGATGGGGCACTATTATAAACCGAAGAAAAATACTGCTGGAGGTCTTCTAGTCAGAACTTGATAACTGTGCTAGTGTGAGATTGCCCATCTTTGATTATTTTCAAGCTTCCGAGTTCTCTCCACAACTGCCTCGATCCCTCAGTTTGGGAAAGTCGCATCTCAAAGAATTCCTTCTTAGATTTCCTCATTAGGGAGATGACTAGGTTTCTCAGTCTGCTGTATTCTAACCGATAATGATTGTCGAATTCTGGATAAGAACATCGCTGATAATGTCGTCGCGCCTGGTTTCGCAATTTGATAAATTCTTTGATTTCTTTATTATACCGAGGGACATATTTCATATTATTTGATCGGTTTGAAACAACAGGAGCATGCAGATTAAGTAATTCATGGAGCGAGGAATTCAAATTTTCAACAAGATCATTGAAACATTGCACACTATTTTGATCCATGGAGACTAATTGTAATTGCGACTGCAGCATCTGACAGTTCATTCTAGTGTATTTTCTACTTCTTGTCTGTGGCACATTAGCATTGAGAGACCTCAATGAATATTAAACATATATCAAATCATGACTCGACAAAAACGGAACCTCAACCTGTCCCCTCCTCACAACATTAGATACATCATCAACTGAGCACACGTCCAACAACGTAGATGTGGTTTTAGTATGATGCGTGGTCCCATACGGAACGATGCACATATTAATGCTATGTGTCAGTCCTCGAAGATATGAGGCATCAAAGGACTGTGAGTTCAGATCAGCGTTCATATCTCCGAATATAAGTTTATGATGATAGTCAGAAGTGATGTCTGTGAGAATTGGATCAACTTTAGAGAAACCTATCTTGGGGGGTCGGTAGATAACTCCGAGAAGAAGTTCACGCATAGGTAGACCAGTAAGTTGGATGAATAAATACTCAGGTTGAGGAATACATTTATCAGTATGAGAAGAAAGTAGAAGGTTTGTATTCAAGTGAGATTCAGTATAGAAGCAGACACCACCTCCTCCACGTCCAACTCTATCACATCGAGTGATATTATATACCCTTCGATTGAGCAGAAGGAGTCATCAATATCAGGCTTGAGCCATGTTTCAGGAACCGCAATCACATCCTGATCGTTTTGAAGGACGAAATCGAGAAATTTAGAGAAGTGAGCTATGATAGATTGTGCATTTACATGACACAGCAATAGTGGATTGCAATTCGTATAAACATTCGAGGAAAGAGCAGGCGGAAGTCCATATCCTCAGATCAGCTTATTTACTATATCAACTTCACAGCTTACCAAAATAGTAGAAGATTTATTATCTTTTTTGACCAGTATGCGCCCATTTTTGCACCAGGTGTATTTATAACCTTTAGATGTAGCATATTCACGAGTTTTCGATAACAGAGAGGCTGTCTCAGAGCTCAAAAATTCATTAATATAAATTCTGATATTTGAAAAATCAGAATTCAGTTCAGAAGCCAAAAGGGTGCCTTTAGCTTTTTTTGCTTCAATGACCTTAGTTCTTAATTTAGGAGTGGACAGTTCAACAAAAACAGTACGAGGACTTGTTGTTTCTCAAGTACTTTTCAGTCGGAATACTCTAAAAATCTCGTGACTCTCAATATTCACATCAATTTTCGCAAATGTATGTCTAACCAAAACAGCGAGCTTCTCCTGGAGAGATTCAGGTGATCCTGAGATAGTCAGAATAGAGTTATAAGAACGCTGTTCACAGGAATTCAACTCCGTATTCAATCTTCCACAGCGAGTCTCAAGATTGGATATTCTGGTTGTCATAGCTCGAATCTCTCCAGTTTTGGAGGTAATACAAGTAGTTAGATCACTAGTTCTATTCTCAAGCTGATCTAACTTCATATTCATGGATGTAAAGAATTGGTCATGTTGTACAACTTTGTTTACTATGTTACAGTTTTCAAGTTTACAAATAAATAAGCCTGTCAACTGCAAACAATTCGGTGGTGGCAGATCTGCTTGTCTCTGACACCAGATAATTTTTACTCAAAATTACCAAAAGAATTATATACTGATTTGTTCTTAAGAAGATTTATGAAATTGTTCAGGATGGCTATAGGGCTTTAGGAATTTGTTTTTCACCCCTGTACAGGGGTGAAATTCAATCGATTCTACAAATGACAACAAGAATTCTGAATTAAACAGAAGAATATATTTTCCATTAAATTATTGGATTGATTCATACTGTCAAAAATCCATTATTTGAATCTTTAAACAAGGAAAAACATTTTAGTTACAAAAAGTCTAGTCGTTGATTGGAAGAGGTTCTTTACAATTCAAAATTTGATGAACATATATATATATATTAATCAAGGAATTCGGTCAAGTTCTTTTTCAAAAAGGAAATATATATATATATATATATTATAATTGGATCCTTTAACTTACATTAGTCAAAAATATATATATAGAGGTGCTCTCTCTCTCTCTATCTCTCTTTTTCCCTTTTCCAATTCGTGGCTATCAGTTCCACCTTTTCCTGGCTCTTCCTATTTATTGGATAATCTATGCCGTCTGATGGTCCATACGCCTCTCCCTGTTCACTTCACTAAACTCGATGAGCACACGCGACTCGCGAGGTCAATATCAAACACGTTATTGCAAATAAAAATATGGCGCGAATAAGTTATTATATGGATGTGAGTAAAGCCAAGAATTAAAAATGAAAACGCTAAAGATGAATAATTAGAAATATTACGTGAATAAAGTTCTTCACTGTATGAGTTTGGACTTGAATAGTTCACGGACTACCCTTAGCAGCGTAAAATCACGGCTTGATGGCTAAAGAGAAAAGTTAAGTTCCTCTCTTCACCAATTAACTCGTCAACTTCGTCGCTGGCGTTACTCGCCTCAAGGCGTGTCGAAGTTGACGAGTTTTTTCAATGGGAGAGCGCGTGGTCAGCGTTTTAGACAGGACCACCATGATGACCGCTGCCTGCATTCCTTCACGTACTCTTCTTGAGGAAATAAGAGTAACACGACACCATAACGCTGATAGAAAATAGAGTCGTTGTTCAATTCGAGGAACTCCGTGCATACACGTCACGATAACTTCCATCGGAGTATTAGGTGGTCGTGAGAAAATAAGCGTTCAACAATTCTTGTTACTCGATTCATTTCTTTCGAATATTAATACATTTTTCTCATAAAAACATAGATCTTTCGAAGCAGCTAAGGTTAATAATTCAATGGCTCTAGATTATCAGACTGTATAATTTTCAGTTGAACACTCACTCCCACGACCACAAAAACCCCATGTGCAACAGAACATGAATGAACTCCAGCACTTTCAGGCAAAAGAACTCCCTTCAAGAGGGAAAACCACATAAACACGCACATACACACACATGCACTCATCCTATGCTCAAACATTACATGAGCAGAGGCTTTACAACATTCATCCATACAGACACAATCGTTGGGCGGTCACAGATGTAGTGCAAATATTTTCAATGCAATTGATGCGTTATAAATTGAAACATGTGTCTTTTCACATTATATAAAGTCTTTTGAACTTCTCAAAATTAATTTAATACCCCTCTAGATGAATATCACGAACTCAATCCGAATGAATTTTCCTGAGATGAAAGCGTATGTGTATCATATTTACATCAAGCAAATAAATTCCCCTCGTATGTTCTACTCTAATCGAACTGAATTCAGGTGTATGATGTATTATTATATGGTATTATAAATCAGTGATTTTACAAAAAAAAATGATAGCATCTAAATCTTAAGCGTTTGTGTTTTTAATTCTATCCGTGATCATGTTGACTGGTTAAATCATGAATACGCATGAAGAACAATATGTTTGAGGTGTCGAGACAACAATATGTATATACGTATGAACTGTTTTGAAATTATTAAAAGAACAAAAACATACGAGTGAAGTCCATACGGGCCGTAACACCCCTCCCCCCTTATTTAATCGTCGTCCCGACGATTCACGCAAGAAGTCCAAATCCCGCGCGTTCAATTCGGTTAATCGATAGACAAGAACCCTCACTAAACCAGCAAACCCGGAATCAATGTTTAAAAAAGTAAATTTGTAAAATAATTCCCCTCGAGATCGAATTCGCTCAATCCCAACGGTAATGAGACCTTCTGTGATCTCCAAAATCCAACGCGGATTATATTCCCTGGCGAGTATGGCCGAGAACCCGGAATTCGGACCGCCCAATCGACTGCGCCGCCATCCATCCATACATCCCCATAGAGAGACAACGTGAGAGCACCATCATTACTCTCACATGATTGCTTTTATCTTATACGTTATTATTATGTTGAAATTAGGTTCAACTAGGGCTTGCAGAAGAATCTATATTTTCTTCAATCGGAATTCATACATTACATCATTATTAAAATTTACACATGTTGATTTTAGGGTTCCCCCCAAAAAACCAGATGCTTTTATCACCATGAGTTCAAAATTCTCAACTACGCAAAGATTCTCCCACCAGCATCACCTAGCCTTGACAATAGGAATGTGTGAATCCTGTGGACAATATAAAAAGGGAACAACACACTATAGAATTTTAAATCTATTGAAGATTACTTCGTTTTATATTAAATAATTCCGAAACAGAATGAGGTTATACATCTTATCCACGTTTAGATTTACTCATATATATTATTATATGAGTTGTGAAATGCGAAAGTAAGGTGTGTTATTTCCTTACCTGGATTCTTGCATTATTCTCTGAACTATCTCTCCGATGCTGCCGGAATCAGATGAGTCCCTCGCTGTGTTGGATTACGCCAAGCTGTAGGGTTTCCCCCCAAAACGCATAGCAGCGCTTGCTTGACGCAACTCGTTGTCGATTTGCCGTGGTTCTCCGCTACAGTCCCCTATCGCTGTTGGGTTACGCCGAGCTGTAGGGTTCCCCCCAAAACGCATGGGAGCGTTTGCTTAGCACAACTCATTGTTCTATTATGCCTAAAATAGAGGTGTTGTCATCCTCTGATAATGTACTTCCAGATATCTATTCATCCGGTCTCGTCGATAACGCTGGGCGGTTGTTCCACCAAGGAAGATACTCAGCCGAACCGTTGGTGGCCTCCCTCGGAGCAATCGATAGGCGCAGTCGACGACTGGCCGATCCACTCCTCTACAGCCCTCCAGACTCAGATGTTCAAGTCCGGGATTATTATTTAGGAGTCCGCATATGTCCTCATCATTTATCAGTTTATTATCCCTGCACTACACTCTCCGCAATGTGGTCATTTCCCTGAGGAAGTATCCACCGACATCCTCGTGCAGGTCACTCATCCCCAGCACTTGCAGATATCCGAGCCCCATAAGCGGATCCAAGGCGTCGAACTCGCGAATATTGGTGCACCCAGTAATATCCAGGTCCTCCAGGCATTTTGTCTCCATTCCAATTTCCATTATCAGGTTGTCTGTGACCCAACCGCAGAAGGTTAGGTCCAACACCACCAGATTGCAGTAGACCCTAGGCAAGGATATAGGTGTCGGTCCCACCGGCAACTCCACCCATGCTCCCAAGTTTCCATCTTCCATTTCCACATCTTCCTCTTCCACAGGTGTTGGCGTGAAATTGCAATTATGAAACTTCATAATTTGGACAGTTGTCCCCAGTCTCTCATTTTCAATCAAGGCCTCCAAAATTTGACCATCAGTCAATTTATTGCAGCTCCGTATTTCGATAGAGTTTAGTCCTTCAGCACGAAGCAACAAAGAGGCGATGTTTCCTGATCGGAGATGGTCACAATTAGAGAAACTCAAGGAGTCCAATTCTCTCCCCATCCTTTTTAGGGACTCGCCAGTAATTTCATTATCTTTCATGTGGATGGTTGTTAGTGTTGGATTTAGCACGATCACCCTGTCCAGGTCCGGGTCCACTGGTCCCACACAGCGCCCTAACTTTAGTGACACCAACTCACGTACACTCGCCACCAAATTTCCCAAAAATGTTGGTCTGATGGTGGTTCCCAACGTATTAATCTCTCTGAGTTTAGTGCAATGCTTAGTGACTTGGGAGAGAGCCTGGGGCTTCAGATATTCTGCCCTCCTCTCGTCCGTGATAGTTAGGACTTCCAAATTTGGCGATCTGGTGGCCATCCATCTTATCTGCGAGGTATAAATGTTCCAATTCTCTGACCATTCCCAGCTTGTTATGTCCAATACCCGCTCATTCCGGTGAGTGTCCAGACTACCCTGTCTCCAGGATCGGGACACCATCTCGACTCGCGCTAGATCCTTGTAACTCAGATGGCTAAAGATTCTTTCCAGTACCGGGGTTGGCAGTTCCGGCATCACTCCAGGTACTCGTATTCTGACCCCCTCAAAAGGATCCGGTCCCGGGTTATCACGTCTCCGTTTAACTAGTTTCTCGTCATGCCAAGAGTCGGCACGCTTTATTCTCAATTTTCGATTGTGGATCTCGATTGTCCGACGAGATGCCCACTCCAGAGCTCTGGTAGTTTCCTCAGGAGCATTGAAGGTGACAAAAGCGCTTCCACAGTACCCCTTCTTGCGCACCACGACTCCCGCCACGCCGAACCCAGCAAACTGCGCCCTCAGGTGCTCCTTATTAGTCTCCGGCGCCGGACGGGTGACATATAGTCGGTATCTCGACCCCTGGTCAGCCTCGGCAGCCATTATCAGGTCATCTATTTTACGAAACAACCCCATTAGTTCAGGTTAACCTTTATAGGTAGAGAAAAGGGAAAAAAAAAATTTCAATATTGAAGCGAAAGAAAAAGATAGAAAAGGAATATGTAGTTTGGATAGGTCAATTTTTAATTAATCAAGGCTTGCTGTCGTGGGAGTGGTCGCTGTCCATTCCGGATGGTTTCCTCCCTCCTTGAGGCTGGAGCTTCCACTTCCTCCGGCTCCTCCCGATTCCGGGTCCCACCGCAGGGAATCCACAGGCATAGGAGCCTCCATACTCTCTCCTGCAAAGAACCTCTACACAGGTATGTTATGAACCCTAGAATGGTGCAGACCTGTATGATAGTTCCCATGATGTTCATAAAGGATTGCCGTTGTTCCGCACGACGGTGATTTTTAATTTCTGCTAGTTTCCCTTCCAATTCATATAACGAGTGATCGTTACTTCCCACTAAGCTTTTCACGCCTGACAGATCGACGATTTCTCCAAACTCTTTTGCTTCTATCAATTCAGGAATCAATAGGGAAACAGACGTGATATTGAGAGATAATGTGGGGGTATAGTCATATTGTTGCGAAGCCTGTAACCTCTTGATATTAAGCATTGTTAATTGTCGCGTTTTGACTATACATCGAGGGTCAAATTCTAATTTTCCCGCCCCTTGAACCGTAATAGGCTGTAACCGATTTTCCGAACAAATGAGCTGCAGGTCTTCTTGAGCATTCAAGGAATATAGCCAGGTGTTGGCACTATGCAACTTTTTCCAATACGGTTGGTGATTCAAGCTCAATTTTATGTTGCAATTCCGCAGTTCTTTGGAATCAGGATTCAACAACAGCATTATCTCACAAGACTTAGAAGTTGCAATATCATTTAATGGAAAATTTGGAGTACAGAAATGTACACCTTGTTGAGATGAACATGCATTTGAAAGGCCTCCATTAATGAAGAAGAACAGGTTACTTTCGTGACTAATTCCCAGGTGTGTGCCTTCCGGTTCTATATAGGCTGATGCCATATGTCCAGAAAGGTTCTGTACAGTTGGCCATGAATGCAACTTATAAATCGAGTATTCAGTACTGTCCGTTAAAGGAATATGAATAGTGGAGATGAAATTTTTATCTATTCGCGAGGTTGTGACCCTTGAGATGTCCGCTATTTCTTCAATGCTGATCTCTTGATGTGTCACGGGTATTTCATATTCTGACGCGGTTCTATGGATTTCCTCCACTATTTTCTTCAATTTTGAGCGATTCAATAAGGAGGGATGAGCTCTTCCATTCCGGGCCATTTACAAAGCTTTTAAGAGGTTCTCACCATTGAGTAGAAAATTATCCAAGAAATTTTCAATTTGATTTATTATTTGATTCATATGAAACTGTAAATCAGCTAAATCCTGTAAGCGAACCCATTCCTGTATCTCCATGGAAATTTGGTTTAGTCTCTCACTATTATTCCTTATAACTGCTTCATGAGATGAAATCACGTCGCGGAACTTGTGCAGATCACTAGTCACTATATGTGTCTGATCTTTAATTATTTGTGCGATTTGTCCTTGGTCTTTGTAAAGGTTGTCAATTTCATTCTTGAAATAATCAGCATCATCATTATCTAGGGTTCCGAACAGTGTTTTACTAAGGCTTCCCACGAACCCAAATGGGGTCATTCGTTTAATTATAGACCTCGGTTGATTCCGATTTAATCGGGGTTGAGTTATGTCACTGAGTAGCACGTTTATTTCATTATACAGTTCTTGTGCCTGCTGGAATTTATTATCGAAATACTCTTTCCTAAGAGTAGTATCACATTCAAATTGTGACTTATGTCTTAAACAGAGTTCATAAGTTTTGTTCATCAATTCTGGTTCAAAAGGGAATTGGAACTTGATCTTTTCAATGTTCATCACTACAAGCACTCTCCATTCCGCTCGCTGGAGCCGAATGTCATACAGTTTCTCAAAATATAGTCCTGAGTTCTCATGCACGGTAGTAATCTTGTAATTGAGCTTACCACTCGTCGTATTCGAAAGAGTCAGGAGAAGAAGAGAGATCACTATCACCTTCATCTTTAGGGATCAGGACCAATTTATCTAAATGTTTCGTGAAAAGCTTTCCATTAGTTTCTTCTAATATTACATTTCCTCTCTCAAAAATTCCTACAATCCTATGAGGACCTCTATAACGTGGCCCAAACTTTCCTCTTTTGGGTTCTATTAACACCTTTACCCAGTCTCCAATTTTTCCTTCAAAAGGTCTTGCTTTCCTATCATAATTGCGCTTGGATTTTCCCGTCGCAACTATCAGGTTCTCCCCTGCTATTCTTTCCATTTCTATTAACCGAGAGATCAAATCATGAGCATACGAATTGTAGGTAGGTACTTTTTCATCCTGCGGAAAGGAGGTTGGGATTCTCGCTAATTTTCCATAGACTAACTCGAAAGTAGTGAAATTAGTAGCTTCATGAACAGAGGTATTGTAAGAAAATATCGCGAATGGGACAATTTCGTCCCAGTCATCAAAATCAGGCAAGTAATGACTTATGTATTCACTCAAAACAATATGGCTTCTCTCTAAACTACCGTTGGTCTGAGGTCTATATGCAGAGGTGGATAGGTGGTTAATTTTGAAAATTTTTGTTATCTGTGAAAATAATTTATTTATGAAGCTAGTTCCTCGGTCCGTTAGGATAGCTAAAGGCGCTCCGAACTGCAGAATTAAATGGTTGACCATAGCGTTAGCCACCGTTTCAGCTTTTATATCTGGTACAAGGACGGCTATACAATATTTCGTTAAATTATCCTGCATAGTCAAAATGTGTCTATTTCCACTAGGGGTGATAGGTAACGGTCCCACTGTATCTAATGAAACTTTTGAAAATGATTCTATCGGGGTATCTGTTATTATCATTGGCTATCTAGTTTTTGCTCGAATTAGTTTTTGGTTTTGGCAACTATTACAATTACGGATAAAATTCTGAATATCATTTTTCATTCCCGGCCAATAGAATTTCTCACGAGCTCTGCGATATGTTTTACTAACCCCCTTATGCCCTCCTATCAAACTTCCGTGGTATTCATCAATAATATCATCACGGAGTTCTTCTGGAGGTACTGTAACTTTACCAAAACAGATTGTTATTTCAATGTCACTGTCCTCGAAAATCTCCGTTAGTAATTCTACAAACGTGCCTTGAGGAATGACTCCAATAAAGTCTTCACTCTTAGAAATTCGAATGCGTTTTATTGTTAAATCTAGTAGTATCCTCTTCAAATTTTGTAACGTGAATTTTAAATTTTCTTCTGAGATTTTGTCAATGTATCTATCTTTCAATACTGCACTAAAAATTCGATGTTTACCCTTTTTTGTTACTAAAATTTGTCCCAATTTTGGTTTAATTTCCTTCAATTGTTCTGAATTCAAAATTCCTATATCTGCGAATAATTTATTAATGGGACTAAGTAATTCACCATCAGAAGAGATAAAATGAACAACATCCGATCTTTGAATAATTCGTCTGGGTTTTATCGCTGCCTTTGAATTTTGGGTTTGATCGATCGGAAACGGAGTTGACAAGGCTAAAGGTTTTGAAATAACAGAAGGAGTATTCATAGTTTGACTTTGAGGTTGAGTATGAATTATTGAGTTATCTACGTTTCTATTGTGACTAGTAATTTCCAATTCTTCAGTTTCGGGAATATCTTTCAATACAGTTGGTTGTATTACTTGGTCTTTGAATCTAGTTTCTATTTTATCTTTAGCCTTTTCAACATTTTCAACTAAATCTTGGATTCTTCTCTCCATTTCTGTGTCTGAGGTTTCTAAATCGTACGGGTCTGCTTCGATTAAAATTTCTCTGGTTAGGTCATCTAATGAGTCTCCTTCAGAAAGAGCTCCAATTTGTATTCCTATTTCTCCCTCATCCCCTTCTTCCTCCTCAAATATATGACTACGATTTTGAAGTGATTTATTGAATTTTTCAGATGATTCTTGAAGTTCATTCAAATCTATTGGTAGTTTTCGTACGTTAATTTCTTTATCTTGTATAAAAACTTCATCATTACTATCCTCCTTCTCGGTCAATTCTATCATAATTTCTGTCGCAGGTAAGGATAGTGCAAGTTTTTCCTCAACTTGTACCTCTTCGACTTCAGTGTGTTCCCCGTCTTCCGGAACCTCAGTTACCTGTGGTGCCTCGAGACTTGGTAACACGCTTCTTCGTCTTCGGTATATCGGGCGTTGAACCCTTCCTGCCTCCGATTCTTCCTCGGAAGAGGAATCGGTGGGTCTCTCCGTTTGAGAAGAAGGAGTAACTTTCGTAACTGCTGATACCTGACTTTGTGGCTTTAATTTTGCACGAGTTCGACTGGCTATCGAACTCGTGTTTGAAGGAATAGGTGCTCGGGGGTTTTTCTTTCGCGGAACATCTATTTTAGAAGAAGAAACGGGTGCACTATGAATTCTCCCGCGAGTTTTTGATTCCTTCAATCTATCTCTGTCTTTCGTCGGTAGGGTTTCCGAATTTGTACTAGCAGATTTTCCTTTAGATTTCCCTGACTTATCAGTCCCAGTGGATATTCCGAATTTCCTTTTTAACATCATGATTTTCCTTGATTCTTCAGCTTCTGAATTTTCTGAATCACTTCCCGTTGAGGAGCTATTTTCTGTAGTAGCATCCAAATCAATTTCATCTGAACTATAAGTGTTTTCTTCAGTTACAGGATTCCGTGATAGCGCATCTGCGTTAGTATTTAATTTTCCGGGCTTATGTATAAAATTGTAATCATAATCGCGCAATTTTAATCTCCAGCGAACAAGTCTCTGACCGGGATCTTTAATCGAGTCTATCCATTTCAATGGCTCATGATCGCTGAATAACGTGAATCTACGTCCGAATAAATATGGTCTAAAATGAACTACTGCATAAAGCACTGCTAAACATTCTTTTTCTGTAGTCGAGTAATTTTGCTCGGGTTTAGTTAAGGTCCTGGATAAATAAGCCACGGGTAGATCGAAACCATCAAAGTTTTGACTGAGCACTGCACCTATCGCTAAATCAGATGCATCAGTCGTTAGCGTGAATTCCTTATCGAAATTTGGATATTGTAAAATCGGGTTTTTACATAACGCCCTACGTAATTTTCTGAAACTTTCCGTATGTTCTTCAGTCCAAACGAATTTAGCATTCTTTTTTAATAATTCTGTAAGCGGTTTAGCTATTTTCGCGAAATTTTTCATAAATCTTCGGTAGTAACCGGCTAATCCCAAGAATTGATGAATATTTTTTTGATTTTGCGGTCGAGGGAATCTTTTTACTGCCTCTATGTTCTGCGGATCTGGTTTTACACCATCCTGAGTGATTATATGGCCTAAATGAACTACTTCCTTCCTCAAAAACTGACATTTGTCGGGTTGCAAACTGATTTGAGCTTCTCCCAATCTTTTAAATAATCTGTGTATTTTGCGATTATGTTCCTCTAGGGATTTTGCAAACACCACGATATCATCTAAGTACACCAACAACTCTACACCCTGTAATCCTCGCAAAACAGTATCCATCATTCTCTGAAAAGTCGCGGGGGCATTTTTCAAGCCCTCTGGCATTCTAATAAATTCGTAGTGGCCATGAGGTGTGGTAAAAGCGGTTTTATGCCTATCCTTCGGATCCATGAGAATTTGTTGAAATCCGCTAGCAAGATCTATAACTGTAAAATACTTCGCTTCTCCCAATTGATCGAGAATCTCATTTATGTTGGGAAGAGGATAAGCATCGCCTATGGTTTGTGAATTCAATTTACGAAAATCAATAACCATTCTCCATCGCGGATTACCTTGAGAGTCCGGCTTTTTGGGTACTATCCATATGGGAGAATTATAGGGGGAAGTTGATGGTTTTATAATGTTATTTTTTATTTTAACCTGAATTTGTCGTTCTATTTCTTCTTTATGAATGGGAGGAAATCTATACTGTCTGGTATTTACAGGTTTATGACCGTCGAAAATTCTATGTTTGCTATGGGGAATGTATCTCAATTTATCACCAGGTAACAGAAAATGAAACGGGTATTCTTCCACTATATCAACAACATGTTTAATCTCTTCGGGATTCAAATCATTGAGGTTTAATTTATTTAGTATTAAATTTGATCTGTCTACCCTATCTCGTATCGTTAATGTTTTCTTTTCAATTTCGGAATCCGAAGATTCATCTTCTAAATAATGGTATTCAAACGGGATTATCTCTTGTGGAGGAATTTCAACCTCTATATCCTGTTCTAACGTAGTTATCGCCAATACATGACAAATTCCGTCTTGACTCGCGGAAACCAAAGCTTCACCTATATAAACTCCTTCTGGTGTTTTTAATCTTGGCAAATAGCCTTCCTTCAGTGCTGGATTTACAATATCTATGGGAATAGATTGTCTCATTCGAGCTTGTAAACATAAGACGCGTGATTTTAAATTCCTTCTATTAAGTTCTGGATTTTCATTAACCTCACCAAGAAAACGCATAGGCTTTACGGGGTCACTCTGGGTTACTAGAGTATTATGCGCAAAGGAAATTTCAGCTTGTTCTTGCTTCAGGTATTCCTTCCCCAGAATTCCCTCGCAATTCAACGGGAATGAAGATCTTACTACATGGAATTTCACAGGTTGATTGAGGAGATTAATCACGGTAGTTCCTATGGTATCTACTTTGTATGGCGTAATCCCCATTATTGACACGGAATCACTAAGCGCGACAACTATATTCTCGTCTAATGCATTGAGCTTTATTACATTTATATCTGCCCCGGTATCAATTAAAAATTTGGCTTTACCCTGACGTAACTGTTTTGAAAACATTTCGACGCTAGGGGATTCAAAATCTACGTTATTTATTTCTCCATTTCTAGATACTTCACTGCTAGACGCTCTGATTTTGGGTTCTGACTCGTCATCGCGTCCCCATGTCGAGTCTGTGATTCGTTTAAATGGTCTCTATTTTTATCAAAATTCCTATTGAACTTAGGGGATTCTCTGCCCTTATCTTTTGAATTTGCATTATCAGCGCGACCGGATGGAAATACTCGGTTAGGGGAATTTTCCCGACTATTTTCCCTGGACGAATATTGTCTATTAGGAGAATAATATCTACCACTACCAGACTGAGAATGAGAGGGTGAAGGTGAATAAGTTCTACCCCTGTCGTGACGTTCATCATCCCGCGGATTATTTCTCCACTCCTTCGAGTAATCGTTTGAGCTATTTTCCCGAAGCGAATGTTGCGGATACGGGGGATAAGGCATGTAGGGATTCGGCATAAACGGTGTTGGATATGGACAATACGGATATGTTGGCGGGTATGGCATTGGCGGGTAATAATACGGGTAAGGGGAATTCGAAGTTGAAGCTGATGGATAGCTATTTGGACTGAAACTGGGTATCATACTCTGAGGTCTTTTCAAAATTCCTGTTGGATTTGAAAAAGAGGCAGACGGCTCTGGACTGGGAGTTCTAGACTTCTCAGAGTCGGAAATCGCGTAATTCCGATAATTTCTATAATTCCTATCCGGATTATAATTTCGAGGTCGAGAATGATCATAAGAACTACCATTGTCAGCGGAAGAAACTCTTGAGGGTTCCCTCCCCGGAATAATCCCTGTTTTCATTTTGATTTCCGTTTTTACCGCAGTGTTGTGGGCTTCCTCTAAAGTTTTAGGGTCTCGCACATCTACAGCCCTAGCCAGCTCGTCTGGCAATCCTCTCAAGAATGATTCTAACGCGCATTCTTGTATCGGTTTGATCATATCGTCGTTATTTTGGTTTCCCACATATTTTTCCTCCAGTGCAACCCTAGCACCGCTTAATAATAGGTTTAGCCGATTATAAAAATCGCTGACGCTTTCTCCGTGCCTCATCTTGATGTTCTCAATTTCGTGTTGATAATAGGGATAACTTTTACCCGGCGCGAATCGACCCTTCAGATGTCTGACCAGATCGTCTACAGTCACAAATGTTTTCCCGAATGTACTATCCCTAGCGCTACCTTGAAGTCTTCCTAAAACGGCTCTAACGTATGTTCCTTCCGATGCAGGCGGCATATATGCCACCCCATTCTGAATATCTTGTAGAAAATTTTTAAGAGGAATGTTTTTCCCATCAAAGTACGGAACATTGAGAATACTCTGCTGCAGTGACATGCACTCAGCGATAGACTTCATCATTATAGATGCGTCCATCTGCGCTCCCGACACACCAGGATCATCCTCGTTTGACATTTTCCGATGTTTATTCGATTGATAAGGAAAGGAAAATCCAATCGCTACGTTATCTAATGCTTGTAATCAATATATATATATATTCATTTTCAATCAATTTATTAGTATTTTATAACCGGGCTATCAATTACACAGATTAGTCAATTGAAACAATCAGTACAATCCCGAATTATTTACAAATTTCGGTCCTCAGTGATCAAATTTTAGCTTATGACTGGCAAAAACTCCGAATCAATCGCACATTTGTTGTAGGGTTCCCCCCAAATGCTCACAGCATTACGTTAATGTGCGATGAAATACTCATTTTGAATTATCGAGATGATTCTTGGTGGTTGATCACGAAAATCCTTAATTAATACTTTCCGAATTCAGAACCAGGCACCAACCAGAAAACATATAGGGATGTATAAATTTGGGTACCAATTTTCACATGAAGCAATTGTAGGTTAGGATTTAGGTTGTTATTATAAATGAGAATTGAAAGTCTTCGATTCCCAAAATTCCAATCACGAATCGTAATTCAACAACTATACTTGCACTATCGTTGTAGAGTTACCCCCAAATGCTCACAGCATTACAGTTGTGCAACATAATGTTCATTTATAGATAAAAATCTCCAGACGTTAATAAATTTTATTAAAAGTCGACTCAATTCCCATGAATTATGTTATAGGAAAGTATTTACATGCACAGTTAATATCACCATAGCGCAGGTTATTGAACAATTTACAGTTAAATATAACGTTCAAATTGACAAGAATTTTTACTATTGATCATACATCCGTTGTAGAGTTCCCCCCAAATGCTTTCAATTATTAAGCATTACGACATGTATGACATATTATTTTCATTCTCTAATGGATTGTCCGGGAGTTTGCTAATAATTCGCAATGATTGAGCGTTTTCCGTTTTCAGATATTTTTATGTTGAATTATCGGGGATACACATCTAACATTTCCTATACACGTGAAGGCTACCTTTACGTGTCCTGTCGAATGTTAATTTTCCTATGTTCTCTGATGAAACAGAAGCTTTGGGGTTCTCAGAGAAACATGTGACGATTATGTGACGTAAAACACACACATATACAAATATTCAAATTGGCACATAATTTCCTCCGAATCTGAACTCTGTGATAATAGGTCTACTTTTATATATATTTTAAATGTACATTGAATATTTATTCACATATGCAAGGAGATTGAATGTTGTAATTTAGAGAAAGGTTCCTTTCAAGGTGATTAATTACTCTCTGATTATTCAGAATAAGAAAAACGACTGTAATTCTTCAAATAAAATCGTTAACTCAGAATAAATTGTCCAGAGTTCAAATTCGAAAACAGATGTAAATGTCAAAACTTGGTTATAATTGAATTCTGAATGACCACTTGAAATTTTTCTCAATTTTCAAAAAGGTGAATTAAATGTCTATTTTCAAACAAAATTTTTCATTTCAATTAAATGATTCACTCACTTCACTAGGAACAACACAACCTAGTTAATTCTTGAAATTCAAAGCTCTATATATGTATATTGTTATCTCTTTAACAATCAAATTTTCACATTAAAATTTTTCAGATCCGAAACGTTACGAATTTTATAACTTTTGATCATATAATCTGAGAATGGACTCTCGTTGATTCTACACTAAGAATTTAAATATTGGTCAATTTTCAATAATATCAATTCGTCAAATGATATAATTGCAACACAGACATATATATATATATATACTTGAATCATGCACATAAATGAAAAAGTATATACAAAATCACGAATATTGCATAAAAGAGAAAAATCAATAAAATGTTTGTCAATCCTGAAAACATAAGTGAATCAGAACACGAGATAATATTCAAGTGTAATAAATTGGGTATCAATGGCAAAATGCAAATAACGCGTAACGCGTTACAATTCAAAATTTGATGAACATATACATATATATTAATCAAGGAATTCGGTCAAGTTCTTTTTCAAAAAGGAAATATATATATATATATTATAATTGGATCCTTCAACTTACATTAGTCAAAAATATATATATATAGAGGTGCTCTCTCTCTCTCTATCTCTCTTTTTCCCTTTTCCAATTCGTGGCTATCAGTTCCACCTTTTCCTGGCTCTTCCTATTTATTGGATAATCTATGCCGTCTGATGGTCCATCCGCCTCTCCCTGTTCACTTCACTAAACTCGATGAGCACACGCGACTCGCGAGGTCAATATCAAACACGATATTGCAAATAAAAATATGGCGCGAATAAGTTATTATATTGATGTGAGTGAAGCCAAAAATTGAAAATGAAAACGCTAAAGATGAATAATTAGAAATATTACGTGAATAAAGTTCTTCACTGTATGAGTTTGGACTTGAATAGTTCACGGACTACCCTTAGCAGCGTAAAATCACGGCTTGATGGCTAAAGAGAAAAGTGAAGTTCCTCTCTTCACCAATTAACTCGTCAACTTCGTCGCTGGCGTTACTCGCCTCAAGGCGTGTCGAAGTTGACGAGTTTTTTCAATGGGAGAGCGCGTGGTCAGCGTTTTAGACAGGACCACCATGATGACCGCTGCCTGCATTCCTTCACGTACTCTTCTTGAGAAAATAAGAGTAACACGACACCATAACGCTGATAGAGAATAGAGTCGTTGTTCAATTCGAGGAACTCCGTGCATACACGTCACGATAACTTCCATCGGAGTATTAGGTGGTCGTGAGAAAATAAGCGTTCAACAATTCTTGTTACTCGATTCATTTCTTTCGAATATTAATACATTTTTCTCATAAAAACATAGATCTTTTGAAGCAGCTAAGGTTAATAATTCAATGGCTCTAGATTATCAGACTGTATAATTTTCAGTTGAACACTCACTCCCACGACCACAAAAACCCCATGTGCAACAGAACATGAATGAACTCCAGCACTTTCAAGCAAAAGAACTCCCTTCAAGAGGGAAAACCACATAAACACGCACATACACACACATGCACTCATCCTATGCTCAAACATTACATGAGCAGAGGATTTACAACATTCATCCATACAGACACAATCGTTGGGCGGTCACAGATATAGTGCAAATATTTTCAATGCAATTGATGCGTTATAAATTTAAACATGTGTCTTTTCACATTATATAAAGTCTTTTGAACTTCTCAAAATTAATTTAATACCCCTCTAGATGAATATCACGAACTCAATCCGAATGAATTTTCCTGAGATGAAAGCGTATGTGTATTATATTTACATCAAGCAAATAAATTCCCCTCGTATGTTCTACTCTAATCGAACTGAATTCGGGTGTATGATGTATTATTATATGGTATTATAAATCAGTGATTTTACAAAAAAAAAATGATAGCATCTAAATCTTAGGCGTTTGTGTTTTTAATTCTATCCGTGATCATGTTGACTGGTTAAATCATGAATACGCATGAAGAACAATATGTTTGGGGTGTCGAGACAACAATATGTATATACGTATGAACTGTTTTGAAATTATTGAAAGAACAAAAACATACGAGTGAAGTCCATACGGGACGTAACAACTACACTATCCATGTCAAGCGAGAGAGTATGTACATTAGTTTCGAGAGTAGCGATAGAAGTTTCAATAGAAACAAGCTTCGTCGCAAGAGATGGAGATGCCTCGGATAAATTATCTATTTTTGAGGAGAGATTATGTACGGCTGCTACAAGTTCCCGCAAAGTAGCAGCACTAGCCTCATTTTGCGTATGGGATGAGACTGAATCAGTTTCCATTCCTTCAAGTTTCCTACGCGTAGAAATCAACTCTGCAGTGCATGGGACAAGCTCATCATTCTTAATAAAAACTTTGTGTAATCTTGCACAACCCGGATGAAGTTTTGATACAAAGAGTACACTTCACCGCCTCTGTTTTGATATCTTTACGACATGGGCGACAAACCCAATCCGTATTCATGATTTAATTGATATAATTCAAATAGAAAGATGAAATGAAATAAAATCAAATCAAACGCAAGAGAATAAACAAGTAAGAGACGATATTGATATGGAGCTGTATATACAGCAAGTGTTTACAACCTCGCCTGTCAAAATCTGTTGATGATTCGTCGATTCAATGTACCCGCATAGCAGACGACGAAGAGCAGAGCTGATATAGTGGTACGTTGGTAGAGGTGAGCAAGGTATAATGATACAAGGTAGTATTGCTGGTGATAAGCTGCGTTCGTAAGTAGAAGCGTGAAATGATAGCCAAGAGGTGTGAAGCATTCAGACACAGCCAGTGCGCAGAGAAGAGGGAGTCGTTTGATAATTCACGCAACGCTATCAGCAACAAAGTTCCCGCGCAAACATGGCTCCAGAAAGCAAGGATACAGAGAAGATAAATGAATTATGTCATCCACAAACGGCAAGAGAAGAGAACCCAATCAATTATGCTCAAAGTGTGCGAGAGCCGATAAGGGATGATCTGAAACAGTGTGACGACCCCGAGGGGTCGAAAAGCAGCAGTAAAAAGCTCCCGGAGTAAGAGACCGAACTATACACTTCACGCTATACTCAGAGAGAGAGAGAGAGAGAGAGAGGGATGGGGAAGATATGCAAAGTTTCATAGGAGGAGTGGGAAAACCAAGATTGATGGAGTTGGGAAAAAGGTTGGAGAAAGTTGAAGGTAGAGGCAGAGAGGAGTATGATAGAGGGTGAAGAGAGGGAGCTCAGTCACTCGGAAGTTGGGGTGGGGGTGGATGGGAGAATGAGGGAGATGGAGAGGAAAATGGAGTTGAGGGAGGAGGGAGAGAGGAGGGAGAATGTCATAGTGAAAGGTTTAGAGGGGCAGAAGAGCACAGGAGAGGAAGTGAAGGAGTTAATGGGGAGGTTAGGGGTGGAGGTGCAAATGGAGGGAATAAGGGACTTGGGACTAGGGGGAAAGAATGGGAGAAGAATGGTGATCATTCAATTCAGGACTGCGGAGGAAAACAGAGGGTTATGAGAAAGAAAGGGGTACTTAGGGGTAGAGATGAGAGAATAGAGGAGGATTACACATGGAAGGAAAGGAAGATGGCGGAGAGAATGAGGGGAATAGGGTTCAAACTGAGAAGGCAGCGAAAAAGAGTGTGGGTAGGTTGTGGGGGAATATGAATAGATGGTAGATGGTGGAAATGGGATGAAGAAGAGGAGAAGTTGAGAAGTAGAGGAGAGTATTCCAGGGCAATGGAGAATATTGAGGATAGGAGGGAGGCAAGGGATTCTCAGGAAAGACAGGGAGAAGGTGTATCTGGGGTATGTTATATAGTGTAATGGAAAACAGGAAGCAATGGTGAGGGAAAGGATAAGGAAGGGTATGGTGATAATGAGGACAGTATGGGGGATAGGAGAGAGGAGGTGAGGAGCGGACTGGAGGAGATTGTGGATATAGGATAGATTGGTGAGGACGGTAGTATAGTATGGGGCAGAGATTTGGGGATGGAAGGAAAGGAAGGGAATGGAGGGGTTACAGGGAAGATATCTGAGATGGACACTGGGGTTAGATTGGAGGACGCCTGGGTATATGGTGAGGGGAGAATGTAAGAGGGATAAGTTGAGGATAGGTTCCAGGAAGAGGGCCCGTAGATACGAGGAGAAACTGGAGGAAGGAGAGGCGGGAGGAGTAGCAATGAGGTGCTGGAGGGGAATGAAGGAGGGTAGAGTGGAGGGGATGTGGGTAGAGGAAAGGCGGGAATGGCATGGGGTTTTGGGGGTGCAAGGAGTGAGATGGGAGATAGGAAAAAGAGTGGGATGGATGGAGATGGTGGAGAAAGATAAGGGAATTCAAATAGAGGAAAGGAGATTGAGGATAAGGGCATCAAGGTACAACCCGTAGTATAGGGAGGTAGGGGTAAGGGGCATCCTGAAGTATCTGAGAGAGTGAAGTGGTAAAGTGGGCTAGGAGGATTGCGAGATTCAGGTTGGGTAATGGAATGAGAGGGGGGAGATATTGGGAGGTGGTAGATAGGTGGATGTGTAGGGTATGTGGAGGAGAGGTAGAGGAGTGGGAGCATGTGCTGGAGAGGTGCACAGGGGGTGGTCAGGTGGGGTTGAGTGAGAGGATGAGGGAAATATTGGGAGAGAGGTTGATTAGGGAATTGGAGGGGGAAAGGGGGAGGGAAGGGCGGGGAGCGGGGTGGGAAAGGAGGATGGGGTGGAGAGAATGAATGCTGGAATAGATGTATGAATGGCAATTTCTCTCTCCCTCTCATGCTTGCATGTTTGAATGTGAGGTGGAAGTAAGATGGATAGGAGGAATAGGTTAAGATAGATGTAAGTAGAATAAGTGGGGAAATTGTAAGGGAGAGCGGTGCTCACAAGAATTGTAAGTGGGCGCCGACGAAAAAGAAATCAAACTAATACAATACAATATGAAAAATAAATTCATGAACTGGGCAAATTTTCATTGGCCAGGTGTCCATCGAAGATATGTCGCCTTGTTTTCATCAGAAATTTGTCCTGCTTAATGGATTCCAATTATAATCATTGCAGCGAATCGACTGTACAGAAGTAGCACAATCGTCCATTGTATGAAACCATTCAAAATAATGTGTGATGTAACAAATCATCACAAAAAGAGTCGCGGGATGGCACCGCGCACGATCCCTATCGATCGTAATCGTAAACTTTCATAACGAGTGAGTTCACCCGGAAGAGCATAGCTGTCGCTCGCTGACACGAGAATCTGGAACACGTCTCCTCTCCCTCGCTGTTCCTGTCCTCCTCTCATTCCTGCCCTTCTTCTATTTGTTGAGGTTTCCCGTCCCCAAGGAGGCAGCGCCACCTATACCACGGATGCCTGGGAGGATTGGTTCAACGCCAGGAGGCGATACCAATGCTATCTCGGCCATTCCTTGATCGACAACCCCCAGGAGGCCGGAAACCCCTCGTGGGCAACACCATCTCTCTCCAACCCTGGACCACAGAGAGAGAGAGAGAGAGTAGGATTAGTCGTCTCCGGAGATGCCACCCTGTTCCTGGATCGGCGGGACACCGGCAGAGACCAACCCGACCACGCTGTACCCCTTCACCCGGCCCCACCAAAGGAGAGAAAAGGACATAAACACCCGTACCCAGAAAACCTCCACAACGCGCATGCGCACACTTACCCAACGAGTAGCTAGAAGCCACCACCGCCCAAACCCGTGAAACGAGCTCCAGAAGTGAGCTCCAACGGAAAGTCGCCGACGGGGTCTGTATATGATTTTGCGAACTCACCCGTCGGGCAAGAAGAAAGAAGTGGCCATCTTGCATGTCACTTCTTATGTAACCGAGCCACGGCAACGTTGTTAAGAGAGACTCTGTTCAAAAAACTTTGGATATGCGGTGAGTGTGCTGTGCCATCGGGGTCCGACGTCCCATTAAACTTCTCCTCTTCGCATCTGTCGAGGAGGTTTCTCGGTGTGAAGTGCCTGTGTGGTGTTTCTTTCTCTGGGTTTACGTGGTAAAATAGTGTCATTCACGTGGCCTCCTCCACGTGTCCCTCTTTCTATATTTTTCCTCCCACCCTCCGTGTTTCGATATAGGGCCACCCCCTTCGCCCGTGTTTGCCCTCCCCCGTTTAAATTGTATGGTCGTGGTTTCCCTATATCCCCCTTTGTCTCAATTTATGTAAACGGCATAGTGCGTAAATACACGTTCCCTCGTGGTCGCGCCCTCCATATTAATTTCTCAATCCCTGTGTTCCCCCAAAATCAATTTATCGAACGAACGAGTTGTTTGTATTTTCTTTCCTTTGCGCGACGGAGTCGCACACTTGTAAAATTCGGAATCTGTGAAAATATACGTGCTCTGGCACATCATTAACTATGGGCAGAGTTTGTTTACTCTGTGTATGAATTCAAATCAACCCACCCCCTCTCCCTGAGCTTTTTCCTTTTCCTTTGACCCCTCAAAATTGTCGTGAGCAAGTTACTTGTTCTCTTTCGATATCTTGCAGGTCCCGCTGTTGCTAATAAATATTCACGACAGGAGTCGTGGAGGCGCTCAACAACCCAGGCGTCTTTGTGTATGGGTTCTGGGAATATCCATCACAAATGGTATTTTCAAATAAAGCACCGTGTGACAAAGATATAAACCGAAACTTTTTGCGCTCGAATGGAGAATATATCTTGAAATACAAAAATTCTAGTTTCACTCCTATTTTTGATATTTCTAGTTTGGATAATTTATATTTGAAAATATAAATCATCTTAACGATTTGAACTTCAATAATATCTTGAGAGAATACTGATACTACAACAATGTTACATATTCATTCCTCTGAATCATCATATGTTTTATTATCAAGACTGAAACAAGACAAAGACAAGATCAAGACAAGACCAAGACCAAGACTGGAAATCAGATTTTCTTTTAGACCAAGACAAAACTTTGCCAAGTCTCGTCTCAAGACCACCTCTATTATTTACTTTGAATGTTTATCGATTACATACCTTTTGCAAAAGGGCTCATGCTCGAGTCCCCTTAACATAGCCCAGTAATGTCGTACCAATATTTCGACATATTCTGTGGATATTGATATTATGCGGGGGGGAATTTGCAGGAATAAAAGAGTATACTTACTATCCATGAACAAGATATCAGTATATTACAATCACTCGTGTGATTGTCTCCCTCGCCTTCGGCTCGGGAAGACAAACTTCACACTCGTCGGAAATTTCCCACTTCTCCCCGAGGTGAACATACTATTTCTTCCCACACCTGCACGGAAAGTTGATGTTTTCTCCCCTAAGAATAGGTCAGAAAACATCAACTTCCCGTGCAGGTGTGGGAAAAAATATTTTATCATATTCTTCCCCACAATGCGGTCATATTCTTCTCTCATCAAGAAATCCTTCTCATTTGCAGGACGGGACTGGTCCATATTTTTTTCCTCATCGATGATATACAACTCCTCTGAGTTGATGATGTGCTTTTTGTTATTGCTCAAATTTTTCCCATATACAAACATGGCTTCTCGTCTACAAATATATGAGAAAAAAAATCGACTTCATTCGCACGAAATAATTACACAAAATGATAACAAAAAATCTCAATTCTTTGGAGTTATTTCTTCAAATCTGAATCAGTGGAAGAGTCATGTTGAATCCAATGATCACACAAAGCGTTAATAGTCCACTGAATTTTATCGTGTACTCATGAATAACTGGAGAGTCTGTTGAAAAACCTTGTACTGATGAGGCTTGATTGAGGATATGACGGCTATCATATTAACAAGTTTAACTCGCGCTTTATCCTCAGTCTGTATAAGTTATTTTCCCCCCGGGTTTGATTCGGAATATTAATATGAATATATTTCGATAGAGCTTCCCCATTGGCGCAATGTGAAATTTTTGTGACGAATCCAAACAACGCTGTGCCTCTCTATGTATCATCTCAAGAACTAAAATCTTACATAGGGAATATATCAATATGTATTATATTAGCACCCTCTAAATGTAATCTCAATACCAAAATATATACAGGAAATATATCTATATATTGGGTTTCAACGGTAACATCTTAATGTCCCCAAGGTTCGATATCCATAATGGTCTTTGTACCGATATTCAATGTCCATAAATTCGATATCTCTAATGTTCAATATCTATGGATTCGCGGATTGATCATTACCTAATAGCTTATTAGAGATCTCTTAGGGATTGACCGATCAGCGAATTGATGAATATTGAACATTAGGAATAACGAATTTATGGACATTGAATTCCGGTACAAAGACCATTATGGGCATTGAGATACTATCGCTTTCAATTCGTCACATCTTTTTAACGCCTATGCTGTGTTTAGGTATATATCACTGGATTCGAAATCCCTTGTTCTAGTCCATTTTTCAAGCCCTCCTCCAGATATTCTATGGAATTTATTGATTTGTCAGCCAATTCCATAGACACACACAAACACTAAAAATCATAAGTACTGGCGTAATGAGTGATAGCCAATTCCTTTTATGAAGGGGAATTATATATGTTACAATTGAGGGCCGTTTTATATCCTTTGAATCATTGAAGCAATAAAATATTCAATTTTTGTTAGATTTGTGTGTTCTGCAGGCTCATTGCTCAAGACAGTTGAGTAGCTGCAATACTTATCCAATCAGCTTTACATAAAAGCTGCGACGAAATCAGAATATTCGTAAGTTACTATCAAAACTTTTTCCAGTAGGAAAAAAACTATATTTCCATTCATTTCCTACTTGTTGTTGAAAGTACGCGATTTCATGATAATAGAAGGATGTGAATATAGATGCTGAAATCAAAGAGAGAATGAGGGTGCGCACGGGAACCTATCCGCTGCTATTGAAAGTTCCACCGGTCCTCTGGCGGTTGGATCACGGAACTGAAACTTTATTTTTCAAAAATACAAAATTGTGCATTTATTCTGTAACCCGTTCAATACATATGCGATTGAGATCATTCTCTGCATCGATATTAGCTTCGTTCGTTTTAACGTGCCCTGGGTTGCTCCAACCTGCCCCAGATGTTTTTGATCCGCTCTTCTGGTTATAAAAATCAATTGATTGGTTTCGTGCAACTGATAGCAAATCAGAACACGTTAGAACGAACAAAGCTTTCGAATGCGTATGATTTTACATCATTATGAATGAAAAAAATGAAAAAAAGGAGAGGGGTGTGTGTGATCAGTTCCGTGTACCATCCAATAAGAGGGCGCTTCAATGTTCAATAGCGATGGTATCCCGGCCGTGCGCACTCTCATCTTCTCTCTGCTGGAATGAACCAAGAATTAAGTGGAATATTCATAGAAGAGAACTTGTTAATACATTCTTGAAAGTGAGCCAACCCCCGATACCAAATGTTTTTTGTAGGGGATATTTATTGGACCGAAAATTCATATTCCGGACGTTGATGAACCGATAGTGCCAGCACTAGGGCATTGTGATCGGTGTCATCGTCCTGATGGAAACGCAGATGTTTTGGATTGATTTGAATACAATTTCAATCACAATTCCCAATCCAGAATTTGATCAAGTGAGGGACCTATAATATATGGACTGTGCATGTGAGAGAAAGGCGAAACATACGGATGCGCATTTACTTCCTTCCATTCTATTTCATACACATATATATGCGCTGTTGATTTTGTGCATTCTCATTTGCAAATTACATTTGTTTTTCTTTTGTACAGGTTGAAACGCTCCAAACCTACATGAGGTGTTAGAATTATCATTGAATCAATCTTTGGTGACGGAAGTGTTTCTACGTCTCACAGTGCAATTACTATAAACTTCAAATATTCACATTATAACTTGATGGTAACAAATATGTATGCATCTAACTTTACAAAAATGGAGCTGGTCAATTTTGATGACTCTTCAGAACAATAATGATCTTTGATAAGTTCTGAAATTCAAACGAAGCTTCTGAGGTTTTCTCTCGTTAAACACTTGCAAGAAATGATTATGGATCATGACATCAACAATGATAATATTTATTTTTCCAAAATATCCTCATTCATTTCAACACGTCATATAGCATGTTACCGCATAGAACTTTTTGAATTGTTTATTATTGGCCGAAGTGATACAACGAATGAGGATATTTTGGGAAAACAAATATTATCATTGTTGATGTCATGATCCATTATCATTGCTTGCAAGTGTTTAACGAGAGAAAATCTCAGAAGCTTCGTTTGAATTTCAGAACTATCAAAGATCATTATTGTTCTGAAGAATTATCAAAATTTATCAGCTCCATTTTTGTAAAAGCAGATGCATACATATTTGTTACCATCAAGTTATAATGTGAATATTTGAAATTGATAACAATTGCACTGAGAGACGTAGAAACACTTCCGTCACCAACGATTAATTCAATGATAATTCTAACACCTTATGTGGGTTTGGAGCGTTTCAACCTGTACAAAGGAGAGCAAATGTAATTGTTGATATAATTATATTTCATTACATCAGAAGAATCAGGAACATTGCAGATAAGGAAGCCAACTCCTCAATCCAAAGCAGCATCGCATTTTGAAATGTGAGGGAAAGAAATTATATTGCTTGGACGAATGACCATGCATTCTCATTCATTGTGCATTTGAAGTACAAAAGAATATGAAAAAAATAGAAGAGGATTGCAAAAATTACATTGAACTGTGTACATATATGTATGCATCTACCTTCACAAAAACGGAGCTGATAAATCTTGATAACTCTTCAGAACAATGATGATCTCTGATGAGTGCTGGAATTCAAATGAAACTCCTGAGGTTTTCTTTCGTTAAACACTTGTAAGAAATGATAACACAGGTCAACATTTGATCTACGCTGGAACACCAGAACAGAGGTGGGTACCCATAAGTTTTGGAGGTCGCAGATCACGATTCCTGGATCCATATGACCCAATCACTTCACAATCAAGGTCAAATCAAGGTCAAAGATCTCAAATCGGAAGAATTAATTTTTTTGACCCCGGATTCCAAACCTGGGGAAAATTTTACATCCAAATACACCTTTACGTTCGAATTCAAGTGATATCTGCAGGTCATATAAAGGTCATATGTAGGTAAAATCCTTTTTTTGAATCTTTTCTCTGATATTAGGCTAGGCAGGCTCTTGAATGAGCTGACTTCTACGTTTTTGGGTCGCAGATCACGATTCCGGGGTTTGTATGACCTCATCACGTCAGAATCAAGGTCAAATCAAGGTCAAACATCTCAAATCAAGAGATATAATTTTTTTGATCCTGGATTCCGAACCAGCGTGAAATTTTACATCCAAATACACTTTTACATTGGAATTGAAGTCATATCTGCAGGTCATATGAAGGTAATATGCAGGTAGAATCCTTTTTATGAACGTTTTGTTCGATTTTAGCGGTTATTACGTGTGATTGTGCCCAGGGCACCTTCCCGTGGTGACGGCAAGCAATGGAGTTGTCCCGCGTTCCGGCTGACTCCCTGGGTTACGGCTTTCACGCCGTTATGGCAACCACACGGAATAATGTTACGGGACAGGGTTTCGGAGACCCAGAACCAGCGGCTGGTCAAGGTGGAAAAGCGGGCCCGCAGGCGTCGTCATCATGCGACCGCAGCTCTACATTGGTGGTAAACTTGGCTTCGGTAGAGTCGAATGCGACCAGTCAACCCTCGTCTTGCATGAACAGGGTGTACAATTTCTGTGTCGTGTGTGGGGAGTATATTCCCCAACCAAAGGAATTTATGTTGTCGGATTTAATGAAAAAAAATATAACGAGTGCTTCGATATCGATAACTACACATTCGACAAGATTCAAACGCCTCAATCAATATGTTCTAGATGTCGCAGTGCCCTCAATGAATCTGATGAACATATATTTTCGAGGCCAATGATATGGAGAAAACCAACAGATCATACCTCTGATTTTTACCTTTGTTTGACCAACGTAAAAGGCTTCAATTTTGTCAATGGACACGCAGTTTCCTATGCGTGCGTGACATCTGTCACTCCACCCGTGTATATCAGCGCCAAAATCGATGAGAACGACAGTAAAGATGTAGATGATGGAGTCAACATTGATTAAATTCCCGCAGATAATATCACTATCGATGCAGAGACGCCAGATCAAAGTTTGAATACTTCAGAAAATGAAGAGAGTGATAGTTTGAGTGAAAAAGAATCAGATATTGAGGACAATGAATTGAATCGAGAAAAGATGAACCAAGATGAACTCAGTGACTTGTGCCGAGATTCAGGACTCTCAAAAGATAAATCTGAACTATTAGCATCTAGACTGGAAGAGAAACAATTTCTGACTCCAGGAACGCGTGTAACACACTATCGTTCAAGAGAACGGCCCTTTAGGAAGTTTTTCTCGAAGTTGCCAAATTTAGTTCATTGCAATAATATCGGAGGTTTGGTCAAAGAATACAGCATAGAGTATACAGCTAGGGATTGGCGTCTGTTCATAGATTCTTCAAAAAGGAGCTTGAAAGCTATTTTGCTTCACAACGGAAATGTCTACGCTCCTTCAACAGTTGCTCATTCTGTCATACTAGATGGAAAGTACCATAACTTGGAATTATTATTGCAAAAACTAAAGTATGAGATTCATAACTGGCAAGTTTGTGGAGACTTGAAGATATTCACGATTTCGCTTGGGCAACAATCAGGATTCACAACATATCCATGCTTCATCTGTGAATGGAAGAGTCCGGTTGGAGATGAACATTATGTGCGAAAAAATTGGCCGTTGAGAGAAAAATTGTTTCCTGGTGAAAGGAATATCGAAAGTCCGAGTGATATCAAGAGAAAAAGTTCTCTTACCACCGTTACATATTAAATTAGGGCTAACAAAGCAATTTGTCAAAGTAATGAGAAAAAATGAAAGTGCTGCTTTTATGTACATTTTTCAGGTATTACCTCATCTTTCTGAAATGAAAATAGAAGAGGGCGTATTCACAGGACATGAAATGAGGACACTCTTGAAAAATGAGGGATTCGAGAAGCGGATGAATGATAAAGAAAAAGCAGCATGGTGCAGCTTTAGGGAGGTTACAGAAAAATTTTTAGGGAACAATAAAGACCCCGAGTATGAAAATATTGTGGCGGAAATGGTGAATGATTACAAAGAAGTAGGGTGTTTGATGAATCTCAAGCTCCACTTTCTTGATTCTCACCTTGACTTCTTTCCAGAAAATCTTGGAGCATTTAGTGAAGAACACGGTGAAAGAATGCATCAAGACTCAAGTAAGTTTGAGAAAAGATTTCAAGGTATTTGAGGGAAGGATATGTTGGCAGACTATTTCTGGTGTTTAAAAAGAGACACAACCGTGTCACATAAAAGGAAAGGTGTTAAGAAATCATTTTTAGAAAGGAAACGTAAGCATTTTAAGCGGTGACACCACATTGTACTTTTAAAAAAAATGAATGAATTTTTCTTGGCTTGAAATACTCTTCATAGATTCGGAAATGATAGGCCATGATCTACAAATCGAGATCTAAAGTAGAAAGACAATTTTTAAAACGTGGAAATAAAGGCGTGCACAAGTGCGTTGACGTTCTAGCATGGTGACTTTCGGAAACCAAATCTCTGGCTCATCACCTGCCTATTTTAACCTGTCAGAAGAAAGTGAATATCGGTCACATAGATGTAGAAAAGATGCAATATGGGCCCAGGAAAGGAAATTAGAGGTGATTTCTATCCAAGTCATCTTGATTCACAACAAACCGTTATGAAAACTTTAAACGTTCATCTGAGAACTGTATCTTGAAAATCGGTGGGCGGCAGGGGGCCGCAGGCCCCCCGATAAAGAAGAAAATTCAAGTCAAGTTTAAGAAAAGAATATACATCGTTCAAAGAATGGATGTTATATCCCTGAAACGAAAAATTGACGGCAGATTAAAATTAATATAATTCATTTGGTTTTAATACATGTAGGTTATTCAAGAGTTCTCAAAGACGTTTTGATCAATCAAAAACATTGAGTTGTAATTAATGTGTTATACATCATGATATACATAAATTTCGTATGAATCAGAATTCACAGTACTTTGTAGCATCCTCAAAACATTCATGCTAATCACGTTGAAAATATTTTTGATTCGTCAACAATGAATGTCAACAAATATGTCTCAATGTGTTTATATGAATTCATAGAACTCATGGTATTGTGGAGTGTAATCAAAACAGAAGATGAAGAAGCATTTGGACCTCAGTTTGTTTGTGTATTAGAGAGACTCGAATGGTAATCACTTCGCAATACATTCATGATCATTTCGTGAGATTCAATGTCACAGTTAACAATTTCTGGGAAGCTTCTCTAACCCCCCACTTTCTTCCAAGTCCTCACATACTCTTCGATCCCCGTCCGCTTCTATTTTCATGCACGCGCCCTGACCTTCCCACACAGTTGCCTAATCATGCGGGAATGTGGCACTTTGCACACGCGGAACAGTGTGCAAAGTGAGCACTTTGCGCACGGCGTTAGGAAGTGAACATTTACCTGCATCGAAAGGAAAAATTGATAATTTCATTAATTATATAGAAAATTTGAAAGTTGACACGAACGTTTACTTGAGCACTGGAGCGAAAAACCTGCAGTATGGAGAGAATAAAGAAAATCTTATCAATCATCAACCGAAACCTCAACCTGTGCGAAAGCCTGTATATCAATGGACTGGTACAAAAACGGGATTTTGTGGTTTGATTATCTGTTCACCAAATTTCTATAGTTTGTGCAGTGACTTATTAGAAAATAACACTGCTGAGTACATTTTATCGTATAAATTGTCGCAGGATCATATTGAAATGTTCTTTGCATCAATGAGGCACATGAATGGCTTCAATAACAATCCGACAACTATACAGTTCACATCTGCATACAGAAAGTTATTACTTAATAAGATGCCCATGGTCTCTCCTACTCATGCAAACTGTACGCCGCAAGATTCAACAGCGCTTATTTCTGACATTCCTGCTGGTCAGGAACTGAACACATCAAGTACCATGACTAAAAGCGAGAACATTCAAAAACCTACAGCAAATATCATTGGAAAAAGGAAGAGAGTTAGGGGTGCCCAAACTTCGAAACCTCGTCCTGTTTTTCTTGATGTTCTACAATTATACCATATATGAACACAATTATTGTAAAAGTGAAGAAAACACTTCCGCCTACGTAAATGTTGTTCAAGAATCTACAGCAAATATCGTTGGAAAAAGAAAGGGAATTAAAGCTGCTCGACCTTCCGAACCCAGTCCTGATATACTCGATGGTTTACATGAAAATTATATCATATATGAACACAATTATTGTACAAGTGAAGAAAACACTTCCACTTACGTAAATGATGTAGTCAAGCATATAAGTGGTTTTATAATCCAGTCATTGGAAACCGAAATCAATTGCAAGGAATGTTTGGATATTCTGGAAGGAAGTAATGATGACAAATCACAGTTAACAATTATGAAAAACCTGGGAAGTCTGAAGTTTGCATCCAGTGATGTTCAATATATATGTCATAGTACGGAACAAATATTGCGACAACATTTTAACATTTTGTCCACCCCAGATATCAATACAATACTCACACGGGAAACTCTTAAAACACTGCCTCCCACAATTATGGCTGTCCAAAATGATGTTCCATCTGAATCACCGCATTCCGAGCATCGAGACAAATTAATCTTACAGATTATCCGAAAATATATCAACACTAGATTGACTCACGAAAGTGAATTTGACAATAAGAATATCGCAAGAATCCGAATGCGTAATAATAAGTTGAGACTTTTCAATAATCAGTAAGTCTACCTTCGTTTCCACAATACTGTTCTCTTGTCTTGATCAGCAATTTCTTTGTTCCTTACATTCTAAGATAAAAGATGTATATATGTGAATACTATGAAGTTAAATAAATTTTTATTGAAACAATCAATGCATATGAACCCTATGTCACATCCAAATACGCACTCTAACATTCTCTTTGCATAAATGTGACAATGAATGCCTGTACGGAAATATTTTGCTGATCTCATCGTGAATAATTTCGGAAAAACAAATAATAATTGCGTTTCCTCTGTGAAAACTTTAACAAACTCTGAAAATTCCTGAAATTTTGATGAGCAATCCAATAAATTTGCAACACTGTGTAAAGACTTTTTCCCAGAGTTTCTGAGGGAGTTTCAATTTATGTCAAGATAAAGAGGAACGAAATTTAGCCCTCGAAAAATTTTGATTGAACTCTGATAAATTTTCAACATCTTTTTGAATACTCAAAAGTTTAAGAATTTCATGAATACGTTCATATACTATATTCAAATATCATAATATGTAAAAAAATGTTTCAAAATTCAAAAAATTTGGTCACTCGTAAAAAAAATGTTGGAAATTTATTAAAGTTCTTTTACATTTTTTCCTCAGCTGGAAAAACTCTCATACGCCAGAAAAAAGTCCGCAAAAAGTTTATACAGAGTGTTCCACATTCCTTGAATTCTTTACCACAATTTCATCAACTTGGGAAGAATGACTTTAGATCTGATAGATTAGATCTACGCAGATGTATAAAATGGGAAAGTCGATGCTCTGCAGGTCGACTTGGATTTATTTAGATTTGTGGAGCTTATCCGAAAATATTTTCGGATTTAGTTATATTCTTGAGGATGTCAGAGTCCAACTATGTTTCCCTGCAACCTCCACTCGAAACTGAATACATCAATTAACTCAAAATTCTCAGGGATCGTTCTTCGAGACTTTATCAACGTCTGTACAGAGCCGAACTTTTGACCTTTGACAAATTTTTCATCATACACTTTTTGTTTCGAAATTCAAAATTCAGGCTGTGCACTAAAAAATTTCGAAAACCTTTTTTTCGAAAGATTTTTCTTTCGAAAGTGCAAATTCGGACTCCACACAAACGTAGAGAAAATCTCGAAGAATGATTCCTAAAGATGTCAAACTTTTTTATGCATTCAATATCAAGTATTTGATGGCAAAAAAGTGTTTGAATAAATCGCATAACCTCCTCGTGCTTCGAAAAACATAATGGATTGTAAGGCACAACAAACATGCGCAGAAGTACTGCCACTTTCTGCGCTTGCGCCAGAAGACAAGGACGCTCACTTCACTATATTTGTTTTCTCTTTTTATTCGAGTGACGACTTCGTCATCAACTCGCCCCCTCTAGTATAATATCTCTATGGTTTTGATAGGAATGAGATGAAAGTTCGATATGGAGAGATTATCCGGTCCCGAGCGGTTCGATATAGAGAGGTCCGACTGTATCAATTTTTCAACCGATCAAAAAAATTGCCTGCTCATCTCTGTGTGAACTTTGAGGTTTAGCTACATAAGCACGTAAACGTGAACGTGAGAAACGGAAGGATGAACACTACCTCAAATTGGCTCCATGCGCAACCATTTACGTTTACATTCATAGTAACATCACTTTTGTGTTTGGGCCTTAAGGAATAGAAGGCTGCGCAGATCTCGTATACGGTTTCTGCATGTCATTTCAGAAAGGAAAGAGTTCCAGAGTTGAGTACAGATAATCATAGATATTCCAGGAAATTTTCGATGAAGAAACGTGCTTGATGAGAGTTTTTCAGGGTTGAAATACATTCTTACGATTCTTGAAAGGTTTTCAGAGTATACATAAATTCTCATGATTTTTAAGAACTTTTCAGATTTTCCTCAGAATTTTCAACAAATTCCCAGCAAAATTCGCAGTGTTGTATTGAAATTCAGAACAATTTTCAAAGGTTCCCGCAGGAAAGTTGTCCCTATCAGTGATGCCAGAATGGAGAACGAGGACCGTCGACGCTACCCTCTCTCCGTTACATTTCCCCTGCGGTGCTTTTCTGTGACGCACACAATCAAATCGTTATAGAAGAAATGTAAGGAAGGGAGGGTAGCCTCGACGGTCCTCGCCCTGTATTCTAGGATCACTGGTCCTTATCCATTTTTTCAAGCTTAAAAGCTTTGATAACTCATGAACAATTGATAGTGCGTTCTAACATGATAATATTAGTCCTTGAATTTTATAAATTGATTTTCAGCACTGGTATATAATCATTCATAAATGCAGTTCACAAAAAAAAGGGATCTTCCGTACTTGATATTATCAGAGATGAGTTGGAGAGATTGCTAAAGCAATGTTGTAATCGTGGTACGGTTTTTGGACTAGCGCCATCACGCGGAAATGATACCAACTAACAAATGAGAATTTGATGATTGCTCAGATCGAATGGAAATCCTCAAATCCTGTGGAATTAACAAATCAAGTGGGTTATACTTTTTAGTTGGTATCATTTCTGCGTGATGGCGCTAGTCCAAAAACCATCCACGATTTCAATATCTCGTTAGCAATCTCTCCAACTCATCTCTGATGTCATTCAGATGAGAAAGAATCAAAATATGAATAGACGAAGACAACCACGATGAACGAATGCTATTATTATTTCTACAAATTATTGTAAACATTACATTTCCGCATATTCTTCATTCTGAACTAGTGACTAAAATACAGAAGCATCCGTGAACATTTACGCCCTTTATACAATCTTGGGAAATTTGAATTCTACGTGTTTGTTGTACTTGTTCTTCCTTGTTTTTTAATTGCAACGTTTTCCAATAGGTAAGTGATACTCCAATTATAAGAGAGTACGATGGGGATTATAAGAGTGATGATGATGAACATGATTTCTGAATGGTTCAGGAATGAAATTGACTGGGGAAAATTCAACAAATTCGTGAGAAATTTATTCTCTTCAGAATTGATTAGTTAAGGAAGAAAAATTGTACCGTGCATGTGTCATAAAGTTAATACACTTGTTTTCCATCATTACCATGGAGCTTTTATATTGTAACTGAACTGACATCAAATACATCGGAGAAGAAACCCGAATTGTTTATGTTGAGAACATTTTTGTTAGTAGGTTTGAAAAAGTTGGAACAAAAATAGATCATCAAATTGCGAATAAAGCTATATTTTGTACATATTCAAACTGAATTTCAATCAATCACACAGATCCTATCGTCATGCAACGCCGACAAATTTCCAACAAATCCTAATCGTTTCCAGTATTTTCCGGTCGATTACCGACGTCATACCAATATTTACAGCGATTTTCCAGCATCATCCGGCGTGCGGAATATCTCCAACAATTCCAGTCTCCACCCTGCAGGAGATCCTCTAACCCCGCAGGAGTCCGACATATTTCCATCGATCCCAACATGTTGCGAACATTTGCAACACACCCCCAGCGTTTTACAGCATTTCCTTCGACTCCCAGCGATTTACAGCATTTTCTAGTCGACCCGATGCATTTTCGGCAACGACAGTGGATCGCCGACACATTCTCAACAAATCCCAATCTTTTCCAGTCGATTCCCAACGTCTTATCGATATTCACAGTGATTCTCCAGCATCATTCAGCATGCGGAATATCTCCAACAATCCCAGTTTCCACCCTGTAGATAACTCTCAAACCCGGCAGCTCTCTGAAATTCAAATCTCTGAAGAAGGAAAGGAAAATGCAGAAAAGATGGAATTTGAAGAACCTCAAGCAAAAACAAACACATGAGGCATTCGAGAAAATGTTGAATAAAAAATTGGCAGATCAAAAAGAGAAAGACTTGGGAATGGGGAAGAGATGGACAAAGATGAAGGGAAATATGGGAGAATGTGTTGATAAGATTTTGAAGAATAATGGGGTAGAACCTGAAAACCCATTGATAAGGGGACAAATTTTAGGATTGATAAATGAGAGAAGAAAATACAAGAATAATGATAGTGTTACGTCCCGCAATTTTTCGACCTCGAGAGGATGCTCTTGGAGTATCATTTTGAGGCGGATTGCGAGACTTTTCGCCCGCCTTTCTCCTGACCACGCGTTTTCGCGAGCCCGGAAGCGAGAATTTCGCAACTCTCTTAATCGTTTCCCTCTTCACCTCACTATCTTGAATTCTTTTTTCCTCTCTGCCCCGTGCGTTCACACGTACGAAGTAGAGAGATCTTCCTTTTCCATCCTCACACTCTCACGTAGCGCTGCTCGGAGTCTCACGCATACACGCCTATCCGTGTGTGCGTGCGACTCTTCGTTGCATGCGTTACGAGTGTACTGTGCCTCTATTGTTCTCTTCCCTACCTTCTTCTTTCAACACCTTTTTTTTCATAGAATTGTCGAGAGGCGATCTCGGGAAGATTTTCCAGCATTTCCCATGGTCCACCCATGTTACCATACCCGACTTCAAATAATATTCCAACGTTCCTTTCCTTAAAGCACAGTCTAATTGTTCTCGGCTGGTCACACACGTGCATCGTCGATGTTGAGGCCAGCAAAAATCTGTCCTCGACAGCGATAAGGCACGTGTGGGACACATCGGCGCCGAAACCCAACACCGGTTTTCTTGGAATTCCGACGTTGGGTTGAAGTGCTGACTACGCCGGGAAAAATATTCCTCCCACCTTTATTCCATCATTCATTTTTTTTCACCCCCTTCAGGCCCCGAGATCGTCGTTCGACAACGCCCTGTTAGTTAGTCTTCACTCGACTCTTCATCGCGTAAGTTTCCGCGCTATATCTCTCTTCCTCTCTCTCTTCAGGAGGCCACGGTGACCAACGGTTCACAACCGCCAAAAGGATTTCAACAGGAGTCTATGTTTCCCCCTGTATAAATAAACAAGGAATGTGCATTTGCATCTGTTTCCCAAGTCATGAAGGGATGAATTGCTCTGGTGGGAGAATTCTGGGCCCTTCCGCTTGCGAAATAGATGCGATCCGCGAAACCTTTTTTTGGCGAGTTGAGCTCCATATGGTCTTCGGGGGTTTTTCCTGAAGAGATTGAGGAAGCGGGGGTTCGTTCGCGTCGCGCGTGAGAATTTCTAATGTTTCCCATCTTTGTCGTCTTTCTTTTAGTGTAGTAAATCGTGTATTGTGAAACCTGAAAGAGACACTTTTGAACGATTCTCCAAATTCTCTGTGGAATTACCAAAGGCCCTTAACCACCGGTAAGTCTTATGGTTATCCTTCATTACGCTTTTCTTCTATCTTTTCCCCTTTCTTCCGAATTTCCTTCCGTCGCCAACCAATTCCTCCCGTCGAATCGCTGGAGTTTAAGTGAACACGCGGCCAATATTTCAAAATCAGTGTAGAAGAGTGAAATCTTCTCCCTTGTTTCTCTACTTCTTGGAAATTATATCTAGTAATTCAAACAAAGTGTACCTCCATTTATTCCCCCTGTTGTCCTATTCCTTGATCGACCTTGCCGCTCGAGGCCGATGCATTTCATGAATTTATCAAAAAGGAGTAAAGGTTGCGGTGAGCTCGACGGAAAATTAAAGGTCTCGCTCATTCCGTAACAATAGCCAAGAAGGCCAGCAACGATACAAATCATTGAGAAATAAAATAATAAGAGAATCAAGGAAAGCAAAAGAACAGTGGTTAGAAGAGAAATGTCAGCAAATAGAAATGAGATTGCATTTAGGAAAGATAGATGAAGCATATAGGATTATTAAAAGATTTTTCGTACAAATGAAATCTAGAAGCAATAAGATTAGAAACTCTCTAGGACAACAATTGATAAAAACGGAAGAGAAAATAGAACAGCGGATCAATCATTTGGAAGACTTGTATAGAGGCAACGATGATATAGCACTTTTAGAGAAGGAGGAGGATGTAGATGAGGAAGAATTGGGAGATTCGATATTGAGATCAGAATTCGATAAGGCTTTGAAAGAACTGGAAAATAAGAGAGCGCCAGGCATGGATGTCATAAGTGTGGACCTTATAAAAGCCTCCAGTGAAGGAACTCGTGACGCACTGTTTGAATCGATTAGAGATATGTACGAAAAAGGAGAAATACCGGAAGATTCCCAAAATAATAAAATTGTCGTCATCCCAAAAGAACAAGGGGCAGACAAATGCGAGAACTACAGAACGATCAGTTTAACTTCACATGCTTCGGGAATACTGACCAAAATTATATACAGGAGGATGGAAAATAAAATAGAAAGTAGATTGGCAGAAGATCAGTTTGGTTTTAGAAAAAATAGGGGAACGCGAGAAGCAATTTTAGCACTTAGGACAGTAATAGAGAAAAGGATAGCGCTGAAAAAATCTGTGTACATAGGTTTTGTAGATATCCAAAAGGCTTTCGATAATGTGGACTGGGAGAAGATGTTTGCGATCCTGAAGAAGGTGGGAATGAATTATGAAGATAGAAGAATAATATACGAATTATATAAGAATCAAAGCGCAATAATAGACATAGAGGGCCAGGAACGGGAAGCACAAATAAGAAGAGGGGTGAGACAAGGATGCTCATTATCGCCACTGATTTTCAATTTATTCATAGAAGAAGCAATGAACGAAGTGGGGGAGGAAATTCAATCGAAATTATAGATTCAGGGAGGAAATATAAGTGTGTTGAGATTCGCGGATGACATAGCTATATTGGCCACGAGTAGTACTGAGTTAGAAAATATTCTCAACACTATGAGAACAATATTATTGGAAAACTATTGTCTGAATATGAATGAAGACAAAATAAAATTCATGATGTGTACAGCAGCGAAAACAGCTAGAAGAACGAAAATCAAAATAGATACCAAGACAATTGAACAGGTAAAAGAATTAAAATATCTAGGAAGCATAATTACAGAAAACGGCGAAAGCGAAAGAGATATAAGAGCAAGAATAGCACAAGGGAAACAGGCTTTTCACCAAAAAAAACAGTTAGTATGCTCAAAAAATATGAGCTCGGAAGTGAGGAAGGAATTCTTGAAAAGTTACGTTTGGAGCACAGTATTATATGGTTGCGAAACTTGGACAATGGGGGAAACTGATCAACGAAGACTTGAAGCTTTTGAAATGTGGTGTTATAGGAGGATGCTCAGGATAAAATGGATAGACAAAGTCAAAAATTAAGAAGTACTTGAGCAGATAAATGAAGAAAGAAATCTTTTGAAACACATCGTGAAAAGGAGAAGCAATCTTATAGGACACACATTACGGCATGAGAGTTTATTGAAAACAATATTGGAAGGGAAAATGAATGGTAAAACTGGTAAAGGTAGACCTAGCTCAAGTTATATAAAGCAAATCGTACAAGACAAGGGATGAAGTAGATATGTAGAAATTAAACGTTTGGCGGATAATGGACGGGGGTGGAGGGTTCCATCAAACCAGTCGTGAGACTGATTACTTCATGATGATGATGAGTGTTTTAGTTTGGTTCCTATCATTTTGTATTAATTGTATCGTCATACCAACACTGAGAAAAAGGTTTGCTCCTGATAAATTAACGCATTTGGTTGAACCTCTTCAAAATGTATCGTTTCATACAAATGAAACTCATTCATTATGACCAAACATTGTGTTGAATCAAGAAACTCATGTTTGTTAACTATAACCAAATCATTCATTTGATTTAAACTGATCAGAATTGATTCGAATGAATATGAATTCAGATCAAATTCAGAGTTCTCGAATCATCATTGGCATGGAGCTGACTCAAAGAAATATGTGCTGAATTCATCAACTGTGTCATGAAATGAATATTATTGGATATTTCTCCAGCCGTATCCAACTATACGATTAATTTACTATAAACAAATCTTATTTGACTCAACGAATCGTTTTTCTCAGTGAAGATAGTCCCATAGAGAAAGTTCCTCTCATGAAGCTTTATTAGAGGCCATGATTTAGAGTGTGTAGGGGTACACTGAATCCATGCATGGTGTAGCAATGAATTAGGTATTCGTGTTATTCCTTATTCGATTTTCCCGTGAACACAGATATTGTCATATATCTATCCAAGTGCATTTGCGTGTGTGTGTATTGAAATCCGTGGGTGCTTTATCACTTATGAACAATTGGGAGTGCGTTATAACATTATAATAGTAGGTTTGAAAGAGTTGGAACAAAAATAGATCATCAAGTTGTGGAAAGAGCTATATTTTGTACATATTTGAAGTAAATTTGTATCAATCACACGAATCCTATCCTCATGCAACGCATTGTGAACAACATATCGCCAACATATTTCCCTGCAGGAAATCCTCAGACCCTGCAGAGGTCCGACATATTTATATCCATCCCAACATTCCTCCAACGTTCGCAACACACACCCAGCACTTGGACAATATTTCCTTCGACTTCCAGCAATTTTCAGCATTTTCCAGTCGATCCTGCAAATCACGTCAAAATCCGACGCATTTTTGACAACGACAGCGGACCGCCGACACATTCTCAACAAATCCCAATCGTTTCTAGTATTCTCCGGTCGATGACCGACGTCTTGTCGATATTCACAGTCATTTTCCAGCATCATCCCGCGTGCGGAATATTTCCAACAATTCCAGTCTCCATCCTGCAGGAAATTCTCAAACCTTGCAGGGGCCCGACATACTTCCATCCATCTCAACATTTCTCCAACATTCATAACAAACTCCGAGCATTCGTACAGCATCTCCTTCAACTTCCAGCGATTTACAGCATTTTCCAGCCGATCCTGCTGGAATCTGGACATGGGTTAACACCATGGATTTTCAAAATTTCTTTCTTCTTCGGAATCTTCTCCTTCTTCTCCTTTGTACTACTTTTTGTTTTTACTGTCCTACGTTTGGTAAGTTTTTTCGTTTGGATACGAGAGCGTGTCTTCGTACGCCGACGCGTTGTTTTGGACTGAGCTCCCTTTGGTGTCTTACCTATCTTATATCCCGATCCTCTCATCAGTCGTTCGATACATTCTTCTGCTTTTTTTTTAAATTTCTACCAGCATTTCTCAAATTTGCACGTAAAGCTCCATCTAATGGTATTTTTCTCCCAATGAATCGTTCGCAACATTCAACCCTGTACGCGAAGCTTCCCCCTGACAGCACGAGCACCTTCACGAATTGAAGGGAAAACTTTACGAAGAAGTCCACCAAGAAAACTGCCTATGTCCTCGTTGATATGGGGTCCCTACGTAAACATTCGACACCCCACCACTAACCTGATCTTCGAAATAATCTAAATAGTGACTCATATTTTTTGAGTGGTTCACAAAACACGTTTGGAATGTAGTGTCGTCGTTGATGTTCCGTGTTCAAATGGTATTGGTCGGCCAAACTGGTCTCTTATATCGATATCTACTGTTTAAAAATTCGAACTGAGCAATGGAATGTATTTCAGAGACGAGAATGCTTCTACCGTGACGGTTTCGTACAACCCCGGGTACTCATGCTAGCGACTGTCGCGCGCGACATCATTAGAAGAAAAAAGAGATCCGAGTTGAAAACATCTTTCCTCTCTTTCCTTCTAATGATGTCGCGCGCAATCCCCGCTGGCATGAGTCTCCGGCCTAAGTATTTTGTTATGTCTAGTGGTACCACGCGTAATAACGAAGCTTGTGTATCACTTGTTATGTGAGATTCACACAAATCTGAATATACAAATAGAGTAGTGGGCGCGATTCCAGTCAAGCTTGCGGGTCTTGAAGTCTCGTATTCAAATTCATTGTCAGCATCCACAATTTTATGTGTATTCGAGGTATTGTATAGGTGGTACAAACCAAGTAAATGACACAGCGCAGGTGAGAGTAAGGACGAATGTTCAATCAGATTACATTTTGCATCACAAATACGTGTAATTGACACGAAGCCTCCATGATTGGGAACAAATTTCAAATGACCTCTTATAGATGGCGTCATGTTAACGGGCTCAATCAGCTCATCAATCGATCTGTATATTCCTGGTGTAACACATGATCTTTCTTATTGATAATCAATATCATTTTTTCTTGGATCATTACTGTTCAAACGGGTTGGTACACCGTTCGTTATCATACTCACATAGTTTGGTCTCCATTTTCAGGTACATGAAGAAAAGTGATGGGAATTTGAATTCCAGCTAACGCGACCACCCATCCTCCAGTTCAATGAATTCGTTGAGGTAGTCTTGTCGTGAAACAGGTGGTTGTATTATTAGGGAAATACTTCATACTACTATTACTAGGGAGAACAATATAAAATTCGTCTCTCATACTCTTTTTTATTTCTTGAGCGAACTTTTGACACAAGTCAATGGTATCCAAGAATTGAATACTTCAGGATATCTAAACCAACGAACCAATGCTTTTTTATGTGCTCCTCGTCCTTTAGTTTCTAACACTTGTTCAATACGTGAATGTTTCTCTTTTGGATTTTCAGCTACTCGATTCAATTCCCGTTCATGAAAGATTCCGTCAATTCCCTTGTTATTTACATCACATAGTATATAAACGTAAGGTAGACGCTGAGTGGAGATTTGTACGACAGTGAATATTTCTTTGCTCCATCCACCTTCGTAACCTTTATCAAGTGCTGCTTTGTATTCACTGATTCGCACATGATCACCCACCTTGTATTAGGCGTATAACTTTGATTCCGCCGTTTTTCCGAAATTCGAGGTTTTATTGTAAAAAACTGATTGTACATTCATGATTCGAAGTATTGTTCATCGCTGGCCACTACTTTCTCACATCTTTCGGACAGCATACGAATCCTGCGTTTGAAAAACTGGTCATCTTTTGAAGTGATTCACGAATCGATCCAATTTTTCACTCCTTCATGAGACCGGAAGTGCTGGTCAGCTAGGCCCTGTGCCATTGATCGAAACAAGTGATAGTCCGAGGGAGCAAGGTCTGGAAAATACGGCGGGTTTCCCCATTTCGAAGTTTCCAAGTATGTCTTGACCACTTTCGCAACATGGGGTCGAGCATTGTCATGCTGTAAAATCACTTTATCATGTCTCTCGCTGTATTGCGGCCGTTTGTCTTTCAATGCTCGGCTCAAACGCATGAATTGCGTTCGATAACGATCGCCTGTGATTGTTTCAGTCGGTTCTAACAACTCATAATACACTTAGCCGAGCAGGTCCCACAAAATACTGAGCATAACCTTGGAACCGTGAATATTCTGTTTGATCGTCGACGTGGAAGCTTGGCCGGGATATCCTCATGATTTTCTACGCTTGGGATTATCGTAATGAACCCATTTTTCCTCCCCAGTCACAATGCGATGCAGGAATCCCTCCCGTCTTTGCCTTACAAGCAGCTGTTCACAGACACACAAACGCCGTTCAACATATCTCGGCTTCAACTCGTACGGCACCCAATTTCCTTGTTTCTGAATCATTCCCATGACTTTCAGGCGTTTTGAAATGGCTAGTTGCGTCACTCCCAATGATCCTGCCAATTCTTGTTGCGTTTGACACGAGTCTTGATCGAGTAATGCCTCCAATTCTGCATCTTCGGAAACCTTCTCTCTTCCACCGCCATGCTGGTCTTCGACATTAAAATCACCGTTCTTGAAGCGTTAAAATCTCTCTCTGCACGTTCTTTCACTAATAGCGGCCTCACCATAGGTATTTGAGAGCATCCTACGAGCCTCAGCCGTAGATTTTCTCATATTGAAGCAGAAACTTGAAACCTCCCGCAAATGACGAGGAGTTGGCTCGTAAACTGACATGTTTAATCGAGAATAACTTTATGATGCAGACACATATCGACTAATATTTCGATGGCGTTATGTTTACAAATACCTAAGCTTATTGTATGACATCTATGATCTATTTATTTCAACTACCACTCACCGCTCCAGCCATCTATTGCAAAACGGCGGAAGCAAAGTTAAATACCTAATATTTAGGTGTTTTTGTCCCCACTTGAGGATAACGACGCAATAAATTTTCGAGAGCTAAGGACGCGGTTTTGAGTGTCACTTCGTCAGGGCGCATTTTTATAGATGTATGTATTGTATGGTTACATGAATCCACAATATTCTGCAGCACATTAACGTAACGCTTAGTTCTTGTATATGTAAAGAAACGCCACAAACGCTCTTCCAAAGTGCGATTGAATTTCTCTACGACAGTAGCTTTCACGCCAGGATTACGAGCTGTTCTAAATTGTATGTTTCTACTTTCCAGGAATTCTTGAAATTTTGAGCCTAGGAATTCTTCCCCACTATCAGTTGGGAGATGAATTGGTGGTCTGTTACCGTTGTTTTCGAGTATGTGTTTGAAAGCTTTTGTGACCGTTTCACAGGTTTTATCGATCAGTAATCTGGTCCATGTATGTTCCCTGAGTACATCTATAACGACTAAAATACACGTGAAACCATCGAACGCATATCCATGAGATCGGCTTCCCAAAGATCGTCAATGTTATAAACATGATAGCTTCGTCGCAAAAACCCCTTCCGCGTAGGCTTATGAATTGAGTACGTGTCCTGTGTTCCAAGCCATGACAAAACCTTTTTTGATTTCATTAAACCACGAGTAGCTTGTAATAATTGCCGTGCACCCGAAAACGATGTTCCTTTTCGAGGATCATGATACAAGTTTCCCAATATTCCCATTATTCCTTATAATCGCTGTCACGATGTTGCTCCTATCGTATTCCTAGAAGGTATATGATCGTCCTCACTCGGAACAAAAACACTTTCTTCCGCGTCGTTGTAATCTCCGCTGTCGTTTTCTTCGTCTTCTTCTTCTCCTTCCTCTTCTCGGTGTTGCGATGATGTTCTTGAAGATGTCGGATGTACCAAAATTACCTTCTGCCCATAATTGAGTATTACCTACGAGTTCCTAGGTGTCCCAATGGACCGAATGACCGTCCAAAATTCCGTCGGCCAAGAGAGTATGTCGTTTTTCTAGCACGCATAGCCTCGTTGATTGAATCAATAATATTTGAATGACGCAATTCTCCCTCATCAATTGAAATCAAACCTGTTTTATCCCACGTGATATCATCTTCGGGATTGTCATGCAAATAACTGATCAGCGATCGCGCTTTTGACGATACTTGTGAGGTACACGTTCAATGATTCGACTATCACTCAAACGTCTTATGTGTTGTGGTGATCGAATTTGGGGATGTTCATGATCCTCTTGTACATTTTCTGGGTCTTTCTCATCCCCTCGCTGCTCAATACTATTGGGATATCGTTCACTACTTATGTATCTCAAATATCGCTGTAAAATTTGTGAATATGCTTTACATTTTCCTCTCTTATCAGAAAAACCAGACGAATTGAGAATTTCATTCATTTCAGCATCGAGATGACTGGAAGGGTTCCCAAGGGTTCGAAGAGATTTGATAGGATCCGCAAACATGTTTTTCCACGTTACTGTTGCTGTTCGGCATACTCCATTTTGTTCTCACACTTTTCCAGTCACGAATAACGCGGGAGAGCAGTGTACTCAAAATTGGTGCTAATAACAAAGATGAGGAAGCTCCACCACTTTTCTGTACGATTAACTGTTCCTCCTCTCGATAGGTAATATTTTTGGACGCTAATTTTTTCATTACATTCGCATATGAACGTCATTCACGTGTTCGATTCGAATCTAATGGAACATTACCGCAAAGTATGTCAAGGGCACATCCACATACAGCACGTGATAGAGAAACATCAGCTTTGTGTATAAAAGCTGTACTTTGTGGTTTATTCAAAAAATCCAATGCTTCTAAAATAGAAGAAATTTTTCTATCGAAAGGTTCACGGTGGTTTCTCGGATATGTATTCATGTCTATCACAAATGAACGACTGGTATATCGTGGAAAGTGTCGTGACCTTTTGAACCTCTGCAAGGAACATAAACGTATTCATAAAAATCACAAAGAAAAAAAAATGTCCGAAATTGACAGTTATCGGGTGTTCTTTGTTTCGAATCCAAACGCAAATAGCCATGTGGTCACGATGTTGCATCGTAATATATTTCTTGTAGGAAACGTGCAGTATCAGGACGAATTTGTCGAGCAAGATGATTGATTTGCGCACGATCACGAGGGTTTTTGAAAACAACAATGTAACTAGCATTCAATGAAATATCACGTTGACCACGCCCTTGATGAAAGAGGTTTGTGTGATATAAGTGACACTCTGATTTTTGTGATACCTCACTGTGGTAAATAGATCAACCACAGCGTTATTAGAAGATTCACGCATGAGATCATCGATTACTATCAATTTGGAACATTTTGGATCGTTCGAGTAATCATGTGGATTAGGAATACCTTCTCGAAACTCAATATTACGACCGATGACACGTTCTTGATAAGTCTGTTGCCATTCCGCATAGTAGAAGAGTATCCGATCAAACCGTGTCACACTCATTCGATCCATATATGGGAAGAAACTCCCAACAAAATGTGTCTTACCAGAGTTTGTGAGCCCGCAAATTATAGCTGTCCAAGGGTGTTTCCACCTGGTGTCCGTGTTAGAATGGATTACATTCCAAATGTATATAGACCTAAATATACGTTGCATGTACTTAATGAATAGATGATGTCATTTAAAATGTTAATATGACAGTTTGATCGTAGATTCATTTTTGATGAGATTTGCAACTTTGGTCTCCCATTTATTCTCTGTACATATCTAGACTATATATGTAGAGAATTTTTTCTGGAGGAGAATAGTTCGATCTGATTCTTAACAGAATATAGTTCGAAGTGATATCATCTACATACAATGGAAACACGGGGGTGTCGCCACTTCATCAAGGGAAATTTTCTGACAAACGGTTGCCTTCTAATCTACTATTGTCTACGACTTATGATTTGACTGTCTCAGGCACCAAAAAAGTGAGTTTTGGGATATCGCTAGATGCAGACGACAAGCTGACACCTGTTTTTCTCTTGAAAGGCAATTCTTTGAATAAAGGCCTGGAATTCGAACGCCATAATTAGGTACACTAGAGAGATCATCTTCCTGAAGTACGGCAATATCTCGGATTCGTCGAAAAAATCAGTCCTGGACCGATCGATATAAGTAATGCCAAAAAATCACTCAAAATCCGTGCCTCGAGACAATGTAAATCCTTGGCAACAGATCTTCCAGGAACCTAACTCACGCTTATTGAAGAATTTTCTACTGTTCGTGAAACATATACTAGGTAGTGTACAATAATATATACAGAGAAGAATGCAAACTTTTATAATATATATCGGTGGATCTGCGTCTGTAAATTGGTGTGTAATTTTAGAGTTAAGTATTCGATATGGTATTTAGAAATTTTCGTTTTGCAATAACAGCAAACCTTGTGTACCCACAGAGATTGCCTGGACATAATAGGACAAATCAATAAATAAGATTTCTGTTATTCTGCTGTTAGTCTCGTAACATGGAATAACTATGCATTCTCAACTTGAATAAACAGTTTCTGCTCACAAATTGAAATAATAATTTTTATACCTAGAAATTAATACTTATCTAAATTTTGAATCGCATAAAAAATTCTGCGTCTCGAAACAGAATAATCTGTAGAAACACAATGTCAGCTCCATAATAATAATTCTTTGTACTGAGTTTATATATATTGAGAGGAAAAAAAATGTTAGGATATTGGTTTCTTGATTGATGAGCCTTCACTATTATACTGAGATACTTTGTAATAACGACGAACTCCAGTGTATCTGCGGAGATTGTACGGACTAGATAGTTCGAACCAATACGAGGGTGGATTGATAAGTTTCCGGCCTGACCAAGAAAAACAACGTTTTTAAGGATTTTTTTTTTTTTAATTCTCAACATAATCTCCTCCAAGGCTGATACATTTCTCATAGCGGTGTTCTAGTCTAGTAATGCCATCTCTATAGACTGATTCGACAAGCTCCTCAAAATACCCATTTACAGCTTCGATTACTTCTTCATTGTCCGCAAATCTCTTACCGCCAAGCCATTTTTTGAGGTTAGGAAACAGATAATAGTCACTCGGGGCTAGGTCTGGAGAGTAGGGAGGGTGCGGCATTAATTCAAACTTCAAATCGTTGATTTTAGCCATCGCAACGATTGACGTGTGCGCTGGTGCGTTATCGTGATGAAACAAGATTTTTTTCTTCACCAGATGAGGTCGTTTAATTTTCACTTCGTGGCTCAAACGTTGCAATAAGTCTGCGTAGTATTGACCAGTGATAGTTTTACCCTTTTCAAGGTAATCAATGTATATAATACCTCTTGCATCCCAAAAAACAGTAGCCATAACCTTGTTCGCCGAAAAATTGTTTTGCCTTCTTTGGAGTTGGTTCCCTGGTCCAATCCACTGTTTAGACTGTTCTTTGGTTTCAGGAGTGTAGTGGTGGACCCAAGTTTCGTCAACGGTTACGAATCGACGCAAAAATTCGCTTGGATTACGCTTATACAACGCCAAATTGGCGGTAGAAATGTTCTTTCGAATCAATTTTTGGTCGACTATTAGCAAACGCGGCACCCATCTTGCACAGAGCTTTTCCATATACAAATGTTGGTGCAAAATATTTTGTAAACGTTCATATGACATCTTACAGGTCTCAGCTATCTCACGAACTTTTAATCTGCGATCTTTCAGCACTATTTGATGGATTTTTTCGATCATATCTGGAGTTGTGACCTCAATGGGGCGTCCTGAGCGAGGCTCATCAGAGGTGCTCACACGACCCTTTTTAAACTCGGAAACCCACTGCTTAACGGTTGAATATGATGGGGAGGATGTCCCCAGTGTTGAGTCCATCTCTTCTTTGATTTCCTTCGGCGTTAACCCCTTCAAATAAAAGTATTTGATGACAGCACGATTTTCCAGCTTTCCCATTTTTACGAAAAACACAGAGGCGTCTTGGTCAGCGTGCTCTCAAAACTAAACTAACATGGCGATCGGACTGAAACTATAGCTACAAGCTATCTAAGGATGGTACTATAGAACGCCACCTCAAGGTTGGCCTAGTGGCGCCATCTCTTGGTCAGGCCGGAAACTTATCAATCCACCCTCGTAAAGTAATAATATAATATATGAATAATGCCCGAATGTCGTTCACCACGGCATACAATGGAGGATCTATCCCTTTTGAATCATGTGAAAAGATGGGAACTTTCTCATCATCATCAGTATCAAATGATCAACCACCGCTGGAAAAGGAGAAAACATATATTCCCAGTATAATAATACAGCAACCGACTTTGAGTAAATTAGAAGATATACACAGCTGTGTTCTTTTGAAGTACGAAATTTTCGAAACTATCATTCATGAAGTGCAAAAATGCCATGAATTATATAAGAAGGAGGTTGAATTGAATCTTCCGAATAATTTCATCGAAACTGAAGACATACATCGAGCGGCTCATGTCAACGATTCCCATATTCAAAGTAACATCAAACCAGAGCTATCTGACGAGTTCCAAGGGGAATATTTTGATTTGTTGTGTGCAGAAATGAGATCAATATATTACCGTACATCACTGAAGCTGTAGTTTTCGAGTGGAAGGGAGCATTCGCTCATTGAGTAGGAAATTCAACAAATTCCAAGAAACTGTTTTCGATCACATTCATTTTCATATGTTATATGTTATTTTTCATGGAAAAGTTTTTATGTACTCAATGTAAAATACATTCCCCGCATAAGTTTGTTGTAAAGAAAAGAGAAAGAATGGTATAATTGGTTTTCGTGAATAAATAAATCAATCAATCACCAGAGAAATTGTATGATAATCACAGTTTTTTTGTTTTTGATGAGTTGATGTCATCTTGGGTGGTAAAATCTCAATTTACAAATCTTCTGCTTCCCAAAATCTTAAGAAGGCATCGATTCATTCGAACATTTTTTCCTTTCATTCAACATTTCCATCATTTTTCCTTCATATTGAATCCCCTCATCTGATATTCAAATCAAGGTCATGAAATGGAGGCAAGAAACAGTGTAGAACAGAATTATTTTGAAGTTATACCTTAAATAAGACGTGATACCGAAACATGATACTTACAATTCCACGTGCCCTAAACGGTGTATAATATGCATTGATCTCGTCGCCACGTGCATCTTGTTGCATTTACGATTACATTCATGTTCTCGACTCAGTAGACCAAAATCAGCGAAAACCATTGCCTTTGAGGAATGAATGATTAGAAACAAGACAGAAATGCGAATATGTTTGAATCAGTGGAAGATGATACCTTATAAAAGGATGAAATTACACAGTTCTGTTATTATTAAAATAGCATTGGTCCAAGCTTACACAAAGCGACTGATCGAAGAAGTAGAATAGTCTTTCCTTCCATTTCATGAATCAGGAAACAAAATCTCTCTACGTGAAACTGTGTTGAGATATGCAGAGAATGTGTATTGTGCTAAAAGCATATTCTGAACGCTCTTAATCCTCTGAAAATGTATCAGACCAAGTTGTGTTCAATCATTCAGAGAAATGTTATGTCATTATGAACTCTTCATATTCTCAAGATTGTATGTTAGAGGTTTATCCAATGATTTCAATGTGTTACGTGATATGATTGCTGAAAGGATGTTGTATTTGAAACTCAACCTTCAGGACGAAAGCATGAAGAAATTGATGAAAGACTATTATTCTTCGATCGATGAGTTATTTTACATATTCTTCCCACAATTTCAATGGGAGGTTGCAGAGAAAAGCTGTGATATTACGAACTGTAATATTCACATTATTCATATAAATTTTGTATCCGAAACGTACATGTTCCACACATCATTTCAAATGAGTTTATATCCAATTCACATCTAAAATGGAATCAATATATGAACTGGGTGTGTGTGTTACTATAAAATTTCAGAATCATTGATGGAACTTGACGAGGATGATAATTCATCTCCACAGTTACAAACTTCATGTGAGCGACTATCAGTTCAGAAAAGTATGTATTATTATTGTAATTACATAACTCAAGATGATGATTTTCTTGTTTTTCATCGATATTCTTCTATAAACAATGACATTTTTTTCATCAGCTGCAAATGATGTCAAAGAGATCGTCGCTTCAATACCACGAGAAGCTGCAAATGACCAAATATCACCACAGGAAGGTAATATATCAATTTTCATGATCGAAGTTGTTATAACTATGATTGATGTAAATATTATTTGGAAGATGTGTTTTCATCAGATTCGAAGGGAATTCAGGAAATTATTTTGACAGATGATGATGATCCCCCTGTAGAGGAGGAAGAGGAGAATAATCGACAGCTGCTTCCTCGTCAAGAACCTATGATTATTGAAGATGCTATTCTACCTAATCATCCTCTTTGTGTTTGTGAGGGTATGTTGGAAGAAAAGATGACAATCAAAAATTTGTGATTGTGAACCCAACAGTTGTTTTCAAAATCCAATGATTTCTTTGTCCTCCTGAAAAAAAAGTGGCTCGGACTTCGCGAGATATTTTGAGCAATGATGATGATGATCCCCCTGCAGAGAAGGATAATCGAAGCCTGCATCCTCGTCAAAAGCCTGTAATTATTGAAGACGTCGTTCTACTTGATTATCCTCTTTGTATTTGTGAAGGTATGTTGAAAGAAAAAAAATGTGAAAAAAAACTCGTGATATACATCAATATAGTGATTTTGCTTGAAAACGAATCAACATAAAGAATACCATCTTTTAAGGGCAATTATCAAAATTCAATGATTGATTTGCGCTCAAAACGTTGCTTCAACTCCGCGAGGATATTGAAATCAACGTGGATGGGGTCGCAGATTTTCTCGAAAGTATATCGATACTGATGAAACCACTGACAACGAACAAAACGATCCAGACTGCGATCCAGTACACGAAAAACCAGATGAAGGAGATGAAGAACAAAAAGGTAATCATGATGCTTATCATGAAGAAAGAGGAGAGGAAGAAGAGGAAGGAATGGAGGAACGAGTAGAAGGAGAAAACAATAGGAATAACAATAACGGTTGAATACTACCACCGGGACACAGGTCCCTGATCATGTCACAGTATAGAAAACACTTTGGAGATCTCAAAACTCGTGGCCGTGGAATCGAACTGAAATTCAATCCCCCTCAAGCTCAAAATACGAATTCGTTGAATTGGTTGGGAACAGCCTTTCGTGATATACATACATATCTCACCAGTTCATGCCAACCCTATGGAAAAGATCTCATAGAAACTGATACGTGGAATCTATGAGACTTTATGAGATTTTATATGAGCATTTGTCCAGGGGTTTATGAGATTTTATAATGCCATTATGCGAATTAATGAGCACAAAATTGGATTTCATCAGGTTTTATAAGCAATCGTGGAAAGTCTCATAAAGACGTTCAAAATGAAAATTCCCTATGAGATTTTGGTGTGCTTTTGTCCAGGAGTTTATCAGAATGTATCAGCATTTATGAGACCTTCTCAAAAGGGAAAGTCATGATTATACAGGATAATTCAAAATTCCCGCACTATTTTTTGGGAGTAGATTCCTGATGAAATTCTAAAACGATTTGTCCTTTTGCACAATGCTCTCCGACGCATAATTTCCGAGATATAATTAATTAAAGTTGACTAATTATAAGGTGGATCCATCGGTCATTCAGGAGCGTCATAACAAAACAAGAAAGGAAGGTGCTTGCAGAGGGCGCTCATACGATCAGCTGATCGGTATAATCGATACGATTTACCAACATACAAATTGGTAAATTCTCTAGGTAGAACGATTGAATTCGTCGACACTGTGGAAAAATTGATTATTGTCATGAATTCTTATCACCATATGCTGTAGGTGAAAGTTGTAATTTCAGTAATGATTTTTATTACGCAGACAAATGTAAAATAGTGTTATTCCGTAGGGATGGGGATTCAAGTGGGAGAAAAAAGTATAACTACTCGTTTTCAATCAGAATTTTCATGTAAAGAAGAAAACATGAGAATTTTCATTCATCTGATACCCAATTTGAACGGTTTGATTAGTAAGTTTAACACAAGAGATTGGATTCCGAATCCTGTATTCTGATTGGTCGAGAATCAATGTATGTTAGATCAATCCTCGGCCGTTTCAAATGATTCTTCTGAAGAATGTGTTTTCGACTTATCCCAACCACAACATTGAACAATGATGAATTTATTCGAATTCACCCTTTTTACATCATTCGATAATTATAAAGGGTTTATCGAACGTTAATAACTTACTTCAACTTGCAGAATCCATCAATTTTGACGAAAATACAAGGTGTGACATCGTATACGACCCAATCATTGCACTTGATTAACATTGTAATCACATACGGTTTGTTTAGCTTGAATCAACCATTCGTGATACGAATCAACCAATCAGGTGACAGCTCGAAACAGTTTCATTCAAAGCACATATGACTTCAATGGGCATATTGTTATTCCAAATGGGAAAAGAATTGTCTTTGAAGATTAGCCAAATCCGTCTTTTTTAGGACGAATACATTTTCTAAACGTAGAAACGCGCTCGAACTTGCACACAATTTGAATTAGATTTTGATTCAAACATGAATGATCTTGAGTGATCTCAAGTAAGTTATTAACGTTCGATGAACCCTTTATAATCATCGAATGATGTAAAAAGGGTGAATTCGAATAAATTCATCATTGTTCAATGTTGTGGTTGGGATAGGCCGAAAACACATTCTTCAGAAGAATGTGTGGAACGGCCGAGGATTGATCTAACATACATTGATTCTCGACCAATCAGAATACAGGATTCGGAATCCAATCTCTTGTGTTAAACTTACTAATCAAACCGTTCAAATTGGGTATCGGATGAATGAAAATTCTCATTTCTTCTTCTTTACATGAAAATTCTGATTGAAAACGAGTAGTTATACTTTTTTCTCCCACTTGAATCCCTATCCCTACGAAATAACACTATTTTACGTTTGTCTGCGTAATAAAAATCATTACTGAAATTACAACTTTCACCCACAGCATATGGTGATAAGAATTCATGACAATAATCAATTTTTCCACAGTGTCGACGGATTCAATCGTTCTACATAGAGAATTTACCAATTTGTATGTTGGTAAATCGTATCGATTATACCGATCAGCTGATCGTATGAGCGCTCTCTGCAAGCACCTTCCTCTCTTGTTTTGTTATGACGCTCCTGAATGACCAATGGATCCACCTCATAATTAGTCAACTTTAATCAATTATATCCCAAAAATTATGCGTCGGAGACCATTGTGCAAAAGGACAAATCGTTTTAGAATTTCATCAGGAATCTACTCCCAAAAAAGAGTGCGGGAATTTTGAATCACCCTGTATAGGAATGACTTTTTCTGCGAATGGATTCGAACATGGTGTAGTCTGGCAATCTTTTTGACCAGTTCGTGATTCCTTTTTTGAAAACCTCTGGAAACTTGTGAGTAGTGTTGCTCAAAGCTCCTGTAGTTTCAATATGGATGAATCTTGCGTCATGAATTCTTGTATTGTAAGTGGTAATCCTGTAGGTTGTGGTAGAAAATCTTCAAATTTCGAGACCGTATCGATCGTAAGCGATCGATGTTAACTATGCGTAATGACAATGATGAATGGTGTTCACCACGCTCTCTTGTAGCAGCAGATGTCTATGTGAGGAAGGGTCCTGTACGTTCTGGAACTTTACAAAAGGAATGGGATGAAATAAGAAAACCGCGATCTTCTTCACAGCGAGTGAGGGCACGTGAACTGGTGAGAAATGCAGGGGAGTGCATCACTGCAGACGGTTGTGGACCGAATGAAATAGAACGTTTCCGAAATTATTATATGCATAAAGGTACGGCAATTGTCATTTACAAATCCGGATCTTCGGGAAAAGGCGTGAAACCCTTATTTGATGGACGATCAAAAGTTTCTCGATTTTTCGGACATGTTGTTCATACTATATGCATCGCTTATTATGAAAAATGCGCTCACTTCGAACCTATTCTGAATCTACGGGGAGCTGCGGGTAGTCGAGGATTTTGTGAAGCTTGTCATAAATCTTATGACCAAAATGCTATCAAGTATCAGTGTTATAAACAATGTTCACGATGGAAACGCAGTCCTCCATGCGATACTGCATCGAATCAAGTGTCCTGTAGAGGTTGTAATCGATATTTTTACGTTATAACTTCTTTCGATTTACACAAAAAAACATCCAACACGTTCGCAAATTCGAACTCGGGTGTATGCACGTCCTTGAGAAAATGTAATAAGTGTTTGATTTCAATACCACAAGATCACAAACACGTATGTGGGTAGACATTTTGTAACATTTGTCGTAAGCAACGAGCTTACAATCACCAATGTTATATCATGCCTCTCAAACATAGAGATTCACGACAACCGGTGACGTTCATTTTCTATGATATCGAAACGCAACAAGATCATGTCAACGAGAACAAGAAATGTCCAAGGGGACCAAAATACCCGCTTGCATGTACCTAGTCATTGTGTGATACAAAAAATTTGCACATATTGTATCAATGAACCCAATATCATGATCAAATGTGATTATTGCGGCGTGCGTGAATATGTTGTTGGTTTAAATCCTATGCAACAGTTTATCGAATTGATTTCTCAACAAAAACGAATTTTTTCGAAAATCGTATGTATAGCACATAATGCTAAAGGCGACGACGATCAATTTATGCTAAAATATTTGGTCGAGTAGGAACGCGATTCATATCCTCAGTCAATGATGAATGGGACTAAAATCCTGCAGATGGAAATGGGTCGCATAGTTTTTATAGATAGTCTGAATTTCCTTCCCATGGCCTTGAATAATCTTCCAAAAGTTTTCGATCCACCTGGTGGTTCCGAAAAAGGGATATTTCCGCAACTTTTCAATACTCCAGAGAATCAGAATTACATTGGATCATTACCATCTATCGAATTCCACATGCCTGACACCATGAAAACAGATGAAAGTGGAAAGTTTTTGGGATGGTATTATGAAAGAAAGACGAACGTCGATTACATTTCCGATTTCCGAGAAGGAATAACCAACTACTGTCGAAAAGATGTAGAAATTCTACGTGAAGCATTATAACATGGTAGTTGCACTACTTCTTCTCTCGTCGTCGCCACCCGCTTTCCCAAAAAGGAACCGTCCAACCGGAATTCCAAAGGGGATTGTTCTTTGGACATAATACTTACAGGTTGGTTGAAAAGTTTTGAAAGCAAAAATGAAAGAATGTGCATTTTCTGATGAAATGATTTTTTTCATTCAATATAATCTCCCTCAACTTCAACACACTTATTCCAACGATTCTCCAATAATTTTATATCATCTCTGTAATGATTTTCCGGAAGCTCCGCAAAATACTGTTCCACAGCTGCAATAGTTTCTTCATTCGACGAAAAACGCTTTCCACGAAGGAATTGTTTCAAATTTCTGAAGGGGTAATAGTCGGAGGGAGCCAAATCTGATGAATACGGTGGGTGTTCAAGCAATTCGTACTTCAATTCGTTCAGTTTAGCCATCGCCAGAACACTTGTGTGAACACGTGCATTGTCTTGATGAAAAATGATTCTTTTCTTCCGTAAACCGGGTCTTTTTTCACGAATGTTTTCATCCAACTGGTCCAAAAGGTTGCAATCATATTCAGAGGTAATTGTTCCACCTTTTTCGAGATAATCAATCAACAAACCCCCTTTGCGTCCCAAAAAACCGATGCTCAAACCTTTTTTGCCGATCGTTCTGACTTCACCCGTTTTGGAGCTGAACAACTAGCTCCAGTCCACTGTAAACGTTCTTGTTTCAGTTGAGGATCATGATGGTAGGTCCAAGTCTCGTCCACAGTTACGAAACGACACAAAAAATCGGTCTTATTCTGCTTTGAACGCTCCAAATTACGCTGAGAAATTTGTTTTCGATTCAGTTTTCGTTGAATTGTCAACGAATGCGGCACTAACTTTCCAAAACGAATTCCGGTCCATGGGAGGCGAGCCTGATAAACCTCCCAAAACAAAGAATTTTATCACTGCACGATATTTGGATTTTTCCATTTTCACGAAATACACTGACACGTCAACTTCGAATGGCTTGTAAACAAAGAATGAATTGACAGATCGGAATAAAATTGTGTGTGTGTTCAAATGAAGGATGAAATATAAAATTAGCGTATAAGTTTTGATTCCTGTACTGGTTGATAAGTGTCGCTTTCAAAACTTCTCAATCAACCTGTAGTTTTGTATGAATATTTTTCATTTTTCTTCTCAAGGTATATGTAAGTACCACCACTAGTAATTGAATCTTTCAGTCTCCCTCTCACGAAATTGAGAATCATCTTTTGTTTCTTGAAGATGTTATATGTAATCAGTATAATTGAATGTTCAAACCCGTATGAATGATCAACGTAGAAATCGGATATTGAAGAGGGAGTGAGGTAGGAAACTAGATTGATATAATACATTCGCGGATTCTCGATAAAAACGTGAACCGAGTGACCGACCATGGGAAACAATGATTTCATTTCCTGTAACGATGGAATTTGTTCGATTATTTTCCATATTACGAGCAAACGAGAGCGAGGAGGATATATGCCTTCAATTTATGCGGGGGGAAAGGACAGTTCCTGCTACCGCCAGCATTCAGAGCCGCTGAATCATTCACCCTCTTTTATATTGGACCGTATTCGACTACGTCTTCGTGTACGACTACGGAGGGGAGGAAACCGCCAAAGACCATGAAGAAAACCGCTATTGATTCCAACTTCCAATCGTAGTCATAAGCAATCAAACGGCTTAGACGATTTTTAATCAATCATCGAAACCTTCGATTATCTCAAAACATGGAGGTTTAAATTGTACATTATGCGCGCACCACTATGGCTACCTATCGCTGCTACCGTTTCGCATAGAGACGAGCATTCCGAGTTGGACGGCCCACGTCCACACACACTGTTGAGTTTGTACCGTCTACGATCCTGATTCACACGCGAGACACACCGCGTGTTGACTGTTTCAAGGAAAGATCACGTCCTTCCTCGTGGAATTGGCAGTGACTTCTTTTCTATTTCCTTTCTTTGTGTGTGGTCGAGTTGTTCAGTGGGTTCAGGTGTTCGGAGTTCCGGTTGGTTATACACCGAGAAGCATCAGGCCACCGAAGATGACGCAAAGTATTCACTTATTTCAAACCTGTTTTTTTGTTGTTTTTTCTGAATTCCATACCGAGAAGAGCATAAGAAATCGTTTCCATGTAGTCATGGTGGTCACGCGGTTCTCACGTTATCGAATTTGAAATTAAAATCTGTATTCTTTGTATTGGATCGAGGGAATTAACTTTAGCTTACCGTGAGCTTTTGAGAAATAGACATAGATTCGCATGCGACAACTCATAACGTAACGCCTCTTGAAAAGTAATCTATCGAGTGTAATAACCCTAGCTACCGTAAGCTATCAAAGTCATCAACGCTGATTGTCGGGGATTTTCCATTTTGTCTATTTCAATTTGTATTGATATCGTTCGCGAAATTCTGTTACTGAGTAACCGTACTCCTTCGATGGAATATCTTGTTTTCTTATCAATTTTTGGTTAATTATATATCTTCTTATTTTAACTTTGATTCCTTATTTTCTGTGACATTGTGTGTTTCTCCTATTCTTCTACGACCCACCCCTCATGAATTACTAGTTGGCAAGTGGTGCAACAGAAACTTTGGTTGAAATCCTGGAATTTCAAGTTTCCTTTCGTGATTGAATTATCTGATTTTTTTTGTCGAATTCTGGTGGCGTATCAACCGTCACCTGGCGCCCTGTCGAGATTTGGTTTCTGTTGTACTTCCTCGGCATTTTTTTCTTTTCTTCTTCAGGAGAATCATAATTTTCTTTTGCTTGTCAGCTGCTTTCTCTCTCGCTGGCTTGCTTGCTTGCTATCTTTTCCACGCGTCTGCTATTGCTTCGTTTTTGCCTTGCCTCACACTGTTGATTGCTTTTGAATTTTTTATGAAAATTTCTCGATTTAAAGAAGTTCAGTGCTGAGGGCAGGGTATCGCCAGCAGGTGAGAGAGAATAAGCAAATGGCATTATAGCATGCATTGTTTTTCGGAAAATGTTCTTGGATTGCGGTAATGTTTGTTCGTCCACAGAAAGGATTACAATCGCTTCAGCTTGTTCTGAGGTTTCCAGAAAAAATTACTCGAAAGAAAAGACCATTGGAATTTTTCTCAAAAATGGGTGTAGATGTGCACAAAATTTTTCACGGAAAGCTTGTGAATGATTGTAACGGATTGAACACACACGCGTTTGGCACATTCAATCCACTGCTCGCAATCGCGAGTACCGTATACCTGAAGGCATACTTGTAGATGGTTATTATGAAGATCAGGAAACGGGCTTAAGATATGTATTTCAATTCCATAGGTGTTATTGTCACGGTTGTCCACGATGTTCCATTGTGGATCGAGATCGACTGTTGAGTCATGGTGGTGTATCGATGGAAAGTAAATACGACAAGACAATACACACCAGTGGCAGAATAAAGTCTTTCGGCTATATTTCAACAGAAATATGGAAATGTGAATTCGCTGAATTTTTGCAGTCAAATAGTGGAGCACAAACTTTCCTAAAGGATAATAAACTACTTAATCACACACAGCTCGATCCTCGTGAGGCTCCCTTTGGTGGTAGAACGGAAACTTATGCAACTTTGTACGATGTACGAGAGGAGGAAGAGATACGGTATGTGGACGTTTGTGCTATTCACCCTCACGTGTGCAAAGTTGGAAAATTCCCTGTTGGACATCCAAAGGTACACATCGGAGAAGATGAATGTCATGTACTAACAGGTACTGATAACAACATCAATCTCGTTGAAGGGCTCATACTGTGCAATGTGTAAGCATCCACAGATTTGTATCACCCTGTTTCACCTATACATATGCACGGAAGGATGATGTTTCTCTTGTGTTATACATGCTGTCACATGATGAATTCAGAAAATTGTATTCATTAACCAGATGAACGCATGTTCACAGGAACATGGGTTTCAGATGAGTTGAAAAAAGCCGTATCCTGTGGTTATCAAATCCTGAAAATTCCGCAGGGTGGCGACAAGAATCTCATTTTCAAATTCCCTGAGAATTCCTGGTTTTCCAGGAGTACTTTTTGTAAATTCCCCTGAGGTTTGTGAACTTTTATATTATGTACAAATAAAATGTTTTCCAACGCTCGAGCATTAATTATTTCGACTCAGCAAATAGAATTTTTATGATAAGCATAAAATTTGATAATTTTCATCGTTGAACGCACACGGAGAGATATTTATCGTTAAATTTACTACGTGATTGTTGAAACCGAGGAACAGACTAACTTTCCAATGGAATTTACTGCAAAACATTGTAAATCTGATCAGGTGTCTACAGAGTAAAATTTTTGTGTATTTTTAACACATGCGCATGTCCCAAACGGTCCACTCAAAATTCGTTTTAAATATTGGTACAAAGAATGTGTGTAATTGGCGCGAAAGTGTTAGTTTACATTGAAACTCTATCAATTTGGTCATTTTTTGTGGTGACTTTCAATACGAATATTGAGTGGACAGTGTTTAATACAAAATTTTTTACTGCGTATTGTTTCGTTACAGTGAATTTCATTGTAAGTTCAGCCTGCTTTTCGATTACAAAGCACCATAGTAAATTTAATTCTACATATCTCTCCGTGCAGAGTTGATATAATAATGAACTTCCGAGTATTTTATATGGTTTATGACACCCCCGTCAAAAGTCACCGCGAGTCACACCTAAGATTGTCAAGAACCCACATGGAAATCAATGGGTACCCATGAAATTCCCAGAAATTCCCATGTAGATTTCCATGGGACTCATCTGGATTTTTTTGATGGGGATGTAAAGAAAACTGAGTATTTTACGTGCAAAATCAACTTCTCGCTCAGGGGAGGGTTAAAGGATCTTACATACATTATACTTCAGAAACCAGGTATATTACGTAAGGAATTACGAAATTACGTAACAAACCCAGCTCTGGTAAAACACATGACAAAATAAGAGTAATACAGTAGAACTCCAATTATCCGAACTCCAATCATCCGAATCGCCGATTTTCACAAATTGGGGATGTTGGTGGCTTGGACAATCCAACCAAATACTGAGGGAGAATATCTCTCAAGGGGATAGCCTGGCGTAGAACAAGAAAAGACAAACACCTTTTTTTGTTTTTCATTTCAGAAAAATTACTCTCCAAATTTCTTGGAGTGAAAATCCACTCCTAAAGAGTGAAAATACTGCAAGTCGAACAAGAGTGAGTTTTCACTCCATAAGAGTGAATTTTCACTCTTTTTCCATATTTGCTGCTGTACCTCGTTCAAACTTTCACATAATTGCACACAAAAAATGATTTTAAATCTTCAATATGCGAACAATAAATGCTGCAAATTGCAAAACTATATGCTGAACAGTCATTTCTGGAATACATCCACAAAAAAGTGCTTGTTTCTGATGTTTTACACCAGGCTATCTCCTTAACCTCCAGAGGACGGGGTGACTCAAAAAATTTTGTACCATTTCTCCTGTGTTCAACACACCAAATTCCCCCTGAGAAACAAGAAAAATGGTGTTTCCCAGGGTGGTCCCTTCTGGGACTAGTCCCGTCCACTCAAGGTTGATAGATTTCAATTGGTTTTGAAAAGGGAGTGCGGACCAGCGTTGCCAGTATTCCCTAGAAAAATCTTCAGCATCTGATGATTGGTTATTTCTTGTATAACCGGCCAATAATATTTTCAATTTAGGAAGAAATGACCAATGCCAAAAAACCTGAAGATTTTTCTAGGGAATACTGGCATCACTGGTGAGGACCACTTGAATACAGGTGAAAGATTAGCGAGATTTTGATCACCTCTTCCTTGACGTAAACCGATCAAATTCAGGCAAAAATTTTCTAATCGGTTCTAATAGGTCTTTTCAAGCAGGGTTATTTCCCAATTTATATGATGAAAGGGAACCCAATGAACATTTTTGTGGAAATCTTACGGGACATGGATATCTTAAACGTATATAGAAGATGTATTATGCAACATGGTAAGGCATCTTTTGGATCGCTTCAATGTATCTTTCAGAGTGATCCAAAAGAGGGATTCAAAAATGTTTACTGAGAAAGTATTCGTGAAAATTTCCGAGAACAACTACAATGCGATTCGTGACTGTATATAAATAAAAAGTTTTCTGGAGGTTTGTTTCATCATTTTTTGTATTCTTCTCCCAAACCAAGCCAAATCTTATACGGCACAAGGATAGAAATTGGTTATCTAAGATATTTTCGACATCCAATGCAGATCCAATGGACGTCATATGAATATTAGACGAATATTTGAATACCCATTAAATACTTGATAGATGCCATATTTACTCTGTAAATCCGAATCAGTGAAAAGTACTGAGAATCAGTGAATTCCGCTGACCAACCAGTGCTAAGTCGTCCACTGTGGACGACTTAGGACTGATTCGCCAGGGAAATTCACTGATTCTCAGTACTTTTCACTGATTCGGATTAACAGAGTAGACGTGCTGTATGAGATCTGTACCCAGATAAAACACGATGGATTCTTTTTCAAAAACAAGGAATAGAATTCTTCAAGAACTCTTTTCGAACTAATGAATTTATAATGAACTCTGGAGGAGTTCAATGTTTGAGACATTCACGAATAGGTACTATGAGGGTACTGTGAGAACACTTTCGGAATTGTTTCAGTACTCTCACAGGACTCGCTAATGTCTCAAACATTGGACTCCTCCAAATTTTTGTTGAATTCATCAAATTCAAAGAGAGTTCTTGAACAAATCTATTTCTTGTTCTTGAGAAAGAATTCTCAATGTGCTATCGGGTTATTGACTGATCTTCCAAATTTTTGTGTAGTGAAAGTTACAAACTCACTTTCTATGCTCTACTGGATAAATTTTTGTCAATTACGACTTTTTTGAAGAAAGCACTGAATGTTGTTTCCTTATCAGAATAGAATTGAATGAAAAGAACAATGAACAATCAACAATTTTTCAATACAGAAAACAGTTCAAATTTATTCACTAGAGGAATACAGATGAACTGTAAGAATTATGTATTCTCGAAACATTCTGGGAAAATTAAAAGAAATGTGAGTCATTATTACAATTCATCCATATTCCTTTAGATATAAGCTATTTCCTGTATTGGAAAATTGTTAAATGTTTCCTTCATTCAATTTCATTTTGATAAGAAGAAAAGTCAAAAAATTATATTTATATATATTATTTCCAATGTGAGATTCCCATAAGAATCAATTAAAAGTTAGGTGAAAGGAAAAAGAAAACAATGGCAATACCGAATCTCGATTTGAAACTCGACTTCCCACACATTTCCCTGAGTTTCCAATTTTATTGTCGAAATTCCCTGATATTTCCCTGAGATTTCCAGAATATTAAAAATCCCTGAGATTTCCCTGATTCCCCTGATTTCCCGGTTCTGTCACCACCCTGTTCCAGGAATTTGGCGATAGTACATCAGCAAATATGATTCGAACACTAAGCAGGGTGGCCTCTTTGCCGCATACATCAATAAGTTCTTGAAAATCAAGCAAGAACCTAGCGGTCGGCCAAACGAGTGTGTAGACGATGTAACGGAACAACGTTATATTACAGACTACGCAGATTGTGAATGTATTTACTTAGATCCGAATGATATTCGTATAAATCAGGGTTTGAGATCACTTGTGTGATTATGTCCGAACTCGTTTTGGGGGAAATTCGGTCAGCCGGAGGACCTTCCTAAGACAAAAAATGTATCAACTCACCAAGAACTGATGGAACTGTTAACCAATCACGAAATAGAGTTGACCGGAATCCTACCAGTTAATAATCATATCATGTATGTCAATTACAAGAATAGAGTAGGAACAGTTATTCAATCATCCCATACAAACGTAGTGATTGCTCCTCACACTACAGCACAAGCGCGATTACATTTATACGATCACCTTGAACGTCTCGGTCACCTCATTCTTTATCGTGATACGGATTCTTGCACATAAGTGAGTCGTAATAATAAATACGATTTACCTGTAGGACAGTTTTTAGGTGAGTTGACGAACGAATTAGAAACTTAGGGTTGCAAAAGCTACATAAGCTCTTTTGTTCCAGGAGGGCCCAAATGTTACGTTCTTATATTTCAGAAGCGTGATGCTGAGGGGCGCGATCTCGGGGAACTTGAAGTTTGCAAGGTCAAAGGAATCAACTTGAACTTCGCGAATACAGGTCCTGTAAATGATCATTCATTGAGAGCTCTACTAACAGATCCTGATCAGCAATCTGTCATTTTGGAGTATGAAGCAATTAGACGAACAGAATACCACGATGTAATAACCCGTGAGGAAGTGAAAACATGCAACCCTGTTCTTGTCGAAAGAAGACGAGAGGGTGAATATGGGTCTCTTCCTCACGGATACGGAAGCACCAGAGAAGAGAAAAAAAAACCACGGATCCGCAACATCAAAATGAAACAAAATGTGAGTCGGATTTCTGAGTGAAGTAGTATGTGAATGCACACTCCTGAATTCTCTATGTAATTCTTTGCATGTTTTTCATGCAAAGACGACGTCGTTCATTACTTCAACGAATGTCATTGAGATACTGAAACAAAATTGTGAATTTGAGGAGTATTGAAATTTTGTACCCCCAAAACTGGATCAGAAGAAATATTATCGATGATGTAAACCTATATCAGGCATGGGAAAAAAATGTATCAATCAAGACCGATGTACAATGAATTTCCCTCGTTTTATGGTAGTGACAGTTACGGATACCCCCCACTCTCATCCCCACCACTCCCTCCCACCCTGCCTACCGAGATAAGTTGGTAAGCAGGTTAGGGGGAAGAGGTGGGGATGGAAGTGGGGGGTATCCATAACTGTCACATCCTACTGCCAGGTGTGTAAGTATGAAACCGGAATTTTTGTACAGAAAAAACACGTTTATTGTAATGATATGATACAAAGGAACTTATTCAAAGTGTTGTCCGTCGCTATCTATACTCATTTTCCATCTTCCTGGCAATTTGTGGATTTCGCGCCAAAAGAACTGTTGCTCTTTTGAGGCAAACCAGTCATCGAGCCATTTCCGTACATCTTCGTAAGAAGTGAAGCGCTGCTCAGCAAGTGCGTGTCCCATCGATGCAAACAAGTAGTAATCGGATGGAGCAAGGTCCGGTGAGTAAGGCGCGTGCTGAAGAATCTCCCAACCGAACGACTATCGTTTCCTGGACCTGTTTTGCTTTGTGTGCTGGTGCATTGTCATGTAGCAAAATCACCTTGTGTTGTCTTTGTTGGTATTCTAGTCGTTTTCAACGCAAAATTCGATCCAAATCGATCATTTGTCGTCGGTAGCGTTGAGTATTGACAGTTTCCCCAGGCTTCAGCAGCTCGTAGTAGATTACGCCCTTCTGATCCCACCGAACACACAGCATTGTCTTTCGTCCGTAGCGGTTTGGTCTTGCTGTCGATGTTGATGGTTCACCCGGAGTAACCCGTGACTTTTTGCGCTTAGGATTCTCGAAATATATCCACTTTTCATCGCCAGTCACAATTCGATGGAAAAATGACTTTCTTTGGAACCTGGCGAGCAGCATCTCGCATGATGTTTTGTGGTTTTCCTGCTGTCTTCCGTTGAGTTCATGTGGAACCCATTTCCCCACCTTTTGTATCTTTCCCATGGGTTTCAACCGAAGGGAGATGGCTCTTCGGGTCACCTTTAACTGCTCCGCCAGTTGTTGTTGTGTTTGAGCGTCGTCTTCGTCCACCAAGGCTTGCAGGTCAGCGTCTCCGAACTTTTCCGGTGGTCTCCCACGTTCTTCGTTCCTGACGTCAAAATCGCCACTTTCGAACCGTTTGAACCACTCGAAACACTGTGTTTTACCGAGAGCATGCTCACCAAACGCCTCCACAAGCATTCGATGCGATTCGGCTGCGGTTTTCTTCAGATGAAAACAGAAAAGTAGTGCTGTCCGCAAATCGTAATTTGTTGGCACAAAACTCGACATGTTTATCTCTAATAAACTAATGCTACTGAATGAAACTCGTGTGATTGTAAGTTGGAAATCTTCGTCGGATATCAATACAATAACAAGGGCACCGCTGACGTGATGTGTTGGTAACTGCATCGACATCCAGCGCCACCTATGGGCAAATTCTGGTTTCATACTCACACACCTGGTACCAGATGGTAGCGAACAATCCTAGACGGAGATAGATTGTGGTGAAAGAATCCTACAGCGGACTGGATGTTAGCGAAATAACCCTAGAGTCGACTAGCTGACAGCAGAAGAATCCCAAAGGGAACCAAACGGTAGCAAGGAATTCCAGATCGAACTAGGTGGTAGCAAAGACTCTAGACGGGACTCGATGGTGAGAAGAAAATTTGAGAGTGGAACAGATTGTATCAAGAAGATTCCGGAGGGAACTAAACGGTCACAGAGGATTCCAGATCGGAAGGGATTTGAGCAAAAAAATCCTAGAGTGGACAAGATGGTAGCACAGAATTTAAGGTGGGACTTGATCCTCACAAAAATTCCTAGAGTGGACTGGAAGGTGGCACAAAAATCCTAGAGTCAACTGGATGATAGCAAAACAGTCCCCAAAGGCACTGAACGGTAGCAAAGGATTCCAGATCGAACTAGATGGTAGCAAAGAATTCTTGGAGTAAACTAGATGGGAGCGAAAAAATCGAGACCGAACTAGATGGTAGCAGAAGAATCCCGGAGAGAACTAGATGGTAGTGAAAAAATCCTTGAGTGAACTAGATGGCAGCAAAAAATCCTAGAGGGAACTGAATGGTAGCGAAGAATTTTAGGCTGGATCAGATGATCGCAAAAAAAAAATCTTCACATGAACTGGGGATGGAGCGAAAAAATCTCAACTGGACTAGATGGTCGCAAGAAAATCCTAGAGTAGACAAGATAGTAGCAAAGGAATCCTAGAGTGAACTAGATGGAAGCGAAAGAATCCAGACCGACTTAATGGGTAGCATAAGAATCCCAGAGTGAACTCAATGGCAGCAAAAGGCTCTAGACTGGACTAGATGGTAGCGGAAAAATTCTACCATGAACTAGATGGTAGCCAAAAAATCCCAAAGAGAACTCAATGGTAGCACAAAATTCGAGATTGAACTAGATGGCAGCAAGAAATTCCTGAATTGAACAAGATGGGAGTAACAAAATCTGAACCGAACTAGATGGGAGCAAAAAAACCCTTGAGGGAACTAGATGGGAGCAAAAAAACCCTTGAGTGAACTTGATGGTAGCAAAAAATTGGGGAGGGAACTGAATGGCAGCAAAAGATTCGAGGCTAGACTAGGTGGGAGGAAAAACGTCCTGAAGTGAACTAGATGGGACTGGGGATATCTGGACCAAACAAGAGGGTAGCGAAGGAATCCCAGAGTCCACTGCATGATAGCAAAAGAATCCTAGAGTCAACTAGATGGCAGCGAAGAATTCTACAGTGGACCAGATGGTAGCAAAAAAATCCTACAGTGAACTTAATGTCAGCGTAAGAATCCTGAAGTGGACTAGATGGTCACCAAAAATCCTAGAGTGAACTAGATGGTAGCGAAAAATTCCAAAGGGAATTCAACGGTGACGAAATATCCAGACCGAAATGGATGGGAGGAAAAGATTCTAGACTGGACTGGATGGTAGGAAAACCATCCTAGAGTAGATTTTAAGGTATCAGAAACATCCAAAAGGGAACGACACGGTAGCGGAGGATTCTAGATCGAACTAGATGGTAGCAAAACGATCCTAGAGTCAACCAGATGAGGATGGGGGCCAAGTCAACGAAAAGACAAATCAACGAAATCACTGTTCGAAAAGAGAGAGTGTGACGTATCTCTCTTTTCAACCAACTGTTCGTTGATTTGGTTTTCCGTTAATTTGGCCCCCATGCCCAGATGATAGCAGAAAATTGGAGATCGAACAGGATTGTTGTGAAGAAATTCTAGGGTGCCTAGATGGTAGTGGGAAAATTCTAGAGTGAACCAGATGGTGGCGAAAAATTCGAGGTCAAACTAGGTGGTCGCAAAGAGATCACAGAGTGAACCAGATGGCAGCATAGACTTCAAGACAGGACTAGATGGTAGAAAAAAGATCCTAGAGTGGAGTGAATGGCAGCAGCAGATTTTAATTCGAACAAGATGGTCACGGAAAAATCCTGGAGGGAATTGGATGGTAGCAAAAAAATCCTAGGGTGAACTAGATGGTAGCAAAAACTTCTAGACTGCACTGGATGATGGGAAAACAATCATACTCGGGAAAAAATAATTCATATATGGTCGTATATGAGCGTATATGAATCATATATGAATCATATATGAACATATATGAAATACATATGGACATATATAAACATATATGTTCATCATATATGAGCATATATGGATTTTGGCCATATATGATCATGTATGAATGAGACTGTATATGGCCATATGTGATCATATTCAATCATACATCATCATATACATCCATATACGGACAAAAAATGTCACAATTTTACATGGAATGTGATGAAAAACCAAAGGAGAGAGAAGTGAGATCAATGCTGATAGATTCCCCACTTTCATATATGACCATATATGAACATATATCGCCAAAATCCATATATGCTCATATATGAATGCATATGTGAATCCATATATGGGTCCATATATGGAATTTTTTTCCCCGGGTAGAGTGAACCAGGTGGTATCAAGAACATTTCAAACGGAACGAAACGGTAGGGGAGAATTCTAGATCGAACTGAATGGTAACAGATAACATTCTAGAATGAACTGGACGGTAGCGAAAAATTCACTGTATCTTCAAGGGGCGAAGCTCACTCAGAGCAGGCATCCCCAAAGATCCGGCTGATTCATCGATTTTCATGATCATTCTAAACCTCCTGCACCGTACTGTCACGTCGAGATCAAATTCCAAAAATTTTCATCCAAAATTCCAAAATACTCTGCCAATTGGCACGTGGCGTCCTCGTTTGTGTTGGGAGAAAATGGGTGGGGGATGAATCAACGAAAAGACGAGTCAACGAAATCAGTGTTTGAAAAGAGAGAGTGTGACTTATCTCTCTTTTCAACCAACTTTTCGTTGATTTGGTTTTTCGTTGATTCATCCCCCACCCGAATATTGCTGAAATGATCTCAGGAATATTCCAGAATATTGCAAAGTAGGTGACATGAGAAAGTGTGGAGATATCCTGACAATATCTCTGAGATGATCTCCAAAATATTGCAAATTCCAAATGTAATACTCCAGAGATACTGCTGAAATATTTTGTGCTATGTGGGTTAATATCTAACCTATCTAACTCGCTTTATCTCGGTAATGGCTAGAGCACACAATGAGCAAAAAAGATGCGATTGGTCAGATTGCAGTTAGATGGAAATGGTCAGATAGCTCAAGGGGATACCATCGATCCCCGCTGATGCAACCCGCCATACATAATGACCGACTGAGTAAACATTTTCTCGGCAAGAATACTCTGAACTGAATTCATGAAGGAGAATGAAATTTTCAGGAATCAATCTTCAATACTTTATCTACTGCTGTACATCGCCCGAATTTTGAGTTTTGAAGAAACATTTTTTTCTCAGTTGGTAACACAAACTTTTTCCCGAAATTCAAAATTCGGACAATGTACAGCAGTAGATGAAGGATTGAAGATTGTTTCCTGAAAATTTCATCCTTCTTCATGAAATCAGTTCGGAGTATTCTTGCCGAGAAAATGTTTACTCGGTCGGTAATTTTGTATGGTGGGTTGCATCAGCGGAGATCGCTGGTATCCCCTTGATAGACCTCAAAATCTGATAAATGGGGAATATCTCTATCTTCTCAGATAACATTTTGAAGCCCCCCCCCCCCTAAGTTTGCGTGCAGAAGCTTATCCATGTACGTCGCTTCCTGAGAGCATGTCATCTGGGTTATCTCATCTCTATCGTCTGTAATGCATTCTAAAAATATCAAAATTATGAAACTACAGCAATTTTAAATATCCCACTTTCCAAACTTTCATCTGAAATACTCCAATCTTTTATCATCTCTGATTCTGAATGTCTCTATGGTTCAATATCTCTATTTCGGAATATGTCGCAGCAGTATGTCTCTTCAAAGATACCCCTGTTGTAAAATATCTATATTTAAAGATATCTTTGTTTATGTATACCTGTATATGAAAATAAGAAGGCAGAAGAAAGCCGCTCATTTGCAATTCTCTATTTCCAAATATCTTCATTGCCAAATAATCCCATTCCAAAATGAATCTATTGTGGTTCATCTCTGTTGCAAAATCTGGTAAATGTGAAATATCTCTATCCTGTCCCATCTCTATTGTCTGCAGGGTTGGCACGTAATATACTTCTAAGTGTTTTACATAGTTTACGACACGTAAGAAACCGAGTATCTTACGTATAAAACCAACCCCTTGCCTTTGGGGGGACAGGAGGGTTCAAGTATCTTACATATATTACGTCCCAGAAACCAAATATAATACGTAAGAAATTGAAGAATCACGTGATAAACCCAACCCTGATTGTCTGTAATGCATTCTAAAAACAGCAGAATCATGAAAATGCAGTGATTTGAAATTTCCCAATTCCCAAACTTCTCCTATCTTAGAGGGCGTCAATTAATTACGTGAGGTATTCAACATGGAGGTATGAATATCTGGAGGGAACCTAGTGACAAATCTTCCGCTGAAAAGACGGAAGGGGGGAACAGCTACCGCCATGTTTCTCTGCTCCTTCGATGATTGGTTCTCCCGAACAGCTAATAATAAACAAAATGATCAAAATATTACACATAAACATTCACAAACATAACCCTTCCAAATCATTTATTATATTCTCATTTTGATGTATCGTGTAATTTCATTATTATTCCTGGTTAAATAAACCTATAGAACCTAGTCAAATTGGTTGAATAAGATTTGGCAAGAAGTTAATACACTTTTCAATGGGATTTTATAACACGCTTTGGAGTTTTAGTTGAAAAAGTTTATTAAATGTAACTTAACCTGATTCAAAATGTTTCAACTGACTTCAACTTGGAGATTATAAAAGACTCTTCGATATACGGTAAGATTCAATGAGTTTTTCAAACTAGCGCTGTGGTTGTGAGTTTGTATTATTGCAAAGAAACTCATCTGAAAGTACCTACGTTAGGGCTTACGCCAAGTAGTGGAATCAAAATTGGTGAGTCTTATTGCATCAGTTACAAATAATTTGAACGAAACAAATTCTTTCGCTTGAGTCTTAGTTTCAATATCTCCTAAATTTTCTAATTCATTTTACACTTGCGATAACTTTTTGAATTAAAAACCCCTTGTTTTCAGTATTTTATTGGCTTTTCTGGGTTTTGAATTGAATTTTCCGAGAATACATCAAGAATTATCCAAGAATTTTACTTCATCATCAAATCATATTTGAAAATCCCTCACATTTATTCAATATCCAATTAACGCCGGAGCAGATAAATATGGCTGCTCTACGATCCCCTTCCGTCTCTAATGCGATTCCCTTCATCCAAGTATCCCATCCTATGCTCCCTCCAGTTATTTATACCTCCATGGTATTCAAGGAGGGAGGGGATCATGCTAGATCTTTCCAAATCTCACTTGGAGGAGAGGGGGGTCTTAGCAAATATCACGTAATTCTTTCTCTAGCAGAGAACGGTGTAGAAGTTTGTGAAATTATTCTGAAAAAATGTTGAAAAATTTCATTTCATCAGTGTGATTTTAAATGACGGTAATATTCTCAAATACTAGTCTTTGCTAGTATCGAATAAGAGTTATAGAAGAAATTGTGTTCTTATTCTTCTTTCAATAATCCAACGCATTTACACCCAAGACACAGATTTTGAAAAATCACACATGAGATTGAGGGCGGAGGGAGGGAGTTGCGGAAAATCTTACGAAATCTCACCAAGGGGGGGGTCACAAAATCCTCAAAATGCCTCACGTAATTAATAGATGCCCCCTTAAATACTTCAATCTTTTATTGGCTCTGATTTGGAATATCTCTATGGTTCAATATCTCTGTTCCACAATATGTCACGGAAGTATATCTGTTTGAAGATATCCCTGTTGTGGAATATGTATATTCCAAAATACGTTCGTTTGAGAATATCTCCATACGAAAATAAGAGGGCAAAATAGAGACTCTAATTTGCATTTTTCTATTTCCAAATACCTCCACTGCTGAGTAATTCTATTTCAAAATAAGTCTGTTGTGGTCAGGGGGGTGCAACTCGATAAAAACTATACGTAACTTTTGTCACTATTCGATATTTCCCAAACTGTCCGCAAGAGACGCTGATTGTACTATCAGCAAAAGTCACGTGATACGATAATTTTTCGGCGCCTAATTTTGCATTTGAAAGCGCTTGACAAATCATATCATTAATGGTGTTGATATATACATACAATCCTTGAATATGTCCCATAACCAAATATGATAATGACGATACTGACACTCGTATCACGTACGTAGTGTACAAAAAAAACATCACGTAATTTTGACTTAGCTACAGACAGCGCCGTTCACGGACTTCTAATGAAGTTTACTGTAGTGACAAAACGTTTCGCGAAACATTTGAAGGTGATCAGGTGAGTTGCACCCCCCCCCCCCCCGGTTGTGGTTCATCTCTATTGAAATATTCGGGAGTGGCAATCGCGATTAAAAGAGATTGATAATTTAATTAATGCGAATGCGTTAAGTATGAAATTCTATTGGAAAAAGGTGTTCGAAATAAAAAAAATCGTTGATCACACAATGTGAGTGCCATCGAACAAAGTCACAAGAACTGGATTCCTATTTAGGGGTTTCCTTCTTGTGCAATTATTACCACCTTCATGTAGATACAATACACTATCAATTTCTTTTAATCGCGATTGTCACTAGGAAACATTCCAATAGAGACGAACCACAACAGACTTATGTTGGAATAGAATTATTTGGCAATGAAGATATTTGGAAATAGAGGATCCTTCCGTTTGCGAAAGTCTTTGGCCCCAGGGGCCATGGATTGAACAATGGGAATCCATTCTCCAAGCCCCAGGGGTTATGAATGCCTGCAATCGGAAGCATTCGGAGGAATGCGTATTAGCTGATGCTTCTGATTGCAGATATTGATAGCCCCTGGGGCTTTGATAATGAACTCCCATTGGTTGATTCATGGCCCCTGGGGCCAAGGGCTTTCACAATCGGGAGCATTCAGGGTCTTTCTTCTACCTTCTTATTTTCATATAGAGGCATTCATAAACAACGATATCTTTAAATATAGACATTTTACAATAGCGGTATCCTTAAAGAGACATACTGCTGTGACATATTTTGAAATAGAGATATTGAACCATACCCAGATAACATTTTGAAGCTCCCCGCTAGGTTTGCGTGCAATTTGCGTGCAAAAGCTTATCCATGTGCGTCGCTTCGTGAGCGTACAAGCATATTGCGCGCAAATACTTATCCATGTGCGTCGCTTCGTGAGAGCATGTTGTCTGGGATGAAAATATTCCGAATCAGAGATGGTAGAAGATTGAAGTATTTGAGATAAAAGTTTGTAAAAGGAGGAATTTCAAATCACTTCAATTTCATAATTTTGCTGTTTTCAGAATGCATTACAGGCAATAGAGATGAAATAAGATAGAGATATTCCACATTTATCAGATTTTGCAATAGAGATGAACCACAATAGACTTCTTTTGGAATAGAATTATTTGGCAATAGAAATATTTGAAGATAGAGAAATGAGAAATAGAGTCCTTGTTCTGTCCCTACCTATAAGTGTAATAGGTTAGGCGGAAATTCTTGGAGGGAAAGGCTATAGTTTTTTATATGTAAGTTCACAATGAGAAGTTAAATTTAATAATCCAATGGCGGAAACACTCAGCATCGAACTCCGTTGATTGCGTGCACTGATGGATCTTCCCAAGGCTGACCACAATTTATGCCCGATACGTTTTTTTGTAGTTGGGAAATAAAGAAGATAATAAGTTTATTCACATCGGAGCACTTTTGATAACTCGATTAGATGACAATTATTGAAGAGTATAGCGCTGAAGTATAGTAACGGACGCGCGACGCTTAAGGGGATACCAGCGATCCCCGCAGATACAACCCGCCATACAGGCGTACCGACTGAGTCAACAGTTCCTCGGCAAGAACACTCTGAACTGAATTCATGAAGTATGAAATTTTCAGGAATCATCCTTCAATATCTCATCTATCGCTGTATATCGCCTGAATTCTGGATTTCGGAAAAAAAGTTTGTGTTACTGAATGAGAAAAAAATTTTTCTTCGGAACTCAAAATTCGGGAGATGTACCATGATAGATATAGGGTTGAAGATTGATTCATGAAAAATTCATACTTCTTCATGAACCCAATTCAGAGTGTTCTTGCCGAGAAAGTGTTTACTCAGTCGGTAAGCTTGTGTGGCAGGTTGCATCAGCGGGAATCGCTGGTATCCCCTCAAGGAGATACTAGCGCCGGGGCATTAGCCAAATTCTCCGTGTAGGATTTCTCCAAAACACTGTCATATTTTCAAAATATCGCTCTATACAGCATTTCTATAGACATTCAAAAAATGCTGTATAGAGCGATATTTTGAAAGTATCCGAGTATTATGGCGAAATCTTACACGAAAGACTTGGCTGAAGTCCCGGCACTGGTATCCCCCTAAGAGGATCTCAAAGTTATCATCGGAGCACGTTTGCTAGCACTAAAATACTCGAAACTGAATTCATAGAGAATTCTAAAATTTGTGAGAATGATTCTCTGAGACTTCATTCAGTTCTGTACAGAGCCCCAATTTTGGATTCCGAAAAAAAAAATTATCGAAAATTATCGAACTCTGGCATCCTCTCAAGAGGATACCAGCGGCCCTTGACGATGCAACCCGAGCCAAATCATTTCTGACAAATTATTAAAAAATAAAGCAATAAAAGGAAGATATCGCTCTATACAGACCACCCTTATTGATTGAAGAAGGTCTGTACAGAGCAGTATTACGATTTCATGCCTTTGTTTTCGAGTAATTTCTCAGAATAGTCTTGGATGTGTCCTTTTCTAAACAATGAATCTGGTTGTATCACCTTCAGGTGATACTAGCGGCATGGCAGCAACGAAATCGTTTATGACAAACTATGGGCAAAGTCTTCAATTTTATCAAAATATCGCTCCTCACAGCACTAATACTCGAATCAGAGAGGTGCTGTACGGAGCGATGTTTTCATCATTCAAATTCTTTATGTCAACCTATTCACTGCACCCGTTTATTACAGTAGACACGTAATTCATCATTCTAACAAAATTATTAATGATCTTCCTAATCGATCGGTACAATCAAACTGTTTCAAACGTCTGTAGAGAACGAAAATCGGTTTGTTGTTATCATAAACATAACCATACCATAATCATAAACATAACAAAGGGAAATTAAGTTTACCGTGGGGTTGTGTTAGCAAATCAATGTTTTTTACTTTTCGTTTAATTCAATCAATGATCTATGACTAATTTCATTTCATACTGCAAAAAAATGACAACTTCATACTGCTAGTAAATTTTTTTTCGTTGATTTGGTTCTTCGTTGATTCGGCACCGACCCACCAAAAGATGAAGAAGGACAGAAACACCCGCACTCAGAAAACCTCCACAACGCGCATGCGCACACTCACCTAACGAGTAGCTGGAGGCCACCACCGCCCAAGCCCGTAAAACGAGCTTCAGAAGTAAGCTCCGACGGGGTCTGTATATGATTTTGTGAACTCACCCGTCGGGCAAGAAGCAGGAAGTGGCCATCTTACCTGTCACTTCCTGTATAACCGAGCGATCGGTGAGTTCGACAGAAGCCTTTTGTCTTGAAAAAGAAAGAGTTCAACGATACGGTGAGTGTCCTGTGCCATCGGGGTCCGACATTTAATGGAAAATCACTCGTGTCGCGCCTGCGAAGGATTCTGACGGTGTGGAGTGCCTGTGCGGTGTCCTTGCGTGAAATTACAAGTGGTAAAACAGTGTCGGTCACGTGGCCTCCTCCACGTGCCCTTCCTTTTGGTTCCTCTTTTCCATCTTTGTTTTCATATGGAATCACCCCCTACGCTCGTATTTGCCCTCCCCCGGATAAATTTTATCGTTGCAGTTTCCCTATATTCCCTTTTTTCCTTGATTCATGTAAACGGCATAGTCCGTAAGTGAACGTTCCCTCGTGGCCGCGCCCTCCGCATTCTTTTCTTAGTCCCTGTGTTTCCCAAATCAAACTGATAAACGAACGAGTTGTGTGTATCTTTCTTCGCGCGACGAAGTCGCGTGCTTGTGTAATCTCGTGGAATTGTAAATATATACGTGCCCTGACACGTGGTTAACCTCATTTGGGGATTGTTTATTCTAGTGAATTGAAAACAACCCACCCCCTCTCCCTGAGCTTCTCCTTCCCCTTTGACCCCTCGAAACTATCGTGAACAAGTTACTGGTTCCTTTTCGATACATTGCGTGTCCCGCTGGTACTAATAAATATCCACGACAGGAGTCGTGGAGGCGCTCAACAACTTATGCGCCTTTGTGCATGGGTTCAGGTTATACCCATCACAACATTTACAATTCAAATCTTTGATATGCACACGCTAATTTTCTCTATATGTGGGCGCAAAGATGCAACCACATAAATATGCACATACATGTACTCCGACAGTGCATGCGTGAGGCAACGACGGAGCTAGAGTGAGGAGATTGGTTGGAAGGACCGACAGCAACCGTTAAGGGGATACTAACGGCGTATACACTTTGATTTGATGAAAACATCGCTCCGTACAGCACCTCTCTGATTCGAGTATTAGTGCTGTGAGGAGCGATATTTTGATAAAATTGAAGACTTTGCCCATAGTTTGTCATAAACGATTTCGTTGCTGCCATGCCGCTAGTATCACCTGAAGGTGATACAACCAGATTCATTGTTTAGAAAAGGACACATCCAAGACTATTCTGAGAAATTACTCGAAAACAAAGGCATGAAATCGTAATACTGCTCTGTACAGACCTTCTTCAATCAATAAGGGTGGTCTGTATAGAGCGATATCTTCCTTTTATTGCTTTATTTTTTAATAATTTGTCAGAAATGATTTGGCTCGGGTTGCATCGTCAAGGGCCGCTGGTATCCTCTTGAGAGGATGCCAGAGTTCGATAATTTTCGATAATTTTTTTTTTCGGAATCCAAAATTGGGGCTCTGTACAGAACTGAATGAAGTCTCAGAGAATCATTCTCACAAATTTTAGAATTCTCTATGAATTCAGTTTCGAGTATTTTAGTGCTAGCAAACGTGCTCCGATGATAACTTTGAGATCCTCTTAGGGGGATACCAGTGCCGGGACTTCAGCCAAGTCTTTCGTGTAAGATTTCGCCATAATACTCGGATACTTTCAAAATATCGCTCTATACAGCATTTTTTGAATGTCTATAGAAATGCTGTATAGAGCGATATTTTGAAAATATGACAGTGTTTTGGAGAAATCCTACACGGAGAATTTGGCTAATGCCCCGGCGCTAGTATCTCCTTGAGGGGATACCAGCGATTCCCGCTGATGCAACCTGCCACACAAGCTTACCGACTGAGTAAACACTTTCTCGGCAAGAACACTCTGAATTGGGTTCATGAAGAAGTATGAATTTTTCATGAATCAATCTTCAACCCTATATCTATCATGGTACATCTCCCGAATTTTGAGTTCCGAAGAAAAATTTTTTTCTCATTCAGTAACACAAACTTTTTTTCCGAAATCCAGAATTCAGGCGATATACAGCGATAGATGAGATATTGAAGGATGATTCCTGAAAATTTCATACTTCATGAATTCAGTTCAGAGTGTTCTTGCCGAGGAACTGTTGACTCAGTCGGTACGCCTGTATGGCGGGTTGTATCTGCGGGGATCGCTGGTATCCCCTTAAGCGTCGCGCGTCCGTTACTATACTTCAGCGCTATACTCTTCAATAATTGTCATCTAATCGAGTTATCAAAAGTGCTCCGATGTGAATAAACTTATTATCTTCTTTATTTCCCAACTACAAAAAAACGTATCGGGCATAAATTGTGGTCAGCCTTGGGAAGATCCATCAGTGCACGCAATCAACGGAGTTCGATGCTGAGTGTTTCCGCCATTGGATTATTAAATTTAACTTCTCATTGTGAACTTACATATAAAAAACTATAGCCTTTCCCTCCAAGAATTTCCGCCTAACCTATTACACTTATAGGTAGGGACAGAACAAGGACTCTATTTCTCATTTCTCTATCTTCAAATATTTCTATTGCCAAATAATTCTATTCCAAAAGAAGTCTATTGTGGTTCATCTCTATTGCAAAATCTGATAAATGTGGAATATCTCTATCTTATTTCATCTCTATTGCCTGTAATGCATTCTGAAAACAGCAAAATTATGAAATTGAAGTGATTTGAAATTCCTCCTTTTACAAACTTTTATCTCAAATACTTCAATCTTCTACCATCTCTGATTCGGAATATTTTCATCCCAGACAACATGCTCTCACGAAGCGACGCACATGGATAAGTATTTGCGCGCAATATGCTTGTACGCTCACGAAGCGACGCACATGGATAAGCTTTTGCACGCAAATTGCACGCAAACCTAGCGGGGAGCTTCAAAATGTTATCTGGGTATGGTTCAATATCTCTATTTCAAAATATGTCACAGCAGTATGTCTCTTTAAGGATACCGCTATTGTAAAATGTCTATATTTAAAGATATCGTTGTTTATGAATGCCTCTATATGAAAATAAGAAGGTAGAAGAAAGACCCTGAATGCTCCCGATTGTGAAAGCCCTTGGCCCCAGGGGCCATGAATCAACCAATGGGAGTTCATTATCAAAGCCCCAGGGGCTATCAATATCTGCAATCAGAAGCATCAGCTAATACGCATTCCTCCGAATGCTTCCGATTGCAGGCATTCATAACCCCTGGGGCTTGGAGAATGGATTCCCATTGTTCAATCCATGGCCCCTGGGGCCAAAGACTTTCGCAAACGGAAGGATCCTCTATTTCCAAATATCTTCATTGCCAAATAATTCTATTCCAACATAAGTCTGTTGTGGTTCGTCTCTATTGGAATGTTTCCTAGTGACAATCGCGATTAAAAGAAATTGATAGTGTATTGTATCTACATGAAGGTGGTAATAATTGCACAAGAAGGAAACCCCTAAATAGGAATCCAGTTCTTGTGACTTTGTTCGATGGCACTCACATTGTGTGATCAACGATTTTTATTTCGAACACCTTTTCCAATAGAATTTCATACTTAACGCATTCGCATTAATTAAATTATCAATCTCTTTTAATCGCGATTGCCACTCCCGAATATTTCAATAGAGATGAACCACAACCGGGGGGGGGGGGGGGTGCAACTCACCTGATCACCTTCAAATGTTTCGCGAAACGTTTTGTCACTACAGTAAACTTCATTAGAAGTCCGTGAACGGCGCTGTCTGTAGCTAAGTCAAAATTACGTGATGTTTTTTTTGTACACTACGTACGTGATACGAGTGTCAGTATCGTCATTATCATATTTGGTTATGGGACATATTCAAGGATTGTATGTATATATCAACACCATTAATGATATGATTTGTCAAGCGCTTTCAAATGCAAAATTAGGCGCCGAAAAATTATCGTATCACGTGACTTTTGCTGATAGTACAATCAGCGTCTCTTGCGGACAGTTTGGGAAATATCGAATAGTGACAAAAGTTACGTATAGTTTTTATCGAGTTGCACCCCCCTGACCACAACAGACTTATTTTGAAATAGAATTACTCAGCAGTGGAGGTATTTGGAAATAGAAAAATGCAAATTAGAGTCTCTATTTTGCCCTCTTATTTTCGTATGGAGATATTCTCAAACGAACGTATTTTGGAATATACATATTCCACAACAGGGATATCTTCAAACAGATATACTTCCGTGACATATTGTGGAACAGAGATATTGAACCATAGAGATATTCCAAATCAGAGCCAATAAAAGATTGAAGTATTTAAGGGGGCATCTATTAATTACGTGAGGCATTTTTGAGGATTTTGTGACCCCCCCCTTGGTGAGATTTCGTAAGATTTTCCGCAACTCCCTCCCTCCGCCCTCAATCTCATGTGTGATTTTTCAAAATCTGTGTCTTGGGTGTAAATGCGTTGGATTATTGAAAGAAGAATAAGAACACAATTTCTTCTATAACTCTTATTCGATACTAGCAAAGACTAGTATTTGAGAATATTACCGTCATTTAAAATCACACTGATGAAATGAAATTTTTCAACATTTTTTCAGAATAATTTCACAAACTTCTACACCGTTCTCTGCTAGAGAAAGAATTACGTGATATTTGCTAAGACCCCCCTCTCCTCCAAGTGAGATTTGGAAAGATCTAGCATGATCCCCTCCCTCCTTGAATACCATGGAGGTATAAATAACTGGAGGGAGCATAGGATGGGATACTTGGATGAAGGGAATCGCATTAGAGACGGAAGGGGATCGTAGAGCAGCCATATTTATCTGCTCCGGCGTTAATTGGATATTGAATAAATGTGAGGGATTTTCAAATATGATTTGATGATGAAGTAAAATTCTTGGATAATTCTTGATGTATTCTCGGAAAATTCAATTCAAAACCCAGAAAAGCCAATAAAATACTGAAAACAAGGGGTTTTTAATTCAAAAAGTTATCGCAAGTGTAAAAATGAATTAGAAAATTTAGGAGATATTGAAACTAAGACTCAAGCGAAAGAATTTGTTTCGTTCAAATTATTTGTAACTGATGCAATAAGACTCACCAATTTTGATTCCACTACTTGGCGTAAGCCCTAACGTAGGTACTTTCAGATGAGTTTCTTTGCAATAATACAAACTCACAACCACAGCGCTAGTTTGAAAAACTCATTGAATCTTACCGTATATCGAAGAGTCTTTTATAATCTCCAAGTTGAAGTCAGTTGAAACATTTTGAATCAGGTTAAGTTACATTTAATAAACTTTTTCAACTAAAACTCCAAAGCGTGTTATAAAATCCCATTGAAAAGTGTATTAACTTCTTGCCAAATCTTATTCAACCAATTTGACTAGGTTCTATAGGTTTATTTAACCAGGAATAATAATGAAATTACACGATACATCAAAATGAGAATATAATAAATGATTTGGAAGGGTTATGTTTGTGAATGTTTATGTGTAATATTTTGATCATTTTGTTTATTATTAGCTGTTCGGGAGAACCAATCATCGAAGGAGCAGAGAAACATGGCGGTAGCTGTTCCCCCCTTCCGTCTTTTCAGCGGAAGATTTGTCACTAGGTTCCCTCCAGATATTCATACCTCCATGTTGAATACCTCACGTAATTAATTGACGCCCTCTAAGATAGGAGAAGTTTGGGAATTGGGAAATTTCAAATCACTGCATTTTCATGATTCTGCTGTTTTTAGAATGCATTACAGACAATCAGGGTTGGGTTTATCACGTGATTCTTCAATTTCTTACGTATTATATTTGGTTTCTGGGACGTAATATATGTAAGATACTTGAACCCTCCTGTCCCCCCAAAGGCAAGGGGTTGGTTTTATACGTAAGATACTCGGTTTCTTACGTGTCGTAAACTATGTAAAACACTTAGAAGTATATTACGTGCCAACCCTGCAGACAATAGAGATGGGACAGGATAGAGATATTTCACATTTACCAGATTTTGCAACAGAGATGAACCACAATAGATTCATTTTGGAATGGGATTATTTGGCAATGAAGATATTTGGAAATAGAGAATTGCAAATGAGCGGCTTTCTTCTGCCTTCTTATTTTCATATACAGGTATACATAAACAAAGATATCTTTAAATATAGATATTTTACAACAGGGGTATCTTTGAAGAGACATACTGCTGCGACATATTCCGAAATAGAGATATTGAACCATAGAGACATTCAGAATCAGAGATGATAAAAGATTGGAGTATTTCAGATGAAAGTTTGGAAAGTGGGATATTTAAAATTGCTGTAGTTTCATAATTTTGATATTTTTAGAATGCATTACAGACGATAGAGATGAGATAACCCAGATGACATGCTCTCAGGAAGCGACGTACATGGATAAGCTTCTGCACGCAAACTTAGGGGGGGGGGGCTTCAAAATGTTATCTGAGAAGATAGAGATATTCCCCATTTATCAGATTTTGAGGTCTATCAAGGGGATACCAGCGATCTCCGCTGATGCAACCCACCATACAAAATTACCGACCGAGTAAACATTTTCTCGGCAAGAATACTCCGAACTGATTTCATGAAGAAGGATGAAATTTTCAGGAAACAATCTTCAATCCTTCATCTACTGCTGTACATTGTCCGAATTTTGAATTTCGGGAAAAAGTTTGTGTTACCAACTGAGAAAAAAATGTTTCTTCAAAACTCAAAATTCGGGCGATGTACAGCAGTAGATAAAGTATTGAAGATTGATTCCTGAAAATTTCATTCTCCTTCATGAATTCAGTTCAGAGTATTCTTGCCGAGAAAATGTTTACTCAGTCGGTCATTATGTATGGCGGGTTGCATCAGCGGGGATCGATGGTATCCCCTTGAGCTATCTGACCATTTCCATCTAACTGCAATCTGACCAATCGCATCTTTTTTGCTCATTGTGTGCTCTAGCCATTACCGAGATAAAGCGAGTTAGATAGGTTAGATATTAACCCACATAGCACAAAATATTTCAGTAGTATCTCTGGAGTATTACATTTGGAATTTGCAATATTTTGGAGATCATCTCAGAGATATTGTCAGGATATCTCCACACTTTCTCATGTCACCTACTTTGCAATATTCTGGAATATTCCTGAGATCATTTCAGCAATATTCGGGTGGGGGATGAATCAACGAAAACCAAATCAACGAAAGTTGGTTGAAAAGAGAGATAAGTCACACTCTCTCTTTTCAAACACTGATTTCGTTGACTCGTCTTTTCGTTGATTCATCCCCCACCCATTTTCTCCCAACACAAACGAGGACGCCACGTGCCAATTGGCAGAGTATTTTGGAATTTTGGATGAAAATTTTTGGAATTTGATCTCGACGTGACAGTACGGTGCAGGAGGTTTAGAATGATCATGAAAATCGATGAATCAGCCGGATCTTTGGGGATGCCTGCTCTGAGTGAGCTTCGCCCCTTGAAGATACAGTGAATTTTTCGCTACCGTCCAGTTCATTCTAGAATGTTATCTGTTACCATTCAGTTCGATCTAGAATTCTCCCCTACCGTTTCGTTCCGTTTGAAATGTTCTTGATACCACCTGGTTCACTCTACCCGGGGAAAAAAATTCCATATATGGACCCATATATGGATTCACATATGCATTCATATATGAGCATATATGGATTTTGGCGATATATGTTCATATATGGTCATATATGAAAGTGGGGAATCTATCAGCATTGATCTCACTTCTCTCTCCTTTGGTTTTTCATCACATTCCATGTAAAATTGTGACATTTTTTGTCCGTATATGGATGTATATGATGATGTATGATTGAATATGATCACATATGGCCATATACAGTCTCATTCATACATGATCATATATGGCCAAAATCCATATATGCTCATATATGATGAACATATATGTTTATATATGTCCATATGTATTTCATATATGTTCATATATGATTCATATATGATTCATATACGCTCATATACGACCATATATGAATTATTTTTTCCCGAGTATGATTGTTTTCCCATCATCCAGTGCAGTCTAGAAGTTTTTGCTACCATCTAGTTCACCCTAGGATTTTTTTGCTACCATCCAATTCCCCCCAGGATTTTTCCGTGACCATCTTGTTCGAATTAAAATCTGCTGCTGCCATTCACTCCACTCTAGGATCTTTTTTCTACCATCTAGTCCTGTCTTGAAGTCTATGCTGCCATCTGGTTCACTCTGTGATCTCTTTGCGACCACCTAGTTTGACCTCGAATTTTTCGCCACCATCTGGTTCACTCTAGAATTTTCCCACTACCATCTAGGCACCCTAGAATTTCTTCACAACAATCCTGTTCGATCTCCAATTTTCTGCTATCATCTGGGCATGGGGGCCAAATTAACGGAAAACCAAATCAACGAAAAGTTGGTTGAAAAGAGAGATAAGTCACACTCTCTCTTTTCAAACACTGATTTCGTTGACTCGTCTTTTCGTTGATTCATCCCCCACCCATTTTCTCCCAACACAAACGAGGACGCCACGTGCCAATTGGCAGAGTATTTTGGAATTTTGGATGAAAATTTTTGGAATTTGATCTCGACGTGACAGTACGGTGCTGGAGGTTTAGAATGATCATGAAAATCGATGAATCAGCCAGATCTTTGGGGATGCCTGCTCTGAGTGAGCTTCGCCCCTTGAAGATACAGTGAATTTTTTGCTACCGTCCAGTTCATTCTAGAATGTTATCTGTTACCATTCAGTTCGATCTAGAATTCTTCCCTACCGTTTCGTTCCGTTTGAAATGTTCTTGATACCACCTGGTTCACTCTACCCGGAGAAAAAAATTCCATATATGGACCCATATATGGATTCACATATGCATTCATATATGAGCATATATGGATTTTTGCGATATATGTTCATATATGGTCATATATGAAAGTGGGGAATCTATCAGCATTGATCTCACTTCTCTCTCCTTTGGTTTTTCATCACATTCCATGTAAAATTGTGACATTTTTTGTCCGTATATGGATGTATATGATGATGTATGATTGAATATGATCACATATGGCCATATACAGTCTCATTCATACATGATCATATATGGCCAAAATCCATTTATGCTCATATGATGAACATATATGTTTATATATGTTCATATGTATTTCATATATGTTCATATATGATTCGTATATGATTCATACACGCTCATATACGACCATATATGAACAATGTTTTTATGCTTTTCGTTTAATTCAATCAATGATCTATGACTAATTTCATTTCATACTGCAACAAAATGACAACTTCATACTGCTAGTAAATTTTTTTTCGTTGATTTGGTTTGTCGTTGATTCGGCACCGACCCGTTTTGGTGGGGCCGGAAGAAGGGGTACAGCGTGGTCAGGTTGGTCTCTGCCGTTGTTCCGCCGGTCCAGGGACGGGGTGGTATCCTCGGGGACGATTCATCCTAGCTCTCTCTCTCTCTCTCTCTCTCTCTGTGGTCCGGGGTTGGAGAAAGATGGTGCTACCCACGAGTGGTTTCCAACCTCCTGGGAGGTTGTCGATCTAGGAACGGCCGAAATAGCGTTGGTATCGTCTCCTGGCGTCGAACCAATCCTTGCGGGCATCCGTGGTTTAGGTGGCGCTGCCTCCTTAGGGACAGGAAACCTCCACAAATAGGAAAAGGGCAGGGATTAGAGGAGGACAGGAATAGCGAGGGAGAGGAGATGTGTTCCCGATTCCCGTATAAGCGAGCGACAGCTATGTTCTTCCGGGTGAACTAACTAGTTCTGAAAGTTTCCGATTACGATCGATAGGGAGCGTGTGCGGTGCCACCTCGTGACTCTTTTTGTGATAATTCATTACATCACAATGTTTAGAAACCTCAGTTGAGAAGAATAGCAACGTACAACCTCTTCATTCAATCAAGGCTTCGAAACATTCGTAATATGAATCTTTGACATGCACCCAAACTAACAACATCTGGTAGGAACAAGAGGAAGGCAGAAGCATCGAGAGTGATATAAGAGGGTGAAGATATAAAGAAGAAATAGGTGGAAGCATAGTTAGAGCGGCAAGATAAGGATAATAGTGGAATATATTCGGAGTACAAATTAATTCGGTCCGTCTTTTACAGTTACAGATGCGCTTATTTCAGAAGAACATGGATTATCAAATTAATCAAAGTATTGTCCATCGCCGGCTATCACTTTTTCCCATCTTTCGGGTAATTTTTGAATCCCGTCACGGAAAAGCGTCCCGTCTTTCGAGGCGATCCAAGTTAGGAGCCAATTTTCGGTTTCTTCGAACCAAGTGAACCGGTGGCTTGCCAAATCGTGCTGCATCTGTCGGAATAACCAGTAATCAGGAGGACCAATGTTCGGTGAGTACGGCGGGTGCAGTAGAATATCCCATTTAAACGTTTCCAAATAATTTTTCACTACTTTTGCGACATGAGGCCGAGCATTATGGTGTAAAGGATAACTTCGTCATGTCTTCCCTTGCATTCCGGGCGTTCTTCTCGTAACGCACAACTCAAACGAATCAATTGTAGCCTATACTAATCACCTGTGATAGAATCACCAACTTTTAGCAACTCATAGTATATAACCCCCTTTTGGCCCCACCAGATACACAGCATGATCTTTGAACCATGAATATTCCTCTTTGGTGTCAATGTTGAAGTCGATGGCAACGATTGACCGGGCATAGCACAGTATTTTCTTTTCTTGGTGTTATCGTAGAATATCCATTTCTCATCTCCTGTCACAATCCGATGTAAGAACCCTTTCCTTCGTTGTCTTTGAATCAGCTGCTCGCAAATGAAAAATCGCCGTTCAATGTCTCTAGGCTTCGAGTCATAAGGCACCCAATTGCCTTGCTTTTGAACCATGTCCATGGCAGAGATGTATAGCAGAGATTGCTAACACAATGTTAAAATCACGGTCCGTATCACGATTTTTTCTTTTGAAGAAAAATATATGATTGGTTGAATTTTTCTTCTAAGCCAACCAGCATTAAGATATGAACGGAAAACGTGATACTGCCAATCAGAAATTGGACTATGGTTTCCATATCTCGTTAGCAATCTCTTCAACTCATCTCTGCCCATGGATTGTAATCGTACGGAAACTGCTGGTTGCGTAACTCCTAATGACTTCGCAAGCTCCTGTTGCGTTTGACTCGGATCTTCGTCGAGTAAAGCCTTCAATTCCTCGTTTTCGAATTTTTGTGGTTGTCCTGAGCGAAGTTTGTCTTCGACACTGAAATCGCCATTCTGAAAACGTCGAAACCATTCCCTACATGATTTATCAGTTGGAGCATTGTCACCATAACCTTCCACAAGCATTCGATGAGCTTCAGCTGCACTTTTTTTCCAATTAAAACAGGAAATTAGCACCTCCCGCAAATGCTGCTTAGTTAGAACGAATGTTGACATACTCCACTGAGTCAAAATCGGGATTCTGGAAGGAACTCGGAGTGATATCAACTGAATATTATTCACAGGTGTCTAACCTCTCTGAAACAATTGAAATCGGTTGTGACTATGAAACATTCATGAGAGCGAGAGTCATTTTTTCAAACCGGACCGAACTAATTTGTACTCCCAATAACGCAAAAAGAAAGAGGGTTGTAGGAGTCCCCAGGCAGCACACAAGAATCTAAAATGAATTCTGAAAGAAGAGCCCCTGAAGAACTCTTTTAGAATACAAAGTGTTCAGGAAGAGTTTCAAAAGAATTCTATTCGTCAGACATTCACGAGTTTCGTTGGAATTCTATGAGAATTCTTTGAGGATTTCAACGGAACTCGCAAATGTCTGACGAATCGAATTCTTTTGCAACTCTTTTGGAACATTTTTTATTCTAAAAAAGTTCTTCAGCAGTTCTCTTTCCAAAATTAATTTGGGATTCTTGTGTGCTATCTAGGTCAGGCGTTGAGAGTTCAAATGTGGGGGGTCAAGAACAAATGGATACATCTTTCACACAAAAAGGTAGAGTAAGAGTTGGGATAAGGGAAAGATCGAGATCATCAGGGCGCGTAGAAGATATATTGAAGGAAAAAAGAGAAGAAAAAGAGTGATAGGGGGTCTTCTGGCTGAATGGACATGATTTGACAATCGCTACACGGAGAAAATCCTACACTCGTGGTTACTGTAGCCCACACGACTGGCTCATGGTATGCAAAAAATTCATTTCAACACTACGGGTTACTGTGGTAACACGAATCAGTCGTGTCTCCACAGTAAAAAATAGTGTAGCAAAACGACTCTCTAGTGCGCAGACACGACTGACCCGTGTTACCACAGTAACCAGTAGTGTTGAACTGATTTTTTTGCATAACACGAGCCAGTCGTGTGGGCTACAGCAATCACTAGTGTAGAATTTCCTCCGTGTAGTCATTCCCTAGTGTTCTCTGAAAGCGACTAGCGATTTTAATAATCGCTCATGATCGCTTCGATCATGTCAATTCAGCCAAAGGACCCCCTACCAGAAGACGTGGAGGAATTAAAAGTGTTCGAGAGAAGTTCTAGAATAGAGAGATCACCAGAGCAAAATATTGATACATGGGGAAGAATGGAGGAAATGATACTTAGAATAAAAGTGGAGATAATTGAGACTGTGAAAAAAATAGAGAGGAAAAAGCAGAAGAACGAGGAAAGCTGAGGAGAGATATAATCAAAATAAAAAGGATGATGGGAAAAACATATTGGATGAAAATGACGGACGAAATGTAAGTAAAATCGAAGAAAAACGGAGGAATGGGAAAATAGAGAAGAAGAAAAGAGAAAAGCAGAAATGGAGGAATTACACTGAGAGAGAAAAACAATAATTTTCATTAAAGATATGGATGAAAAATTATTATTTTTGTTTCCAAAACAGAGACATCGCGGGCCAAGTCTGAAAATTACAGTCATAATAGTAGCAATCTGAATTTCTGACCGCAGAATTTATAATACAGGATTTTTATTAGAAGGAGATCAACATTTTGCAATTGTCGATGGTAATTTTTATTCAATTGAGTCAACTTCAGGGGGTTGAGATTTTGAAATCGAAAATTGTAATTTTCATTTCATCATAGGGATCCAGAAAATAATGTAAAAAAGTTAACTTGTTTTAGTTATTCTACTGGAATCTCATTAATCGGAAATTCACATCAGCTCACAGACGACGCCTTAACACCTACTTAGTGTACCATATTCACGGACTCAGTCTTACAAACTATACGTTTTCCAATTATACTGTTGAATTACCCTGTAGTATTGACGGAATTTGAAAACTTACATTTCGTAGAAAATTTTGCTTCCCAGGGAGACACGCACTCTGGTTTCATGCAAGTGATTGAAAGATAACACGCGAACCACTGAGCCAATTCAAAGCCAAGACTCACAAGCTGCGTGAATGTGGACGTAAGGGACGGAAGGCTGCGCAGATCTCACATACGGTTCCTGCGCATCCGTCCTCTCGTTTACGTAGCTTGTGTGCTTAGGCCTTCGCCGCTGTGAGATTGGGGAGTTTTGGACGACACTTGAAGGCATCCAAGCATCAGAAGAAGCGAGTCAAATGTTGCACCAACTTTTTCCATAAGTTATGCATTTACGGGAAATTTCAACTGGATAACAATGGAATCCACGATGAAGATCAGTCTCTAAATATAAGTCTCAGTTTCTCACTGATTCCTGGCGAGTATAAGAGAGGTTCGAAAGTAATAACCTACAGATATCAAAATGTTTATAAATTTCTTTCCTAATACCTGCAAACTAAGAAATCAAGAGGAAACCTAATTCCATATTTGAAGTTCAATGTCAGGTGTGCGAGTTCCTGAAATAACCACCTATTACAAATTCGGATTTATCGAGTAATTGATGAGGAAAAGCAACGCAAATTTCACCCGCTCCTTCTGATAAAGTGCCCTCAATTATTTTTCAGAACAGAATATTTATAATAACCTGAGATATAACATTTTCCAATCCATTTAGCGATTACAATATGTTATTATCACATGAAAAATCTCTAATTTATTCAATCCTGAAAAGTTACAGATTTTGAGCTTCCGGAGTCGAGCCGCGCCTGGAATCGGTTTGTTGCCGACCACGGTGTGAGGAATATAGGTGGCCCGACCTCACCCCCCCCCCTCATCTTATTTTGACCGTGATTATTTGACTCGGTTTGCGCTATGAATCCTGGAGGGCAGCACGAGATATTTTGACGAGGGTAAACAATGAATCATAACCTCCAAAAAACTGATTTCAACTGGCACCTCACCTCTAATGCATGATGATTCCGACTGGAATTTTTATTCATTACATAAAAGGCGTAACAAGTGGAACAATAATACTCATGTAGTTATCATTATTGTTTATAAAGAAAAAGAGAGTGAAGTATACAGGGTGATTCAAAATTCGCGCACACTTTTTTGGGAGTAGATTCCTGATGAAATTCTAAACCGATTTGTCCTTTGGCACAATGCTCCCCGACGCATAATTTCCGAGATATAATTAATTAAAGTGTACTAATTATGGGGTGGATCCGTCGGTCATTCAGGAGCGTCATAACAGAACAAGAGAGGAAGGTGCTTGCAGAGGGCGCTCATACGATCAGCTGATCGGTATAATCGATACGATTTACCAACATACAAATTGGTAAATTTTCTATGTAGAACGATTGAATTCGTCGACACTGTGGAAAAATTGATTATTGTCATGAATTCTTATCACGATATGCTGTAGGTGAAAGTTGTAATTTCAGTAATGATTTTTATTACGCAGACAAATGTCAAATAGTGCTATTTCGTAGGGATAGGGATTCAAGTGGGAGAAAAAAGTATAACTACTCGTTTTCAATCAGAATTTTCATGTAAAAAAGAAAACATGAGAATTTTCATTCATCCGATACCCAATTTGAACGGTTTGATTAGTAAGTTTAACACAAGAGATTGGATTCCGAATCCTGTATTCTGATTGGTCGAGAATCAATGTATGTCAGATCAATCCTCGGCCGTTTCAAATGATTCTTCTGAAGAATGTGTTTTCGACTTATCCCAACCACAACATTGAACAATGATGAATTTATTCGAATTCACCCTTTTTACATCATTCGATGATTATAAAGGGTTTATCGAACGTTAATTACGTACAAGTTGAAGTAAGTTATCAACGTTCGATAAACCCTTTATAATCATCGAATGATGTAAAAAGGGTGAATTCGAATACATTCATCATTGTTCAATGTTGTGGTTGGGATAAGTCGAAAACACATTCTTCAGAAGAATCATTTGAAACGGCCGAGGATTGATCTAACATACATTGATTCTCGACCAATCAGAATACAGGATTCGGAATCCAATCTCTTGTGTTAAACTTACTAATCAAACCGTTCAAATTGGGTATCGGATAAATGAAAATTCTCATGTTTTCTTTTTTACATGAAAATTCTGATTGAAAAACGAGTAGTTATACTTTTTTCTCCCACTTGAATCCCTATCCCTACGAAATAACACTATTTGACATTTGTCTGCGTAATAAAAGTCATTACTGAAATTACAACTTTCACCTACAGCATATCGTGATAAGAATTCATGACAATAATCAATTTTTCCACAGTGTCGACGAATTCAATCGTTCTACATAGAAAATTTACCAATTTGTATGTTGGTGAATCGTATCGATTATACCGATCAGCTGATCGTATGAGCGCCCTCTGCAAGCACCTTCCTCTCTTGTTCTGTTATGACGCTCCTGAATGACCGATGGATCCACCTCATAATTAGTCAACTTTAATTAATTATATCTCGGAAATTATGCGTCGGAGAGCATTGTGCAAAAGGACAAATCGTTTTAGAATTTCATCAGGAATCTACTCCCAAAAAAGAGTGCGCGAATTTTGAATCACCCTGTAGAATTGGAAACTTCGATTCAAACAATGATGGTGTTGACCTGTTGCGTTTATGAATGCGACATTCATTCGAGTAATAAAAATATTTCTTTTTTCCAAACGCCGAAAGATGATATTTCATTTGAGAAATGGTTCGACATTGTGGCATAAACAAACAATTATCTGAAAAGAAATGGTTTTCTGTGTGAAAAACATTTTCATTCTAAATGCACCAAGAGAAACAATATCGTTTATGATGCGCATGAAACAATTATGGCTGAGGTAAGTTATGATATATAGTTCTTCGATGTATAGGAAACTGAAGAATTAAATTTCAATATTCATAGTAAGAGCAATATCCTTACATGGACCATATGTCTATCATGCAAGATACCTTACAGGCAAATTTGACTCGTATGAAAGAATGTTCTCATAGATACTTATTTTTCAAATAGTTGGTTTGACTCTCAATAAACCATTTAACCGAATTGATTTTCTTCAAGAACCACTGAAGAAGCCTAGATTGATGAAAGATGCCATGCCTTCTCTTTTCCCACATACAGAGATTTCTGTTTCGGAAATTAATTCTATACCAAGTAATATATATATCATACATTTGGGGATCACTCACATACTTTCCAGTATCTTACTGTGCTCGAGTCGGAGCGTGGAATGTTAGATCACTGAGGCAAGCGGGAAAATTAGAAAATTTGAAATTAGAAATGGATAGGTTGAATATAGACGTAATGGGGATTAGCGAAATGAGATGGCCACAAGAAGACAATTTCTGGAGTGGGGATTACAGAATAATTCATAAAGGATCAAAGAACGGTCAAGCGGGTGTAGGAATTGTAATGCATAAAAGAGTAGGAAATAGAATAGATAATTATTTGCAACCTAATGAACGTGTGATGATGGTTAGAATCAAAACAAAACCGGTAGACGCAGTCATAGTCCAAGTATGCATGCCCACATCTGCATATTCGGAGGAAGATATTGGAAAAACGTAAGAAGAAATAGAAAAAGTGATAGAATAGGTAAAGGGAGAAGAGAATTTGATAGTGATGGGTGATTGGAATGCAGTAGTAGGACGAGGAAAACAGGGCAACATAATAGGAGATTTTGCGTTAGGGAGAAGGAACGATAGAGGACAACGTTTAGTAGAATTTTGTGAAAATCATAAGATGGTTATCACAAACACTCCATGTAAAAGAATATGCTATGAGAAACACTCAGAAGGAGTAGCCTCTCATTATCGAAGCGAAATTATCTACAGAAGAAATTAAACAAAGTTCCGGAAGGGGCCTGGGCATTAAATGAAAAAATATCAATTTTCCCTGGACCGATTTATCCAGCCTTTAACCTAGGAAAAAAGATTCAATATAAAAATATGTATGAAACCCATAAGGAAAAGATATAAATCATACCATGAAAACCTCGTTTACAGTAAACAAATTTCTATGATAAAGTTTGAAATTCACACACACACTTAAAACTCTCACTACCGGTACGCAGCCGCCACGCCCCGTCCGGTTATTTCCCTTTGTATAAGGGTCAAAAGACGAGTTTAGGAAAGAATTCACGAAAGAACTCAATCCGTACAACCAGTGCTCAGATGAGCTCGAAAAAACATGTAAATGACCAGGGGGTCAATTTCTTGAAACGAAGATTAGAAAACGTGAGTAGCTCGTTAGAAGGTAAAAGAGCTCACACTCGAAACGAAACAAATTACCGAACGGCGGCGCAACGACTGACTACCGCTTTGAATTTTCACCTCCTCGAACTTGTAGGCAGGAGGAGGGGACTTTCTCACGTATTCGCATGAAATTACCATAGCGACATACGAGGAAAGCGTCTAACTACTGTAATAAATATTCGCGCCAGTAGGCAGCGAATTCAAACGTCTTGAAATCCTAAACATTCCACCCGCCTCGTTTGCGATAGCGCAAACGAAACGTCGGAACGACCCGTAAGCGTACCGTACCGAAAAAGAACTTAAACTACTACTACAGAACTAAAACTCAATTACCTTCAAGACTAATAGGTAACACACACACCTCAGTAATAGGCCTTTTATAAACACCGGCGGCAGAACGCACAGTGACCACTCTGACCAGGCCATCGGGCCCAGGATGACAATCCACTACGCGTGCGAGCTCCCATTTGGCAGGAGGCAAATTGGGGTTGTTCAATAAAACTAGATCATTTAATTTAATATTCTCGCGCTTCCACTGCCATCGAGAACGCTACTGGAGGGAATTAGGGTAGTCCCCAGCCCAGATCTTCCGAAACTGTTTGGTCATCCATTGGACCATCTGCCATCTCGAGAGCCTATTCTCTTGTAAATCCAACACTGAAGGTGTTGGTATAGTATTGAGCCCGGTTCCAACCAGAAAATGTCCCGGCGTTAGCGCTTGCAGCGATTCAACATCATCTGTCAAAGGAGCGATGGGCCTCGAATTTAAACAAGCCTCGACCTTGCATAACAGAGTCACAAACTCTTCCCTAAGAGGAGTGACCGCACCTACTACCCGACGAAGGTGATGTTAAGGGCTTTTCAAGCCCACCTCCCACATTCCTCCGAAATGGGGAGCGCCAGGCGGGATGAAATGCCAGCGGATTTGCTGTGACAACAGACGCTCATGAAACTGTGTACTACGAGACACGATACGAACGTTCTCCCTAATTTCTCTCTCCGCTCCTTTGAAATTCGTGCCGTTGTCAGCGTCGACATCCGATGGGACCCCCCTCCTAGACACGAATCGGTCAAACGCGGGCAAAAAATCTGCCGACGAGTAGCTATCCACGAGCTCTAGATGGATCGCCCGGGTGGAAAGGCACACGGAGAGAGAAACGTAGGCCTCGTAACTACGCTGACCTTTTGATATTCGAAGAAGAAATGGCCCAGCATAATTCACACCAACGTGTGTAAAAGCTCGAGAGGGCGTTACCCGATAACTAGGAAGTGCTCCCATGAGTTGAGAAGCTGGGGTGGCGCGCTGGCGCGCACAAACATCAATTGCACTCCACCATGCAAAATAGCAGAATGCACTTCGCGAACTATTAATTCAGCTATCTCGCACTTCGGAATAATAATCGGAAATGCAGCCGAACTCGACAACGATGCATTCTCGAGTTTTCCTCCATCCCGAATAACACGAGACTCATCCAAAGTAGAAGTGAGTTTCAAAAGACAACTTTTGCGAGATAGCGGCAAGTCTTGATTCAAACAGTCAATTTCGGGAGCAAAGATGAAGCCCTGCATCTTTCTAATCCAAAACAACTCTGCTTCTGCAATCTCAGAAACAGATAAGGGACGAGATGCATGACTACAATTCTTACGTACTAATCTATTTACAAATCTATTTACATGACATGCGATCTTCAGCAACCTAAACCACGACGAAACTGGCCTGAATGGCTCCCAAATATTCTCAGAAGAGACCAACGAAACGACTTGATCACGCCGTTTCTCCTCCATAGCCTTGGCTGGGCTACCGTAAACATCAGCCGGCCAGGCTTCAGGTAATCGCGCCAGCCAGTCAGACCCCGACCACCAAAGATCGAGGTTTGCCAACTTATCCGCGCCCACACCGCGCGAAGCTAAGTCAGCTGGATTTTCCGTACCCGGAACAAACCACCATACAGCAGATGGCACACGATCGACGATATCAGCCACTCTATTGGCTACAAAAGTCTTCCACCTTGAAAGTGGCGAACGAATCCAGGCTAAAGCAACCATAGAGTCTACCCAACAAAAGGTAGGGACTTCTTCAAAATCCAACAACTTCCGAACAAATTGAATGAGTTCAGCTAAAAGCTGTGCGCCGCACAACTCCAATCGCGGTATGCTCACCGTCTTCAACGGGGCCACCTTGGCCTTGGCTGCAACAGAAGAAACCGTATTCTCTCCCTGAGAGTTCTCAATACACAAATACACTACGGCAGCATAGGCCGAACCTGAAGCGTCCGAAAATCCATCTAGCTGGACACGCTTATCTGAATAAGAAAATCCAAACCAACGAGGGACAGACACATTCGTGAGACTCGGAAGAGCCTGATAATACTCGACACACTTGGTATCCAATTCCTCTGGCAGCGCAGCATCCCAATCGATGCGCTGAATCCACATCTCCTGCAAAAGAATTCTCGCCTGAATGGTCACAGCACAAATCCAACCTAAAGGATCAAAATTATGAAGCATGATCAAAAGAAGAAGACGCTTAGTGAAGAAAGAGATCTCCGAAAGTGAGATTTGTATACGAAATGAATCCGAGAAGGGATTCCAAGAAATACCAAGAATTTGAACGTTTTCGTCTTCTTGTAATACTTTCTCACAAGCTAGGCCGTGATCCTCCGTAGGAATGCCCTCCAGCAACTCAGAGGAGTTGCTAGCCCACTTCCTAAGGTGGAATCCGCCCGCTGTGAGCATACCGGTGACCTGAGCACGCAAATCTTTGGCCGAATCTACATCATTCGCATCAAACATAACATCGTCTACGTAGATTTGGTGCTGAAGCACCGCAGAAGCACCAGGAAAATTGCTCGCCTTGTCGAGAGCAAGCTGTTGAACAACACGATTGGCTAAATACGGGGCACGAGCGGTGCCGTATGTAACCGTGAGCAGTTGAAAAGAACTAATCGATGTATTGCGTTCAGGTCTCCACCAAATACGCTGAAAATCTACATCTTTGTCGCTAACCCGAATCTGCCGAAACATCTTCTCGATGTCGCCTGAAAAAACGTAGCGAAATCCTCGCCACCTACAAATTAGAGAAGAAAGATCTGCCTGCAATTTGGGACCAACCATTAAAAAATCATTCAATGTACGTCCGTTTGACGTTCTCATCGAAGCGTTAAAAACAACGCGAAGCTTCGTTGTAACGCTAGACTCACGCACCACCGGATGATGCGACAAATAGTTAGCTTCACGAGGAGCTACAACCTCCTCAACCTGACGCATATGTCCCAACGAAAGATATTCGGATAAAAATCCCTGATACGAAAGTAAACGATCCGGATGATTTTCTAATCGAGATTCGGTCTTCTCGTACATTCGCCGAGCTATTCCTTCTGAATTCGGGAGATTCGATTTGAATCCCAGATTTAAATGGTAAGCGTACCGTATAACGGCCAGACTCGGATCGAGAATGAGTCGCAGAAAAGTGCTCTTCGCACTGAATATCCTCTTCCGTGAGGAGAGACGACACAGGAAAATCCTCTTACTCCCAAAACTTAGTGAGAGATTGCTCGAGATCTTGGCAGAAACAAACATGATTCACGGACAATGAACGTGAAATCTGTGATGATGAAGAACTACTGGGTCCGAAAATAACCCATCCAAAGATAGTAAGCTGAGCCGTCGGTGCATCCGCGGCTCCCCTCAGAATATTTCCCAACAAGATCGAGCCCAGAAAATCCGAACCGATGATAATTTCTACCGCCTCAGGTACCTGTGGAGCAGGATCGGCAAGTGTAAGACCCTGTAAATGGGCCCAAGACGAATCGATTTTTATCAAGCCAGGAATATATGACGTTAGTCGCTGAAGCACCAACGCCCTAATGTTAATGGCTTGTGCTTGGCCATGTATTGGCCGAACGCCAAACGAAACAGCACGATCAATATTACTCAAACTACCCCCTCCAATAACCCTCACGAGGGCTTCTACGCGTTCTGATTTTAATCGAAGAATTCGAACAATACGGTCGGAAATGAACGAAGCGTGAGGTCCCTGATCAAGAAGTGCTCGAACTATTGCGGATCTGCCATTCCCCGTTTCAATATTTACAAGAGCCGTAGGCAACAAAACTAACGGCGAAGTTTCACTATTTACATTTTGAGCACACACTGCAGTGTGAGTGCTCACGTCACTTGATGATGGCTGAGCAGACGGAGCAGCCGGAATAACTACGGCTTCCGTAACATTCGCTCGCACAGAAGAAACGTTAGTCTGAGCCTTGTGAAGCAGCGAGTGATGTCTCTGACCACAAGTCGAACAAGAATTTGAACTAGCGCATCTATTCAAAAAATGCCCACGCATTAGACAGTTTATGCAATATCCATTCTGCCTCACAAAGCTCAGGCGTTGAGCAACAGGCTGCTCTCGAAACTTCGTGCACTGAAACAAGCGATGATTGCTCTTACACAACAAACATTTTTTAAAATCTATATTCGTTTGAAAACTTCGCACTACTGAAGTACTAACTCTATTTGATTTAGCAGGCTGATTCGGTTGGACAGACTTGGTTGGATTCGAATCTCCTAATGCGAGCACCGTAGCGTCTGAAAGAGATTTGAGTTTCTCGAAGGAGGGAACAGTAGTTACCTCTTTGAGCTCGAACTCCCACTCAGTACGAGTCTGTTGGTCTAATTTGCTCACAACCAAATGAACTAGCATCGGATCCCACTGAGTGCTACAAACTTTCATGCTTGTAAGTGCAATAACTGCACTGCTGCTCTTATCCAAAAGTTGACGTAAATCTTGAGCAGTTCTAGTTTTCAATTTCGGAACGCTAACAAAACTATCAAGGTACGCATCGACGATCAGACGTTTATTCTCGTACCTCTTTTCCAAGGCTGTCCAAGCCGTATCAAAATTATCCTCTGTAACAGGCATGCTCTCTACAAGTAATAATGCATCACCTGAAAGACAAGATTTTAAAAATCGAAATTTTTGAACCTTTGTTGATTCTGGGTACCCTGCAAATATCGAAGAGAATTGATCCTTGAAAGCCATCCACTTGAAATAAGAACCTGAGAACTCAGGTAGCTCCAACTTTGGCAGCGAGAATGGTCGCAGAGCCGTTGCCTCGGCTCGGAACTCTTTCAACATAGCCATGAAGCCGGTAATGGCTTTCTCATATTCCAATTCAATCAGCGGGAAAAGGCCTTTTTGAAAATAAATAATCTCCTTCCTCTGGTCCTCAGTCGTCGAACCGCGGAGCCGAGCGTGTAGAGTGCATATCTCGTCCCAGTATCCTTTAATAAGCTCCAATCGCTTTTCAATATTCGGACGCGTGAAGTTTGCAGCGCCCATCTTTTTAAAGTTGGATACGCTCCGCTCGGTGAGCCCGGAAAGGAGCTCTAATCTCTCTAGAATTTCATTCATGTTTTAGAATAAAGCACTTGGCAAAAGAGAGAAAAAATGAAATGAAATCCAATCGTTCTCAATCAAAATTGATTTTAAATCAAAGTATATCACGTATCGATATTTTAAAATGTTTCTATATCAATACTATCCTCTCTCGTAATCAACAGCTGGTCTAATAACACAGGCCTGCGAAATTTGACTTTTTTTTTCCCCCTCAAACAATAATATCTTTTTCCGAAGCATTTTGATCCGCTGAATCCGAATCTGGCTGCAGAATTGCTCTATCACGTCAGGTTTTTGAGATATTTCGACCTAAAAATGTGAAAAACACTGTTTTTCGACATATTTGGGGTTACGTGAAGTCGAAGGGTAATTTTTTTTCTCAAAACCAATACATGCACCTCAAAGTATAAGTCCTCCTCTTCCAAATGCCGTTGAGTTTGCTCAGATACCTTTTTTTTTCATTGAGATACGACAGTTTGAAAATTGTGTCTCCACCTATTTATTGAGTACATGAGCGCACAAATTTAAAATTGTCGTATCTCAATGAAAAAAAAAGATATTTCAGCAAACTCAACGGCATTTGGAAGAGGATGACTGATACTTTGAGGTGCATCTATTGGTTTTGTGAAAAAAATTACCTTTCGACTTTACGGAACCTCAAATATGCCAAAAAAGTGTTTTCCACATTTTTAGGTCGGAATATCCCAAATACCTGACGTGATATAGCAATTCTGGAGCCATATGCGGATTCAGCGCACCAAAATGCTTCAGAAAAATGTTGGATGAATGAAGGGGATTGACTTTGGATTGTATTCTACATGAAACACCTTGAGTAGGCCAGGCGCATCACAACGATACGCTAAATTTTTTTCTTGAGCGAAATACGGTAGAAAATGCTTATAGCATATCACATAAATATATATTTATGCAATATGCTACACTATTATAATCGGACGCCTACAAAATTCTCGCGCCGGGCGGTAATATCCTTCGAGCCAGCACTGCTGAGATCGTAGATTGTTTGTTGCTATGTTCAGACATTATTCCACTAATTCACTCGGAATGTACTGATTGTTGTTCTAATTTTTTCCTCCGTGTACAAGTATCGAGTGTCCAGTAATTGTTGTGAATTTCGTGTATTTAAAAAAAAGTTTCACAAATGGCTTCTCGAAAATGTATCAATGCTCCAGATAACTTATGCTACATATGTGGAAATTATGTAATAAAGAGACAGCAACAAATAATTTCTAAATGTATTGAAGAACTATACGATAGCTATTTCAAAATCAACATAAAAAACCAAGACAAACAATGGGCGCCTCATAAAGTATGTTCGACATGTGTACGTGAACTTCGGAAATGGTCAAGAGGAGAAAAACATTGTTTTAGTTTACAGACTCCAATGATTTGGATGGAACCGCAAAATCATATCAACGATTGTTACTTCTGCTGTTCAAACATAAAAGGATTTAATTCTAAAAATAAAGCAGCGATAAGTTATCCTGATATTCGTTCTGTGATTTTACCTACGTATAAAGATCCTGATAGCAAAGAGTTATGCCATCCTGCCCAACCATTTTCATCTGATCCTAGTTTATTTCAAGAGGCTATAATGAATACTTCAGATCCTGACGATGAATATTACGAGTGCAACGAAACACCACCACTGTTTTCTCAAAGTGAATTGAATGATTTGACAAGAGATCTTAATCTTCCGAAAGATGCTGCAGGATTACTCGGTTCCAGATTGAAAGAAAAAAACATGCTGGATCGTACAACGAACTTTTATTGGTATAGAAATAGAGAGAAGGATTTTCTACCGTATTTTGCTCAAGAAAAAAATTTAGTGTATTGTTGTGATGTGCCTGGCCTACTCAAAATGTTTGATGTAGAATACAATCCAAATGATTGGAGACTTTTATAGATTCTTCGAAACGGAGCCTCAAAGTAGTATTGTTACATAATGGTAATAAATTTGCTTCTTTGCCTATTGGACATTCTACTCATTTGAAAGAATGTTATGAAAATTTGGATTTCGTCCTCAAAAATAAATTACTCCAATCATAACTGGACTATATGTGGTGATCTCAAAATATTAACTATGTTGCTTGGTCAACAAGGAGGGTATACAAAATACCCTGTTTTCTATGTGAATGGGATAGTAGGAATAGAGCACGACATTGGATCCAGAAAGATTGGCCACAGAGAGCATCATTGAACCCTGGAAGTAAAAATGTTGTACACGAAACACTAGTTGACCGCTCCAAAATTCTGCTACCTCCGCTTCATATCAAATTAGGCATTATGAAGCAATTCGTAAAGGCATTGCCTAAAGATGGTCTTTGTTTCAAATATTTATGTGATCAATTCAAGCATTTATCGGATGCGAAGATAAAAGAAGGCGTTTTTGTTGGTCCAGACATAAGGAAATTGATGCAAGATCCTGACTTTGAAAAAACTATGAATAAAACCGAGAAGCTCGCTTGGAAGTCATTTAAGGATGTCGTACAACATTTTTAGGGAACAGAAAAAGCCCTGATTATGAAAATATAGTCAACAGCATGCTTAACAATTTCAAAACCCTGGGTTGTAATATGAGTATAAAACTCCATTATTTGCATTCCCATATTGACTTTTTCCCCGAGAATCTTGGTGCTGTCAGTGAAGAGCAAGGGAGAGATTTCATCAAGATCTTAAGGTTATGGAGACCAGATATCAAGGAAGGTGGGACGTTAGAATGATGGCTGACTATTGCTGGATGTTAAAGAGAGATGAACCGAATCATGAGTACAACAGAAAGAGATCAAACAGAAGTTTTGAAGAAACTAGAAAAGATATCATAAGTCCTTTTGATTCATCTAGTATCTTAGGTCTTGTTTGAAACCAGTGCAGCCCCATGTCTGAATTTTATATAAAACGTATATATTTTTCGTTCATACAAATTGTTTAAAAACTGTAAATATTCATATCTCACATAAAAATGAATCCTGATGTGCTGTAAAAACTGGCGTTATATTTTAGTTCCACAATCTGAATACCTGGAAAGGAACCATTATTGTTCGAAGGAAAATAAAAACTTATATTCCGCAGGTCTGTGAATTATCAACCCTTTGGGGAACCCATTTTTGAAGGGAAATTTTCCTTGAATATGTGAACATATAAGTTTTTGGGTCGCTGAATAAGAATATCATATTAGAAAATTAGAATTTTCATTCCCATACATCCTGGCAGCACCCTCAGGAGATCCTAGAAATATTATAATCTTGGGGATATATTTCACAACTTGGAATACTCGTAACTCTGCAAGGAGAAATTGTAGGTCACCGATTAATAGCTTATCTTGAAGAGTAAGAGTAGTACTGGATGATGCAATTAGAAGGAAAGACTAAAAAAAATTGTGCACTCAGTACATGAATTCCAAAGTAATCAAAAAACCCATTTTTCGTGGACCTAATCTTAAATATCTTGAAATGCTTACGCGATGGCCCAATCCTGACTCCGGATTTGGATTCTACGCAGAAAATTACTTCAGAAAAGAGAATTTCATTTGAAGGAGAATTTCATTGTCGATCAGTGTAATAAATGTGAATACTCATTCTGTTGTTGGGACATATTACACAACTTAGAATGGTCGTAACTTTGCGAGAAAAAATCGTACATGAACGTTCAATAGCTCATTTTAAACGGGAAGAGTAGTGCAAATTGATGAAGTTGAGAGAAAAGATCAAAAAAATTTTATGCGTCCTGTACATAACCTCAAAAGTAGCGAAAAACCGCATTTTTCGCGTATTTACCCTCAGATATCTCAAAATCCTGACGTGATAGCCCAATTCTGGCTCCGGATTCGGATTCTACGCAGCAAATTACTTCGGAAAATGGTAACCAGTTCCAAGGGGGAAAAACCTCGCAGGCCTGTGTAATTTATAATGATTCTTGTCCGCGAAGAGAATAAAAGCGGGTACACTTGACGTGATAGTATCCGCTCTCTATGCGAATATCGTAATATGAAGGAACGAGATACTTAGCTTGTGTATGTGTTGGTGGGTATGCGCGTAGCGGAGATCTCAGCAACAGCGCAAGTATGTGGTTCACTACCACCAGCAGGAGTCTCACACATGTAGAGTAAGGAGAGAGAGTCTCGTTCCCCTATAGCTTCTCCTCGATTCCTCCTTCGCTGACTATACGGCCGCTGACGTCACCACGAGAGAGCGGGAAAACGTATGTGCATGTGTCGCATAAGAATGTATGCGAGCAAAGTTGACAAGATGCGTAGAGGAAGGTCGATCCAAAGGATCTCGACAGATCTCTTTTTTTTTTTAACTAAGTAATCAGAAATGATGTTGAGCAAAACAATTGAAAAAGATCAATCGCGAGGTTGAAGTGCCGATAGAAAACCCGCGTCGATCCACGATGAATTTTATTTGCGGGTACCATATACTAATTTAGAATAATATTCTACCAATGACAAACTCTAATGAAAACAAGCAGGTGAAAAAAGCGTCCTGGAAACGCCCTTGGCCAGATCCGGCTCGAAGGACCAGAAAAACAATGTGAAAGAATGTGCTATGAGAAACACTCAGAAGGAGTAGCCTCCCATTATCGAAGCGAAATTATCTACAGAAGAAATTAAACAAAGTTCCGGAGAGGGCCTGGGCATTGAATGAAAAAATATCAATTTTCCCTAGAACGATTTATTCAGCCTTTAACCTAGGAAAAAAGATTCAATATAAAAATATGTATAAAACCCATAAGGAAAAGATATAAATCATACCATGGAAACCTCGTTTACAGTAAACAAATTTCTATTATAAAGTTTGAAATTCACACACACACTCAAAACTCTCACTACCGGTACGCAGCCGCCACGCCCCGTCCGGTTATTTCCCTTTGTATAAGGGTCAAAAGACGAGTTTAGGAAAGAATTCACGAAAGAACTAAATCCGTACAACCAGTGCTCAGATGAGCTCGGAAAAACATGTAAATGACCAGAGGGTCAATTTCCCAAAACGAAGATTAGGAAACGTGAGTAGCTCGTTACAAGGTAAAAGAGCTCACACTCGAAACGAAACAAATTACCGAACGGCGGCGCAACGACTGACTACCGCTTTGAATTTTCACCTCCTCTAACCTGTAGGCAGGAGGAGGGAACTTCCTCACGTATTCGCATGAAATTACCATAGCGACATACGAGGAAAGCGTCTAACTACTATAATAAATATTCGCGCCAGTAGGCAGCGAATTCAAACGTCTTAAAATCCTAAACACTCTATTTGAAAATCATTCAAGAAGAATCCACACTTGGAAAATGCCAGGAGATACAGCAAGATACCAAATTGATCACATATTAGTGAAACAAAGATTTAGAAACCAAGTGAAAAACTGTAAAACTTATCCCAGTGCAGATATAGATAGTGATCATAATATATTGATGATGAAATGTTCTCTGGAATTCAAATCTCTGGAAAAGAAAAGGAAAATGCAGAAGAGATGGAATTTGAAGAATCTCAAGCAAAAACAGACACATGAGGCATTCGAGAAAATGTTGGATGAAAAATTGGGAGATCAAAAAGAGAAAGACTTGGGAACAGAGAGGAGATGGACAAAGATGAAGGGGAATATAGGAGAATGTGCGGATAAGATTTTGAAGAATAATGGGGTAGAACCTAAAAACCCATGGATAACGGGAGAAATTTTAGAATTGATAAATGAGAGGAGAAAATACAAGAATAATGATAGCCAAGAAGGCCAGCAACGATACAAATCATTGAGAAATAGAATAATAAGGGAATCAAGCGAAGCAGAAGAACAGTGGTTGGAAGAGGAATGTCAGGAAATAGAGATAAGATTGCATTTAGGAAAAATAGATGAAGCATATAGGATTATTAGAAGATTTTTCGGACAAATGAAATCTAGGAGCAATAAGATTAGAAACTCTCTAGGACGACAATTGATAACAACGGGAGAGAAAATAGAACAGTGGATCAATCATTTGGAAGACTCGTATAGAGGAACCGATGATAAAGCGCGTTTAGAGAAGTAGGAGGATGTAGATGAGGAAGAATTGGGAGATTCGATATTGAGATCAGAATTCGACAAGGCTCTGAAAGAATTGAAAAATAATAAAGCACCAGGCATAAATGGCATAAGTGCGGACCTCATCAAAGCCTCCAGTGAAGGAACTCGTGACGCACTGTTTGAATTGATGAGAGATATGTACGAAAAAGGAGAAGTACTGGGAGATTTCCAAAAGAATAAAATTGTCGCCATCCCGAAAAAACAAGGGGCAGACAAATGCGAGAACTAAAGAACGATCAGTTTAACTTTACATGCTTCGAAAATACTGACCAAAATTATATACAGGAGGATGGAAAATAAAATAGAGAGTAGATTGGCAGCAGATCAGTTTGATTTGAGAAAAAATAGGGGAACGCGAGAAGCAATTTTAGCACTTAGGGCAGTGATAGAGAAAAGGATAGCGCTGAAGAAATCTGTGTACATAGGTTTTGTAGTGTTACCTTGCTAACCTCCCACCACATAGATATCCAAGGACACAGCGGTAAGAATCACAGATATTACGCAGTGAGCTCGGAAATTCGCGAAGAAATGTATAAAGAGGTCGACCGGATGCTGGCCGGAAGGATAATCGAGCCTTGTCGTCATGGTAAAGAAACGGAAAGTGGAACCTCAGGACGAGCAATTGCGACAAATTATCACTCCGGGAGAGAGGAGCAAGCCAATTTGTGATAGTATCTCTCTGCCTTCACAAATGGCGTTTTATATTCAGCGCCACCTGAGGTACACTCCAAACGGTCCCTGCCTCGGGTCAGTAACGGACCTGGAAACCAATAACAAAACCAGAAAAGAGTCAGGGAAGGGCCAGTCAGTGGGAGAGGGTGAGGGTCAGGGTGAACTCGTAAAGGAAAAGGGCAAGTTACGAATAACTTCAACTTTAATGTGAAACATACAGTAGATACAGTCAGGATACGCAAGCCACCGTGTTAATCACCGAAGTTGTGTATTTCATCTTCCACAGTACCAGGTGGCGTTAGTGTGTCTCGAGAATTTTACCTACACAAATACGTTCTCATATGTGAGCGGGGAATCCCATAGGCTACTACACACACATGCAGGGTACTGAATATACGTGTGATAGATATATAGGTATACTTATATATAATAATTTTTTCTATTTCAGATATTTAGTTTCCTGATTTTTAAGAATGCTAACTTATTAACAAAATACAATGTTAATTACAAGAAATCAATATTAATTGGAATGAATAAATCCACAATTCAATTCAGTGTAAAATGAATAAAAATGACACAAATGCTTGTTTTTCATTTATGATCATTTTTTACAAAATTTCATCATGAATTCAAGCATCTCAACTGATATTGATTTTTCTCAACTGAAAATCAAATTTCATTCATAACTCAACATTCCTATAAATGAAGTAATCGAGTATCTGAAATGAAAAAAGTTATTATTGGAATTCAAAAATAAATATATTATGAGTAAATTGAAGGTGGTTACTTGGAATTACATCAACTTAGCCAATATTCAAAAGTATATTTATAACGAAAGGTGTGTATTCGGTAAGTGGGAAATTTCAACATATATATCCACTTTATATACCAAAATTGGTTTTATAATCCATATTTTACAAATTATACTGTACAATTCTGCACTTCAAATTATTTTATGTTTCTATTACGTGTTATGAATATGCTTCATGAGAATTTGAGAATTATAAAAATTTATTTAATCCACTTATGTAACAAACTGTGAATATCATGTACACATACAAAGCATATAAATATTATATGAAAACTTAAAAACACCGCGCTTGAATATTGTAATTATCTCATCAATGTTCATAGAAAATGTAAAAACACAATGTTTGATACATTGCTCTGCACGAAATTTTCCAAAGAAAACAGTGGATTTTCGAAAACAATTTCATTTTTATGTTTTTTCCATGTTTACAAAACACGTTAGGGTTACACTGCAGAAAATATTCAATGTACATTACCTATTCGAAGTTTGGAGAAATCACAATCAACTGTGAAAGTACTGTGTTCAGCGTTAGGGAAATATACTTTTTATTCTAACAGCCCTACGCTCAATGTTATGATATCACAAAACTTTTGTAATCTGTTCGCATCCAGCATAAGTGATAAAGTTTTCTACGCTGGGTGTTGAAAGTTTACAAGAGTTGGGTGATATCATAACATTGAGCGTAGGACTGTTACAATCAAGAGTATATCTTCTCTCCGCTAAGCACAGTATTTTCCTAAGAATATGCCTCAATAATTCCCAAAATTGTTATGCATGTAGAGAACGTTGGAACGAAACTTTTTTCCCCTTAACAGTTTTTGAGTGGAACGATACTTTCAGAGTTACAGCACTTTGTCTGAAAATCCACTTCTTTCACAAAAAAGGACATAACTCTGGAAGGAATGATCCGAAGGGAGGAAAATAAGAGATCATTTTGAAGCTAAATCCATGCTCTATTGAATGTATGATCTCATTTTCCCAGGAAAAAATCACCCAAAAACATGCAAAGGTTTGAAAAGTCGGAAAAAAAATCGAAAAAAGGTGTAAGTTCAACCAAACGCGGTTGATAACGAACTCCAGTCAGGTGAGCGAGACTGAGATTCCTTGAAAGAGCACACTTCACCCTTCAAAACGGTTTTTTATTTTTGAATGTACGATTATTTCCGGCTGAGATATGAAACTTTGAAAATTTCGTGTTTTCTCGAGAGGTGCTCGAATAGTTTTGATCGGTAGTGTAAGGAATTTGAGATAGAAAAGAATTGGAAGAACTTACAAAGAATACTGTGAAAACATTCCATATAGAATTACACAATGGATCATTGGAAGTATGTTAGCCAATGATATATTGTGGGTTTTTACAGAACATTGTAGCTTTTTACAGTCCTATATTGTTAAAAATTACAATTTTTGGTGAAATAACATTATGAACCATCAGAAAAAGTTACAAACTCTACAATATGATATTGGCTAATATATTACCAATGATTTATTGTGTAATTTCATATGAAATGTTTTCACAGTATTCTTTGTAAGTTTTTCCAATTCTTTTCTATCTCAAATTCCTTACTCGGAAGACAATCAATGTTCAGAGGAAAATGAAATCAAACACAATGTAATAAAACATTTAATATACATGACTCATTGAAAGTTGGAGAAAATCACAGTCTCCCATAAGAGTATTGTGCTCAGCGTAGAGAAATTATACTTCTGATTGTAACAGTCCTACGCTTAAAGTTATGATATCACAAAACTTTTGTAATCTGTTCACATCTCGCAGAGGTGTTGAAGTTTCCTACGCTGGATGTGAACAGTTTACAAAAGTTTTGTGTTATAATAACATTGAGCATAGGACTGTTACAATGAAAAGTATATTCTCTCTACGCTGAATACAGTACTCTTATAGAAGACTGTGATTTTTTCCAACTTTCAATGGGTCATGTATATTAGATGTTTCTTACAGCGTGTTTGATTTTGTTTCTCTCTGAACATTGATTCTCTACCAAGTAAGGAATTTGAGATAGGAAAGAATTGGAAAAAATTCCAAAGAACACTGGATATGCTTCCAGCGAAGGGGCAGCAAGAGCAACCAGTTCTCAATAAAGTCCTCTCTTCCGATCATCCAAGTGTATGCAAACACGTGAAGAATTTCACACGAGGAGTGTAACGCATCGTCTATGAGTTCGTGCACCTAAAATTCATACAAATTATATTATTTCGTTAATATTATATTCTGGCCATGTGTTGGAATAGATTTATACGTTAAATTAGGAAGAAAGTCATCCATTCCTCTCCGAGTGAATGGGACAGTATCTCTGAATCATATTTTCGAAGTCTCAAGGATAGATTCGAATATGGAATTACATTACAAAACTTCACAGTACAAAGTTTTCAACCCGCTATCTTGCAAAATGTTTATCATAGGTTTATGAAAATTAGGAACTTTACAAGACTTTTTGGTTGTTTCACTCAGATAATTAATTGATGATCTCAAATGCACGCTTTAGAGAAGGAATTTTTCGAGGCATTCTCGTATTTGAGTATGCGACTTCTATTGGCTTCAATATGTATACAATACTGGAAGATCGGGGAAATATCTATCATATATTCCAACAATTTTCATTATCCCTAAGGTTCATGAGAGAAGCACCTGAATTCTGAGGAAATATGTATATATATTTGTATGTCATATATATATATATATACAGGGTGTCCCATTTTAATTTTTATATCGGAATAACTAAAAAACGAGGAGTTCTAGAGGGAAATGTTTCGAACAAAAGTTGTGAGATTCCGAGGGGGACATCTGATGGTGACCTTGACTTTGACCTCGGATCTCAACTTCAAGGTCATTCAGAGGTCAACTTTCTCGTTTTTCGAATGGAATCCCCTCTTTTTGCCTGCAGATTCAGATTTGACGTTGGAAAACAAGACACTTCTGTCTGAATCATTTTTCCGAATTCTGCACAGATGGCGCTCTAATCGATAAAAAATGAGTCTTGTGAAACACTCGTATTTCTTTCTGTGTAAAACGACATTTAACTCTACAGTGTTCCTTTTTCAGCTTCTGAGGATTACCGTCGCCATGAGAGTTACCCAATGTGCACCACGAGGAGGTTTAGCGATCGGATCTTGCATATCTTTGTGGCCCTGGGATTTTCCATCGACCAATATTGACAATTATGTCTATTCGTAGTACCGTTACTGCGGATTGTTGCCAAATGTATTATGTACACAAGTACACAACAATACTTGTTTCTATCATGAACAAGAAAGGTCGTACTAGAGCATTGTTTACAAACATAAGTTGAACGAAATGTTTAATATCCTGTATTCATTCACAAATTCTTTTCTGAATTCTTTTCTTTTCTGGATTCCTTTCTTTTCTCAATATCATGGATTATCCTTGGGGTGAAATACTTGATATTCTCCTGATACTAGGAGAATGTCGACGTAATTACGCTGCAGCATCAAGATTATATGGAGAGAGGTATCCAAATAGACGCCAGCCTTCACTTCAGGTGATACGCTCAATAAAAAGACGAATTCGGAGAATGAATACCCGACGAGTCAGGAGGCGTTATGATGGAAATCGTATGGATGCACGCTCAGTGGCCATTTTAGGAATGGTGCACCTGAATCCTCACATCAGTACCAGACAAATCGAGCACCAATTAGGGATCCCAAGATCAACGGCACACCGCATACTAAGATCTGGTAAATATCATCCTTACCACATTACATTGATGCAAGCATTAAGTGAAGATGATCTTAGACGTAGGGTTGAATTCTGTCAATGGGCCTCGGAGCAACCGCCTGGTTTTTTCAATTACGTGATGTTTAGTGATGAGGCAACATTTCGCGGTAACGGTGTTATGAACAGACATAATTGTCATTATTGGTCAATGGAAAATCCCAGATGGCATCGATAAGTTGACAATCAACATCGCTGGACTCTGAATGTGTGGTGTGGGATTTTGAATGGTCAGATCATTGGTCCTTATTTCTCCCAACATACTGTTAGGAAGGAAAATTATCTGCAATTGATTCGGGACGAATTACCAAGGACGTTGGAAGATGTTGATCTCTACACACGGAACAGGATGTGGCTTCAACATGATGGGGCACCACCTCATAACGCTGCAATTGTCAGAAATTTCTGAAACACATCTTACCCACACAGATGGATTGGTCGCGGTGGATACATTGCCTGGCCGGCCAGATCTCCGGATTTCACCCCTCTGGATTTTTACTCATGGGGTTTCATCGAAGATGTAGTTTATGAAAGACCACCAACGACCAGAGATGACATGAAACGCCGAATACGAACTGTCTGCCGAACAATTCCACGTCATGTGCTTTCGTCGTTAGAACCACATTTTCAGAGACGAATTAGGTTATGCCAACAGGTCAACGGTGCAAATATCGAACATTTGATACGGTGAATTTTCATACATATTGCAGAGCGTTTGTCGTGGAAAATTACACACCTCTACAGTCCAGACAATTGGCCCTTTTCAGGGCCTGAAAGATGTGCAAAATCCGATCGCTCAACCTCCTCTTGGCGCACATTGGGTAACTCTAATGGCGACGGTAATCCTCAGAAGCTGAAAAAAAACACCGGGAAGTTAAATGTCGTTTTACACAGAAAGCGATACGAGTGTTTCATGAAACTCATTTTTCATCGATTAGAGCGCCATCTGTGCGAAATTCGGAGAAATGATTCAGACGAAAGTTTCTTGTTCTTCAACGTCAAATCTGAATCTGCAGTTGAAAATAGGGGATTCCATTTCAAAAACGAAAGTTGACCTCTGAATGACCTTGAAGTTGAGATCCGAAGCCAAAGTCAAGGTCACCATCAAATGTCCCCCTCGGAATCTCACAACTTTTGTTCGAAACATTTTCCTCCAAAACCCCTTGTTTTTGAGTTATTCCGATATGAAAATTAAAATGGGACACCCTGTATATACATAACTCAATAGAACCAATTATCGTACCACTTCTTTAACCGGTGCCGTTACAGCCTGACTTGGATTTTGAAGAGGAGGTCCAGGTTTACTTGGTATAGTTGGTGTTGATTGATTTGAGATCTGAAAAGAAGTTGAAAAGACATTGAACAGGAATTAGAAAAAAAAATCCTGGTTTAGGTAGATTCTATGATCCATGCATCACTCCAATAGGTACAAAGATTCAATGAAATTGGAGATCCTTTTGATCAACCTAAATATCAAAGTTTGGATAGAAAAAGTCTTGTTTATCGATGCAAGTCTTGGCAGAAATCCCAAAAGTGCTGTACGTATGTTGAGAAATCTATGTAGGTGCTTACTTTGTACCAAAATTGATCTGTTAGAACAAGAGGTGTTCAAGTATGTACAATTCTTCCATATTTATTGTATTAGAATTGTACTTACACAATATGAATTGCTGCGATGGAGAGCTTTGATTTTGAAGTGCATCAAAGGAGCCACTAATTTGAATGAACCTCACTATAATTCAAGTGAAAAGTACACAACACAATTTGATCAAATTTCCCTGTACATACTCCCATAATAGTTACATTAAGTGTGCACCTTCAACATAAAAACGTGGCCTCAAGAAAATATCTCATCGACTCACCTTTTTCTGAATATGTACAATCCCTTGAATTATTTCCATTAATCTTTGTATCAAACCCAAGTTTCAAATGTGTTATAAATATCATCAGAATTCTAAGATGGATAATATTTATAATACATTTGGAACTTGGGTTTGATACAAAGGGTAACCAAAAAATTATAACTGCTAATACTATGTCGCAAGGCTTAATCTTTATCACAAAAACCCATAAATATAAATACAAATTGGAAATATCCTTTCCAATGATAAAAGTTTATAGAAATAATTCAAGAGATTGTGCATATTTAGCAAAAGGTGAGTCGATGAACTGTTTTCTTGAGGCTCTTTTTTTTATGTTGAAGGTTATGTTTTTTATGTTGAGGTTTTTATGTTACACTTCATGTTACTATTATGGGAGTATTGACAGGGAAATTTGATCAACTTATGTTTTGTACTTCTCATTTGAATCATAGTGAGATTGATTCAAATTAGTGGCTCCGATGAACTTGAAAATCAAAGCTCTTACCCTGGTTTAAAAAAACCATTGATTCTCGCCAAATCTCACTAAATTACAGTTGAACTTGGACAATGTTCTGGCCAAATCTCATCCAGCAAATGTCAATGAGATTTGGTCAGAAAAAACAGTCGATTTCTCGCCAAATCTCACTGAATCTGGCCAAATCTCATTGATTCTCGGACAATGTTCTGACCAAATCTCATTTAATTTCATTTGTCAGAAGTAATGGATTCTTTTAACCAGGTTAGCCCTCCATCGCAGTAATTCATATTGTGTAAGTACAATTCTAATACAATAAATATGGAAAAATTGTACATATTTGAACACCTCTTGCTCTAACAGAACAATTTTGGTACAAAGTGAGCACTTACACACATTTCTCAACATACGTACATTACTTTTGAGATCTCTCTCAAGACTTGCATCGATAAACAGGATTTTTTCTATTCAAACTTTGATATTAAGGTTGATCAAAAGAGTTCACTGTTCACTGTTTTTCACCACTGTTCACTTGTCACAACCTTACCTTATTCACAATCGTCGCCCCACTGGCAGCGGCATCATAACCATAGCGTCTCTGATTTTGAATTAGAGAGAGGGAAACCAAGCCAGGCACACTAACGGCGCCTGGTTCTGTGGATAGTGAACTACGCCAAACTTTCTCCCCACTTGACTTTTGTGTACCCTGGATACAGTGGTTCAAAGAACTCACCAAGCTTTACAAAATTTAATCATGTAATTCTAAAGACTATACATAATAATCCGAATGAAGATTCAATAGGGTTCGGGGGCACACTTTACACGCAAACGGGTTGAAGGGAGGGAACGAGGGGCAGAATCTGTCGAAGACAGCGGCGTGGTCCACACGGCACCACCCGCACCGTTTTCCAAGTATTATGTAATTCGAAATATTAACGGGCGATCGCCACCCACCACTCACTGTATGAATCCACGTATTTCCCGATTCCACGGATGAAATTCCACGAAAACTTTCTACGAGGTACCCAAATCGATAGAATTAATCTGAAAAAGTCAGAGCGACGTACGTTCGCAATTGAGTATTCTCACAGAGTCTTCCGGCTTCTTCTTGATCAATCTTCGTGTGTTCGGAAATGCTCTTTCCCTTGTCTTCGTAGAGGTCTCTTCTTTCCATTGGTGGGTCTGAACCAACATCGTTGTTGGCCAATAGGAACTCGTGAATTTGGGCTGGCACTACTAGTTATTCCTTCTTAGTGAACGGTCCACGTTGAGTGGTCTCCCATATAGTGATTTCCTAGTAACTTCCTAGGATCGGTGGATTTGGATTGGTTGGGGGTCCCGGAGCTTGTGTACGGCTTGGTAAACAGCGTTTCTGGCCTCGTGGTCGGTCTCCAACAAGTCGTAGTTGGTGTGAGTGGTGGTGGGGTAGGGGAGGGGAACAGTGTTGGCTGCGGGCTTGGCTGGAGTGGCGGAGTAGCGCGGTTTGCGGGTGGGCTTTGATGGTGTCCTCAGTCATGATCCTCGTTGTTGTTCCTTGTGGATGACGTCAGGCGTCAGGCATCAACCGTTTCCTGGTGGGCTGGGCTGGTCCTCTGGAGATGTCGTTCTCGATGTGGGAAAGGGACCTCGGGAATAAATGAAATACATAAGTGAACAGATCGGTATCTTAGTGTGCCCCCGAGAGACTCTGTTGAACGAACGTCGCCGCATCACGCTATCTCTATTTAACTCATGGCTAACGAACGTGTTCGTGACAGGTGGCGATCGAGACTGTTTTGTGCGTGATTTGCCTAGAAAAGAAAGGTTGATACGTTCTGCCATTCTCACCGTGGGGAAAAGGCTAGATCGGGGGAAGTTGTGACGTGACAAATCACGCAGGACGACGTCTCCAGAGGACCAGCCCAGCTTGGAAACGGTTGACGCCTAAGGCTTGACGCTATCCACAAGGAACGACAACGAGGATCGTGACTGAGGACACCATCAAGGCCCACCCGCAAACCGCGCTACTCCGCCACTCCAGCCAAGCCCGCAGCCAACCCTGTTCCCCTCCCCTACCCCACCACCACTTACACCAACTACGACTTGTTGGAAACCGACCACGAGGCCAGAAACGCTGTTTACCAAGCCGTACACGGGCTTCGGGACCCCTAACCAATCCAAATCCACCGATCCTGGGAAGTTACTAGGAAATCACTATATGGGAGACCACTCAACGTGGACCTTTCACTAAGAAGGAATAACTAGTGGTGCCAGTCCAAATTCACGAGTTCCTATTGGCCAACAACGATGTTGGTTCAGACCCACCAATGGGAAGAAGGGACCTCTACGAAGACAAAGGGGAAGAGCATTTCCGAACACACGAAGATTGATGATACGTCACAGTAGATATACAAAAGGCTTTCGATAATGTGGACTGGGAGGAGATATTTGCGATCCTGAAGAGGGTGGGAATAAATTATAAAGATAGAAGAATAATATACGAATTATATAAGAATCAAAGTGCAATAATAGACATAGAGGGCCAGGAAGGGGAAGCACAAATAAGAAGAGGGGTGAGACAAGGATACTCATTATCGCCACTGATTTTCAATTTATGTATAGAAGAAGCAATGAACGAAGTGGAGGAGGAAATTCAATTGAAATTACAGATTCAGGGAGAAAATATAAGTATGTTGAGATTCGCGGATGACATAGCTATATTGGCCACGAGTAGTACTGAGTTAGAAAATATTCTCAACACTATGAGAACAATATTATTGGGAAACTATTGTATGAATATAAATAAAGACAAAACAAGATTCATGATGTGTACAGCAGCGAAAACAGCTAGAAAAACGAAAATCAAAATAGATACCGAGACAATTGAACAGGTGAAAGAATTCAAATATCTAGGAAGCATAATTACAGGAAACGGCAAAAGCGAAAGAGATATGAGAGCAAGAATAGCACAAGGGAAACAGGCTTTTTACCAAAAGAAACAGTTATTACGCTCAAAAAATATAAGCTTGGAAGTAAGGAAGAAATTCTTGAAAAGTTACGTTCGGAGCACAGCATTACATGGTTGCGAAACTTGGACAATGAGGAAAACTGATCAACGAAGACTTGAAGCTTTTGAAATGTAGTGTTATAGGAGGATGCTCAGAATGAAATGGATATCCCTAGTGAAAAACGAACATATATGACCCATACATAATCCATACATAATACATATAAAATTCATATATGATTCATATATTAAAATAATATCTAGAACATTTTCCACTCTGGAGATTTGTACATCCCATCCACCAACCTTGTACGTTAATTCACCTCATCTGTTGATTTCCTACATGAAATTCACAGAGGTACAATGAAGCTTGGTGGATGTCCTTCAGAGCACAACATATTGAAAGATTTATGTGCGATACAATAATAAATAAAGAATGGATTGTGAGTGCTTACGACATTCGGGCAAATTTTGCAAATTATGTGAATTTCAATGCTTGTGTCCTTTTTCTTTTTGAAGGGTATGCGAAATTTTCAAAAATGTTGGAGAAAATATATGGAAGTATTGATTTTGCATATAATCCAGTCTCGAATAGAAATCCATCAGATGTAATAATAATATCTTATACTTTTAATGCTATAATTTTCTGGAAATCCCTTTTCATTCAGAAGATACTGACACAGAAGAAGACGTACAGAAGAGAAACGTGGAAGAGGAAGAGACACAAGAGGAACAATTGATTCCTTTGCGAGATTTTGAGGATGATAATTCCACTTTTACTGCAGTCTGTAATCCAAGTACAGTGAATAGTGTTGAAAATTCAAATTGCACAGGTATAAACGATGGATTATTCGCTAATAATAATATATCAGTCCATGACTATTTTTGAATCAATTTCGCAAGTGGATTATCCTAAATTTCTTCCCCTTTGTTCATCTTTAGAACGTGCAGTAGAGCAAGATAAAATTGAGTTAATGGATGTGCACAATTCATTTCATCAACCACCAGAAATTTCTGTGCTGTTTGATAAAATCTTTAATGAACCAATCCATCAAGTATTACTCCATAAATCGTGGGGTATTCATAAAATAAAAACATCCAGTGGTGAGAAAATAATATTCTCCGAAATGGTAGGATTACATGATCATTTTACATACAAAAAACAGGTGTGTATAATTTATAAGCCATGTGTTTATTCAAAATTAATAATGTCCGATGATGATATTTGTGTTTATTTTTTTTATGTAGGTTATTTTGGATAATCAAGACCAAATTAAAATCTACATACTTGATGAACAAATCAATACTGTGGAATTTCCAAAACCGCAGTCCGTTGATGAATTAACACGTATTTTACAAGAAATTGATAACATACTAGTCTGTTGTGGAGGAGGGTATGTTCAGGAGTATGTTCATGGTCATCCTCTAAGCGCCGTTAAGGATTGCATGAATCGTTGGTGACATAAGTCATGTCCTATCATATGATTTGATGGAAAAATTTTCCAAGATTGTCGGAAACTTGAAAACACATTTCGTTTTCAATATAAAGCTAAAAAGAAGAGAAAAACATTCGCATGCAAACCTCGCATCATGATGAGTCCGTCTCAAAAGAAAAAGTTGCATACATTAAGAACAGCTATGCATATTCGGTCACAAGCATTACGCAGAAACCAGAGTGAAGTCAAGGCTCTAGAAAATGAAATGCAATGTCTTGAAAAGAAATTGAAAAATAAAAATTTTGACCAAATGATGGATGATTTAGGCCTCCCTGAATCGTACGTAAGTATAAAATCCCGGTTTCTTTTTTTTTGCTTTTTGTGTCTCAAGAGATATTTAAGAAGTCTCGAGCAACACGAAAAAATATGTTATACACTTCCCAAATTGTTTTCACTTCTAAAAGGATAATAAACCTGAAGCCCTCAAGCTCCATTTAGTTTTTTAAATTAATTCCTGTAATAATTTGCATATTTTTTTTATATCTTCAGGCATATTTCTGCTTTTGTGTTCCTTCTGAGTTGATCATTGTTAATTGCGAATAATTCATTGCAATATCCTTATGTTGAATCTAAATATGGAGGCTCCTTTAGTAAACCGTGATGTGAAGTATATGTTTTCGCTACTGCATTGGGTTTTGCATGGGTTTTTTTTTATGATTTATGCATGGTTCTTTTGCACAGATCTTATTTTATAATTTTAGGTAATGCTAATCAAAGAATGCATCTCAGCAAATAATTGCGTCTCTGCAAAAGGTAGAAGATATAGGCTGATATATTGGCTGTTAACGTGTATATTGTTAAATATAAGAAGTTCTGCTACCTATAATTTTTTGAGAGAAAATAATATTTTACCGCTCCCCTCACGAAATACCATAAGAAGATACATTAATTCAATAGATTTGAAGTACGGTTTTGATGAACAATTCTTCACAGTTTTCAAAACGAAGCTTGAAAGCTTGCCAGAAATGTTGAAGCACGGCGTTTTGATCTTCGATGAAATTCAAGTGCGGCAAAGTTTGGATATAAATTCACAAACAATGAGTTTCAATGGGCTTTCCGATGGAGTACAAAATGATGGTTCTAGCTTCACTAACAATTTAGCAGACCATGCGTTGGTATTTATGTTTGCATCATCAACCGGAGATTATTATCAACCAATAGCAACATTCGCTAGTAAAGGAGCCACTGCTGGGCATATTCTTGCACAATGAGTTACTGCAGCTATTATAAAAATCGAAAAAGCCGGAGGTTTAGTGCATGGTTTGATTTGTGATGGTGCTCCAACCAACCGCAAAATGTGGAAAGAGCTGGGCATTGATGGATCCCTTGAAAACACATCCTATTCCCTTCGAAATCCATGTGATGAGAGTAGAAAGATCTTCGTTTTTGCGGACATTTGTCATTGAATAGAATGTGCACGGAATAGATTATTAAGTAACATTCTGAAGGTAATTCATTATCTCTACAATTTTATCATTACATATTTCAAACGGATAAATAAGATGCCTAGATTCGCATTATGTTAACAAAAAAGGCTTCCGATGCAGACGCCCGGGTTAGCCCTGGCTTGGTTTCCGCAAGTAGGAATCCATTATTTCACGCCAAGACTAAAATCCAAAACACGAAAATGGTCTTAGTCGAATATGATAAAATCGTAAGACTTTTGCAGCTATTTTTTTGCGTTGAATACGAATTAGTTGTACAGCATTACGATCGGGAAATCTACAGAAACGATAAGATCGTAGAACTTTTCGATTATTGTTGTGCATTGATTACATCTCACTTGTATGGCTTCAATCTGCTTGTTTGCATCGGAAGTATCCAAAGTATTTCCGCATGAACCACTGTTGATAGGAGCAAATTATAGAGATCATGCCATAACCAATACATAATACTTATATTATGTCCACCTTTGCAAACAGAATAAAATTTATGACAGTATGTTTGAGACACGTTGGAGCCTTCTGAAGTAGCTGACCTGATCATCTGGTCAACGCCAGATCACTTTGGATTGGTTGAGAAGTGATCTGGTCATGACCAGCTGATCAGGTCAGCTACTTCGGAAGGCTCCGTTATATCATCAACTGTTCAGAGCATATTTTTCTATCCGAGTGCCTTATTTAATATAACAAATTGACCTTTATGTCACAATTTTATCTAAAATGTGTACAAATGCTATAAGAGAAGGGAAACCTGTTCTTATGAAGAGCAATTATTAATTATTGCGGCTTTAATCGGCTATTTTGATGAAGATGCATCTATCCAATGGAATGCATTCAAGTATCAGAAGAAACGGGTAAAATTTCGTGTCGACTTGTTCCATTAATTACTTGATGAATGCTAATTTGAAATAGATAATAATCAAGTGCATCTGAGATTAACTCCGAATATGGAGTTGGGTCTCTCCATGCTTCATAGTTATGAACCCCATACCCTACCAGCACCCTACCCTAACAGCACAATGTGTCTCTGGGACGTTTTTAGAACGTTCAGAAAACCTCTCCTACATTCTATAAACCTTCCATAAACGTTTCAGTGACACGTTGTGCTGTCTGGGTATTGTAAAATGATAGTATGACCAATGTTGTACAGTATGAGGTTATTGATCTTGAAATTCCATTATAATCATCAGGAATTAGTGAAAAAGTGAAACTCGCATTTGGAATCTAATATTGGACGAGGATTTTATTAGTACACAATGAAAATTTTGGGTAAGCGCGAAATTCCTGGAAAAAGTTGCCACAAGATATTATCCACTCATTTTAATGCTTGAGGCTCTTTATATTCAATGTGAAAAAATGTATCGCATTGTTGGATCCAATGATTTACATATTGATCTTTCTCAAGAATTTTTCTATTTTGAGAACGATATTGAATACAGAGAACTACATGGAGGCTTTCGAAGTAACTGATTCAAGTGATCATCCAGATCACTTGGATCCGCACTTCCCAGATCTATTACTTCAGAAGCCTATGACTTAGATTTCATGAGGTTGGATTACTCAGTTCTTTTGGTAAAAAGTTCAAACTTCTGTGACATCGAATTGAAATAAATTCAATGATCCATCAGTATTGCTGAAATTGAATATAATGTTTTATGTTCAGAATTAATGGCATGAGACATTCTCAATAAAATATGAGTCAACTATTTGTTTTGTTTTGGAATGATTAATTTTTTTTTCGAATTTATGTACGATATATTATGTTGAAAGGTTGATGAGTTGTATGTCCAATGGAACCATTATAAAGTTCTACATAGAGAAGATTCAAAGAATATTGGATACTCAAAAGCATGTCCGAAACTTACTGTAAATCATATCAACCCAAGTAATTGTTTGAAAATGAGGGTGTATTTAACAACCCAGGTACGCAATAAGTTTTGAAAGTATCCCGAATTGAACTCTTGGAGGATGATGACAGGAAATTTTGAATATAGTTTGTATTCACGATTCTTGCGTCATCTATACTTAAGAACTTGATTCCAAATAGAAAAAAAAAGAATCCTTGAATTGTCAGTGGCATAGAGCTTGTGGAGAATTCATTTTGAGCTTCAAAGCGTTTGAAAGCTTTCATTGGATTCTCCAAGATATTTGTTACACTGTTTTTATATTTCAAGAATTGCTTTTGACTTCATTAATAATTCGCAAAGGATACTCTTTTTAAATTTTGCTATCTGTGAATCATGCACTTGAAATTGTAAAAAATGTGATTAAATCAACATATCTTGATATTACATCAACATATCTTACATTTAACACTTCTGGAATGTGTGTAATTTTCAATACAGCAAATATTTCTTTCCCTTTTCAGCACAATGTGTCTCTAAGACGTTCGCAGAACGTATAAAAACCCTCTGGTACGTTCTTGAAACGTATTAAAAACGTTCTCGAGGCATGTTGCGTTATTTCGGTTGACAAGATTTTTGTTTTACTGTGATTTATTTATTGGCCTTTTGAATGCGGCGAATGAGGAAACTTATCCACCCTGGTTAAACAATCCGATTGAATCCGATAAAAAAAAATTTTATCGGAATGAATTGAGTTTCTGCATCGGAAATTTCCTATTGATACCAATAAGATCATTTTTAATTGGATTTAATCGGTCTTTCCCCTGGTTAAAAAATCCGATTGAATCCGATAAAAAAAACATTTCATCGGAATGGATTAAGTTTCTGCATCGGAAATTTCCCATTGATACCAATAAAATAATTTTTAACTGGATTTAATCGGCCTTTTCCCTGGTGAAAAAATCCGATAAAAAAAACTTATCGGAATGAATTGATTCCTGCATCGCGATTTTCTTATTGAATTTTATTGGTTGTTAACCCAACCAACGAACGGTTTATATACATTATATACGCGCATTGTATATCAATTAAACAAACACATATATCATTTATTCAATCATTGCGTATGACAAATTATTGCTGAAATAAATTCAAACGATCATTTATGTGTTATTAACATGGTGATCACCCATCCATCTTGTACCGCAGTTGTCGTTGCTTAACCTAGAAGATCGATCTGGAACACCCGCTCGCTCGATGCCGTGGTTCGCTTCCTATCAATGTGAACTAAATGACTGTCTTATGTCAGGGATGGGTGTCCTATAGTAATAAGATTCAATTGGTAATAATCCATTGGACATATGAGGGATTGTATCGGTGTTAATGAGAGCATGGGAGTTCATTAATAATAAAAATCCCAATGAAGACCAAGAAAATATTTTCCAATTGGATTCAATCGGTATTTTATGATGGATGAAAAATTCCGATTGATATCAATACAATATTTTTCAATTGGATTCAATCGGTATTTTATCAATTATGAAAATTCTAATTGATACGAGTCAAATATTTTCCAATGGGATCCAATAGGTATTTTATCAATAATAAGAATTCCGATTGATATCAATGAAATATTGTGTAATTGGATTCACTTGGTATTTTATGATCAATGAAAATTCCGATTGACGCCAATACAATATTTTTCAATTGGATTGAATCGGTATGTTATTAATTATGAAGATTCTAATTGATACCAGTCAAATATTTTTCAATGGCATCCAATAGGTATTTTATCAATAATAAGAATTCCTATTGATACCAAGAAAATATTTTTTATTTGATTAAATTGAGATTTTATTGATTATTGAAATTTGAATTGATATCGGTGAAATATTTTTCAATGGAATTCAATGGGTATTTCATTAATCACAAAAATTTCAAATGATACCGAGAAAATATTTTCTAATTGGATTCAATGGGTATTTTATGGTTGATAAAAAATTCCGATTAATACCAATAAAATCTTTTTTAATTGGATTGAATCGGTATTTCATTAATCATGAAAATTTTAATTGATACCAGTCAAATATTTTTCAATGGGATCCAATTGGTATTTTATCAATAGTAAAAATTCTGGTTGATACCAATACAATATTTTTCAATTTGATTCATTCGGAGTTTTATCAATCATGAAAATTCTAATTGATACCAGTAAAACGTTTTTCAATGGGATCCAATTGGTATTTTATCGATAGTAAAAATTCCAATTGATGACAATAAAATGTTTCTTATTTGATTAAATAGGTATCTTATTGATCATTAAAATTCTAATTGATATCGATGAAATATTTTTCAATAGAATTCAATGGGTATTTCATTAATCATAAAAATTCCAATTGATACCAAGAAAATATTTTCTCATTCGATTCAATGGGTATTTTATGGTTGATAAAAAATTCCGATGGATACCAATAAAATATTTTTTAATTGGATTGAATCGGCATTTCATTAATCATAAAAATTTTAATTGATACCAGTCAAATATTTTCCAATGGGATCTAATTGATATTTTATCAATAATAATTATTCCGATTGATATTAATGAAATATTGTGTAATTGCATTCCCTTGGTATTTTATGACCAATGAAAATTCCGATTGATGCCAATACAATATTTTCCAATTGGATTCAATCGATATGTTATTAATCATGAAGATTCTAATTGATACCAGTCAAATATTTTTCAATGGCATCCAATAGGTATTTTATCAATAATAAAAATTCCAATTCGTACGGACATAATATCTTTTAATTTGATTCAATCGGCATTTTATTAATCATTACAATTATAATTGGTACCAGTAACATATTTTTGAATGGGATCCAATGGATATTCCATCACTGATAAAAATTCCGATTGATACCAATGAAATATTTTCTAATTGGATTCTCTTGGTATCCTATGATTATAGTTTCCTATTCCAGCAACTTTCCCATTAGTTCCAATACATCGAGGTCACCAGGGATTCCGATAAAAACCAATGACCTGATGCAATGAAAGAAATTTCCAAACTGAATCGGTTATTGCCGGTACATACCTATAGGACTTTAGAATCTGTATACTTGCCTATTATTTCCAATAAATTTGAATGTTGGTATAATCCAATTAAAACCCATTGATCAATGAAATCGATACATCCTTAAATGCAGTCAGAAATCTCCCATTAGGAACCCATTCATCATTCAATTTCACAAATTTTCCCATTAGTTCCAATAGATTGAAATTGTGGAAACTTCCGATAAAAACCGTTTGCCTGATGGAATGGAGAAAATTTCAATCATCCAATCAGATATCTCTTATACAGACCAATAGATTATGTGAAGTCTGATTAATTCCCATAAAATGCAGATTTTTTAATTGGTGAATCCCTGATTGAAACCTATAGAAAAGAGATTCCGATAAACTCTTATTGATTTTGAATCGGGGATTGAACTGTTCCGATTGATCCTATGCAGTCCGATTAATTCTGAATCGGTTTCTACCGGATCTTATCGGATTTTTTAACCAGGGCAGCTAACGTTTTGATAACTTGAACATGTGTTGTCAAGAAATCTTGCAGATATCTGCAAATCACCTGAATTAGCTGTGACGAAATTCAAGTATTTGAATATTCAAGTTCTTGTAATTAATCACCGTGTTATGTGGATATGAAATGCTCTCTTAATATGAAAATATAAATTTCATTTTCTGAAACGTCATATTTTCGGTCGATGTCTGTATGTATTCCTCATTTCCTCATATCCATATTCTCGCTATCATTTCCAAGCTTTCATTCGAGATTCCAAACATGTTCGTTTGTTATTTATAAAACTTACTTTTGCTTGTATTAAACTGACAAGTGAATCGTTGAATATCCCCGCACAACACACCAGTTCGGAAAGAGTTCAATTGGGGCTCAAAGAATGCATTATGTATTCTCAATAATTCTTTTTAAACGTCTGTGCTGTGTGGGATCTCCATCAATTCACTTTCCACTTCTATCAACTGTTACTTGAAAATGCTGTGGAGCCTTCCGAAGTAGTTGACCTGATCATCTGGTCAACTACTTCAGAAGGCTCCTGTATGTAACACAATTTTAATGTGATCAGATTGTTCCATGATTCTTTCCTAATCAATCACATTTTTGATTATGTTCTTGAAGTTTGAATCGTTTCTAGAAATGAAACGAAAATTGAAACTCACTCGATTTGATTAACCATCGTTATTTTCCGTTTTGAATCAACTCTTTGCAACTGGAGACATCGTTTGAAAGATGTAATGCAAAATTTTTAGTCTCTAATAGCTGAATATCGAGTTTTTCGAGCCCAAATTTGTTCCAATAAATGATTCAAACTCCAGCAACATTCTTTTATTAGATGTTTTCAATTTATATACATATGCGTTCTCTTATATTCACGTATTCATGTTATGTTCATCACCGTTATTGCTATTCTTAGATTTTTAGCAATAGTGTCGCAGATGGCCTCAAATTTTATCAGTGCAGAAATGTGCCAGAATTACTAGATGCAGGAGGGAGTTTACAAAAAAAATGAACGACATATTCGATGCTCTCAACAGACGATTCCCTGCTGAAGGAGTTAAAACAAACGAACACAATTTCAGAGTATCTTCATAGAAATGAATTACTGTTATTCCTAACATAACTTCAAAAGTAATTTCTATGAACCATCATTTGATGATGATTCGATGATTCATACACATTTGCGTTAATAATAATGATGGATAATGAAAACATTGCACATAACATTTCATTACATTTTATAATAAAATAGTCATTCATAATTTAGAAAAAAGTAGTTCCATCAGATTTTTTTATTCAACATACGTCTCCTTTATATTATAAAGAAAAAGTTTCAATACAATTTCATAAGATTTCAAGCGAGAAATTGATGGATACATTTCCTTTAATGTGATACTAGCGGTGTGGCACTAGCCAAATCGTTTATGATAAACTGCGAACAAAAACTTCAGTTTAATCAAAATATTGTTTTGTGCAACGCTTCTCTGATTCAAGTAGAAGTGCTGTACAGAGCAATATCCTCATTAAATTGGAGCATTTGCTCGTAGTTTGTCATAAACGATTTGGCCGATGTCACGCTACTAGTATCCCCTTAATGAAATATGAATTTGCATGTTTGAATTTTTTAAATTATTTCATATTTTTATTTATTATTATTGTTTGTGATATGTGTTGCAATTTATTCACCATTATTCACGCTATTTATTGCATTTCATCCTCCTAATAAAATTATTGAAGCAATCTGATCTGTGGGATACAAACTTACCTAACAGTTTTGAGAGATTCTTCCAGAACATTTCTCAATATCCTGTGAAGAATTTTGAAAGCTATGCAATGGGACACTGAAAGATATCTTCCACTACATATCTTGTTTGTACAATATTTCATGAAATTTTTTTTATGCCGTCTTTTGTAGTTCTCACAGATAACTTTCATAGGATATGTTGAAGATATTTTTTGATCTTGGATAAAAAAATCTTTAGAATTTTTTACGATATCTCTTAGAAAATTTGAAAAATATTCCAATATTTTATATGCAATCAGTGTGGTCCTAGTGAATCAGAATAAGGAAAGTCGCTCTCTCAATTTCTCACGACTTATCACTTGAAGGATTATTCAAATATTCTCTTCATTTTAAAACGCTATTTACATTGGAAGGGAATTCGAAACGTCACTGGATTAGACCTCAGAACATATCCTACTCAATCCTACTGGAGTAAGCACTCCCTACGATTTTAACACAAATCAGGGGGCATAATCTCAAATGCAACATTCTCAAACGGATTTCAGCGCTGCCGTACGGTAGTACAGTGAATTATTCGCCATAGATACAACTAACACAAACAATGAACAAATCATACCGATTTTCGAATTAGTGTTAGTGTATACATGTAAAATAGTTCACTGTACTACCGTATGGCGGCGCTGAAATCCGTTTGAAAATTTTCTATTCGAGATTATGCCCCCTGACACAAATAAGGAATAGGAGGTCTTTTGGCCGAATCGCCATGACGGACAATCGCTAATCGCTTTTAGAGAACACTAGGGAATGACCAGCGATTATCAAATCATGTTTATTCGGCCAAAAGACCGCCTATCAAATAAGGGTAGTTGACCATGAGAAAGAGAGATCCGACTTTTAGGCAGATGTCTTCCTTTCTATCCAATAATATTTCAACAGAGATATTACTGCCTAAAAGAAGTCGGATCTCTCATTCTAAGTGAACCACACTTCTCCGTATTCTTTGCTCGCTCCAGTATTATATGCCCCAAAGATAACACAATAGGTTCGTTCGTTCTACGTGCCCTGAGTTGCTCCAACTTGTACCAAACCAATCATTTCGTTGCTTAAACTGGAAGTAGCGAATCCAAAATACTTGGAGCGAGTTGGGGTAACTTGGGACATCGGTAAACGAACTTAGCTATTAGCTTCGTTCGTTCTAGGGTGTTCTGAGTTGCCCCAACGTGCTCCAGATATTTTTGATTGGCTCTTCTAATTATAAAAATGAATTGATTGGTTTGGTGCAAGTTGGGGCAACTTAGAACATCTTAGAACGAACGAAGCTATTAGTTACGTTTTAGAACTCATCAACATCCATTATGTGCGTGTTTGCATGGGGTGCCATATGATGAAAAGCGCAGTGATTTACCCCCCGAAGGGAACATGAAGCTCCGACGAACGTTCAGAATAGATCATGATAGATCAGACTGAAGCTCCGTTGGAGCTCAAGTTTAGATTCGGAAACGTTCGACGAAGGTCCGATGAATGTTGAAATGTCCGCTTGGAAATAGCTTAAATGAAGGTTCATAGAACGTTTATTAAAGATTCTACGAAGATTCATTCAACCTTCAGTTTTTTATGTTTCAGACGGAATTACAATTATAGTTAGAAATGCCTCAATCTTTCATTTTTTCGTGGAAAAATATACTTTGAAAAAAACTTTGATCGAAAAATTGCAACTCGAACGAACCTTTAGCAAACGTTCGATGAACGTTTTATGAACGTTCATTCTAACTATTTTCAAGTGGACATTTCAACGTTCATCGGACCTTCGTCGAACGTTTACGAATCTAAACTTGAGCTCCAACGGAAATTCAGTCTGATCTATCATGATCTATTCTGAACATTTGTCGGAGCTTCATGTTCCCTTCGGGCCTGATGAAAGGGGAGCCTTCCGAAGTAGCTGACCAGATGATCAGATCAGCTACTTCGGAAGGCTCCAGGGATACTCTACTCTGCTGACTTTTTAGGGTTTTATTTGGTAGTTGTGAAAGAATTCATAAAGGTTTGGGTTTTGGAAATTTTGCTATCTATACAACTTATAACTTTTATTGTTTAGAATGTGAAGAATTAGAAGAATCGAAATTGCTATAGTGTCGTTGCGATGATCTCTTTCTTAATGAATTCCATATATTGAATTAGAACGAACGTATAATATTCTGATAACAGTTTTCCCTTACGTTTCAGATTTTAAAACAGTTCTTGGAATGGCTTGACAATTGGGAGAGACAAGTGCAGAATAAAACCATTCGCCTAGAAGAATTTCTAACCCAATCAACGGCGCAAGGATTTCGCGTCACAACTAATTCCACAATTGCACTAAGTCAAGTACTACTTGAAAAATATAATTTTAAATATGTGCTCACTAGGGTGCTTTTTTTCGACTATTTTTTTTCTCACTCCCATATCGTAATTCTGTGGGGAATGGCTAAAAAAAAATTCCCTCAAAATGTGAGCCCTTAATATTGACATCAAGTATTCGACCAAGGGCCTACAATGATTTCCTGTTTAACCCGTTTCGGAAGAAAATGCCACTCTCGACACACCTTTCTTTATCGGCTCGTAACGGATACTATTTGCGTCTGAAAAATTAAGAAAATACATATTCTTATAGTTTAAGATGTGCTCTTTCTGAAAATATCCATAAAATTCTTCTAAAAAATTGTTGATCATGAAAAAAAGTAGTTAAAAACCAAAAAAAGGTGATTTTTCGACACCTGTATTTTTTAAAATTGAATTTTCAAGACATTTCCTGTCCACGACGACCCTGAAATCTCGATAACCGGTGGAATGAATGTTTGGACTCCAATAATATGTGGTTTGGAGATCGATCCATCGCTCTCATGCATTCAAAATCGCGCGGAAACTGTAAAATTCTCGCGAAATTGTTTAAGAGCAGGTATACAGAGGTACGACTTCTGAGAAAATGACAGATTTTCATTTATGTTTTCACGAATGCTTTAATTTTGGTGCCAGAATAACATTTTCATGGGGAAGGAGCTCAGAAAAGCTCACAAAGAACCCACAAACAGCACCTAAATAGTACTTGAGTCGGAGGATTGAGGAAACGACTCATTTTTTCTTGTTCTGTATGAATACCATCATTTTGATGCCAAAATCACACTCCATCAGGACGAGCTCAGAAAAGTTCATAAAGACACCACAAAGAACACCCAAATAGTACTGACGTTAGGGTTTTGGGAGAACGATTGATTTTCTCCTACTCTCCTCCACGAATGCGATCATTTTGATGTCAAAACGACATTCAGAGGAGGGGGTCTCAAAAAAGTTCACAAAGAACCCACAAACAGCACCCAAATAGTACTTACATCGAGGGGTTGGGGAAATGACTAATTTTCTCGTTCTTCTCTGTACGAATGCCATCATTCTGATGCTCAGATAACATCCAAATGGGGGGACCTGGGAAAATTTTATCAAGGAGTCACAAACCAAAGTTATGTTGAGACCGAAATGAACGCACACGTGGAAGACTGAGTGTAAAAATTGACGTTCTCCCAGTACTTGAACGTAAGTTTTATTTGGATTTTATTTGTGGGTTCTTTGTGAACTTTCCTGAGCCTCTTGAAGTTCCAGGGTCGTCGCGGACAGGGAATGTCTTGAAAATTCAATTTTAAAAAATACAGGTGTCGAAAAATCACCTTTTTTTGGTTTTTAACTACTTTTTTTCATGATTAACAATTTTTTAGAAGAATTTTATGGATATTTTTAGAAAGAGCACATCTTAAACTATAAGAATATGTATTTTCTTAATTTTTCAGACGCAAATAGTATCCGTTACGAGCCGATAAAGAAAGGTGTGTCGAGAGTGGCATTTTCTTCCGAAACGGGTTAAACGGGAAATCATTGTAGGCCCTTGGTCGAGTACTTGATGTCAATATTAAGGGCTCAAATTTTGAGGGAATGTTTTTTTAGCCATTCCCCACAGAATAACGATATGGGAGTGAGAAAAAAAAATAATCGAAAAAAAAGCACCCTAGTGCTCACAGGAAAATTGAATCAAGATCGTTCAGAAGTAATTGAACGGAACTACGTCGGCACCAGGGATGGGTTCTGTGCGCGTGCGATAAGTAATATGCGTTAACTATGCGCAGATTATGCATAAAACATGTAGAATACGCAGAAAATGCATAAAACATTGTAAAATTAATTCCAACTTGAAATTCAAAATCCAGAATATATGAAATAGATATTTATGAGTGTTGAAATGGTAAACAATTCATAGTTTCAAAATTATAACCCAACTCGACCATAAAAAAAGATGATGCAGAAAACCCCTTTTAGTTATCTGCATGAGTTTCATGCGCACATTATTCCTTGCATAAAACCTTCCGTATTAAGCTGTAATTTCATGGGGCGTCGAGCATCAAGCGTCAACATTAGAAAGAAAGAGAGGTCACACAGTTCTTCTCTTTCCATCTAATGTTAACGCTTGATGCTCGACGCCCCATGAAATTACATCTTTCAAGCTGTAATTTCATGGGGCGTCGAGCATCAAGCGTCAACATTAGAAAGAAAGAGAGATCACACAGTTCTTCTCTTTCCTTCTAATGTTGACGCTTGATGCTCGACGCCCCATGAAATTACAGCTTAAGTTGTAATTTCACACGAGCGTCGAGCTTTGAGCGACGAGCGATTTTCCCAGGTTCTAGATTTCAGCGTCAAAGCTTCATGATGTTTCTCGACGCTCAATTTGAGAGTTAAAAGTTGTCTTTTAACTATTCTCTGTGCGGAAGAAAGAATATTAAACATATATGAATATATATTGTTTGAGCTGAAGTGCCTTCTTTATCCTGCACTATTGAGAATGATTGAATAATTACGGATTGTGCTGAAACTCAATTATGGGTTAGAACGGCGTCAAAGCTAAACACTGTTTAGATGTAATTTCATGGGGCGTCGAGCATCGAGCGTCAACATTAGAAAGAAAGAGAGGTCACACAGTTCTTCTCTTTCCTTCTAATGTTGACGCTTGATGCTCGACGCCCCATGAAATTACAGCTTTTAGCTTTCACGCTGGATCCCAGAAAATGTGAAAATCGCTCGACGCTGGACGTTTGATGCTCGTATGAAATTACACCTTTAAGATGTAATTTCATGGGGCGTCGAGCATCAAGCGTCAACATTAGAAGGAAAGAGAAGAACTGTGTGACCTCTCTTTCTTTCTAATGTTGACGCTTGATGCTCGACGCCCCATGAAATTACAGCTTTATGCGTACCCAACCCTGGTCGGTACCTTAACTATCCTCAAGTCAATAGAAGCCAGTCTGTGTATACTATTCCTAACTGTTCCCAAGCTCCTTTGTACGGGCATGTAGATGAAATGCACGGAAACAGTTTTCTTCCACTTTTTTGGAAATGAACCAAATTTATAATGATGTAGTTCAGGTAATATGTAAGTAAACACTCTTTTCATCTGAATTGCGGAAGTTGGCGGAATCAACTGTAATGCGCCAAAGAATTCCAAGTGACTTCAAACTCTTTACATGTGTTAAATCTTGGTTCGAAAGTAGTCGGAACCAGTGATGCCAGCATTTGGTCGACCGAGTCGATTTTCCCCCTCCATCACGCTGTATACAATCAAATTTCTTTTGTCGGAGGTTTGATTGTGTGTGTGGAATTTCTATACAGACAGATGTGATGGAGAGGGAAAATCGACTCGGTCGACGAAATGCTGGCATCACTGGTCGGAACAGTTCCTAAGTAATATGGAAACCTTTACTTCAAAAATATTCAGTTTAATTAGATATTTTAACCAGGGATTGTAACCATCTTTTTTCTTATATCAAAGTTACATTTAATTGAGATACAAGATTTCGAGATTTCATATTTATTATATTATTTACGGACAACCGTATAAAAAGTGCAATTAACATATAATAAAATGCCTAATATAATGATACATTTACGTATCATTTTGCACAACTGAATTATTGAGTGAACAGTGAAGAACGATCTAATTTCTCTACTTCTAACTTCAACTCCTGTTTTTGGTGAGGATGATAGATGGAATGTATCTATTATTATCCTTGAATTCCATAAATATAATTTCCATCAACTTCAACTCCAGTTATAAATGAAGCTATAAAGTTATACAAGTTATTTGTGACAATTAAAAATATTTTATACCTTGAAAAAAAAAATAAAAGTTATTTTAAAGCATTCCTTCTTCTGTTATCTATTTCTGGATGTTCAAAAATATATTGCAAATAAAAAATGTACGTTTGTCAAATCTTTCAAAAGAATCGTGATATTACAATTTCAACGGTCCCCAAGCGATGGCCGAAACGTATAAAATTTTACGCAAACTTTTCTCGTGAGATACACAAGAGATACAATTGTTAGATTGGTGATGATGAAATAAATGTTCAAGGCTATGCACTGGATATGAATTTTCATCCCTTAGTGGTTCTGAAATATTTTGGGATAAGTTGGAAAAATTTGTCTTCCAATATTTCAAGATCACCACAAAATGAAAATAATTTGTGCACAATTTTGTAACTCTCGGCTGCCGCTCGAGGCCCCTTAAGGCTGTGAGGGGTCGCCCATAAATTACGTAGCCCTGTTCTCGCGACTTTTTGACCCCCCTCTCCCCATGTAGCTCTACCGTGGATTGTCTTTAACCTTTCCCCCCCCTCTCCCACGTGGGAACGCAGTTTTTTACGTTCCACTTAATCAATTTCAATCAAATAAATTTTTATTCAAATATGACTCTAATCAAATTTGAATTCACTGAAATAAAATTTCTCTCATTTCAAATGAAATTTACTTGAATCAAGAAGAATCTTATTTGATCGAATCAAATATCTATGCCGCTTATATATTCAGATGGATCATTTTCCTGGATATTTGTATAAGATTTTCTTCCAAGTACAAGATAAATAAAAAACCATGTAGCTTATAACCAAATCCCCCTCTACCCCATGTGGCCCAGCGTAACATTTCATCTTAACCCTTCCTCCACGTTTATGGACGACCCCTAAGAGATCGTAGTAAAGAAAATTGTCTGAATTATCAACATCGAATTGCCATTAATTCTATGTTGATTCAAATTATAAAACACTCTTCACAAGCTGGATTTTTAAAATGCATTCTGGAAACAATGCTACGTGTTTCGGTAAAACAGATGCATCTATGTACATTATAATTGTTTCTTATAAGACTAGAGTTTTCCTAAATTGTCAATTTATTCCATCCATAACTAGAAATCTGAATATTTAACAAAATATCCTGCATATTCAGTATTTGTGTTTAGCGTTCCAATGAGGATAAAATGTGATATTTTGTGTAATATTATTGAGATTGTTGATTCATCAAAGTGATACAGAAGTGGCTACAAAATATTTTCACATCTCTGACCGAAGTAAGGGTTTGCTATTCTTGCAAAGCTGTCAACTTTGAGGAACCTTTTCTTTATCACGCTCTAAATGATTGACATCTACATCCTTAAGCTCTATATGTTGTTCCTTCATAGCTTTCTAGAAAAAAAAGAAAAGACAAAAAATTATATATAAGTTTAGATCTGATACATAGAAATTTCAAATCTATAATTCAATACAGATGAATATCTTTTTTGCCGAGTGAAAGAAGTTTTGATTGAAATTCATCTTCCAAACACTTTGTTTTATAAATAATCGGAAATTTGTCAATTTTCACAACTTTCAGACAATCTTAACTCACCTCTACGCATTCTTTATATACTTTGAGCAGAGAGGCGCACATTGAATCATCGTTATCACCTTTGAGAAATTTTTGAGCAAACCAATGATTGAAACATTTATCATATTGCTGTTTTAGTTCACTGCATACATCCATGTCGTATTCAAAAAAATCACCTTTTTCCCTTTCTTTCACTTCATAAGATACAAAGTTTCTAAACTAATTTACCTTGACGCATTGCTGATAAACTTTGAACAAAGGAGCACACGTAGAATCATTCACTTCACCTTTCAAGAATTTCTGAGAGAACCACGTGTGAAAACAAGTATCGTAATCTTTTTTGAGTTCATTACATGTTTCTCCTATGCTATTCATGAAGTCCTAAAACGAGATTCAATCAATTTATTGAGATTAATGGAGTTATGTTTCTTATATGAAGAGCTATTCTTTATGTTCATTATGTTGTATGAATGATGATATACTTACAAGAGTAAACTTAATCTTGTACAATTTTTTTTTGTATTTAAATGAGCGATTCAACTTTGAAATTTTGTTTGAACGGTGTGAGGAAATGAATTAATGAAACATGCAACATGTCATGTAAAAATCGGAAAATTTTGTCAATGCAATCGCATAGTATCGTTGAAGTTGGTATTATCAGTTATTATCAGAGATGAATAGCAGAGATTGCTAACGCAATGTTAAAATCATGGTGCGTATCACGTTTTTATCTTTTGAAGAAAAATATATGATTGGTTGAATATTTCTTCTAAGCCAACCAGCATGAAGAGATAAACGGAAAACGTAATACTGCCAATCAGAAATTGGACTATGGTTTTCATATCTCGTTAGCAATTTCTTCAACTCATCTTTGGCCCTGGTCAGGGGGCATAATCTCGAATAGAAAATTTTCAAACGGATTTCAGCGCCGCCATACGGTAGTACAGTGAACTATTTTACATGTATACACTAACACTAATTCGAAAATCGGTGTGATTTGTTCATTGTTTGTGTTAGTTGTATCTATGGCGAATAATTCACTGTACTACCGTACGGCAGCGCTGAAATCCGTTTGGGAATGTTGCATTTGAGATTATGCCCCCTGGCCCTGGTTAGCAGTCTAGTTATATAGAAGTCTGTGGATAAAGGTGCTAAATAATTAGAACGAAATTTCGTTATCAGGCTACTCTCTCATGGACCGGAATTTTTGGGGGATTTGCAGGGAATTCTAGTAAGTTACTATCCATGAACCAATTGGGTCTGTGGATTCCGTTCCGTTCCCTAGAAATTCCGGTCCATGGGAGAGCAGCCTCAGGCTAACCTCCCATGGACCGGAATTCGTTCCGGCGGAATGACTTTAAACCAATCGCTTTCACAATTTCTTTTAGAGCGTTCCATCAGAAATCTATAAAAAATTGTGCATTGGTTCAATTTTCATTCCGCCGGAACGAATTCCGGTCCATGGGAGGCCAGCCTCAGCGAATAAGAAACCTCTATTCAGTTTTTTTTGATATTATAACAAATATAATCCATGGACAATTATTTTAAGACCAGAGCCGGCATCTCTAATTTATTCTGGATTTTTTGATCCCAAGGTCTATGTAAGGCTGGCCTCCCATGGACCGGAATTCGTTCCGGCGGTACGACTTTAAACCAATCGCTTTCACAAATTCTTTTAGGGTGTTCTATCAGAAATCTATAAAAAATTTTGCATTGGTTCAATTTTCATTCCGCCGGAACGAATTCTGGTCCATGGGAGGCCAGCCTAATTGAGGTAAACATCCGTCGGACCGAAAGCCCGTTAGTCCGAAACACCGTTGGACCGAAATTTATTTGGCCGAATGACAATAATCCGAAATTTTACTATACGTTACTAGTCGTGTGCGAATAAGGCTGGCCTCCCATGGACCGGAGTTCGTTCCGGCGGAATGAAAATTGAACCAATGCACAATTTGTTATAGATTTCTGATAGAACGCTCTAAAAGAAATTGTGAAAGCGATTGGTTTAAAGTCATTCCGCCGAAACGAATTCCGGTCCATGGGAGGCCAGCCTAAGACAAAATGTCACCAAGACTTTTTCGGATTGTTGTCATTCGGTAAAATAAATTTCGGTCCAACGGTCTTTCGGCCTAACGGGCTTTCGGTCCAACGGGTGTTTACCGTGATTAATTGAATATCAGTTAAGTTCGTTTACCGGTGTCCCAAGTTACCCCAACTTGCTCCAAGTACTTTGGATTCGCTACTTCCAGTTTAAGCAACGAGGTGATTGGTTAGGTACAAGTTGGAGCAACTCAGAGCACGTAAAACGAACGAACCTATAATTGACGTGAAATGGTTGAAACGATCTAGTAGTTTTCTAGTGAAAAAATCGACACGGGGACACCAGGGTATCCAAGCCTCAAATGGGAGAATTGTTTCACCGCTAGCCGACCGAATCCCTATGGGGCGCTAGTGTTTCAAAGAAGTTCATACCCCCTCCCCCGTAACCGGCTTTGGTAGCCATTTTGCAGAAGTTAGTTTTATTGTGCTAATTAAAAATGTATAATATATAATATATTGAAAAAATATTCTAATTCAAATGTACATAAATATGTAATAATAATAACAACATAATAAAAATAAGACAGATAACCAATGGTCATTCAATTGATATTGTGGCGCATGTAACATAATTTTATCATGTCCCGTAAGTGTGCAGTGAAAGATCGTACAGGCAAAAAGGAAAAGTTTTACACATTTCCAAGTTTCAAGCAATTATGAAATGGTTAGCAGCCTGTGGAAATCCTCAATTGTTGAATCTTCCTCCTAAAAACGTTGCTCAACGAAGGGTTTGTGCTGTCCAATTTGAACAACGATTCAGGTTATGTACAAAATTATCAAATTCTGCTATCCCCACACTGCAGTTACCAGGTATGTTTTAATGTTGAAATATTTGAAATATCTTAACTTTCGTATTATTAAATTTATAACTGTATATATGATGATTTCTGCGAAACTTGTCTATCCGAGTTCTTGCAATCCGGTATCCGTTATTATGTGTAGTGAATACCATTCTTATCATGCATCCATACAACTCGCACTATGAATATCTTTCAGTTCGAGATGATAAAAAATCAATTGATACAATTTCTAGATTCTATCAATGTGGGTCCTTACGTGAAGCGGATTGAAGAAGCAGTACGAGATCTAAATTCGAATCGTAAACCCAAACAAATGATTGTAAGTCATTTGAGTTATCAGTATATCTGTATTCCCTCCACTGAATTGATCAGTTCTAATCATATTAAAAATCATCACTCAATTTAATTAAATAACTATATTTTATATGACATTCAATTACTTTCGTAGACAATAAAGAAAACGCAGTGCCAAACTCCAAAAGCAATGGTTTCGAGGTATCACGTCTGGATATTAATCAAAACATTGAAGCACCTCTGCGAGAAGTAAATTTCAATCCAAAGTCAGAGTCGCTGTGTCAAGAAGGTCGTTGTATGATCGAATCAGTTTGTAAGTATCATCCTTGTGTTTATTCAACGTTCTTTGTTCATATTGAAAAATGAACCATTAGACCGTATGTAATCAACGTACATTACCTGATGTCCAATTATTCAGGTAATGAAGAAAATGGAATAGGAAACTCCATGATTGATATTGTTACGTCAAAAGTCCGTGAACTTCTCAATAACGCACGATTATTTTAAGGAATTGCCGAATCAAGTTTGACAACCCCTTTGATCACCCCGCTTTAGATAGGATTGACCTATACAAGGACCAGGGTAGGATGTTTCTCAATGAAAATCGTTTCATATATGTTGAAATTAATATCTGTTTATTCCAAAAAAGAAAAAGGAATGAAAAGTTTGTTCATTTATAATATTTAGGGTGCTAGGAAATATAATCATATGATATTTTATAAAATATTTAATTGAATCGTTTAACTAATATTCATGTAATGAGAAGAAAATATTCTAGGACATCGAAAGTTGGTTTATAATTTTTGATCGACCAATATATTTCTTTGGGGGTTACCCAATGAAAAATAATGATCTAGGGAAAGAACATCTCATTTTACAAAGGAAATCGTGGTTTTCTTCTGGAAGCGCAATCAGCTTGTACTCCGAGGGTTACTCGGTAGTTGTAAGTGATTGTTCTTCCTATCGTGTGAATGACCTCATATTAGAGTCAAACTCTTTAATTCATGCTCTTTCAGGTGTTAAAACATATGTGTATACCCTTTAAACACGGGAGTGAAAGAGAAAGATTGAAGAATAGGAAGTATCGTAGAGAAAGAGAGAGATATATGAATAGAAAGAGAGAGATATACGAATAGAAAGAGAGAGATATACGAATAGAAAGAGAGAGATATACGAATAGAAAGAGAGAGATATCCGAATAGAAAGAGAGAGATATCCGTCCTCCTGAAATACATGAAAATTTACGCATGTAGTCGAGTATGGGGAAAGGAGGAGGGGAAAGAGGATCGCTCAGTTAGCTTCATTGCGATCGAAGGGAAATAAGGAAAAAGAATTTGGATAGGAAATCTCTACTCAAAAGAATCCTTGTACGACGAGTACCAATGCTGACAGAAGTAAAAGGTTGGGATAGTAATTAGTGTTTGGAATAAGTTGTGGGAGAATTCATGGAGATGTGATTGTAGAATACTGGGTTGTTAATCCCAATTTTCTTTAGGAGCGAAAAGTTCGCCTCTAATATCAAGAGATGCTAGAAATAAGTTTAAGTTTTCTAGCTCTCTTGTATAACGAACGAGATTTTTGTCATCTCGCGCCCCGTTTCTCAGAAAAATTCTTAGTTTGGGTCCCGGAGGGGGAAGATCACCGCGGTCTGCCTTTTCATCCCGTTCCGCGATGCGCTGATGAATGCTACGAATTAATCTTTTAATTTGAGTTATCCTTTTGTTCACCCGGTCCCTCACTATAAAAAACCAAAAAAAACGTTGAAGTTGACTCGAGTTGAATTGCGATGATTTTGAAAGAAAATTCTAATAAAAGAGAAAAAAGGAAGGTGGTTTCCATTAAATTCTTTCCATTACAAAAAAAATCACTTTTCACAAGGAAGGATAACAGCACGCACAAAAAAAAATCACAAAAACACTGGTGAGAAGAAAAAAAGAAGAAAACAGAAAAAAAGAAACAAGGTTCCTTTTCCCCCCGAATTGTGGAGAAAATCCACTTACTGTTTGTTTCCCCAGAGTTTCTCAAAGAAACTAATCTCGTTCTGGGCGGATTGCGCTTTCTGCTTGTGGACCTGGTTTTCGTAACTCAGGACCGCAGAGTTGAATTTTTCAAAATATTTATAATTTCGAAAAGTCCTGAAAAGGACTATGTTCTTTTCTTTTCAAAAATATGATGTTAGGTGATGCACGGGTTGAACGTGTGTTCCTGGTTTAGTGGGTTGGAGAAAAAAGAAGTTTGAAGTAACAGTGAATATTATATGCGTTGTCGCGAGGCGAAGAAATATTGTTAATTCATTAGCAGAAACTCGCCGTATTTAAAGGGTTCGAGCTTTCTTCTAAGACAATGATTGGTCAAGGGTCTCTTGGTGGGAAATGTTCTTGTCCGCACCAATGAGGAATTGAAATCACTGCTCCTAGAGGCTGTCGAGGTGTTGAATCATGAACTTAATCATCTTCGAAATCATCTGATTTTTTTATCTTGCACCCAACTCTCGATGTCTCGCGTTGCTCTGCGTCGAGCGTTCGTGTACTTGACTTATATACATTACTTGAAAATTTTTGTCTTACAGGTATTTATGAGGAATGAACGAAGTTTACAAACTAAAATTTGATCAAAACGAGAGTTTTGATTTCCATCAATACCTTGTTCATTCATTGATAAAAATGTTTCTTACAAACTATTAGTCTATCTAGGGGAGAGAAATAAAATCATTTCACGATAATTTCATCCCTCACCGAAATCTTTTTATTCTATCGAATGGTGTGGTGGTCATTTTACGTGCTCTGAATTTTGAAAATATTGAGTCCATTATGTGCAACAAGAATGCACTTATACGAACGGTCTTCCATACATGGAAGAAATAATCGATTGTATCGAATAACAAATGGTGATTTCTATTATTTTCCATGGGGAATTCGTGAAGGACAGGTTTTCATTCAGTATTTAATTTTCGGAATTCTATGGCATGATGTGAATACATTATGAATTCTTTTGGAATACCTTGGGATTAGTTGTGCGGTATGAGAAGATAAGAGGGTGTTTCTTATAATTACTATGATGTCCACCTGAAAGTTGGAATAAATATAAAAGGAATAATCATTTTATTCAGTTTCCGATGAAAACTGCTATTGAGGCTTGTATTTGAAATATGAAAATAATTTGACTTGGCGACAAGAGTAGAGTTACTCGTCTACGGAATGCGGGGTTGTTTATGATTCGGCCATTGTTTACAATGATAACTGATCGAGGATTCGTATTACCGAATATCTCTCACGTAGCAATTTCACTTCGTTTCTTCTTGATTGCATTGAGAGGTTGGTAAGGCGGAGAACTATATTTCTTAACAGGTTTGGGTCGGAAGAGAAGAATACTATTGTATCGATGTTAAGGGCGTCGAGAAGGTGAGGGTTACTCACAGGTTTCTCGCTCATTAGTCATATGCGTACGGATCTCTGTAAGTAGTAGGTCCTGTCTGACTATCTTATTGATTGCAAGGGAGTAATGGAGAAAAAATGTTTTCAGGGGCAAGAAATTTGGAAAATTTCAGTGCACGTTACAATATTGAACTCTTGGACGATGATCGAAACATCAATGAAGATGTGAAATTTAATCAAACAGGCGAAATGTTACTTCAAGATAATGGTGAGATAAGATCAGTTCGTCAAGTACCTTCATTCCATTTGTTGATTCAATTGATTTTTTTTATGTTCAAAGCAATTGATAAACTTCATTGAATAAGCATATATTACTATATTAGCCCTTGCCGACGCCTTGTCCATATATGGGACGATGTTTTTTGATGCATTTGTAGCTGTAGAATACAAATTAACCATTGACTGTAGTTTCATTCTTTACGAAAGTCTAGTAAACACATTCGAGAACGGGAAGAAAAATTGCTAATTAAGTTAATTCATTCAGAAGTTGCCGTTAAACGCATTAGAACACATCTCAAAAATATGCTTGTGTCGGAAAGGGTGAGTATGATGTTGTTTATAATACCAAAGCTGACAGTGTTTTGTTCTGATCGTGTTATTGACTTGTAACTCGAATAGATGAAAAAATTTATTAATTTTGTCCTGCATTAAAAATTCTCTTTGTATTAGAAATGATTATAATTCTCCAGTCTACCCAAATAGTAAGTTTCAAAAATTCGATTTCATTGAATTATTCCGAAACCACAAAATGAATTACTTAAATATCAGCAAAATAGAGTCCTTGGAGAATTCAATTTTGCTAACATTTTAGTAGTTTATTTTGTGGTTCCGAAAGGATTCAATGAGATTTAGTTTTTGAGACTTTTGCTACCTGGGCTATGTAGTGTATCAATGAAATTGTGTGGATGAATATGATACATGATCTATTGGAATCGTTACTCTATATTCATTTACATTCTCAGAAATTGAAGGGGATCGGATGGGAAATGCAAACGACCATAACCAAGATCACTTGGAGCACAGTCCGGACGAACGAAGCATCCAATTGACCGACAACATCAACGAACTGCAAGAAATTGGAGCAAGTCTGCGAAAAACGGTAAAGCTGAAAGGTGCCGTGAGGGATAAAAGGGGTATGTATCATTAAAGCTTTCCGAAGTAGCTAATCAAGACCAGATGGTCACTTTTCAACTGTTTCGATTGGTGGAGAAGTGAGCTGGTGTTGATCATTTGGTCAGATCAACTACTTTGGAAGGCTTCATTGTTGTTATTATTATCATTATCATCATTATTGATAATAAAATTACATTTTCCCATAGTGCAATCCCCAGACATACGATATATGGGAAATGTCATTCAAAAGGAAAATTTGTATAATTTGTATATCAGTTTATGAATACAAGCAATATGTATGTGTCACTCAGCATGGTGAACATTATCTTATACGGGGTGTTTTAGAATCATCACGCGGATTTCTTTGGCATATTCTCCAGTCGAACTTCAATAATTTCCTGTGTGGACAAATTTTTTGGAGGCTTAGTTTTTCTAGATATGAGCATTTCTTATTTTTTTCAAATTTGAATCAGTGAAAAACACTGTGTGCTACATACTTGAGCCGATGGGCCTTCAATACACTGAATGTTCTTTGCACCGAATGTTCATTGTATCAAAAATTCGTATTTTGAACGCTGATAGGCCGAAGAATTATTGTGCCGAACGTATTTCATTGGATGAGAATTGCAATTTCTTGCGGATGCTGTAAGAATGAGGAATCTAATTGCTTTCGACATAGCGGACTATCGGTCTATCAGCGTTGAGAATACGAATTTTTGATATAATGAACATTCGGTGCAAAGAAAATTCAGTGTATTGAAGGTCCACCCTTGAGCTCAACACCACCATTCCGTAGGTTGGAAAACAGCGGATCTCTGAGAAAAAATCTAGCTATTGTATCGCCATTCAATTCGGAGTTATAGCGATTTGACATCTTTTTACTTCCAGCCAATCAGATTTCAGAAATTTTATATCGTTGTAGCTTCGAAACAATCGATGATGGAGTAGTTAGATTGTTTTAAAAAATCCGCGGTTTCCCAACTTACAGGATGGTATCAAGTCCGAATATGTAGCATACAGTATTTTTGAGGAATTTGGTTTAAAGAAAAATTAAAAATCCTCATATTTTAGAAACTGAGCTTCCAAAAAATGTATGCAAAGAAGGAATAATTGCATTTTGGCTGCAGAATATGCCACATAAATCCGAATGATGAACTTTGAAATATCCTGTATATGTTTCCATGTCTCTAATAATCATAATTTTCTAGTTTAATCAATCCACGGAATTTTTTTCGAAAAGTTTTTGCTTCGAATGATATTTTCTATTCATCGTTTGTTCTTCCAATGTTTTTTTGTTCATGTTCTGTTGTTTATAATCTTTTGATAATTAATAATTATACTTTGGACATGAAGCTTCAACGTTTACAGATTCAAGTTTTCTTTTCTTGTCGAAAAATTAATTTTAATCATATACGATTCTAATTAACGTCCATGATTTATGATATTTTATTGATATTTCTTTTTAATTATATTCCGATTCAACAGGGCCTGGAATTGAATTATTCAACGTTACAAGACGGAAACACTTGACAGAAGTCGACATGAAGCTATATCAAGAAATGAGGAAATTAAAACAAACAGTCTCAAAGTTGAGGAAACGAAACGCAGATCTGAAACGACTAAAAGTGGCAAATCAATTCCAAGAATCTGGTTTTCACAAAGCCTGCGCAGAATTACCAGAAGCAACGAGAAATTCATTCATTTGCCAGGTGCGTAACATGGGCAGGAATAAGTTCTCAAAAAAATTCTCCTTCAAAGATAAAGTATTAGCTTTAAGTTTGTATAAAAAGAGTCCAACAGCATATCGTTTTTTATCGCAAATATTAACACTGCCCACGGTGGAAACTTCACGAACATCAATAAACACGATACCTTTGCAGCCAGGAATTTGCCCAAATATTTTCCATGATTTGAAAGCACAGGTTGAACTCTTTGATGACGAACAAGAGAAATATTCCGTTTTGCTTTTTGATGAAATGTCTCTCAATCCCTCTCTGTTTTACAATGCATCTGCAGACTATGTGCAAGATTTTGTTCACCATGGGTTTGGAGCTGAACGAAAAATAGCTAACCATGCCGTGGTATGGATGTTAAGAGGTATCAGCAGTCCGAAACCATGGAAGCAATGCCTTGCTTACACATTTTCTCAGGGCAGCACTCCATGTGAGAACATCATTTCAATGTTCAAGGAAATTGTCAGAAAAGTACGTGAAGCAGGGTTAAAAGTAATAAGTGTCATTTGTGACCAAGGTTCAACTAACAATAAAGCCATTAAGACATTAATTTCTGATTCAAAACTAGAAGCGCTTGAAAAGGGATATATTTTGGAAGATGATGTCATACTTGTAGATGAAGACATTATAATTCCCATTTTTGATCCCCCTCACCTCTCAAAATATCTTCGAAATAACTTGTTAACCAAACGTTTGAGGTTTATATATAATAATGTAGTTCGAATTGCACAATGGGGTCATATACAGGATGCATACTTTATTGACAGATCATTACACGATAAAGAGTATTTAATGCCGAAATTGACGGATTTACATATTGATCCTAAAAAGGTTGAAAAGATGAAGGTGAAATACTGTGTTCAAGTATTTAGTAGAACAGTCGCGGTTGCACTTCGTACTTTGGCATTGTTAAATGCCAGTAGTCCCTGTAATACTGTGAAGTTGAATCCGGAAGCAGCGGACACCGCGATGCTGTTATCTTTCTTAAACAAAGTTTTTGACTCTGTGAATGCAGGAACAAAGATGCAAGGGAATCGTATGGATTCTCATTCTGTTACCAATATAGATGCTGTGGGAGATCAAATATGGGATCAACCAATAGAAGTCATCAGTAGTATGACATTCTTAACCGATAATAAACAGCAAAAAGCGAAGCCTATTTGTATAGAGAACTGGTTATTGACACTCAGGAATTTCAAGTTATTAAAAAAAACCTTGAAAGAATCAGGTTTTGAAACATTGTATACCCGTAATTTCAATCAGGATCCTTCAGAAAACTTCTTTGGGCAAATTCGGCAGCATGGGGACCGCAATATAATGCCAACAAGTTATCAATTCCAAAACTTTTATAAGACATTATTTATAAATGCTTATACAACAGGGATTGTATTCGGTTCAAACGTGGAGTTCAAGGAGGATGATGATTCACCAAAAGCATTATTGAACTTGGAGAATTTTATTTCCACTTCTTGCGAATTAGAAAGTACGCCTGAAAGCATTTTACAATTATCTGCATGTTTTGATAAAAATTCACCTCTGCAAGACACTGAATCAACAATATTGAATGATTTTCTAGAAAAACGTACTGTTCAATTTTTGTCAAAGTGTGAAGTATGTACGAATAATATCAAAGGAGAATCTAGTAATCTAAAATACGCTTTCATTCAAATCACCAACATCTGTAAATACTTCATTCCTCAAATAACACATTGTTCTCACCTTCTTGGTCACTTATACAATCTCAGTTTATTTGAAACTGATTTCGAATTCGAAATATGTGCACATACTGATGCGTTGAAAGAAGATTTAATTGAAGCTTATCTTGAAAGTTTCATCAATGAATATTTCCAATTTATCAGACTCTTACTAGCAAACAAACAAACCATTTGCAATGAACCTGATGGTTTGATGCAGGAAGCAATTAAAATGTAACTTCTTGAATGAAACCGAATTCCATCCATGACTATATAGGTTTTGGCATATATATATATATATATATATATATATATATGAATTAACTTTTTATAGTTTATAAATATGTTCGGTGGCAATGTTATTATTTTAAGGCTTCAGTATTGCAACCAATTTATTCATCTAGTCTTCATTGCATGCATACTTTCATGAGGGAATGATCATTTTGATTGAAATATTTATTTTATATTCATTATTATATTTTTTATGACATGCACGTTGAGTTCAATGATCTTGATTTGATGATTTATATTTATATTGAACGTGCAATATATCTTGCCGTGTGCAAACTGTGATCATAATTGTTCATTAGTCTTCGTAAGTATTGGATTCGTTGACCATATTCATAATTGGATTCGACCATCCTTTATTTATTTCAAATTTAATGTGATAATATTGTAGCATAATATTTTTATTTATTGCTCGAAAACTATCAGATTTTATATTGTTGAAGGAAGTCGTTTTTTTCAAATGATAGTTTATAATCATATCTTACATGTAATTTGCAAATATCTTATTTTCATGTTCAACATTAATTCCTCCGTACAAAGATTATTTTCAGTTCAAGTTGTGATATGTCGTGATTGTCAACAAATTACTTTTTTTTTTCTTAGCAACAAAATCACTGTTATGAGTTTAAAGTTCCTATTTTATTATAATTATTATAGTCAGCGCTTGATTATGTTTCTATATCCCTATGTTTCTATATCCCTAGTATCATTTATATTCGATGAATATTACATATTTGTGAGTGATTAATTCCAACGCTTCATGAAGTAATGCCAACGTATTTCTCGAAATTAATCCAGTGGTCTACGATTTATGTTTTTTCAAGTTCATTATTCATTCAGTTTCCACTGATCTTTCATTTGAAATAAAATCCTACAAGCTTACGTATTTTTCATTTCATCACGTTATGAACATGGATTCATAAATATTCATGATTAATTATAAATACGAATTCATAGGACTTCGTGGTTCACTTATGAACATTTGATTGCAAAGGTCATAATGTTTCATACTGAAAACATTTCATTATGAATTGCTATTAGACTCCGACTGGGGATTGAAGAAAATTACTTCGTAACACAATTTTATCAATGAAGACTTACGATAAAAAACGACTTGGTACACGGAGAGAATCAGCGAGATATCAAATCACCGAACTTTTTTGATTTCAGATCTCGCAAAAAACGTGAAACAAAAGCAACCGATTGCTGAATCAAACTGCTCAATTTCAAATCTCCAACTTCACGGTAAAATAATATCACCGGATTCGAGATTTATGTTACCCGATGTTGTGTTGTTTTTTCACGTGGTTGGAAATAAAAAATCACATTAACATTAGATGATGCAATATCTTGTTAATTCTCTCCGTGTACTAACCGAATGTTTCATGTGCAGTTTTTCCCTCAAAATACCGTAGTAGCATCAGAATGTTGCATATATATATTATGCACGTTTATAGTATATCTAAATATACTATGCACGTTCATGGTACATATTGAACGTTCAGTTGCTACTTGGGTATGGATGTATATAGTATTTTCATAGATTTTCAAAAAATCATGTATACCTACTATTAAAAAGACTGTACCGATTTCTAGAAAATGCTCAAGAAGTGTTATGCAGAAAATTGGATTGGTGCCACATCTTTTTTAATGTGCAAGCATATTCCCGTAATCATATCAGAATTATTTACATATGCATGTTCTATGAGCATCCTCAGAATCTCCGAATGAAACTGTTTGGAATAATCGAGCATTTCAAATTGATAATCTTCAATTCGATCAGGGATTTCAATAGGACTTTTTGTAGTACTGCAGTGTAGGGTGAGGAGCTGGGTCGAATCGATCTTCTCATACTTGAATTAAATTGAACATGCAAGAAATGTATAATACTTTTTAATTTTTGTAATTACCCCAACAGCAAAATGTGTTTCTGGGGTATTTTCCGAACGTTTAGAAAACCTCCCCTACGTCTTATGAATATTTCATGAACGCTCCAGTGGCACGTTGCGCTGTCAAGGTATAAGAAATTTCAATTGATATACGAAGCACGTTCCCAGATATGTACTTTATTCTTATACATTTGAAACTACAATTAGATTATTCAACAAAATAGTTACAATATTGTGTTATATTCCTTTGGTGATTGGAACACTTTAATGAAGCTTATTCCTGGAATTGGCCTTTGTATTGCACAAGGCATGCTAAACACATGTATGAAGAATGCTTTCAAGTTATATTATTTCCAGTGTTAGGTGGGTTTATATTATTCCAATTAATTCGTCAAATTGCTGCTTCTATGTATAAATTTTTTTAACATAATCTTCATTTTTTCAACAGATCCTTGATACCTCTACCGCTTCATAGGGAACATCCTTCATTCCCTAATCCTTCAGTTTTTCGACTTTTTCTATGACCCAGATAGCACAGAGTTTTTGAAGAATTGTTAGAGAAGTTTATTCGAGCTCTAAAGTTCGAGGATTCTCCAAAAATTCATCAGTAAACTATGACTATATGGGTAGGATTCGGATGGAGAGCATGCTTTATGAATGGAATATGGACTTATTTGGAAGATATCACTGAACTTGATCAGAAGAGACTAACGTTTGGAAATACTGAAAGTGAGAAATGAATGGAATGGATATACATTGTATCGTGAAAAACAAGCCATTTCCTTTCTTCCATACATCCCTGGTGAAAATGACAGCGTCTAGAAAACGTCATCTGGAACAACGCTGCACTCGAGATGTTTCAGACTACGCTCAGTGAACATTCCCTCAACTCTATATATACTCTTGCCACACGCTTGACACGTTCCCCTTTCCCTAGGGATCTGAAGCAGCAACAGAAGTTCAATGTATATACGAAATAGAAACGTTCTTAGAATGTATGCATGGGATACGAAGAACATTTAGTGAACGTTGATAGAACATTCGAATTATACTTAATATGTATATGGACCATTCGAAATGTACAATATTCATTCAAGGGGGTAGCTTGGTGTAGAATATGAGTAACAAGTACTTGTGGTTGATTAAAACAAAAAAAAACAACTATTCACAATACATGTTGAAGGGTTCAAATCGATTCTTCGGCGCAATCATATGAAAGAAAAGTATAGCAACAAATATCAAAGTGCTTCCGAAAATTGTTGCTGCATGGCATGCACTCTAGCTAGCATTTCGTGAACTTGGCAAAAAAGACCAAACAAATTTTTTTCTCTAGCTTGTGCACGTACAGTTTGTAGTTATATTCACAGAATTAATCATTCCGCCAGAAAAAATTTTTAAAATCAGTATATGAAAAAAAATCGTGTTTTGTATCCGTTGTTCACATCTTTTTGATTATGACAGGTCTTTTTGAATTTAGTTTTTCGTCGTAACTTTGAGTATAAATTCAAGTGAATTACATTCATCTCCAATTTAGGACAAAAGTCATCATGATCCATTAAGAATTTTTTGAGTCATTGCTGCGCGCCACGATTTTCGAAAACACTTTCACATTCTTTACATTACCTCACTCAAACTCTGATACGATCACACTGAAAAATCAATTTGAATTCTTAAATATATGCACAATAACGCTGAAAATTAAGAGAATATATATTGAATATTCTTTTTTGAAAAAAGATCCACAAAAACGTCGTTGTTTCTTCATCTTCTATAATAGACTACCCCCTTAATCGACGTTCGATTGACGTATCGTCTGATATCTGATTACATCCGTTCGATGAATGTACATAACGCCTATTATACGGTCTTATTAGAATGTACATAGAATATATTTCGAATATCTAGAATACGTTGATAACATATTCTGGTGCTACTTGAGATAATACGAATGTGTCAATATTCAAAATGGAGTAATATTTATCTTGAAAATTCGAATACAACAAATTATTCTTCCATTCAGTCAAAAGGCCATTTATACTTACAGGTTAAAATCTTCACAATCACACCAGATGGAAATAAACGGAGTACCTAATGCAGTTTTTCCGATCCGCTTCCAGCCAGATGTTCAAAGCGTCCTGCATAATATATCTTGATCTTCATGAAGAAAAGGAAGTAAAATTCACTGTTTTCATTATTTTACTGAGCCACTGATGTCCCAACAATGCCAGTGGAGATCCGTTGATGATAATTTATAACATCATCAAGTTTACTCGGATTACCTGATATGATTATAACTTCTCCTACATATTATAATCTATTTCTTGTATATTCTTCCAATACCTATGCACATTCTGAATCCCCTAACTTGAACTTGTTTTGAGTTTATGGAAATTTGTAGTCTAATTTTTTATTATATTTATTAATCATACATTTACGTTATGAACACCCGAGAAAAAGTGAATTAGATCTAATGAGATATATGTAGATCTCTTGAGATATAAGCAGACCTCTTTAGATATATGTAGATCTCTTTGGATCTAAATTTTGGAAAAACGAGATCTACGAAGATCCAAAGAGATCTACTTATGCCTTAAGGAATCTGGTTGAAGAAGATTCCTCGAGATATGAGTAGATCTCTTTGGATCTTCTTAGATCTTGTTTTTCCAAAATTTAGATCTAAAGAGATCTACATATACCTCATTAGATCTAATTCACTTTTTCTCGGGCAGTTTTTGATTTGAATCAATTCGATGTTGCGAATTATAAAACGATTCTGAAATATGTACGTATGTATGTATGTATATATTCAATAAAGCACATTTCCATTGAATTTTGATTAATCATTAATAATCCTGGTTGGCCTATTTCAGAAATAGTTTTAGAAATAGATTCAGTTGTCGATGAAGGACATTTTGGAGCCTTTCAAAGTAGCTGACCTGACCAGATAGTCATGACCGAATTGATTTGATTGTATTGTTTCATGACCCTGGTGAAAATAACAACGTAGAGCGTGCATGACCGCCCATTCACTCTATTCAGGTTATCTACCCAAGTAGCAACCGAACGTTGTATATGTACTATGAACGTTCATAGTATATCTAGATATACTATGAACGTGCATAGTATATATACAACATTCTGATGCTACTAGGGTATCTTTTTCTGATATTATAGTTGAATGAAGATAGAAAACTCGGAAAGAGTGAATTGGCGGCCATGCACGCTCTACGCACGTTGTTTTTTCACCAGGGCGTAATTCTATCTTCTTTCCTTTCAATCTAATTCACACAAAAAAACTTACATGTCATATTTAACACAATTTGTAATGCAATTTGGGACAGAGACAATGTTGGAGTATAATTCACTGCAATTGCCATTGAATCTACTCAAATTCAGTTGGAATTACCACAATTTGTTTCAAAAGGTAACACAATTTTGTCCTTGCTGGGAATTGGTTATGTATGGGAATTCAACTTGAAATTATTATTTCTGATAATATTCATCATATATATATATATAATGTCTCATACACGCAAAAAATTCCTTGTCATATTTACCACAATTTGGAATAAAATTTGGGACAGCTCAAATTTTGTGGTATAATTTACTGCAATTGCCATGGAATCTACTCAAATTTAGTTGAAATTACCACAATTTGTTTTGAATGGTGATACAAAATTGTCTCTGTCCCAGAATTTTTTCCCGTGTAATCTTGGTTTTTAAGAATGATATATATATCACGAGTTCCAGCGCCGCCAAGGAGTTGTCTCGGAACTATGAGTAATATATATATGTATATTTATACATATACATACCAAGTATATCACGTGACCATATTTCCTATACACTACGTGACCATATTAGATATTTAAAAATTAGCAAAAATGATTTGATACATTCCGATATGTATTCGTACCAGTGATGCCAGCATTTGGTCGACCGAGTCGATTTACCCTCTCCATCTGACCATTTCTCGTCCCCACCATTCCAGCCGGGTGTAAGCACACATTGAAACCCGTATTCATGTAATTCGGAAGCGGTCGATTCACTTCGAGTCGCCTCGGACAATCGAGAGAGAACCAACTATACGTCGGTCTTTGTCTTCTGAATATGTTTTACGATCGGCTAACTCCGTGCAAGACCGGAAAAAGTTTGAAGCCCTTGCGGTCGATCACCGGAAAGTTTCACCGCTTTTTCTCTTCCAAGCTACAATTTTATTGTAATCAGTATCGAACTGACTTACCCGGCACCCCGGGCAATTCTCGGCCGGGGCCCCCCGGTATTTTTCTTTGTTTTTTTTTCAATTTAAGAGCCAGTTCAATACTGATTATTAGATTATCACGATGAAATATAGATTTGATGCATCGCATCATTTGATTAAATTAAAACGAATATAAGGAAATAATTTTTCAATTATTATTCATTTTTCATAAATTTTATGAGATTATTGGTTATTCTTATGACTGATTATGAAGCTTTCAAGAACTCCCATATGTATTCTATAAAAATTTTCCAATAGTTACGCATTTTTAATCATTATTTCGAATCTTCATGATTTTTCAATGAATTTCATTAGGATACTCAATCAATCGATGGTTGAAAAATTCTAAGATACTTTGGGGATCTATGATAAATGTCCTGCGGCGAATTCCATGATTTTCCCTGATAAATTAATTTTCAGAAATCACTATGATATTCTAACGAGGATAATCAAATCAACATCGATTATCAGATGTTGATCAACATCTAAATAATAAGACTGAATATTCGATTAATTGAGTGCAAATTATTTTCAATGGACTGAATAATTAGATTTGAGCATTCAAATTGATCTTTTATCATTCCACGCACTATCAGTTTCTTTCCTTCCCTGCATTACTTCACAGACGTAATATGTGGATTGAAATATTACAAGACCCCATAGCCCAGCGGCAAAAGACATGGTCGTTGCGAAAGAACGGTCAAGTTCGATTCTGTGTGGAGACATTTCATTTCTTTTGTCATCTGTCTGGTGAATAATTAAATTTCACATCCGATTATTATTTTTCATGTCATTACATCGTCATGTTATCAATAATCCTGATCTTTCAGAATGCACTTGCGGATTCCGACCAAGTACAGGTTCGAGTCGATTGGAAATTTCCCAAATATTCGTGTCCATGAGATATAGCCCGATCGATGCAGAATCTTCTGAAATGAGAAAGGAATAGCACTTCAGAGAAACGTTTTTGAAAAAGTGTACTTGCAGATTCCATCAATTCCTGTGACAAATTAATGAGAAAATTTCAAAAATTTGTGTCTATCGAATAAAGACCGATCGATTCGAAATCTAATGAAATGAAAAATGAAATCACTTCGGAGGAACGATTTTGAAAAAGTATACTTGCAAATTCCATCAAACCCTTTGACGAATTGATAGAAAAAATTTCGAAACTTTGTCTCCGTGGGATATACACCGATCGATTCTGAATCTCCTCACGGAGAGCAATGGATTCTAAGGAGTATGAGAAATATCATGAAGGCTGGAATATTTGATATTATATTTTCGAGTATGAGGACAAGTATCTAGATCATAAGTGTTATGAGTACAAGTATCCATTCATGATGAAGGTGTTTGTTTTGGGGTAGATGGTACTGTCAACCAGTAATATATCAATATAATAACAGCAAGGAAAAAAAGTTAGTTCCTATTATAATATAGGATTATTACAATTACTATCTTCAGTTGCTTGAAATAAGAAAAGAATAATATGAAATTGAAAAAAAAAGATATTCCTCAGGACATGAACCCGCCCAGATAACACGCGAAGAATTCTTTTTCAAGAGCGAGAATAGAACTCTTCAAGAACTAATGAATTCATATAGAGCTCTGGAGGAGTTCAATCTGTCGGACATTAACAAGTTCTTTGAGAGTACTCAAACAATACTTCCAATATTTCCAAAGAGCTTGTCAATGTCCGACAGATTGAACACCTCCAGAGGACCGATTGATCCGAAATCTTCTGAAATGAGAAATGCCCTGGTGAAAGGAAAGCGTGTAATGGCAAGTGTCAGGAACGTAGTTGGAAAGTATTTGGAACGTAGATTTAAGCGTATCACGAGCGTCAAGTGGAACATTAAGAGTGGTTCGGACGTATATTTGAAGTGTGTGAAGCGTATCCGAAGAAACCCCAATTTCATAGAAACCGGGCTTTACGCACGGAAGCGTAATCCAAGAGTGGATAGGAAGCATATGAGAAGTATTAGGGAAGTAATCTGAATCATGCTTACGCTTCCGTTACTCCTTATGACACGCTTCCCTTTCACCAGGGTGAATAGCACTTCAGAGGAACGTTTTCAAGAAATGCGTTTGCAAATTCTGTACTCCTTTCCGCATCACCCAGGAGGTAAAGTACCAGCGAATGCGTTTTCTTGACTTCCATCAAAAAGGGAGATTATGATGATGAATACAGTAAAAGATTGTTATTCATCATAACTATGTATTTTGTTGGTCCGTATAATACTATTGTTGTAATCTCGATTTCATAGCCGCAGGGAACAGAGATTCTCATGATCGAAATACGGATTTCAATGATAACTATACATTCTGTTGGTCCATATAATACTGTTCTTGAAATTTTCATCCTGTATTTGCAAGTAACAGAGTTTCTTAGGATCAAAATACGGATTTTCATGGGAAGTTCATTCTTCCTGTGATAACATACAGTCGAACCGTGAGAATCTCGTATTTCAGTACTAAAGAAAAAGTTGATATCCCTAAACATACAGATATCAACAGTTTGTATCTAAAGTTCTACAATGCGATTTGGGATGGGGGCCGAATCAACGAAAAACCAAATCAACGAAACCGTTAGTTGGAAAGAATGAGACATCATACATTATACATCTCTTCCTTTACAACCAAGGGTTTCGTTGATTTGTCCTTCCGTTGATTCGGCCCCCATCCGCGATTTGCATAATCCATTTCTCTCCGTGCTGTAATGAAAAATGGATAGCATTTTGGAGAAATGTTTTTGAAGAAGTTTAATTGCGAATTTCATCAAATCCTGTGACAAATTGATGAAAAAATTTGTTTCCGTGGCATATAGGCCAATCAATTCGGAATCTTCTGGAATTGGAAACAAACAGCACTTTTGAGGTACGTTTCAAACAGTGCACTTGCAAAGTTTGTACTCCTCTGTGCATCAACCAGGAGGTGAATTAAAAGCGAATGCGTTTTTTCAACCCTTAGAGGGAGGATTGCATAATCCTAGTCAGAAATATGAATCCAACAATTTGGATTTCACATCGAAATGATATCTCCACTGAGAGAAAAAGTCACCCCTCATCCTGAACAAAATAGATATTTCTGAATGTCAAAATATAAACAATGAGATAGAAGATAGAATTCATTAGAATACATTAAATTCAATACTTGAAATTCTTCCCAATTTTTATAACCCAAAATCTGGAATAATGATTCGACACTGCATGTAATTGAAAATCCAATCGCTGCGGTCCTTATCACATTTGCAATGAGAGAAACGAAAAACAGTCATGAACATGAAAATTCGATTATACTAAAGATCGCATGTTTATACTGAAAACTGTGATATATTTCTCCTACACTGTCTGACAAGGAGAGGGATATTTCCACTCACTCTGTCAATTGAGCGATTGAAGAATGTCGTAATTTTCGTAATGTTTCTCTTCCTTGATGCAAAATCATTATTGGAATTATCGTATGAAAATTACATTGATCTACAAAATGTATTGATCCATACCTAAAAAGCATTAATTACGACATTGTGTCTATGCACTGTATTGTACCAAAGGATGGGATTTTCGAATCGCCAACGTATTTATCAAAACAAAACACTGCGCGACACCAACTGTTCATGTTTTTCTCTTCTTTCATCTATTGCATATGTGATACGGACCGAGGTGGACGTCTCTTCGATTACCTATAGTTTTAAACCAGATTTTGAATTATAAAATAATTGCAAAAGGTTTGAAGTGTTGAATTCAATAGTATTCTGATAAATTCTGTGTTTGATCTTACCGTTCATAGTTTTGTATTTAAAAATATTTAGTTTGTTCAGAAGGGGGGGGGGGGGGGTGGTGATTTTGTACTCAATAGGAAAAAAAAAGCAATCCACAGGGTCTTCGGCAAAATTGGTTGCTCAAAGACCCTGAGTGGAAAATCTGGGTTCGTGAAGATCCGAGTGATAGCTCGACATTTTTTTGTGACATATGCCAAGAGAGTGTTTGGTGTGATGGCCCTGCAAGAATCAGAGCCCATTCCAAGAGCCAACATCATTTGCGACACAGCAAGTTGTTCCATTTTGACCGAGGTAATGTAGATTCTTCTCCTTCTTCCTCTAAAACTTTCGGAAATGTCAAATCCATAGTTTCGGATGTTCCATCTCTTGATGGGATATCACCAGGAGGGCAATGTGTCAATTCCATTCCTCAGTCTTTTGGTGATGGGATCGTTGTAGATGGGGCCGATGCTGTTCCTTCATGCCGTGATGACTTTTCAATAAATGATAACGTTGATCAATCGGGTGCCTTTTGTGAGGGGTATGAGAATTCAGATCTTCAGCAAGTGCTACTCGTGCCACGATCTCACCAGATTCCAAGCAACTGATTGCAGGTTTGGCTACTTTCATCAATGGTCGTCCTAGGAGAACTGCGATATTTAAAGATTTTCAGGATAGTTTCCAAGAAAGTAATTTACAAATCTTGAAATTCGTGGAAACTCGTTGGTTAACCCGTCATCAATGCATTGTGAGAATCTTAGAGAATTGGAATACTTTGGAAAACTTTTTATTTGAACAGGTGGTTTCAGATCGTTGTCAACCTGCTGAAAAATTGTTGAAACTTTTGAAGCATCCTGCGATGCAAGCGTACTTTCTATTCCTATCGTATACTCTGGATCAATTCAATAAATATAATGCATCCTTTCAGAGAGGACAAACAATGGTACATTTATTGCAACCACGCTCACTTGATTTGTTAGTATTTTGCTTGAAAAAGTTTTCAAAACCCGCGCTACTCAATCACTTGGACTTGATCAAGTGTGTGAATTTTTCTTTACCCGCGAACCAATCAGCTTTGGAGGATATCGACGTAGGCAGTGAATGCGGAGAATATTTTGAAAATCTTGACCCTGAAAATATTTCAAAAGTGAATGAAGTACGCCAAAATTGTTTAAAATTTTACATCACTGCTTCTACAGAAATTTTAAACCGACTTCCTACACATGATCCTTTTTTGTATTCTCTCACTGCATTGAAAACGGAAATTGCTCTATTCGAACCGGACCGACAAAAAACTGCATCGATGATTATCCACGCTAGTCGGAAATTGGGTGGTTTCGATGAAAATTCTCTGACGGAAGAATGGAATTCCATGTTCTTTTTGGATCTCACATTGAGACGTGATTTATCGAAGCTTGATTTTGATCGAACGTGGATGAAAATTAGTTCTCTTTGTACAAGTGGAGGAGATATACGATTTTCGAACTTCCGAACACTTTCTTCTGCAGTTAGGACTCTTCCTCATTCTATGGCCGCGGTAGAAAGGGCGTTCTCCATGATTCCGGATATTAAAACTGAAAAGAGGAATAAATTGAGGCCTGAAACATTAAATTCCAGCTGTGTCATCAAATATTTATTGAAAAATAGGGAAGAAAATGCTCGTACCATGCCCATTGATGAAGGTCACTTGGCTTTGATGAATTATAAGTATTTGTACAGGGATTCAAAATCATTGGAAAAGCCAAGTGGGTTACATCTGTACGCAGGGTAATGTAGTATTTTCCACTCAATTCGGATGAGTATTTTTACGATTCCATTCTTGTTCAGTCGTAACGCCTGATTACGGCAAAACTTCCATTAGCTCTGTATCCCGGCATATCATCGGGATTCAGGAACTAATTGGGTGAAAGGTGGGAGGTCAGCACTTTCTTATTACATCACCTCGTCAATCATCGAGGAGTTCAGTTCGCAACAAGTCTCTCATAGCGAAACCACGTTTGTTCTGTGGCGCATTTCTCCACGTGGTTGAGCGCTCTATCTCTCTCTCGTTGGATATCAATTTCAACTCTTCTCGTATTACGTCGTGGATACAGTCGTGAATTTCCGTTGTATTATTCGCTCCTGTGAACCAATTCATCCTGGAGGCCTTCTGGATCACCTCTGGATTCATCGTAACCTCGGCTGGACCTTGATTCTACGTGGCTCTAGACGGTGCACCGCAACGTGTGTGTGAGTTGTGTGCATGAGTGTTCCGGAATCTTGGCCAGATTCTCCCTCTTTGATATTCTTATTTCTCTAGGTACTTATGTACCAGTTAAGGTAATATTTTATTGTTCATTCTCTCATTATCGGGAAAATTACCCCTTTGATTATAATTGATCTTTGAGTTTGAATTATATGGTTGAATTAACATCTTATGAGTTCATTTCTCGACCCACAGTGAGACAGAATTAACTTCCATTCCTTTTCATACAGTCCACTTCTTTTTCCTCATTTTCCTCAGTATTTAAGATTGATCATTTGTTCGAAACCATTTCTTTAAAACGTAACTTGTCATTGAATCATTTTTATTTCTCATGTCAGCATGGCGAAGGCCATTACAATTCTCAAGCCCACATCTTCAACATTGAGGTTCCTTTGGTTGCATTCCGCATTGCATCATCTTTCGATTATTTTTTCTAGAAAAATTGATTGATTGATCCACGCACATATTCTAAGAGGCTTTGGAGTCTCAAAATACTGTAGAGGTGACGAACCACGGGGTCCTAATCTTAGATTGTGCATCTCTTTTAGTTTTCGATTATTCATCTAGGACATTTTGAATAGGTTTCGGATTCTATAATTTCATATCAACGAATCAGTTTCACAACGTGCCACTGGAGCGTTCATTGAACTTTTATAGAACGTAGGGGAGGTTTTCTGAACGTTCGGAAAACATCCCCGAAATGTATTTTGCTTCTGGGTCATATTTCATGTTATTTTCTCCCAATTTGTGGATAATCTCCGTTATACATTACGAAACACAAACGGTACAGTGGCATATCACACACACACACACACACACATATATATATACAGGGTGGGGCATTTAAAGTGTCGCGGGCGTTTTTTCCAAAAATAAAGTGAGATACGAGAAAATTTTTCGGACAGAAGTTGTAGGGTACCGAGGGGGACATCCGATGGTGGCCTTGGCTTTGACCTCAAATCTCATCTTCAAGGGCATTCTGAGGTAAACTCTTGTTTTTTAAATAGCATCTCATATTTTTTACTGCAGATTTGGATTCTAGGTCAAAAACCAAGAAACTTTTGTCTGAACCATTTTCCTGAAATCCGCAAAAATGGCGCTCTAATCGATATTGTTCCATTTTGAATCTGACATTCGAATAACTCGAAAACGAAGGGTCTTGCAAAAGAATGTTTCGTACAAAAGTTGTCAATACACAACACATTTCAATCGTCTACATTACCACCATTCAGAGCTCACGCGATGTAAACAAACGACGGGGTTCAGTGAAATTTCACGATTTTGAAAGTCAGTTTGTCAGTTACATTTGATTATTACTTGGTTTATGTCAAATTGGAAATCATGGATACCCGATACACGGTTTCTGAAAAGATCGATATGATCTACATTTACAGTGAAGTGCATAAGAACCCCAGACAAGCATATGACTTGTATGCAGAACGATTTCCTGAAAGAACAACGCCATCCATTAGGTATTTTCAACGCATTACAAAATTATTCTCAGAAACGGGAAGTGTTACAAGGGAAAAACGACATCGAATGAGAACTGTTAGCGGAGAAAATGCGGAAGTTAATGTACTAGCTGCAGTAGCCAATAATCCACACGTGAGCTCTCGTGAAATTGAACTCCATTCGGGAATTTCTCGAAGAAGTGTTCTTCGAATACTGAAACGTCACAAATTCCATCCGTATCACATTTGTTTGCATCAAGACCTTCACGGTGATGATTTCGAAAATCGTGTACAGTTTTGTCGATGGGGTCTAGCGCAAATGCACAATAACAACTTCATCAACATATTATTATCTGATGAGTCGACGTTCACCAATCATGGTCAAGTAAATCGACATAATATGCATTACTGGGCGACAGAAAATCCAAGATGGTTACGTCAAGTAGAGCATCAAAGACAATGGGCTGTGAATGTTTGGTGTGGTATTTTTCGATCTCGAGTAATTGGACCGTACTTCATTGCAGATACGCTAAATGGAGAGAAGTACAGACATTTCTTAGATCAAGTACTTCCAACATTACTTGAAGACATACCCATTCAGGAACGATTGAATATGTGGTATCAACACGATGGTTGTCCATCCCATTATGCAGTCACAGCTCGAGAAATATTGGACAGAGATTATCCTGGACGATGGATAGGACGTCGTGGACCAGTTCATTGGCCTGCCCGTTCTCCGGATCTTACTTCTCCAGATTTTTTTTATGGGGATACATAAAAGATACAGTTTATCAACAAGCACCGACTACACCTGAGAATATGCGTCAACGAATCATCAATGCATGCGCGAGCATCAATGAAGATATTTTAGCACGAGTTCAGCAATCTTTTGTAAAACGTTTTGAAATGTGTATTGAAGTCGAAGGCCATCATTTTGAGCATCTACTGCATTAAAATTATCCAAGTGATGTAGACGATTGAAATGTGTTGTGTTTTGTCTGTTATACCCCATCACCTCCGTCTCAGTTCAAGGGGTCCCCCTTGGAATCAGACAACTTTTGTCCGAAACATTCTCCTCCAAGACCCTTCGTTTTCGAGTTATTCTAATGTCAGATTCAGTATGGAACAATATCGATTAGAGCGCCATCTTTGCGGATTTCAGGAAAATGGTTCAGACAAAAGTTTCTTGGTTTTTGACTTAGAATCCAAATCTGCAGTGAAAAATATGAGATGCTATTTAAAAAACAAGAGTTGACCTCAGAATGCCCTTGAAGATGAGATTTGAGGTCAAAGCCAAGGCCACCATCGGATGTCCCCCTCGATACCCTACAATTTTTGTCGGAAAAATTTTCTTGTATCTCATTTTATTTTTGGAAAAAACGCCCGCGACACTTTAAATGCCCCACCCTATATATACAGGGTGTCCCATTTCAATCTGTCACTTAGAATATCTCGAAAACGAATAGATTCAGAAGAGAATGTTCCGGGAAAAAAATGTAAGAATCTGAGGGGGACATCCGATGGTGAACTTGGCTTTGATCTCAGATCTCACTTTCAAGGTCATTCTGAGGTCAACTCATGTTTTTTAAATGGAATCCCCTTTTTTTTACTACCGGTTTAGATTCTACGCTGAAAACCAAGGAACTTTTGTCTCAAACGTTTTTTTGAAATCCCCATAGATGGTGCTCTAATTGATGAGAAAATGAGAATTCTCAAACCCTCGGATTGTATTCTGTCTAACATAATGCTCAACTCTTGAGTGTTTCTCATCTCCCGGAAATTGCCACCGGTTGTGTTTTGTTTTGGTTTTGTTCTTGGAAATTGTTATTGTTTTGATTCACGTGTGAATACCTCAGAAATTTAGCATTCCCAAACTGCTCAGTTCTCTGTTATCATTTGGAGGAAACACATTTCTGAATATCATGTCTGAATACGCGCCAAACGATATTGTTGACGTTTTGTTGCGTCGAAATTTTTTTATCAATTCGTCAAAGGAAGTGATGGAATTTGCAAGTATACTTACTCGAACCTGTACTGGGTCGAATCCGCAAGTGCATTCTGAAAGATCAGGATTATTGTTAACATGACGATGTAATGACATAAAAAATAATGATCGGATGTGAAATTTAACTATTCACCAGAGAGATGACAAAAAAAATGAAATGTCCCCACACAGAATCGAACTTGACCGTTCTTTCGCAACCCAGACAGCACAACATGCCACTGGAACGTTTATGGAAGGTTTATAGAACGTAGGAGAAGTTTTCTGAACGTTCAGAAAACGTTCCAGAGACACATTGTGCTGTTAGGGAAGGACCATGTCTTTTGCCGCTGGGCTATGGGGTCTTGTAATATTTCGATCCACATATTACGTCTATGAAGTAATGCAGCGAAGGAAAGAAACTGATAGTGCGTGGAATGATAAAATATCAATTTGAATGCTCAAATCTAATTATTCAGTCAATTGAAAATAATTTGCACTCAATGAATTGAATATTCAGTCTTATTATTTCGATGTTGCTCAACATCTGATAATCGATGTTGATTTGATTATCCTCATTGGAATATCATAGTGATTTCTGAAAATCAATTTATCAGGGAAAATTATGGGATTCACCGCAGGACATCCATCATTGATCCCCAAACTATCTTAGAATTCTTCAACCATCGATTGATTGAGTATTCTAATAAAATTCATTGAAAAATCATCAAGGTTTAAAATAATGATTAAAAATGCGTAACTATTGGAAAATTTTTATAGAATACATTTGGGAGTTCTTGAAAGCTTCATAATCAGTCATAAGAATAACCAATAATCTCATAAAATTTATGAAAAATCAATAATAATTGAAAAATTATTTACTTATATTCGATTTTAATTCAATTAAATGATGCGATGTATCAAATCTATATTTCATCGTGATAATCCAATAATCAGTATCGAACTGGCTCTTAAATTGAAAAAAAAAACAAAGAAAAATATCGAAGCGCCCCGGCCGAGAATTGCCCGGGCCGCCGGGTAAGTCAGTTCGATACTGATTACAATCAAATTGTGGCTTGGAAGAGAAAAAGCGGTGAAACTTTCCGGTAAGTGGACCGCGTAGGCTTCGAACTTTTTCCGATCTTGCACGGAGTTAGACGATCGTAAAACATATTGAGAAGACAAAGACCGACGTATAGTTGGTTCTCTCTCGATTGTCCGAGCTGACTCGAAGTGAACCGACCGCTTCCGAATCACATGAATACGGGTTTCAATGTGTGCGTACGCCCGGCTAGAAAGGTGGGGACGAGAAATGGTCAAATGGAGAAGGTAAATCGACTCGGTCGACCAACTGCTGGCATCACTGATTGGTACCATGGGGATAAATATCAATGAAAAATATAACTTTCATTCATATTGGAAAAATCATGGACTCATTCAAATGATGAATCTGATAGGGATGAATATTTGAAAACACATGAATGAAATATGTATGTACATTCATATACAAACGTTTTTTTCTCAATATGCAAGTAATTCAAAATTACCTGTAAGAAAATTAAGTTGGAAAACATCAATAACACATGAAATCGACAAAATTATTTTCATTCCAAAAAATTATTTTCGTCTCCCAGGTTATGCGGGATCTTGATTGCCGGGAAGGGAACAGCCATCATCGGGAACGCGCATCAATTCTCTTATGAACTTCCGATGATAAAATTTTTGTAGTGCAGAAGAGATTTGAAGTGGATCCTACCTATTGCCTGTAATAACAACCTAAACACCTAACGAGCTAACCTACACCGACGTGTTTTCCGTTGGAACAAAAATGTTGTACATATAGTCGAATGTCGGTAGTGGGGAGAATAGCTCCATTCAATATGACGCAGGACCGGATCAAAAAAGTGATGGAGCCCTGAGGAAGTTGAAATTCAAGGGGCCCTTCCTGAATTGATGAATTTTGTCTTGTTCTTCTCAAAACCAAATTATCCACAAGGACAAAGTGAAATATGATTTACGTATCGCGTATCCGAATGCGAACTGAGCATGAATGAGAATATTCATGGAGTTTGAATCATTTTCTCCATGAGAAAAAACTGAAACATGTATTTTTATATTTTTTCAGAGGAAACTTGATAGGTATATCCAATTTAATAGGGTGCATGAGATTTCCCAAAGTTCAATTGGAAATTCGTTTCAATGAACGATTTACACTTCATCGATATACATGAGAAGTAGTTACGAAAAGATTAGAAAGAAAATAGATTAAGAAAATAACGTATTCGATGAATCGTGCGTTTCCTGATTACAAGAATCGAAAGAAAAAGGTAGAGCATATAAATACAATAACTTCTAATATTAGACAAAAAAAAAGAGGAATAAACTGAATAACACAATCTCGAATCAGGCTGTACAGCAGACGCCTAACAAGAGAGAACTATGGTTCACATAAGTGCCTTAAAGGCCTTAAAAGTACATAAAAACCAGTTCTATTGTCCGCAAGTAGCACACTTCCACACACTCATGCATACACTCGCCAGTATCGTCGAACGATCGTCCGTTGCGGCCGCACAAGAGATCTCAATTAAGTAGTGAAGATACAGAAATTCTACGTTTTCGTATAAGCGGACGCGCAGATTGCACCAGAGGGTGAGAAAAACGAACAAATTGATCAGTTGGATCGACTTATGGAAAAACCGCGGGAAAAACACTTCAAAGAATCATAATAGCGTAGGACTTCTTGGTGTCGTAACGAGCGTACCGAAGCGAATGACTTACGTCACACATACTTCTAATTTCACACCTCCAAACATATCTCTTGAGATTAGGTGACCAGAGAGAACATTGAACTCGGATGTGCGAGTGAGCAAAGCGTTCAAACCTCTCTCTCGACGCCTTCTCTCTTGCGAATTTCAAATATAGCGGAATCATCCGCAACAAAAACTGAAATTTGGAACAAAGTACTTCTAGAGTACAATTTATTCCTTATTTGATGTGATTTTGAATTGAATGGTCTATTATGACGAATTTTTGAAGTCATTTTTGACAATAAATCTTTATGAAGTATCTATCGTACCAATAGTTCATGATAATCAGAGTAGAGAAAACTCACTGCGCTCCCAATATATCAGTCAATTTCTCCATCGAATGAAGTTTTGTGGATGTCTACTACTTAGCCGCAGGAAATTTATTCCACAAAGTGCCTAGTTATTTTAAAAATAACATCTCTCTATTTCACTCGCTAATCACTTGAAAAATCATTGCAAGTGTACAAAAGTTATGATGATAGTACATTCTTTCATAAAATGCAACTTTGTATCTTCGTCACTCTATGAAAGAAGAATAAAGTTGTGGAACATTGTTTTCTTGATATACTAATATTCTCAATACTCTTCCAGAAGAATATTCGATTACTGTCTCTGCTGAGTGATTACCTAATCTATGGACACTGATCAAGTATTCGTTGGCGGAGTATTTCGAAATACAACACTCGATGAATGTAACAGATTACCCTGGTCAAAGTTTCATAGCGACTCGTAATAAAATGGTCTCGATAAGCTTATGAATATATATTCGTCCGTATTCATGATGCATCATCAACACAGATTCATAGGACTTCAAGGTTTACTTCCCTGCTAAAAATGACGGAATGAAACGGAAAGAATTTAGATGCGAATCATTGCTATTCGTTCCGCTTGGCAGAAGTAAGATTTGAGACGGGAATAAAAATTATACGAAACTTTCCGTATCGTCGGAGGAGTGCGACTGGAACAGCGGAAGCAAAATGAATCCGTTCTGAGCTGGAATTGCAATTTTTACCAAATCCTTTGAGTTTGTCCGGAATCACGGGTATAAGATATTACCGCTTCGATCAGCATAAACGACGACCAAATTGATGCCGTTCCAAGTTGGATCTGCGGAGAGAAATTTATTGCGTTACAATCTGCTTCGACGAGCCGGATGATGGAATAACAATTCCCAGTTTGCATCCGGAAATGCTGAATAAAACAATGGTGTTTCCATTTCGTCATTAACGCATAGACATTTTATTCCGTTTGAAGTTGAATTTACGGATATGATTTTATTTCGTTGAAATCCGGCTTGCCAAGCCAGCTGATGAGGCGTAAGCCGTCATTTACGTATGTCAATGCGGACATAAGAAATGGTGGTTTTGTTGAGTAATCAACACATGCCAAATGGGTTCCGTTTCAAGTTGGATTTGCGGAGAGAAGTTGATTACGTTTCAATCCGCGCCAACAAACCGCATGGTTGAATGACAGTTCCCAGTTTGCATCCGCAAATGCTGAACAAACTAATGGTGTTCTGATTCCTTAATCACCGCACAGGCATTTCTTCCGTTTTGGGGTGAATTTACGGATGGGAGTGCATTGTGTTAAAATCCGGTTCGATAAGCCAAGTGATTGAGCGAAAGTCGTCGTTCGTATCTGCATACGCGGACATGAAAAATTATGGTTTCGTTGAGTGATCACCACATGGGGAATTGGTTCCGTTTTAGTTGGATTTTCGGAAAAAAATTTATATTCTTTTCTAATCCACTTTGACGGATTGAAGAATTGAACGAAAGTTCCCAGTTTGCACCCGGAGAAGCAAAACAAAAAAATGTTGTGTATGCTCAGTAATTACTGCATGCACATTTCATTCAGTTCTAGATTGGATTCATGGATATAATTTCATTGCGTCAAAATCCAGTCTGACAAGCCGGGTGATCTCATACAGCAGTCGGAGAATTCTTCTTCAAGAACATCAATAGAATTGTTTATGAATTTTCGAATTCATGAAATCATGAAGAGATTCACAAGAGTTCACTTCTTGAGATATCAACTAACTCGAATACTGGAAGAACTGTTTCAGTGTCCTCAAGAGATCGTCGAATATTCCCGTGTATATCCCATTGTAAATTTCCAGTTGGTTCGCAAGGGAAATTTCCCATGCGAATTCTGGACTGGATTTATTTCGCATGTAATCACGTGACATGGGTTACTCCTGTGAATATACCACATAGGTTACCTATGGAGGAATATTGCACGGGTTACCCATATGAGAATTCCAAACACAACAAAAACTCACATGAACTTAAGACAATGAACATTTCCATTATTGTTTTACATTCACGTAAGTTTTTGTCCTGTTTGGTATCCTCGCAGCGGTAACCCGTGCAATATTTCCCCACGAGTAACCCATGTGATATATTCGCATGAGTGACCCATGAGACATTTGCACGAATAACCCATGTGATTCACCATGATGAATGAGCAAGGTACATTGGGGTGTCAAATGAATGATTGACATATTCGAACTCAATCAATATGAATGTGATCTACAATTGAAAGTCGATATGTATTTCTGTTTCAGGTTCAATTAATTGTTAAAAATTTTAGAGTGATCTATTTCTCAATATTTTCGCTCATTAATCCATGTGAAGACGCATGTAACCCACTTGAGTCCCATACAACCCACTTGATTCCCAAGTAAAGACCCACGTCATCCCATTGATCCGCATGTGAAGACCCATGTGACCCACTTCATTCCCATGCGAAGAACCATGCAACCCACTCAATTCCCATACAAAGACCCATGCGAACTAATTGGGAATTTACAGTAGGGTATTCTGATGGAAATGGAAGAATATTCGGATACCGTGTATTCGAAAATCCGGATGAAACCGATATGATTTCATGATTGTAAATCCAGACAGATACCATTCAAGTTTTCATCTGCATCTACGGATGAGAACTGAAAGACTTCCCACCTTTATTCATTCGAATATCTGGATGAAATCTGTAGAATTTCATGGTTGGAAATCCAGATCGATACCATGAAAATTTTTGTCCGCAAGTGCAAATGAAAACAGAAAGACTTTCCACCTTAACTCATCCGGTTGAAACCGATATGATTCCATGATTGTAAATCCGGAGAGATACCATGGGATCCGCATATGCGGATGGAAACAAACAGACTTTCAAACTCCATTTATCCGAAAATCCAAATGAAATCGATATGATTTGATGATTGTAAGTCCAGGTCAATATCATTAAAATTCTCCTCCACGTATGCGGATGAAAACGGAAAAACACTCCAACGTACACATGTACTTTCTTAAGGTGATTATTTGCGAAGTCGCACAATAGCTCATTCGGTTAGGTCTTAGGCTTCAGACGGTAGGCCGCGGCTGGTAGGAATGTAAGTTCGAACCCTGTAGGTAGGATATGATTTTCTCTCAATTCACATGAGTGGACAAGGTTCCTCAACGATTTTCGAACAAGGATATGCGAATAAAGATCCTTGTACAGAGTAATTGCGTCCAGTACAATACTGGGATCCCCCAATGAATTTTTTTTGTACACTGTAGTTCATCCGAAAATTCGGCCAAAGTCGACAAAATTCAATGATTGAAGATGCTGATCAATACCACTGAAATTTTCATCCGCATTTCCAGTCGACAACAGAAAGGATGTTCATTTCATTCCGTTCGACAATACGGATGGAATCGGTACAATATTAAGTTGAGAATTTCGTATCAATACCATGAAAATTCTGATCCGCGTATGCGGATGGAAACGGAGAGGCTTCCCCATTCACTTCATCCGGCAATACGTTTGAAATCGGTAATATTTTATGCTCAGAAATCCGTATCAATACCATCGAAGTTTATGTCCGCATTCCCAGTTCCAAACGGGAAAAGAAATCCTCATCCCGTTTCCTTCCGTATTTTACGGGACAAAAACCGATATCAAGCGGAAAGGAAAAATTTTCTTCCCGTCATTTTTAGCAGGGTTATGAATGTCCTGTTCCAGAATCCATAATGCCTCATAGTGAGAACATTTTTTTATGACTTGCTATGCGACTGCAACCACGGAAGGTAATTACTCAGCAGAGACAGTAATTGAATTTTGTCTGGAAAAGTATTAGAGAATATTAGTATATTAAGGAAACAATGTCCCACAACTTTATTCTTATTTCATAGAATGACAAAGATATGTTATTTCTACAATAAAAAATTTGTGTAAACTGAAATAACCAGGGACTTCGTTGAAATGAATTTCCTGCGGATAAATAGTAGGTATCCACAAAACTTTAGTCGATGAAGAAATTGACTGATATATTGGGACCGCAATGAGCATTCTCTACTCTGATTACCAGGAACTATTGGCACAATAGATACTTACCAGACATTTATTGTCAAAAATCACTCCAAAGGAACTGCATTGAACTACACTTGTAATGATAAATAATTAGACTTGAACGAATTATTATTAGAGAAAACTCACTGCGGTTCCAATATATTAGTCAATCTCCCCATCGACTAAAGTTTCGGGATACCTACTACTGATTTGCAGGGAATTCATTCCAACAATATGCCTGGTTATTTTAGTTTATACAGATTTGTCATTGAAAAAATAACATCTCTTTATTTCACTTGCTGATGACACGAAAAATCATTGCATGTGTACAAAAGTTAGGATGATAGTACATTCTTTCATAAAATGCAACTTTGTATCTTCGTCACTCTATGAAAGAAGAATAAAGTTGTGGAACATTGTTTTCTTGATATACTAATATTCTCAAATACTTTTCCAGAAAAAAATTCAATTACTATCTCTGCTGAGTGATTACCTAATCTATGGACACTGATCAAGTATTCGTTGACAAAGTATTTCAAAATACAACACTCGATGAATGAACAGATTACCCTAGTTAAAGTCTCTTAGCAATTCATGAGAAAATGTTCTCGATAAGCTCATGATATATTCATACGTATTCATGATGCATCATCAGCACAGATTCATAGGACTTTGTGGTTTACTTATGAATGTCCTGTTGCAAAATCCATAATGGTTCATAGTAAGAACATTTTTTTATGATTTGCTATACGACTTTGACCAGGGGCGATGTAGTAGATGAATAAGTAAACTATATGTGTATCAAATATATGAGTAATAGTAATAAGGATGCGCATGCGTAAAATAGGCTAAAGTTGGTAGACGTGGTGACGCGTGAATGAGATTGTTGTCGTGATGTGACAAGCAAGTCGTTGTATTTCTCTTAAGGTTCAAATATAAGTTTTGTCAATGCAGTTACGGAGTCAATTATTTCTGATTTCTGTTTTCACCGGATATTGTTCAGGTTGTGATGTAAAATACGTGACAATGGGCGACGAGGACCATTATGGAAGGATTTGTATAGTTTGAATGTACGATTAGTGAAAGGAAAAGATGGCTGAGAACGGTGTCGGAAGTACTGCACCAGCAGCCACGAATACCGCGAGTAGTCAACGATTTGGGAATTTGACAGAATTTAATAGAGAAAAAGAATCGTGGGATAGTTGCATAGATCGGTTCGAAATATCTTGCGATGTAAAAGAAATATCGGAAGAAAAACGAACGAAAATATTATTGACGGTCGTAGGTATCGAGACCTTTACTTTGCTACGTGAAATGTGTATACCAGTGAAACCGCAGAACAAAGAATATGCAGATTTGGTGAAAGATAAGTTCAACCCGGAACCAAATGTCATAGCGGAAAGATGGAGATTTGGACGATGTATTCAGAGTAAAAATGAAGCAACAGTGGATTATATTCAACGCCTAAAAAAGTTGGCAGCACAGTGTGGTTTCGAAACTGAGTTATAGACTCAGAGATCAGCTGGTGCAAGGAGTTTCATCGGAGACAGTGAAAGGAAATTATTGGTGAAAAAAGATTTATCGTGGTCGCAAGCATGTGATATTGCGTTGACGTTGGAGGCGACGCTGAAAGACGTGACCGATTCGAGATCTAACAGTAATCTACCTTACCAATAAGAGAAATTATATTACTACGGCAGCAAAAGTCAACAAGTTGCAAATAAAATGGTTGGAAATACGGGCACGATTAAAAAGGACAATGGCAGCACCAGGCATAATAAACAAAGTGGTGAACCACAACAGAACAAAAATGATATACAATGTTTCTGTTGCGGGAAAAATGGTCATAAATCTTTAAGCTGTTTTTACAAGGAGAATTTTTGTCACGTGTGCAAGAGGAAAGGACATTTGAAGAAGATGTGCAGAAATGGGAAATTGCAGCAAATCAATCAACAAGTACAACGAGATACAACGTCAACGACGGATCAGCGGTTGTCAACAAGAAATATAGAGGATAAGTTGGAATTAGATTTATTTTTGCAGTCAAATGATAATAAAGCGGAAAACATGGTGAGGTTATTGATTGATCACATGAAGATTGATTTTGAAATTGATACGGGTTCGTCTATAACTGTCATAAGTCACAGAGATTTTGAAAAATATTTTAAAAACAAAACAATGTTACTGAACACCTTGAGTTTGAATTTCTATGATGACAGTAAGGTAGTACCATTAGGGCATGTGAATATTCATGTAAAATTTATGGATAAAGAATTGGAATTACCTCTCTACATTATTAAGAAGGAAAGTAAATCGTTATTTGGAAAAAACTGGATGGAAGCGTTGGATATTAAAGTAAAATTATGTGCTTCTATTACTCAGGATGAAAATAAATACGTAAAAAAATTGTCGGATGAATTTTCAGAAATTTCTGAAGATGGATTGGGGACTTTGAAAAATCATAAAGCTCATCTGAAAATAGATACCAGCATAAGACCAAGATGTTTCAACCACGCAATTTACCAATTGTTTTAAGAGACAAAGTGGAAAAGGAGTTGACAAATTTGGTAGAACAAGGAATATTAGAACCAGTGGAAACGTCTGATTGGGCAACACCGATTGTGCCTGTCGTAAAAGCAAATGAAAGTATTAGAGTATGTGGTGGATACGCAATCACCATAAATCCAGCGTTAAAAATAGACGAATACCCCGTTCCAAGAACAGAAGATTTGTTGAATGCGTTGGGAGGTGGGATTTTGTTTACAAAACTCGATTTGGCGAATGCATATCAACAAATAATTTTGGACGAAAAATCGAGAGATTATGTGACAATTGCGACCCACAAGGGTTTATTCAGATACACGCGTATACTATTCGGTGTCGCTTCGGCGCCAGCAATTTCCCAAAGAATCATGGAAAAATGATTGAAAGGTACTCCTGGAGTCGTATTCTTCCTTGATGATATTTCAATTACGGGGAAAACGGTGCAAGAACATATGCAAAATTTAGAAGCAGTGTTGAGGACGTTGAAAGAAAACGGATTGGAAATAGCAAAAGAAAAATGCGTGTTTTTTGCAGAAGAAGTGGAATATCTAGGATATGTCATTGATAAAGAGGGTATCCATACAAGTAAAAAAAAAGTTGAAGCAATAGTTGACGCACCACTACCTAAGAATGTTAAGCAAGTTCAAGCATTTTTGGGGCTCATACAATATTATGCAAAATTTTTGCCAAATTTATCAACTGTCCTTGAGCCATTACATAAATTACTCCGTAAAAATATTACATTTAAGTTTGATGAAGTTGTGTGAATGCATTTGATAGAGTAAAAGAGATGATTGTAGATTGTGTCAAATTGATACACTATGATTCGGAAAAAGAATTAATATTGGCTTGTGATAGTTCGGAATATGGGCTGGGATGTGTATTAGCACAAATTATTGACGGTATCGAGAAACCCATTGCTTCCGGTAGTAGAACATTGAATAATGCTGAGAGGAACTATGCTCAGATAGATAAAGAGGCATTGGTTATTGTTCTCGGGATTAAACATTTCTACCATTATTCATGGGGAAATAAGTCCATATTACGAACTGATCACAAGCCACTGACTTACATTTTCAATCCAAAGAAAGGATTACCTATCATGGCTGCGAATCGGTTACAAAGGTATGCAGTGTTTTTAGCCTTTGATTATCAGCCTTTGATTTCAAAATTGAATACGTAAGCAGTAATAAAATGAGCGCTGATGCATTGTCGATTACCTTTGCCGGTTATTGAAAATTATGATAATTTTGAAGGACAGTCATACATAAAATTCATTGAGAATAATTCCATACCGATTAGCGCAGAAATGATTAAAAAGCAAACCAAAAGAGATCCTGATTTAAATAAAATTATGGGTTATGTGATGTTTGGATGGCCGAATAAAAAATAAATGTAAGAGATGTTGAGATTAAAGCTTATGTTAGGAGAAGGAACGAATTAATTATTGAAAATAATGTATTAATATGGGGTTATAGAATTGTTGTACCAAAATCATTGAGGGAACAATTAGTAAAGGAGCTACATGAATCCTATTTGGGGATGAGTAAAATGAAAGCAGTAGCTAGATCGTATTTCTGGTGGCCCACATCAGATAATGAGATTGAGGATATAGCCAGGAATTGCGAAATTTGCTTACAAGAGCGACCAGAAGCTAGTAAAGCGGAAGTTCATTTTTGGGAATTCCCAAAAGAGAAGTGGCAAAGGCTGCATTTGGATTTTTTAGGACCATTAGATGGAAAATTATATCTTGTTATGGTTGGCGCACATACTGAATGGCCAGATGTACACATGGTACCATCGACGGCAGCAGCATCAACAATCAAGGTATTACGTCGAACTTTTTCACAATTTGATATACCAGAGCATATTGTTACTGATAATGGACCACCTTTCACTTCAGAAATGTTCAAAATGTTTTTATTGAGGAACGGAATTAAACATAGCTTCTCACCACCTTACCATCCGGCGACGAATGGGCAGGTGGGAAATTTAGTAGGTTTCATTAAGAAGAAGTTAAAAATTGCAACCAAACAAGATCGAGATATTGAAGGGACACTTTGCAAGTTATTGTTCGATTATCGAAACGCAACTCACGCCACAACGGGCGACACCCCAGCAAAACTCATGTTCGGGAAAAATTTGCGTAACAGATTCGATTTATTGCGTCAAAATTTGAGGAATGATATTGCAAAGAAACAACAACGGAGGGAAGATGATGTAAGGCACAATAAAACAAGAATATTAGGTATTAATCGAGAAATATTCGTACGTGATTATAGAAATATTAATAAATGGGTGTCAGGTAAACTTATCAAAAGATTGAGTCCAGTAACGTATTTGGTCGAGATCAATAAAGGGATTTGGGAGTATCACATCAATCAAACGATACCGGACAACACAAATGTTCATAAAAATGCAAATTCATTCAGAAGTTGCAATTTTGATTTGGAAGATAAGTTAAGTGATGAACAGAATAGGGTGGAAGTCGAATAACTCACAGTTCAAGAGCGTAGTGAGGATATTGTAGATATAGGAGTGGAAAAAGTCTCTGAGGAAGGTTCAAATAGTGATGAGAGGAATGTGACACTGGATGAAGCGGATGTAATGGATCATTGTAACAGAAATGTAATTGAATTGTCAGATGTGGCAGAAGCTGCAGATAAAGATGAAGAAGTAATACCAGTTGGACGTTCACAAAGACATTGTAAACCACCCGTAAAATCAAATCTTTAAGGGGGAAGGAATGTAGTAGATGAATAAATAAACTATATGTATATCAAATATATGAGTAATAGCAATAAGGATGCGCATGCGTAAAATAGTCTAAAGTTGGTAGACGTGGTGACGCGGGAATGAGATTGCTGTCGTGATGTGACAAGCAAGTCATTGTATTTCTCTTAAGGTTCAAATATAAGTTTTGTCAATGCAGTTACGGGGTCAATTATTTCTGATTTCTGTTTTCACCGGATATTGTTCAGGTTGTGATGTAAAAGACGTGACAGGAGGTAATTACTTAGCAGAAACAGTAATTGAATTTTCTCTGGAAAAGTATTTGAGAATATTAGTATATCAAGAAAACAATGTTCCACAACTTTAGTCTTCTTTCATAGAGTGACGAAGATACAAAGTTGCATTTTATGGAAGAATGTACTTTCACCATAACTTTTGTACACATGCAATGATTTTTCGTGTAATCAGCAAGTGAAATGAAGAGATGTTATTTTTACAATGACAAATCTGTATGAAGTGAAATAACCAGGCATATTGTTGGAATAAATTCCCTGTAAATCAGTAGGAGGTATCCACAAAACTTTAGTCGATGGAGAAATTGACTGATATATTGGGACCGCAGTGAGTTTTCTCTAATAATAATTCGTTCAAGTCTAATTATTTATCATCACATGTGTAGTTCAATGCAGTTCCTTTGGAGTGAACTTGACAATAAATGTCTGGTAAGGATCTATTGTGCCAATAGTTCAAATTCTAGTTTATACAAATTTTTTATTGTAGGAATAACAAATCTTTGTTACTTCATGAAAGAGGAATAAAGTTGTGGAACATTGTTTTCTTAATATACTAATATTCTCTAATACTTTTCCAGACAAAATTCAATTACTGTCTGTGCTGAGTAATTACCTTCCCTGGTTGAAGTCGCATAGCAAGTCATAAAAAAATGTTCTCATTATGAGGCATTATGGATTTTGGAACAGGACATTCATAAGTAAACCTTGAAGTACTATGAATCTGTGCTGATGATGCATCATAAATACGAATGAATATACAGGGTGTCCCATTTTAATTTTTATATCGGAATAACTCGAAAACAAAGAGTTTTGGAGGAAAATGTTTCCAACAAAAGTTGTAAGATTCCGAGGAGGACATCTGACGGTGACCTTGACTTTGGCCTCGGATCTCAACTTCGAGGTCATTCAGAGGTCAACTTTTGTTTCTTGAATGAAATCCCCTATTTTTGACTGTAGATTCAGATTTGACGTTGAAAAACAAGAAACTTTTGTCTGAATCATTTTCCCGAATTCCGCACAGATGGCGCTCTAATCGATAAAAAATGAGTTTTATGAAACACTCATATTGCTTTCTGTGTAAAACGACATTTAACTCTCCAGGGTTTTTTTTTCAGCTTCTGAGGATTACCGTCGCCATTAGAGTCACCCAATGTGCACCACGAGGAGGTTGAGCGATCGGATCTTGCACATCTTTGTGGCCCGGAAAATTCGATGAAACCCCATAAGTGAAAATCCAAAGTGGTAAGTTCATACTAGAGCATCGTTCACAAACATAAGTGAAACGGGATGTTTAACATCCTCCATTCATTCACAAATTCTTTTCGATATACGATTCAAACTTGAAGAAAATCTTTGATCAGTGTTGTGAAGGTCTCAATACCATGGATTATCCTTGGGGTGAAATACTTGATATTCTCCTGCTACAAGGAGAATGTCGACGTAATTACGCTGCAGCATCAAGATTGTATGAAGAGAGGTATCCAAATAGACGCCAGCCTTCACTTCAGGCGATACGCTCAATAGAAAGACGAGTTAGAAGAATGAATATCCCACGAGTCAGCAGGCGTTATGATGGAAATCGTATGGATGCACGCTCAGTAGCCGTTTTAGGAATGGTGCACCTGAATCCTCACGTTAGTACCAGAGAAATCCAGCACCAATTAGGTATCCCAAGATCAACGGCACACCGCATACTAGGATCTGGTAAATATCATCCTCACCACATTACATTGGTGCAAGCATCAAGTGAAGATGATCTTAGACGTAGGGTTGAATTCGGTCAATGGGCCTCGGAGCAACCGCCTGGTTTTTTCAATTACGTGATGTTTAGTGATGAGGCAACATTCTGCAATAACGGTATTATGAACAGACATAATTGTCATTATTGGTCAATTGAAAATCCCAGATGGCATCGACAAGTTGACAATCAACATCGCTGGACTCTGAATGTGTGGTGTGGGATTTTGAATGGTCAGATCATTGGTCCTTATTTCTTCCAACATACTGTTAGGAAGGCAAATGATCTGCAGTTGATTCGGGACAAATTACCAAGGATGTTGGAAGATGTTGATCTCTACACACGGAACAGGATGTGGCTTCAACGTTATGGGGCACCACCTCATGACGCTGCAATTGTCAGAAATTTCTTAAACGCATCTTACCCACACAGATGGATTGGTCGTGGTGAATACATTGCCTGGCCAGCTAGGTCTCCGGATCTTACCCTTTTGGATTTTTACTTATGGGGTTTCATCAAAGATGTAGTTTATGAAAGACCACCAACGACCAGAGATGACATGAAACGCCGAATACGAACTGTCTGCCGAACAATTCCACGTCATGTGCTTTTGTCGTTAGAACCACATTTTCAGAGACGAATCAGGTTATGCCAACAGGTCAACGGTGCAAATATCGAACATTTGATACGGTGAATCTTCATACATATTGCAAAGCGTTTGTCGTGAAAAATTACACACCTCTACAGTCCAGACAATCGGCCCTTTTCAGGGCCACGAAGATGTGCGAAATCCGATCGCCCAACCTTCTCGTGGTGCATTGGGTAACTCTAATGGCGACGGTAATCCTCAGAAGCTGAAAAAAAAACACTGGAGAGGTAAATGTCGTTTTACACAGAAAGCAATACGAGTGTTTCATAAAACTCATTTTTTATCGATTAGAGCGCCATCTGTGCGGAATTCGGAAAAATGATTCAGACAAAAGTTTCTTGTTTTTCAACGTCAAATCTGAATCTGCAGTCAAAAATAGGGAATTTCATTTAAGAAACAGAAGTTGACCTCTGAATGACCTCGCAGTTGAGATCCGAGGCCAAAGTCAAGGTCACCATCAGATGTCCCCCTCGGAATCTTACAACTTTTGTTGGAAACATTTTCCTCCAAAACTCCTTGTTTTTGAGTTATTCCGATATAAAAATTAAAATGGGACACCCTGTATATTCATAAGCTTATCGAGAACATTTTCTCATGAATTGCTAAGAGACTTCAACTAGGGTAATCTGTTACATTCATCGAGTGTTGTATTTTGAAATACTTCGCCAACGAATACTTGCTCAGTGTCCATAGATTAGGTAATCACTCAGCAGAGACAGTAATTGAGTATTCTTTTGGAAAAGTATTGAGAATATTAGTATATTAAGAAAACAATGTTCCACAACTTTATTCTTCTTTCATAGAGCGACGAAGATACAAAGTTGCATTTTATGAAAGAATGTACTATCATCATAACTCTTGTACACTTGCAATGATTCTTCAAGTGATTAGCAAGTGAAATAGAGAGATGTTATTTCTTAAAATAACTAGGCACTTCGTGGAATAAATTCCCTGCGAATAAGTAGTAGGCATCCACAAAACTTCATTCGATGAAGAAATTGACTGATATATTGGGAGCGCAGTGAGTTTTCTCTACTCTGCCCTAGTGGAAATGCACCATATATGACCCACATATGACCCATATATGCCCCATATATACACCATATATTGATCATATATGTTATGAGTAATCCGAACATATATGATCCGTATATGATCCATATATGACCCATATATGGCCCATATATGATTTATTTCCATTTATCGAGGGGTATAAAAAAATCTCTCCTACGAGAATTGAACGCGGTTCGTTGGGACCGGACTCCATCCCCCTTTCACTGGAGCCACCGCCGGTCACTTGAAAGAAGCGACTTCTCTCACCTATATGAACTCCCGCTTATTCCTGAAAACCATATATGGCTCATATATGAACTCCGAATTGGTAGATCAACAATTGTGGATCACATTCAAAACATATATGAGTTATTGCAGGTCAGATTCACAATGAGTTCCTCAATATTTTTAGAATAATTATTTTTGAATTCTTCGTTGAAAAATATGAGATACTTGTCACATTTGTTTGTTTCCTCTTTTTTATTTTATTGTGTTCACCGGTTTACAATGTGTCAGAGCTATTAGTCTTGACAAATCCAGTTCTTTTCAAATGCGTGTATCTCGAAAAGGTCTCAACACACAGAATTACTAATGAGGCATAAAAGTTGGGATTTTTTCTGAACTTTTCAAAAATTCGAGTGAAATTTTTTTCTCCAATTTGTATCTAGTGGAATTCCTACGGTGGAAGTAAAAATGGTAGTTTATTCGAATTTGGACATTTTCAGCCCTTTGAGATCACCATGAGTCCAAAAGGCTCTAGGGGGAGTCTGTGGTTCCGTACCCTGACAAAAATTTTTGTCATAATTTCTCATAATTTCTCATTGTCCCAATTTATGGAGAAAATATGAGGAATTCTATTGTTCTTTCTCATATTTTCTCCATGAATTGGGACAATAAGAAATTATGAGAAATTATGACACGAATTTTTGGCAGGGTAGCTTACAGTGCTTGTCGTGAATTTTAATTTGTGCTGTCTTCTGTTATTGTCAAAGACACCGAGATGTAAATTTTACCGAGAAATCTGCAGCAATATTTGAAAGACTGCGTGAATGGCATCTGTTGCTTTGGTTTGGAGTCCGAAAGACCCTGTGTAACCTTTACGTAAGTACTTTGAAGTGTGACCTCAACGGGTTAATTTTTTTATCCAACAAACACGATCGATCTATGGTGCATAGCAATACTTTTGGTTCGGTTCTGAAAATGGTAATTTTCTACGACATTCAAGAAATATAAATAAAACAAGACAGAAAAGATAACTCAATAACTTGAAATTACACATCAATCCGTCCATGAAATGTCTCGTATCTATGCTGCATTACAAATCTTGAATAATCGAGCACGCGGAGTTCTCAGGCCGCCCTCATTTTGTCTAGATCTCTCGAATGCCGTGGAGTAACATTTTCGAAAACGAAACGAAAATTATCGTTATGTTCCGGAAATTAGTTTTGCTTGTGAGATTTGAAAATCAAACGTATTCGAATTTGTATAAAATACTTTTTTCACTTCCATCGTCGAATTACGGCAAAATACGTCCTTGGAAAGAAATTTCCTCTTGACTTTGTGAAAAGTTGAGGCAAAATCCTAAGTTCCATGCCTTGGTAATAATTTTTTGTATTGAAAGCTTTCCAAGATACAGGCATTTGAAAAAAAGTGGGTTTTAGAAACCAAGAACTTCGACATATGTTGTAAACCTGAAATCATAATAGAATAAGAAAAAAAGAAACAAATGATACGTATCTCACATTTTTCAACAGAGAATTTGGGATAATCATTCCAAAAAGATTCATGAACTCTTGGAAAATTCGATATGACATGATCCATACATAGCAAATAATTATACCAAATATGAATCATATATGTTTTTGACCGTTTCCTGTAAACATATATGTTGCGGGCGGTACCATATATGCTTTATATGTATCACTGATGAGGCTTCGGCCACATATATGGGGCATATATGGTCATATATGTTTTGTGGGAATCATATATGGATCCTATATGGGTCATATATGGGTCATATATGATTCACCTCCACTAGGGTGATTATCATGAACTATTGGTACGATAGATACTTCACAAAGATTTATTGTCAAAAATTACTTCAAAAATTTGTCATAATAGGCCGTTCGATTCGAAATCACATTGAATAAGGAATAAACTGTACTCTAGAAGTACTGTGTTCCAAATTTCACTTCTCATGTATATCGATGAAGTGTAAATCGTTCATTGGAACGAATTTTCAATTGAACATGGGAAAATCTCATGCACTCTATTGAATTGAATATACCTATCAAGTATCCTCTTAAAAAATATGAAAATACATGTTCCAGTTTTTTCTCATGAAAAAAATGATTCAAACTTCATGAATATTCTCATATATGCTCAGTTCACATTCGGATACGCGATATTCAAATCGTATCCTACTTTGTCCTTGGGGATAATTTGATTTTAAGAAGAACATTTCATCATTTGAATCAATCAATGATTTTTTCAATATGAATGTCAATTGCATTTTTCATTCATACTTATCCTCATGGTACGAATACGTATCGGAATGTATCAAATGATTTCTGCAAATTTTCAAGTATCTTATATGGTCACGTGGTATACAGGAAATATGGTCACGTGATATATATATATGTATAAATATACATATATATGGGGCATTCCACGTCAGATCGGCCGAAAAAAACTGACATGTTTCCGATTTAGACAAAATTTGGTGGGGTCAAAGAGGTGCTCGAACAAAGACAAAACCCCAAATATTAGCCTTTTTCATGCAGTTGTATGGATTTTACAGTGAAAATGAAAAAAAAATCACATTTTTATTAATTTTCTATTATCTCAACAGGGGGATGAAATAAAATTCTGGAAAGATCCACACATCTGCTCAACTAAATTCTCTTTTTGGGGAAATTAAAAAAAAATTTTTCTCCCCAAAATTTTTTGGAAAAAGAATTATTTTTCTCAAAAAAGTCAATTTATCTCGAAAGGCCCAGTCTTCGATTTTTTTGAAAAGAATATATGTTGTAGCTGCATTCTTCACGAACATTCTCCATTTTTGAAATTCAAGGAGCCTTCAAAATTGTGGAAGTTATGAACGTTTTAGTGAAGCAACTCGCGTTATGGCATGATTTTGCGCGAGACTGAAATTTCACAGTGCGAGGGAATTATACAATTTTTGGCTTGGTTGTCGATAATCATTTTGCAACCATTTCTTTTCAGTTTGTCATTGTGTAAATGATCATTTAAGGATATCCCAATAGAATTTTATAACTACCAAGTACGTTATTGACGCAAATGTGAGTTGCAATAAAGAAGTCTTTCCTGGGTTTTTTCTTCAAAGCCATCACTATTTTCAATCAAGACATAATATGTCATTCCTGGGAGTTCTCTTGAGTTTTGCTCACATAGATTGGACTGCTTCATTGAAGCGATCGTTTCATTTGGGAGTCCTTTTCCGGTTTGTGCGTCAGGCACAGAAAGTACTCCCTTTTCATCTCTCAATTTTATCGCTCGATTGACCATGTATTTAGAGCAGTTGAATCGTTTTATTTTATCAGTCAATTCGAACAAAGATGGCAAAGATGTTGGAATTCGGAACTTATCGTCTCTGCCAAGGTTACAGTTTATTTCATTAATCAAATTATCGAATCATAAATGGCCGTACGTACATAATTAAGGGAAGTATTTGGAATCGATACATTTTCATTCCATGTGATTATCATTCAACAATATTTGAAGTTTTCAACTTTGAAATATGACCGGAATGTATTTTCGGCCTGGAACTTTTCTTGGTACGTGGTCATGGCTTCTTCGTGCATTTAAAATGTTCCACTCAGCTGCGATGCGATCAACTTCAGTTTATTTAGATAACTATCAACTTGTATTCGGCTGATTTCAATTGTTGTTACGCGTTATTTATATGTCGATGCGACTGAGGTTAGTCTGTTTAGATCACAATCAATTTGTTCCCGGCTGATGTTTTTTCTTGTTCAAAAGTTGTGTGGAAACCTTGTAACATAAGCGTTACGAGAAGAGGAAGAGAGAAGAAGGGGCCGCCAACGAGGAGGTGGAAGTGGTAGCAGCGGCGAGAGTCGTAATGAGCCAAGGCGGCGAAGACAGTTCCTCTCGTACTCTCTTTACGCCACGACTTTTCTTAGTCTTCAATAGCCACGTGCCCTACGAGGCAATTACATACTCACCTACAAGTTAAACTAGTGCCAGTTAATCTTCGGTCACTCAGCACCAACCACGAGCCACCCATCAAGCCTCGAGCCCTCGACAAAGGTCCTCCCTCAACGGCGACTCCCAGGAAACGATATTAGGCCAGGCCAGCCGATCCAGCGAGACGTGACGACAAAAACATACACTACACACACTCTCACTCTGCACACATTTTAGTGGTAAGCTACAATTAATTGTAAGTTACATATCGAGAATCCTTTTAATACACATACATACACTCTTATTTCGATATCCAATGCATTTTCTCTATTCTCTTCACCCGCCCCTCCTCCTCATCATCACTCCCTTATAACTTTTGAATTTTTATAGCGGATTTTCGTTTAGTATTCAAATTATTCGACTTTACTTATGAATCGATATGAGGCAGCCAAAGAAAAAGCTTTGCTGGAATCCATTCGAAACCTGCAGTGGCCGTAAGTTCTCGTATATCAGTAGTCTTTTTTTTACGCGTTCAACTTTCCAATTGTTGAGTAATGCTTTTTTGCATTATTGACGTAGCACTTTATAGCTCGCTCCACTATTGTTGTGATCTCTTTCCTTTTTTGTAGGTAGTGTAAAAGACTTGAGAAGATTATCGGAAGAAAATCAACAGGAATTTGAATCAGTACCTGATAATGCAGTAGTTTGCACCAGATGTGGGATAAAAATTAATGGGGTCCAACCAGTCCAAGCCCCCCAATCACACTTAGAATTAGCTCGTCGGACAACGACGATAAAACAGAAGAATTCACAGAACAGAGTGTACGTAAACAAAAACTCAATACTGCACTTGCTGCTGTAGAGCCGAATTGACGATAGCAAGAATGTAAATGCATTATCTTTGATTCCATTGAAAAACTCTTCTTATACACGGGGAGATTTATATGATTAATGCAACGGAAAGGTCTCAACCAAATATTCTTAGAGGAATGAATCAACTCCGAGTTTTTGATTGAATCAATTAAATTTTCAGTGGATCCCATTAAGAATGTTCAGTTGAGACGTTCTAGGTACAGTCACTATATAAATTTCTCTCAGTATAATCATTACTATCTATTAATAATTTCTTCATCTCGATAGACTTTTAAAAAAAAAATATGTGACTGAAAAAGTAGAATCTGCACAAGCAACCATCAAGCGAAAATTCGAAGAAATCACAAATGTGAAAATTGCCATCGACAATGACGATAAAGTGAAAGCTTACGAAGAAGTCATGACCACGTACCAAGAAAAGTTCCAGACCGAAAATACATTCCGGTAATATTTTGAAGTTGAAAACTACAAATATTGTTGAACGATAATTACATGAAATGGAAATGTATCGAATCCCAATACTTCCCTTAATTATGTACGTAGGGCTACTTGTGATTCGGTAATTTGAGTAATGAAATAAACTGTGACTATTTCAGAGACGATAAGTTCCGAATTTCAACATCTTTGCCCTCTTTTTTCAAAGTCACTGATATAACAAAACGATTTAACTGCTCTAAATACATGGCCAATCAAGCGATAAAATTAAGAAATGGAAAGGGAGTGCTTTAACTGCTCTAAATACATGGCCAATCAAGCGATAAAATTAAGAAATGGAAAGGGAGTGCTTTCTGTGCCTGAGGCACAAATCGGAAAAGGACTCCCGGATGAGACGATCGCTGCAATAAAGCAGTTTTATCTATGTGAGCAAAGCTCAAGAGAACTCCCAGGAAAGAAAGATCATGTCTCGGTTAAAAATAGTGATGGCTTCAAAGAAAAAACCCAGAAAAGACTTCTTTATTGCAACTTACAAGAATTGAGGGTCCCCATGCAATAACCACGTAGGCGCTCGAGAAGCGGCATAAGTATTGTCCAAGCCATGACGTCAAGGGTCGAAAACAAAATTCGGAATTTCGAAAATCTAGAAATACTGGACAATAGGGCTTGAAAAATGAATATGAGTCTTCGTTGACGATTTTTTTCTAGGATCAGTAGTTTTCGAGGAAAAAAATTAAAAATTATCTATTCTTTCACACCACAAATCAATGTTTTTCAATATTAAACAGAATTTTGCGAAAATAGTTCGATATTCGAATTTTCTGACCCCAAAAACATAAACCCAGGTTCAAATATTGAGCGAACACAATCTTTCCTACGGACCTTGATATTTAATTGATGAATGACGCAAAATGGTGAAAAATTTCGGTCGCGCGTTAATAAATAAACCGCTGTATTTCGCGAACTGAGAGTCCAATCGATCTGAAACTTTCCACAAAGTTTGTCCATATACTAGTGAACAACTTTGTCGCTGGAAGTTTTTTGTAGCTCATACTTCCCCTGACACTTTTTCAATGCAAAGCATGGAAAACAGGGTTTTCACTCCGGATTGAAAAATTGGTGATTTATTATCAACTTTCATGAATTTTTTAAACACTGTTGTCTTCGGAGGAGTCTTACGAATCAGAATCCGGAAGATTCATCAAGATACATCGAAAAATGACCGAGTTTGAACGAGTTTGATATTGGAAAACATTGATTTGTGGTGCAAAAGAATAGATTGTTTTTATTTTTTTTCTCGAAAACTACTGATCCTAGAAAAGAATCGTCAACGAAGACTCATATTCATTTTTCAAGCCCTATTGTCCAGTATTTCTAGATTTTCGAAATTCCGAATTTTTTTTTCGACCCTTGACGTCATGGCTTGGACAATACTTATGCCGCTTCTCGAGCGCCTACGTGGTTATTGCATGGGGACCCTCAATTATACCAGTGCTTCAAATTTGAGTTTCCGGATTTGCAAGTTGGATCTTCCAAATTCGCTGAACTTCGGCCAACCGAATGCATTCTGGCAGGGGCTAGTGGAACTCACACTGTATGCGTTTGCATTATCCATCAAAATGTTGAACTGATGATCGAAGGTAAATTATACATACTCTTAAACAGCGGGAACTTCGAATCACTTCTAAGCAACATTCTACTAAAAAATTCATTTTCAGGTTGCAAATTGAGTCAATTGACTGAAACTTGGGACATTCCTATTCATGGGGAAAACGCATAGAAATTGCTCCTTCAATACTTGTTGTGTTCAGTACCAAGTAGTGAATGTTACGAAGGCCAATGCAAATCGTGCCCGGACAAAAATATTTTATGCAATAAATTGATTGAAACTTTTGATAATGCAGAAGTTGATAAGATTACTTACAAACAATGGATTTCCACCGATAGGTAACTTTTTTCTCACATTGAAACGAAGTGATTAATTCTTGTCATGACGTATCTCAATTATTATAATTCGAATTTAGATCCACTTTGAAAATTATAACTGACAGTGAGGAAGAATTTATTTCGTCCCTCGTGGAGAAATTGACGAAATTAAAATTACGCGATTTCGTTGCCACGGAACAATCTCGGCATTTCAAAAATATTAAAGAAAATCCACAACCAGGCGAATTTGTGGTGACGCTTGATTTTTCAGAAGACTTCGCATTTGTTGTACAAGAAGCCGTTCAAGGGTTTCATGGGAATAATGACACAGGTCAACATTTGATCTACGCTGGAACACTAGAACAGAGGTGGGTACCTATGAGTTTCGGGGGTCGGAGATTACGATTACTGGGTCCATATGACCCCATCACGTCAGGATCAAGGTCAGATTATGGTCAGGAAATTGCGTGTCTATTGACAAAATTGAAGCCTTTTACGTTGGTCAAACAGAAGTAACAATCAGAAGTATGATCTGTTGGTTTTCTCCATATCATTGGCCTCGAAAATATTCGTTTATCACATTCATTAAGGGCACTGCGACATCTAGAACATATAGATTGAGGCGTCCAAATCTTGTCGAATGTGTAGCTATCGATATCGAAGCACTCGTTATATTTTTTTTCATTAAATCCAAAAACATAAATTTCTTCGATTGGGGAATATACTCCCCACACACGACACAGATATTGTTCACCCTGTTCATGCAAGACGAGGATTGACTTGTCGCATTCGACTTTACAAAGGCCAAGTTTCCCACCAATGTAGAGCTGCGGTCGCATGATGACGACGCCTGCAGGCCCGCTTTCCCACCCTGACCAGCCGCCGGTTCTGGGTCTCCGAAACACTGTCCCGTAACATTATCCCGTGCGGTTGCCATAACGGCATGGAAGCCGTAACCCAGGGACTTGGCCGGAACGCGGGACAACTCCGTTGCTCGCCGTCACCACAGGGAGGTGCCCTGGGCGCAATCACACGTAATAACCGCTGAAATCGAACAAAAGGTTCAAAAAAAGGATTTTACCCGCATATTACCTTCATATGACCTGCAGATATGACTTTAATTTGAATGTAAAAGTGTATTTGGATGTAAAATTTTCCGCAGGTTCGGAATCCGGGGTCAAAACAATTATATCTTTTGATTTGAGATGTTTGACCTTGATTTGACCTTGATTCTGACGTGATGAGGGCATATAGACCCCGGAATCGTGATTTGCGACCCCAAAAACGTAGGTGTCAGCTAATTCAAGAGCCTGCCTAGCCTGATATCAGAGGAAAGATTTCAAAAAAGGATTTCACCTGCATATGACCTTTATATGACCTGCAGATATCACTTTGATTTGAACGTCGAAGTGTATTTGGATGTCAAATTCCCTGCTGGTTCGGAATCCGGGGCCAAAATAATTATATCCTTCGATTCGAGATGTTTGACTTTGATTTGACCTCGATCCTGACGTGATGGATCCATGAATCGTGATCTGCGACCTCTAAAACTTCTAGGTACTCACCTCTGTTCGGGTGTTCCAGCGTAGATCAAATGTTGACCTGTGTAATCAAGCGACAGTTCACCCATTTGTCATATACTATCATGATATTTCAACCAATAAGATCGAGCATCTATCCAACGTTGGAATATCGGATTGTCTTGAACATGATACCATTGCTGTGTTCATGTTCCAGAAAAAAATGATCCAGTTTTTGAAAGAAAAGTTTGCAGTTGTTAAAAAAATTATCTATTTTTCCGACGGTGCACCACAACAGTATAAAAATGAGAAAAATTTTCGTAATTTGAGTCATCATAAACAAGATTTTGAAGTAGAAGCAGAGTGGAACTTTTTCGTTACTGCTCATGGGAAAGGAGCTTGCGATGGTGTTGGTGGTACATTAAAACGCCTAGCAAGACAATACTGCCTACAGAGAGGGACAAGAAATGAGATTCTAACAGCTGCAAAACTGTATGAGTGGGCTTCAGATAGTTTGAAAAATTATCATCTATGCTTTTGTTCTCAGAGCGACTACAAAGCTGCAAAGTTGCTGAGTATTTGAAAACTAGGCATGAGAAGTGCAAAACAGTGGAAGGAACACTTTCGTTCCATCACGCATCCCCGATCCGTGAAAATGGTGTTGCATTCAAGACTACTTCGAATGATGTAAAATCAACAATGAAGATATTGTTACTCCAACATTTGTGTAAATAAATAATTTACACAATCACAAACTGAGAAAGAATGAGTGCAAAATGATTATCGACAACCAAGCCAAAAAATAAATACTTCCCTCGCACTGTGAAATTTCAGTCTTGCGCAAAATCATGCCATAACGCGAGTTGCTTCACTAAAACGTTCATAACTTCCACAATTTTGAAGGCTCCTTGAATTTCAAAAATGGAAAATGTTCGTGAAGAATGCAGCTGCAACATATATTTTTTTCAAAAAATCGAAGACCGGGCCTTTTGAGATAAATTGACTTTCTTGAGAAAAATGATTTTTTTTCCAAAAAATTTTGGGGAAAAATTTTTCGAAAATTCCCCCAAAAAGAGAATTCAGTTGAGCAGATGTGTGAATTTTTCCAGAATTTTACCTCATCTCCCTGTTGAGATAATTGAAAATAAATAAAAATGTGATTTTTTTTCGTTGGTACTGTAAAATCCATAAAACTGCATGAAAAAGGCTAATTCGGGGTTTTGACTTTGTTAGAGCACTCTTTTACCCCACCAAATTTGGTCTAAATCGGAAACATGTCACTTTTTTCGGCTGATCTGACGTGGAATGCCCCATATATTACTCATAATTCCGAGACAACTCCCTGGCGGCGCTGAAACTCGTGTTTTTTCTCCACCATCATACCTTGGGTACCCTGAGATTCATGTGCGTCGCTTTTTGTAGCGTGAATTGCGAGTGGAGTTGCGCGTAACTAGCTTGCATCTTATGCGCGTGAAATGCGTGCGACCGTTGTAAGGGGTATGAGAGTGAATTCTCTACCTTTTGTCGTATTATTCAAACGCGATGAACAACTGTATTGATAAGAATAACTTGGGGAGATTTTTCTCAACAATTCATCCGTAGAAATACGAAAGAAATTGTGTTCCGAATTGAGAAAAAACATCATATCTAGATTGAACTAATGTTCGAACATCAAGGAATTTTAGAAGACAGAATTCACTCCACCGCACATTTAAATATTGAACCCTACTCTTCCTTCAATGGGTATCGAACCTCTGACCGAAACCTACCTAAAGACATTCCTATCCTACCTAACCTATGCCCTAACGACCTCAGCTGAACCGACAACGCTGATCGCGTGGTCCAAAAAGGCTTACATATATTTGTAATCATTTCGATTGTTTAAATTCATAGCAGGTGTACAGTGTATGATGTTATATGTAATTTTATATTTTCATGTATGAGGAATTTCATCTTATGAGTTATATGAATTGAAATATTCAAAATTTAGGGCTGGATTTGAAAACTGTAGAATTCGATCAGATGCAGTTATGACAAAATTTTTCACGGACTCTGTGCTCTTTCAATGAAGTACGGAGATTTTGGATTTCTCGGAAAATTTAGATATTTCACAAACGCTACGTTTCACATCTTTGAATTCAACATATTTTCCGAGTCTGGAAGAGGCAAATATCTGGAGAAAGCCCAGACAACACAAAACCCTTCAAACTAACATTTATGTTACCTTGAAGAGATTTGTGCTATCTGGAAAATAAATCATAATGGTATTATAGCGATTTGAAGTTATCGGATTCGGAATAACTGAAATTCCCCAAATTCTAACTCAATCCCAGATAACATCGAAAGTCTTCTGAATGTTTTAGCAACATAACTCAAGTTCTGTGTGTCTTGGTCTCCGAGAACTAGGTTTTGATATATTCAGAGAACCTTCATTTTCAGTGCACCCGAATAGGCACGCGGTAGGTTTCTTTCATCTGACACGAAACGTTCTTATTATGTTTTCCCAACGTATTTTCATGGAAACTATCCTTTACAAACATATCTGTGGCACCGCAGAACTTCATTGACACCTTTATTGAACACGTCCCCAAAACGTCGCTTGTTGAAGATGAATAGAACATTACGGAACATTTGTATGTCCCTGCGACGTTCTTAGAACGTCGTGGGATCTCATTTGAACGTTTTCTGTGTGAGCAAGTACGTGTTGTGGATGTTTAGAGAACCTCCCGATGCTATCAGGGATATAACTCCAGGATGGATGACACTAAAAAGATTGATTTCTTCTCATGAGGAAAGATTTCTGCAGGAATCTCTTTTCCCTAACTCCAAAACGGTCTTGTATCAAAAGATGTAAAACGCAGCGTTTGTGAGAAATCTAAATTTTTTAAGGAACTCGAAAATCTTCATATCTCAAAAATTTAGCCTGTTTAGAATAAACATATGGGATAGTACACAGTTGAATGAAACAATTGGGCATTAATTGTTGACGAATTGTTGAAACAATAATTGTTTTTTGAACAATCGTTAAGAAATCCTGTTCTCCAACGAAAGATAAATTTCGAATAACCTTGATGCATACTGATCATTTGCAAGTGTATTTCTCTTATTTCTGTCTTTTTTATAAATGATCCCAATAACTGCATTCTGGGAGTAAATTTGCGGACACTCTAGTATGTATATTTTTCATTCAACGATTTTCTCACAACTGCTCGCAACTTGCGCGCAAAATATTCACACAATATCCAATCATCTCACTCTCAGAAAATCACCCTCAATCCAAAGACTTCTGCAAGCGATATGAGAGTGGATTCGGGAAAAATTGCGCAAAATATGCGCTAGCTCTTCGCACGCGGTTTGTGGGCGACCGTATGAATCACGGGGGGATTGTACGCAAATCACACGCAAAATCCCGCGTGCATAACGGTCTCAAGTTTTGCGCGCAGGGAATGTTATCGGGGTAAGAATTTTCTATATTATTATTTATTTGCAGAAATAAATATCGTTCCTTTTGATGATATAAAATAACAAGTCATTCGAATAAATGATAAAGGAAAATGCTCCCAGGCAGCACAAGAAATTCCATAAGAATTCGGAAAGAATTAAGGATCCTCGAAAAAGATCCTTCTAGAATATCGAACGTAATTGAATAAATACTCGCAGAGTACTGAGAGAGCTCGTAAATGTCTGAAGAATATCCCTAACAGCACTCGGATGTTTTTGAAACGTTCTAAGAACGTCCGGATGTGTTTTAAACGTTCTCAGAACGTTTTAAAAACGTCCAACGAACTTGGTGCTGTATGAGTATGATTCTTGTAGAATTTTTTTTTCGATTGAATGTAATACTTTTGAAAGTCATCGCAGAATTCTTGAAGAGTTTTCTGATACTATAAGAAGAGGTTCGAGAATATGATCGGAATGCTTATCTTACACAGAGAAAAAAGAACAGTGAATGATTGCCAGAAATACGAGGGATCATTGCTAGAAAAGGTTAGCAAATTGGTGCCAACTGAACTTTTCTATCGACAGTTCCTTTGCGGGGAGTAATAATAGTTCCTATCTCCAGATGAAGATCACTGCTAATTCATCTAGTTTCTATTATAACATCTAGTATAAACGTTTCTAGTATAAACGAACATACTTCCTATTCCTCACAAAACTCAGTGATCAATACCATCATCCAAAAGAAAGATGCCGTGAATTATCCTCAAATATCACGCAAAAAAATTAATTCTTCTAGAATTCATACTTCCACGACGGTTTTTCGTTCGATTGATCCGGGATGCAAGGCTGTGATAGAAAGAAAGTTTTTTCTCAGTAATGGGGATTCGATCCTACCTACCTAATCAATCTAACTCAACCGAAGTAACGCTTATACCGACTTAGCTCTACCGCGCGATTGAGATTTTCCACTCACTGAAAGTTTATGAATCGTTCGTAGATTCGTGCTTATACCTCAGCAACTTAATCTATGAATAATCTTAGTGATGTACAGCACACAATGCTTGAGAATCATCACCTCGAAATGTTATGAATGATTCCACACCATGTAATGGTTCTATTCTTTTTTTCTGTGTTGGAATCTACTCTATACATTGCTTGGCAATCATTGCCTGAGAATATTATGAATTACTCTCCACGCCGGGCAATACAACGTTTCATATTCAATTTCATGACGTTTTTGTAATGACTGAGGGAACTATCGCTAACTCCGTTTGTCGCTGGATGCTCCACAGCATAGGCATGATTGATAAAAATTTTCAATACTATACACGTTAGTACCCCTTGCTATTTTTCTATTATTCATTCCTATAATCACAAGCAATCATTGCTTATTTTTAAAAAATTGGCTTCAATCCTAGGCAAGATAGTGATCATCGCCACGAATTTCAAAATCATTTTTCTCCGTGTAAGCGGCCGCAAAGTTCAATAAGAATTTACCCGTACAGCACAACCACCGATTCTCCACCCAGGACTTCGGTGGACTGGAGGTGGAGAATCAGTGGAGAATCAGTGGAGAAATAGGGCCATGGAAATAAGGGAGAAATGAGGGAGAGTCTCCGTTGAGGCAACGGAGAGGCGACGTGAATTTGTCCGCCCCCTTTATTTTCAATAAAATTTATGTTAGTGGATTCACTCATTGAACTTTGGTTGTTTAAGGGGTAATATCACCTTGTAACCAGACAAACTGCGCTTCATTTCAAAGGCCTACTGTGGAGTCAAAAAAATTTTTTTTAATATGAGGTTTTGTACTAATGAAAGTACTAGTCTTTAGATATGAGAAACATATTTTATTTGATTTTTTAAGTAAAAAATAGAGGCTTGGAAGTAGACTGAAAAAAAGCCGTTTCTTCTCATACACCTGCTCGGCCGTACCGCTACAGGTCACAGTTTTTGATCTAGAACAAAAAACCAAAAATTTCCTTAAAATATATAGTGAAATCTATAGAACATCGGAGGATTTTTTTGAAAAATGAATTTTAAAAAAAATGGCATCGTTTTGAAGTTGAAGAACCTGTTTTCTCTGAAAAAATCGATCGAAAACCGGCTATAAAATCGGTTCAACACCAAATATCGAAAAAATCCTACGATGTTCTATAGATAATCATGTTTTCAAGATATATTGAAAATTTCAGAGCAATTGGTTGAAAATTGGCAGAGTTATCGGTACGGCCAACTCCAGAGATATGGTTTTGAGATAAACGCGTTCAAAGTTTCAAGTAGTATGTTTGTAGTGAAATTTTTGTTTTACAAATGCTCTTTCAGTCTCTACATAAGATCAGTAGAGACATTTATCACTCAAAATTGAAGGCTTGGAAGTAGAAATTATCGGTAAATTCCATACAAACGAAATTTCAAAACTCTTACCGAAAAACCCCAGCGCTCTCTAACTATCGCTTATTTCGCTCCTCGACTATGCGCAAAAAATCGTTATTTTTATAAACTTAAAATATTTTCTCCCCTATAATCGACATTTCCTATCATTCTTAGATAGTTTAGGAAGTGTTTAAGCCAATAAAAAAAAAGTGAAAAAAAAAGTCACAAGGTGATATTACCCCTTAAATGACAGATTTGAATTTTATTGAAAATAGGAGGTGGACAAATCCACATCGCCTCTCCGTTGCCTCAACGGAGACTCTCCCTTATTTCTCCCTTATTTCCACGGCTCCCATTCCTCCACCAATTCTCCACCTCTAGTCCACCGAAGTCCTAGGTGGAGGATCGGTGGTTGTGCTGTCCGGGCAAGAAATAACTCATAATAAATTTTGTGAAACCAATGAAATCAATAAAATAGAATTTTACCCTGGTGAAAATCCAAAAGTCGAGGAAGCGGATATTGAAACAAATGAAACGAGAAAATGTTCCAATTCTCCCCTAAATTACGCTCAGGCGACTCTTTGCTACGCTTGGATGACTGTTCGCTTACGTTTTCGTTACGCTTTCATTGTGTTTCAACGCTGCATTTTCACTGGGGTGGTTACATTCAAATTATGAAGAAAAAACTATATGAAAACATAAGACTGTCTTATGTAGAAATAATTTAATAGCTCACAGAAAAAAGATCCTACAGTACACTTAAACGCGAGGGCATAAAAAAAGGAAAGAATAAACTCAAAGTAGCTTAAGCTCCACTCAATCTATGAGTGATATAGATGAAGTGGACAAAGTTGAGTGAAAAAGAGAGAATGCTGCAAGGGAGGAAACAAGAATGAGACCAGTTAAACTATAAAATAAACTTCAATGGTTTCGAACTTTTAGTGCCGAATTAGACCGTGCGGCAGCCGCCTATTAAAAGAAAACCTCATATAACAGTCGAAAATTATTTACAACTATAGTTTTTACAATATAAACATGCAGGCACTGACACACGTGCGAACTGCATGTAACACAAGTGAAAAACTTCACATACACTCTTGCGCTCAAATGTAGCGCTCACACTCATATAATTAGAGTTCACACTCACAGTGCACCTTAACCTGGAAGCAAAATATGCTAAAGCAAAGCTTAAATTGATTCGCGAAGGTGAGAATAAATCAGAAAATGAATGTTAATTCTCTACAATGTAAAAATCAACACGCGATTCGGAGAATCAGCGGGAATCTGACTCACACATACGCACACATACGTGAGCCACACGTAACCACTCCCGGAGCACAGATAAGTTTGGTTTTACTGACAAATTAGTATAAAAAGTATTCCTGCGGGGAACCAAGAACGTCAAATGATAGTCGCGAGATCTCAGTAGGACTCTCGCTACGAACAAAGGATGAATTGATCGCTGAGTTACAGAGCACTCAATACAGACCTGTGCTCTACGAAGGGGTCACGCGTGAACTGGTGAAATTTGAAATAGTTCTCGCAATTGCGAAAAGTAACGATGTTACCCGACGATAATCAGGTGATCAGGCGATCAATGAACCCGGATTTAAGCACACAGATATACAATCTTGTACAAAATATATACGCACCCTGGTAGACCATGGATACATTGGAAAGACCGTCAAGGGATCATCTCATTGTGCACGCAAAAAACCGCGAAAAAAAAGTGAGAAGATCTTGAGAAAAAGGGTAATATCCATGCGGAAAATGAACGTGGGAGGGGAAATAAAAAGAGATTCATGAGGTGATCATCAATAATTGAAGATTTGAAAAACCTGAATTTATCGGAGGAATTCCATGCGTCGCGACGAGGTATAGTGTTGCGCCCGAGTGGGGGAGCAATGGTTAGAGAATGGAGGAGACTGGGAAAGGCCTACGGCACGAACTATAGACGAAACACAAAGATCGAGCGGAGAACCTCTGGAGCCTTTGGAAAACTCTCGTAAATGATCACACTTGAGAGTCGTTTTTCAAACTAAATTGTTGGAATCAGGAAGATATTTCGATTTGCGGGTCATTGTTGAACATATGAGATGTGAACAACATCCATCTTTTACATCATACGGGTGCAGAATAATGGAAACTCGACTACAATGCTGGAAAGACCGTGAAAAAATCTTCGCGAATAATCACACTTTGAAATCATTTTTTGAACTTCTTGGTTTATATCAGCAGATTATATCCATTCATGGGTTATGATCGAACATGAGAGATGTGTTCAACATCGGTTTTTGCCATCATACGAGTGCAGAATAATGGAAAATCGACTTCGATTGTAAAAAAGCCGTGAGAAGATCTTCGCGAATAATCACGGTTTTAAATGATTTTTTGAACTTTTTGGTTTATATCAGCGGAATATTTCCATTCACGGGTCTTTATTGAACATGAAAGATGTAGCTTACATCGGTTTTCCCCATCAAACGAGTGCAGAATGATGGAAAATCGACATCAATGCTAAAAGGACCGTGAAAAGACCGTGAGAAGATCTTCGCGAATAATCACCGTTGTAAATCATTTTTTGAACTTTTCGGTTTATCTCAGCGGAATATTTTCATTCACGGGTCATTATTGAACATGGAAGATCTGGACAACATCGGTTTTATCCATCATACGAGTGCGGAATGATGGAAAATCGACTCCAATGCTGAAGAGACCGTGAAAAGACCGTGAAGAGCGCTTCACGATGATCACACTTTCAACTCATTATTTCAACTTTTTGGTTTATATCAGCGGAATATTTCCATTCATGGGTTATTATCGAACATGAAAGATATGGACAACATTTTTTTTTTTTCACATCATACGAGTGCGAGATGATGGAAAATCGACATCAATTCTGAAAGGACCGTGAAAAGACCGTGAAAAGATCTTCGTGAATTATCACCGTTTTAAATCATTTTTTGAACTTTTCGGTTTATTTCAGCGGAATATTCCCATTCACGGGTGTTTATTGAACATGAAAGTGTGGCTAACATTGGTTTCTTCCATCATACGAGTGCAGAATGATGGAAAATCGACTCCGATTCTGAAAAGACCGTGGAAAGATCTTCGCGAATAATCACCGTTTCAAATCGATTTTTGAACTTTTCGGTTCATCTCAGCGGAATATTCCCATTCACGGGTCATGAATGAACATGGAAGATGTGGAAGAAATCGGTTCTCCCCATCCTACGAGTGCGGAATGATGGAAAATCGACTTTAATGCTGGAGAGACCGTGAAAAGATCTTCGCGAATAATCACAATTTTAAAAGATTTTTTGAACTTCTTGGTTTACATTAACGGAATATTTCCATTCACGGGTCATTATCAAACATGGGAGATGTGTCCAACATCGGTTTTCGCTATCATACGAGTGCGGAATGATTAAAAATCGACTTGAATTCTGAAAAGACCGTGAAAAGATCTTCGCGAATAATCACACTCTTAAATCATTTCTTCAACCTTTTGGTTTATATCAGCGGAATATTTCCATTCACGGGTCTTTATTGAACATGAAAGATGTAGCTCACATCGGTTTTTTCCATCATACGAGTGCAGAATGATGGAAAATCGACTCGAATTCTCAAAAGACCGTGAAAAGACCGTGAAAAGATCTTCGCGAATAATCAAACTCCTCAATCATTCCTTCAACTTTTTGGTTTTTATCAGCGGAATATTTCCATTCACAGGTCATCATCGAACATGGAAGATGTGGACAACATTAGTTTTTTTCCATCATACGAGTGCGGAATGATGGAAAATCGACTTCAAAGCTGAAGAAACCGTCAAAAGACCGTGAAAAGCTCTTCACGATGATCACACTTTCAAATCATTTTTTCAACTTTTCGGTTCATATCATGCGGAATATTTCTATTCACGGGTCATTATTGAACATGAAAAATGTGGGCAACATCGTTTTTCCCCATCATACGATTGCGGAATGATGCAAAATCGACTTCAATGCTGAAGAGACGGTGAAAAGATCTTCGCGGATAATCACACTTTTAAATCATTTTTCCAACTTTTCCTCTCATCTCAGCGGAATATTACCATTCACGGGTCATTATTGAACATGGAAGATGTGTCCAACATCGGTTTTCGCTATCATACGAGTGCGGAATGATGGAAAATCGACTTGAATTCTGAAAAGACCGTGAAAAGATCTTCGCGAATAATCACACTCTTAAATCATTTCTTCAACTTTTTGGTTTATATCAGCGGAATATTTCCATTCACGGGTCTTTATCGAACATGGAAGATGTAGCTCACATTGGTTTTTTCCATCATACGAGGGCAGAATGATGGAAAATCGACTTGAATTCTGAAAAGACCGTCAAAAGACCGTGAAAAGCTCTTCACGAAGATCACACTTTCAAATCATTTTTCCAACTTTTTCTCTCATCTCAGCGGAATATTTCCATTGACGGGTCATTATTGAACATAAAAGATGTGTTCAACATCGGTTTTTTCTATCATACGAGTGCAGAATGATGGAAAATCGACTTGAATTCTGAAAAGACCGTGGAAAGACCGTGGAAAGTTCTTCACGATGATCACACTTTCAAATCATTTTTTCAACTTTTGGGTTTATATCATGCGGAATATTTCTATTCACGGGTCATTATTGAACATGAAAGATGTGTTCAACATCGGTTTTTGCTATCATACGACTGCAGAATGATGGAAAATCGACTTGAATTCTAAAAAGCCCGTGAAAAGCTCTTCATGATGATCACACTCTTAAATTATCTTTCCAACTCTTTCTCTCATCTCAGCTTAATGTTTCCATTCACGGGTTATTATTGAACACGACAGATGTGTTCAACATCGGTTTTTGCTATCATACGAGTGCGGAATGATGGAAAATCGACTTTAATGCTGAAAAGACCGTGGAAAGACCGTGAAAAGATCTTCGCGAATAATCACACTCTTAAATCATTTCTTCAACTTTTTGGTTTATATCAGCGGAATATTCCCATTCACGCGTCTTCATTGAACATAAAAGATCCAGCTCACATCGGTTTTCCCCATCATACGAGTGCAGAATGATAGAAAACCGACTTCAATTCTGAAAAGACCGTGAAAAGATCTCCGCGAATAATGACACTTTCAAATCATTTTTTCAACTTTTTGGTTCATATCAGCGGAATATTTCTATTCACGGGTCATTATTGAACATAAAAGATGTGGGCAACATCGGTTGTACAAACATTTGTATGACGTGCAATATGGTAAACAACCACATAGAGTCGAGGTAGTAGTTGATGAAAATAAAGCATATAAAAATAAAATTCAAACAAAAAGTCGTGATGTATTGTATATAAGTGCCACGCTTTCCAAACTTGGATTCAAACATTTAGAAACGGTCGACTTAGGATTTGAGAAGATTGGGATTGACTTTAAAAAATACGAGGGTGCGAATAAGCTTATATTGTGTGACCAACTCGCCGAAAATCATCTGAAGGCTTTTATACCCTATAGAAATGTTTTCAGAAAAGGAATTGTCTTTGGTATCCCTGAAGAAATAGATCCTGAGGGTCTCAGAGACGAGTGTCAAAGTAGTGTTCCGGTAGCAGAGCTGAGCCGTATGACCAAATCTCAAAAAGACGACAAGGGTAATTGGATAAGAGTACTGATAGACGCCATTCTTATTACTTTTAAAGGCGAAGAGATTCCGAGCACAGTCAAATTTCATACCAATATTTCTCATAGAGTTCGACAGTACGTACAAGCAGTTGAGCTTTGCTACAACTGCTTCAACTACGGGCACACCGAAGACTATTGTAAAAAAGAAGCAATATGCATCAACTGTGATAAGAACGAGCACCAAGGAAGGAATAAGAACGAGAATTCAAAAGTCATCAGAGCTAAATGCCAAGACAAAACAAATTGTATAAACTGTGGTGAATCTCATGTTCCCACCTTCAAAAAATGTAGCAGATTCATCAGTAACCAAAGAGTTATGCAACTAAGTGCAACGCATAATATGTCACCGTATGAAGTAAAGAAAAAATTTAAACTTTTTAGAGAATGTAATAGACAAGGTACTTATACTAATAGGATGGATCAAGACGACAACGATAAGAGATTCGGACTAGCACGTGGAGACAAATTCCCTGCTTTAGTGAGATACGAGGAAGATTTTCCTGGTAGAATTGATAAAGACGTATTCAATGGAATAAAATAGAGAACCTCAAGGAAAAGAGTCGCCAACTTGCTGTGCTCTGATTGGCGTAATCGCGAACAACTCTGTACGGAGTCGCCATATTGGAAATTTGACGTCACCGCAGTGCTGTAGTTTACAATTTGTTTTAGGCTGTCATAACCATAACATCAGCAATCAGTCATACCGATGTTATTCAACTTTGAATGTGAATAAAAATGAATTTGCAGGTTGCAAAACGAAATGAAGCTCACAATTCGCTATAACTGATGTGTGCTGATTTTATCGTTATGACATCCGGGAACAAATCGTCAACTACAATACTGCGATGACGTCAAATTTTCAATATGGCGTCTCCCTTAAAGAGCTCTTCGCGATTACGCCAATCAGAGCACAGCAAGTTGGCGACTCTCTCCCTTGAGGCTCTCTAGAATAAAATTCTCAGAAACTGTTAGGAGAGTGACGCCGCATACGTCTTCAAGGGATTCTAGTGGTATGAGTTCACTCGAAGAAATTGAATGGACCAATTTAAACACCGAAGCTGATTTGAATCGAAGTTTGAAGAACTGTGTGCAAGTCTCATATCCAACTGGAATAACCGATGGAGAAAGTGAAGAAATAACCAGGCTTTTTGCCAACCAAATCTCAAAATTAATTAAAACAAAAAATGAAAGTAACAAAAAAATGTCAATTAAAAGTATTAATATGCAAAAGGATACTGAAGAAATATTCAAAAATTATTATCTAAAAGTATTAAGAATGAATCCTGATGGAATCACGGAGGAACAAGCTAAGTGACATCTCGAACGGGCTTCAAAAATCATAGGAGCAATCTTTCATCCTGCATATTCAGCTGCAAGTTAGGGTGGGCCGAAAAACCAAAATTTTTGAAATCCGGAACGTAATAGTGCGGAAAAGACGGTCTGGAGGAACACAAATCGAATGAAAAAAAGATCATTGAAATCGGTCAACATTTAACCCTCGCGCATCGAGCTTGAAGTTTCTCAGTTTTTACAATTTTTGGCGAATGCAATATATTTTCTCGAAAGAGTTTAAATTTCATTATTCGGCTTCAGAAAATGATTGTCAAGCATACAAACATAGTTGATAGTGTTGGATTAATGCAGGGGGCATAAACTGAAATATGAAATTTTCAGAACTGAATGTGGCGCTCTCAAGTGTGGATTAGTGAAAGTTCAAATGGAATGCAGGGAGTGGGGGCATCACCTATAATCACCAACACAAGTATACTTGTGTTGGTAATACAATATAAATATACTTGATACCCCCACTCCCTGCATTCCATTCGAACTTTCACTCATCCACACTGGAGAGCGCCACATTCAGTTCTGAAAATTTTATAATTCAGTTTATGCCCCCTGGATTAATGTATAAATAAATAAATACATAAATATATATATTTACATATATATATATATATATATATATATATATATATACATATATATATATACATATATACATATATACATATAATATACATACATACATACATATACGCAATATAGAAGTTTTGCGTGTGCACCGTATGCGTAAGTTCTCGTATCCGTTGTGGACACGCTGATCAGAAGTGTACTGCTCAGATATTCAGATCGTCTGTTTACCTCACTCACGTGACGCGAACGGCACAGAAATATACGTGCACAGCAGAGGCGTTGCATTTTTTCCAGCAAGTACTTCATTTGTTTTAGCAAGCGGTCATACTGGTGGTTGCTGATTTTCTTCTGTAGAGATCCAGAAATTACTACCTCAACAACTTTGTTATTTTTTCACTGATATTCACGGTATTTAGAGCGTAGTAGGCCTTCATTCCACTCGATTATATTGGGTACATTTCGTAGTTCCAAGGCTTTCCCATCATTGAAAGATGGAAGCGCCAAGGAAACACATGGTTCGGAAAGTATTTTCTTGTCCAATTTTCGGGAGTCCAAAGGACCTACCAACTTCCCAACTTCCTACGTACAAGGAAGTTTTGAGATGTTGTTTCGAAGAACGATTTGACCTGGCTTCAGAAGTCAATTACGAAACAGTCAGTTTTTCCACTGTAGCTGGAGCAGTTGCACGAAAAATTATGGCTCAGTACGATTTAGTAACTGTCCCTACAGTTAAAGAAACAAGAATCATACAAATGATGAAATCATACCACGATTCATATTACAGAATACGGAAATCTTACGCCAGGGACAGAGAAAAAGAAAGTTATAAAGTTAAGCTGAGAAAGTTCAAGAAGGAAGCTGTACAACTTTTCGATGTAGCACACTGTAAATGTCCAATGACTCGGAACTGCATCTGTAAAAAAAGCATTCAAAGTTGTACATGTCCAATTCCCATTAATTGTGATTGTGAGAAATCAAAGAAAATTCCATTTCTTGAAATTAGATTTATGTACGGACAAAGGAATGGGAGATTTGGAAAAATAGGACAAGTTGACAAAACAGAATCTACGAGACTTACCAAAAGACTTCTGAGGCAAGAGCGAGAACTCACTCACTTCGATAGAAAAAGGTCAGAATCTTCGTGCCAATTCCATGTCATGAGTTCAGATGAAATAGACTTGCACGATAGTTCTCTTAAACCGACTTCAGCAAAAGTCGAACACCAAGAGCCTGAATCTGAAGAGAATCATGGAGATGAAACTTTTGTCCCTGCAAAAAAATATAAGCCATCAACAAGCACACAGATGAGGATTCCACTCAAATTGACTGCGTTAGTGAGCGATAGGTACGGAATTTCTGACAGGGCAACAGCAGCAATGGCCTCGAGTGTTCTTAAGGATATAGGGATTATGAATGGATCTCACAAATCACTCGTTATTGAGAAGAATAAATTAAGGAGAGAAAAGACACGTGTAAGATCCAACATACAGAATAGTATTGATACTATCGTTCGAGGGTTATACTTTGATGGCAGGGAAGATGATACTCTGGTTGTTGAAACAATGCATGCCAAGAACTTTCGCAGGCTGGTGAAAGAGGAACACATTTCATTGATTCAAGAGCCAGGGTCTGATTACATCAGTCATGTGTCTCCAATGTCAGGCTCTGGAAGAAATATTACTGATAGCATTATGTCACATCTAAATGAATGTAACATTTCTCTCGAGGACTTAGATGTAATTGGTTGTGATGGAACAGCAACTAATACTGGGTGGAAGAATGGTGTAATTCACAATATAGAAATGATTCTCAGAAGACCACTCCAATGGATCATTTGCTTGTTACATTTTAATGAGCTCCCATTAAGACATTTATTTGAGCATTTAGATGGCCAAACTACAGGTCCAAAATCGTTTTCTGGTCCAATTGGTAAATGTCTTGTGGGGTGCGAAAGTTTACCTGTCGTTGAGTTCGATAGCATTGATTGTGACATCCCATCTCTTGATGAGGAAATTTTCAAGCAACTTAGCAAGGATCAGAAGTATCTGTTGAATATCGTTTCGGCTGTCAAATCAGGATATTGTCCTGCAGATTTAGCTGTTTCAGATCCTGGCCCGCTGTGTCTAGGCTCGGTGGCTCACAGCTGCAAATCGAACTCTTAGGTTATACATATCAACAACCAATCCATCCAATGAACTGATACAGATAGTGAGGTTCATACTTACTTGTTATATACCTGCATGGTTCGCCATCAAGAAGAATAGTTCTATCCTAGACGGGCCTAAACATGTGTTCAAGGTTATCGAAACCTCAAGGTACTTACCTGAAAATCTCCTCCAAATTATAGATCCTGTTATCCAACGCAACGCGTACTTCGCTCATCCAGAGAACTCACTCTTATCAATGACAATGGATGACAGGAGAGATGTTAGAGAACTTTGCCTGAAAAAAATAATGAGGCAAGAACAGCAAATCCAAAGCAAAAGAAGCCAGTTCGTGATTTTTTGATCCCAAAAATTAACTTTGCTGCGATAGACTATTCATGATGTATCGACTGGAACTCCACTAAACCGGCTTCGCCACCCCTTCTACGCTATGTCTCAACTGAATACATAACCTCGCAGATAGAATCTACATCTATCCCAGATTGGGATGTTGAAGGATTTCCTTGCCATACTCAATCAGTTGAGCGCTGTGTTGAGCTGGTGACAGGGGCAGCAGGAAAAGTTGTTGGGTATAAGAATAGGGATGGTTTTATCCGAACCACTTTGATGTCCAGAGAAAGCATGCCTTTGTTCTCGAACGAGGCACAATTCCCTGTTTAGGAGTGGAAGATCACTTTCAATTGACAATAAACCATTACATATTCAATAATATGTATGTTGTGTATGCCCTTATGAAAAAATAAAAAACATAAAAATAAAGAAAAAACATGTATGCCCTTTTTGGATGGTTGGTTGTGAAGGGTGTGGGCGGAACTCGAAGTGTAGCTACCTTCCCGTGGTGAGTTCTGAGTCGCTTGAGATATTCAAGTCGAGCCAAAAGCTGCACGAGCAAGAACTTTTATATTGTATACAAGATGATTTCAAAATAATTAAAATTTCTTCAGGAGCCCAATCCTCACGAAAATTCATTCGATTTTTCCTTTGGCATTTTTTGATCTGAAGCTTTCCTGCGGAGTGATGAGGGATTGCAACCTCTTTCATATACTCAACAATTATTTCTTCATACTAAATAGTGAAATATAAATTTTTCCGACTAAATATATTGCATTCGCTAAATATTGTGAAAACTGAAAAACTTCAAGCTCGATGCGCGGGGGTCAAATGTTGACCGATTTGAATGATCTTTTTTTCATTCGATTTGTGTTCCTCCGGACCGTCTTTTCCGCACTATTACGTTCCGGATTTCAAAAATTTTGGTTTTTCGGCCCACCCTACTTCAAGTACATCAATCATCGTCAACAAGGAAGAACAATGTGTATAATACAACCACAAAGTAATTTGAAAATAATATTATGGAATGCTAGATCATTCCATAATAAATCAGAAGAAATTTTTGATCTTATAAAAAACAATTTTGATCTCATCGTTATCACGGAAACGTGGTTTAAAGAAAATAGTTTCATACCTCGTTTAAGAAGATATAATCATATATCTAAATGTAGACGAGAGCAGCGGGGGGAGGTCTGCTATTATATATTAGATCATCCCTTTCTGTTGTGATGAATGATAATGTGAATTTGAATATTCAAGATAATTTTGAATATTTATGTCTGAAAATCAATAACGTTGTATCAGATATTAATATTTTTGTAAATTATAGGTCTCCAAGGAAATCGAATACTCAGCAAGGGTGGTTGGAGATTTTTGGATATTTTGATGCTAATGGTTATAACGTATACTTGGGCGATCTTAATGCTTGGCATCCTCAGTGGAATTGCAGCAGGTCTACGCCAGATGGTAACTATCTCTTACATGCGATTGAACAGACAAATAACTTTATAATTAACCTTGATACGACAACTCATTTCTGTGATAGTAATAAGTCTAATATTGATCTATGTATAGAGAGCGCAGCAGTTTATGACCATATTTCGTACAAAGTGGGTACAAACTCGATGGGTTCTGATCACTTTCCCTTATTTCTGAATATAAGACTAATAGTAAAAGGTCATCCCAAATTAACAAACTTAACCACAAGCTGCATAATAGAAAGACAAATTGGAGTCTCTTTGATATCTATTTGCTCGGTAAAAAGGATTTATTTACCTTACCCACATTTTTTAATGCTAATCATCTTCAAAAATATAGCCAATCAATCGAACTAATTGAGGATGCTCTAGCGGTGGCTAATACCTCCACATCTACAAGAGTTGCAGGGGAGTCTGGAATTCCCAAATTCAGGGAGTATAAAAAAACGCCTTCACCCTGGTGGGACGAAGAGTGTTCACGTGTGATCAAGAATAGAAATAACGCATTACATAGGGCTTACATCAACATGAAAACTGAGGATTGGATTGAGTGGAGGAGATGTGCGGCAATCGCAAAGAAGACTCTTGAGTTGAAAAAAAAGCTAGCTACAGAGAGTTTACAGCCTCTATTAATGAATATACAAATGTCTCTACCCTGTGGAAAAAAATCAAATTCTTTAGAAATAAGGCCAATGCCATGTCATCACCTGCAGTCTTTGACGCATTAAATCATATTTACATAAATGAACAAGAAGATCTAGTAATTCATGAATTGATGGAAATACCCGAAGAACGCGATTTCTTGGCACATGGTTCTTTGAACGACGCTCCCAGTCTGAATAATCCGTTCGATTTGAATGAATATTTAATGGTGATTAACTCCTTAAAACTAAACAAAATGCCCGGTTTAGATCGCATCGATAACAACTTGATTAAGAAACTACCCATGTGCATTCACCTGCAACTCTTAGATATATCAAATGAGTTCTTTGAGAAGGGAATCTATCCTGACTCATGGAATGACTATTTAACTTTTTTTATAAATAAAAGCGGAGGTGAAGGTATCAGACCTATTTCTATTTCGTCCACGATGCGTAAAATTTTTGAAAAACTTCTCGATTCTAGGAAAAAATATTGGTTAGAAGACAATAACCTAAATTTGGCTTATGCCACCTCCATTATAGAAGCTAGCTTATTAGAAGGAAGAAATCTTCCTGTTATTTGTCTAGATATTAAAGCTGCCTTTAACAATGGCATTCCTAACGTATTACTAGAAATGCTGAAGAGGGATAATTGTCCTGTCAACATGTTTCAATTCATTAAAAAATGGATCACCACTAGACGTACAACCTTTTACAGGAAAAATAGGGACCCAGTAACCCATCGGGTGTGTAAAGGAGTACCACAAGGGGGTGTTTTCAAGCCCCATATTATTTAACTATTACACAAGTCAAATTTCTAAGGATTTACCTGACAGTATTGACTCAGTTGAATTCGCGGATGATTGCTTTTTGATTCCTAATTTTAAATCCGACCCAAAACTTAGTAAATGACACCTAATCAAGGCTTTTCATAGAATTTCCGATAATTTAGGAAAATTGGTCTCAGTCTTGAAAAAACGAACTCTATTAATTTTCATAATTGCGAACTAGTAAGGGGAAGATGTTTAGGTTGCAACGACGTAATCTATTTAAAAGATGTTGAAAAATATTCTTCGGAATATACTAAATTTCTGGGTATTAGTTTAGACTGTCACCTTAATTATGAAACACAAATCAAAGAATAGCGGAAAAATGTGAAAGGTATTCAAATGTCATGAGGTACCTCACGACAACTTGGTGCGGTGGTGACCCTGTTACGTTAATCAACATCTATGAAGGCCTTGTTAGGAGTAACATGGAATATGGAATCTTCATTTTTACCAGTAGTAATAATGCCTCTGCTCTGAGAAAATTGGATGTTATCCAAAACAAAGCTATGAGGATAGCTTCTGGTTACAGAGACTCTACACCCATTGGGGTCATGCAAAAGGAAACTGGTCTAACTAACATTGATACGAGAGCATATGTGCTCGGTTCAAGGTATTACTTTGAAATGGCCAGCATAAACAATCATCCTATAATGGACAATTCGAAATCATATCATGAAATTCATAACAAACATTCATACAGTAGGCCAAATATTAGATCACCTTTATTATACACAATTCATAATAAGAATATAGCTTTATTATCTAACCTAGTCAAAAGTGATTGCCATCTGGACTTTTGCTCAGAGTTTGTTGATAGATATGTTGAGCTTAACATAGACACAGAGTCTGAAAGAGCTATTGAGGATAATGCTGATTTTTTGATGTTTTTGAATAATTTTGAGATCAAGAAAAATGCCTCTGACAAAATTATTACGATATATACAGATGGTTCAATTCAAAATGATGAAGGGTCTACTGGTGCAGCTGTATTTATCCCGTCTGAAGACATAAAACAAGAAATATCTTTGAATCCGATTTGCGATATTTTTACGGCCGGAAACGCTGCAATTTTACAAGCACTGGAGTACGTAGAGGAAAATGATAATCATTATCTCTCACTTTCGGATTCGCTCTCAGCACTGGAAGCACTTAAAAAGCCTTCTGTTGGAAAAATTCATCCTAATAGTATTATGATCAGAGAAAAAATAATAGAAACATAACAAAAATTGAAAAACCTCAATGGCTCGCTCACACTGTGTTGGGTTCCTGCACACAAGGGTATTATAGGTAACGAGGCAGTCGATAGATTAGCGAAAGAAGCTACTTGTGATGAGTTTGGTGCTCAATTCTTAATACCATCTACCAATATCATTAAACATTTTGATTTAGAGTTGAAGAAAAAATATTCCATTGATTTAATGGACACGGCTTTCGAGAAAGATAAAGGTGTTTACTTTTTTGAAAACTTCTGGTCAAGCTCATTCAAACCCTGGTTTTCGGGTCTTAATAAGCCTATTTCATCGCTTAAGAGCGAACCATTACAACTTAGGCTACTCCTTGTAGAGAAAAAATATTGTTGAAGAACCTGTGTGTTCCTGTGATAACGAGTCTTATGAAGATATTAATCACATTATTTTTGATTGCATTGAACATTCTGAATTTAGAATAGATCTAATTAAGGAATCAACTAAATTTCACGAATTAGCTGTAGAAGATAAAGATATTACTTCTATACTTAAGGAAAATAACATTGTTACACTTGAAAAAATGTATACTTTCTTTTTGGAAAATAATATTGTATTTTAATGTGAATCTGTTCAATCGCTGTATAATCCAAAAGTCTCCAACGTTTGCTATATTGATGACAATAAGTAAATAAATGAAAAAAGGAAAACTTTTGTAACCTTATATTCTGTGATGTGATTTTAAATTGACCGCCATTGTAATAGGTGGCGCACTCTTGTAAGCTATGTATAGTAAGAGTTCTGGGCTAGTCCCCAGCTAACCTAAAATCAATGATTTTCAATTCAATTCAATGAAATTCCGTGATATTTAATTGTGCATTATATTTGACATCTGAGACTTTAAGTGGGTATTGATAACTAATGAACGCAGAATAATTTTTATGGTATGGGGTGCGTTAAATCAGGTAAGAAAGAGTACGGTGAATGTGTTTTTACAAGAATTCGTTGAATTTTAAGCAATTAGGTCTCATCAAACAGACGCAATTGGAAACCATTTCATTTTAGTCTTTTCCATAGAGTAAAATGATAATTTTGTTATATTTCCGGGGCTTTCCGGATATTTTGCTTGATATCATGATGAAGTTGAAGGTTTTAGCTTCAAGAATATTGAAACAGAGACTGCGGATTCGTGCGGAATTCAATGAATCACGTACATTTAAATCATTTCGTGTTTTACGGAATTCTCACCAAGTTGGTATCCATTCTTCTGTAATGATGATTTATTCCTCCTCAGGTCCTGCTGGAATGAAAAAAGTGAGTAGGGAGGAGTTGTTTGATGTGATGCGACAGCAAAATGATCTCAATATTGACGAACAATTAGATTTCGTTGAAAGTTCTGTACTTCGCGAAATGCAAAATCCTGTTGTGTGTTGAACATCTACAAATCCTGGTATTACCCATACAGCACCGGGAGGTCTTTTGAATGTTCAAAAAACGTACTTAATTACACAGAGAACGTGGGAATAACGTTTCGGGATGTTTCTAAGAACGTCACATGTATGCCCCAGGTACGTGCAAATGCCCCGGTTCGTTCTATTCATTTGCACCGTGCGACGTTCTGGGAACGTGTTCAACAAAGGTTTCCACACTGGAAAAAAAATTTATTCCAGTCAAATAAATATTTATTTGTCCTGTACCAAAGAAATATTTATTAGAATTACCAAAATATTCTCTGGACCCAAAATAATTTATTGGAATCAGATGAACGAATCAAACCATCTATTTAATCCAAATAAATTATCTTGGTTCCAAAGAATATTTTGTTAATTCTAATGAGCATTCCTTTGGTACAGAACGAATAAATATTCATTTGACTGGAATAAATTTTTTTTCAGTGCATTACGTTGCGCGAAGCTGCGCATATGTTTTTGAAGGTTAGTTTTCATGAGAGTATGTTGAGAAAAAATTATGAGAACGGCCCGTAGTAGATGAAAAGAACGAGTTAAGAACGTATTCAGGGGCATCCAAAATGCTGGTACTCTAAATATTTGAAAAACTTACTCCTCGGGGACCAAAACACGCAAAACCAAGTGCATGTTTCTAAAACGTTGAGAGAACTTTCTGTGCTTTGTGGGTAGTGAAACCACCGATGCTCAGTTGGCTTGGAACACTTCAAATCAGTGTTCCGATATTTACGAAGCTGGGAAATCGCAGCTTGGTCACGTGACTACTACTACGCCACAAGTACTACGTCACGTACCAATTCATATGATCGCTATTGTCGGTGAGCCGTCCTCACTACCGTATAGTATGCAAGATATACAAGGTGATTCCAAATTCCCGCACTCTTTTTTGGGAGTGGATTCCTGATGAAATTCTAAAACGATTTGTCCTTCTGCACAATGCTCTCCGACGTATAATTTCCGAGATATGATTAATTAACGTTGACTAATTATAAGGTGGATCCATCGGTCATTCAGGAGCGTCATAACAGAACAAGAGAGGAAGGTGCTTGCAGAGGGCGCTCATACGATCAGCTGATCGGTATAATCGATACGATTTACCAACATACAAATTGGTAAATTTTCTATGTAGAACGATTGAATTCGTCGACACTGTGGAAAAATTGATTATTGTCATGAATTCTTATCACGATATGCTGTAGGTGAAAGTTGTAGTTTCAGTAATGATTTTTATTACGCAGACAAATGCAAAATAGTGTCATTTCGTAGGGATAGGGATTCAAGTGGGAGAAAAAAGTATAACTACTCGTTTTCAATCAGAATTTTCATGTAAAGAAGAAAACATGAGAATTTTCATTCATCCGATACCCAATTTGAATGGTTTGATTAGTAAGTTTGACACAAGAGATTGGATTCCGAATCCTGTATTCTGATTGGTCGAGAATCAATGTATGTTAGATCAATCCTCGGCCGTTTCAAATGATTCTTCTGAAGAATGTGTTTTCGACTTATCCCAACCACAACATCGAACAATGATGAATTTATTCGAATTCACCCTTTTTACATCATTCGATGATTATGAAGGGTTTATCGAACGTTAATAACTTACTTGAGATCACTCAAGATCATTCATGTTTAAATCAAAATCTAATTCAAATTGTGTGCAAGTTCGAGCGCGTTTCTACGTTTAGAAAATGTATTCGTCCTAAAAAGGACAGATTTGGTTGATCTTCAAAGACAATTCTTTTTCCATTTGAAATAACAATATGCCCTTCGAAGTCATATGTGGTTTAAATGAAACTGTTCCGAGCTGTCACCTGATTGGTTGATTCGTATCACGAATGGTTGATTTGAGCTAAACAAACCGTATGTGATTACAATGTCAATCAAGTGCAATGATTGGGTTGTATACCATGTCACACCTTGTATTTTCGTCAAAATTGATGGATTCTGCAAGTTGAAGTAAGTTATTACCGTTCGATAAACCCTTTATAATCATCGAATGATGTAAAAAGGGTGAATTCGAATAAATTCATCATCGTTCAATGTTGTGGTTGGGATAAGTCGAAAACACATTCTCCAGAACAATCATTTGAAACGGCCGAGGATTGATCTCACATACATTGATTCTCGACCAATCAGAATACAGGATTCGGAATCCAATCTCTTGTGTTAAACTTACCAATCAAACCGTTCAAATTGGGTATCGGATGAATGAAAATTCTCATTTTTTCTTCTTTACATGAAAATTCTGATTGGAAACGAGTAGTTATACTTTTTTCTCCCACTTGAATCCCTATCCCTACGGAAGAACACTATTTTACATTTGTCTGCGTAATAAAAATCATTACTGAAATTACAACTTTCACCTACAGCATATCGTGATAAGAATTCATGACAATAATCAATTTTTCCACAGTGTCGACGAATTCAATCGTTCTACATAGAAAATTTACTAATTTGTATGTTGGTAAATCGTATCGATTATACCGATCAGCTGATCGTATGAGCGCCCTCTGCAAGCACCTTCTTCTCTTGTTCTGTTATGACGCTCCTGAATGACCGATGGATCCACCTTATAATTAGTCAACTTTAATTAATGATATCTCAGAAATTATGCGTCGCACAGCGGGGCCAAATGCCAAAAAGCTGGCCAAAACCCCAAAAATGAAGTTTGTAGTTGGGGATATTTGACCCTTGGGATAAGTAAGGTGATGTCCCAAGTATTGGAATTCTGATATAAGAAGATCTGATCCCCTCCCCCTGCCCTTGTGTACCAGTTGCAAAATACCCTCCTTGGAGTATAATCCGCGTGATTGAAAGACAGTAAAATAACGAGCATGTTCAAAAAGACGCTGTGTCTCGAAAAATGAACCGATTTAACTTTTTCAAATTGGAGTCTATTACTGAAACTATGTAGAATACACTAAAAATTAAGAGAATATCAATTTGATGAGTGGAAAATACTGACAGAGCAATGATTGGATGTAATTTCTATATCTATAAATGAGAAAATGTGTTTGGTTTTTGAAGGAATAGTAGAGAATTACGCAAAATTACGTCGTTTAACTTATTGGAGGTGGTAGATGGGACTCTTACCTAAACATCAGAAAAAAAAACGGCTGCCCATGTCTGCCCCTAGGCAATTCCGCCATGTTTTTGTGCAGGAAATCACAAAAAATTAGACGGAGTGATGAGGAGTCCTTAGATCCATCTGAAACTTGATATGCAGAAGTTTGTGGGGTCGCTGATTATGAATCCGTTGTCTTCATTTCGGAATTCAAAATGGCGGATCCAATATGGCGGACGAAAATTGAAAGAAATCATCGGATTTTCTTCAAATTCGTGACCCAGGGGTTTCTGAGGTCGCTGATTACGAATCCGTTGTTTGAATTTCAAAATTCAAAATGGCGGATCCAATATGGCGGATGAAAATTGAAAAAATCATCGGATTGCCTTCAAACTCGGTACCCTGAGGTTTTTAAGGTCGCTGATTCCGAATCCGGTGTCTGAATTCCGGAATTCAGAATGGTGGATCCAGTTTAGCAGAAAAAAATTGAAAAAATCATCAGTTTTCCTTCAAACTCGGTATCCAGGGTTTTGTGGGGTCATTGATTACGAATCAGTTGTCAAATTCCAAGAATCAAAGATAGCGTATCTAATATGATGGACACAAAACTCAGAATTCAGTAGATTCGCTTTGAATTTCATCTCAACGTTAGTATGTGTTTTATTTCCAGTGTACATTTGCTGCACAAGGAAAACTGTATGAGATTGATTACCATTCGTTTTTCTTCTCATCGCGGGCTTAGGGTACACAAAAGCCAGAAATCATTGATATTTAGGAAGATGATGGACCATTGAGAGAAAAACGGTATTGCTGGAGAATATTCGTAGTGAATTTACTATGAGTTGATGAATTCACTATGGGAAATGACAATAAAACTACCAACATTTAGTATTATTACTACGAATTTTTGGTAACTTCACTGCTAACATTCTTCAGCGATGCTCTTTTTCCCTAAAGTAACCGTCATTTTCCTAAATGTTTATAAATGTTATTCAAGTATTGATATCTCTTTTCTTTTCGCGAACTGAATCATGACTCGCGATTTGGTGATCGTTCTTATGTTAACCTATCGTTTCCATGGCAACGTAAATAGGTGGTTGTAATCGGTCTGATTTCAAATGGTGCTTATCACAATTGTGCAATAGCTGTCACCGAATTCTTACTCTCGCTAGTAATCGTTACCGTAAACTTTTTTCCGCGTGCAAGTTTGGAGCTTGGTGAATATTTTTCGTTTTTTAAAATCATTCAATGTTAACATACAATTCCAAATGAGATGGATTCCGCTGCCATAGGTGAGTGTTTCAACAACCTATATTTTCTTAGTAGTTTAATTTGAACAGTTGACTGCAAAAAAAATTAGCTTAAGAGGGTTGAATCCAACCCAAGAAAATTAGGAAAATTTTCAGGAACACATGGGGTTTCTGTAGCGAATTTTATCGAATTCTACAACGTTTGTAGATTTCAAAGATGATTCAATATCTATGACTCGGAGAGAGATGTACAATATTTTAAGGAGCAGTCCTCTACCTACGTTGGATGAAAAGTTCACTTTCCTTCAAGGAAAAATCATCGAGATAACGTGTTGTCCGGATAACAAAACTACAGAGATCTCTAACCTTTTATCTACTTTTAAATGTGTATTTAAAAAGAGATGGAAATCTTCTCAAAGGACCGAAGAACGATTTCTTAAAAATAATGAAGAATGGTTAAAACAAGAGGTAGTGTTTTGTACTTTCAGGAATCCCCATTCTGTAACTGTTCACACGCAAGTGGGAAGACCTCTTGTTGAATTCAACGAATGTTCAGAAAGAACGAAACGTAGGAAAACGGAGAATATCAGAGTAAATACTCCTATCTCAGAGCTGTCTTACGCCACACAAATGTGTTTGAGAGCGTCTGGACAGATCGAAGCCGCAAAAATTGTAAAGGATGTTACATCTTCTGATCCTGAGCTTGCCAAAATGTATATGAAAGGTTATCAAACTTTCAAGCGAAATGAGCCAAAGATGTTGAATGATGAAGATGCTCTAGCTCTCCTAGTAGATGCCGAGCTCTCAAAACATCAGTACTGCTTATTGCGTGAAGCTGATCTGCAGAAATTTCCACCTTATGAAAAAATTCAACTGGCCAAACGCATGTGTTTCCCTGACAAGGAATTTATTCAAATAACAGAAACCTGCGCTGTTGTGCAACTACAAGCACTTCTTGATCACACAGCTACACGTATCTTAAAGCTACAGAATTCGGTTTTGTCAACTTTATCTGATGAAGAGTTACAAAACCTGGTACTTATTTCCAAATGGGGGTTTGATGGGAGCTCTGGCCACTCCTCATACAAACAAGCATATCAAAGTTCGGAAGCTGTTGATTCCGCTGTGTTCATTACTTCACTTGTGCCTCTCCGCCTACACTGCAATTCAAAAATAATTTGGCAGAATCCAAGGCCATCATCAACCAGATTTTGTAGGCCAATCAAAATAGAGTTCGTGAAAGAATCAACTGAAGTTTCGGTTGCAGAGAAGCTACGGGTTGATAATGAAATAGAAAATCTGAGGGCTACTTCTTTCAGAACTGATGAAAAACATGTTTCAGTGAAACATGAGATGATTTTTTCTATGGTGGACGGGAAGGTATGCAATGCCATAACTGAGACAACCTATACCCAGAAGTGCTATATATGTGGTGCCACATCTAAGGAATTCAACAAAATTGATGATATAGTATCCAGGCCGGTCAAAACCGAAAACCTCCAGTTTGGTTTGTCTTGTCTACACGGCTGGATACGATTTTTTGAGGGCCTCCTGCATTTGTCTTATAAGCTACCTATTCAGAAGTGGCAAGCACGAAAACAATATAAAGCTTTGGTGGAAGAACGAAAAAAGGTTGTACAGAAAAGTTTTAAAGAAAAATGTGGCCTCATTGTCGATGTTCCTAAGCCAGGGTTTGGGAACTCAAATGATGGGAATACCGCTAGGCGATGTTTCGCACAACCCGAAGTTTCTGCCGAAATCACAGGGGTCGATGTCAACCTAATACAACGACTTCATGTAGTATTAGCTACCGTTTCAAGTGGCCATGAAATAGACGTTGAAAAGTTTCGGAGTTACGCTTTAGACACGGCACGCTACTACGTGACAAAATATCCGTGGTACCCAATGTCACCTACGATGCACAAGTTTTTGATCCACGGACCTGAAATCATTGCATCTGCTCTTCTACCTATAGGCCAACTGACTGAGGAAGCACAAGAGGCTCGTAACAAAGATTTTAAAAGGTGAAAATGATGTATATCACTTAATAATAGTCTATATTTGTCACAGTGGACTCGACACTTTGAAGGGAAAAATTTGACTTCTCAAGTACTGCAATCAGTTGAATTCATTGCACAATACGTTTTTGACCACTAGGCAAACTATATATCTATGGTAACCACGAGAATATATGTTCGCGAAGATTGTTTTGTTCTGGTAAGGAATTCGGGGAATTATGAATATTCATATACTTTTTTTTATTGATAAGCCACATTGTTCATCCTCTGGAAACATAAATTCATAGACTAGAAAACAATTTTGAGAATCAAGTAAACTTATGAATTAGAGGATTTATTCAAAACTTTATACTGATGACCCCAAAGTGCAGCTGCTTTTTGTTTTTCCTTGATTTTGCTTGTCATGTTGAGATCAAAATCTTTAACGGTGTCGATGAATACATAATTATATTCAAATATCTTAACAACATTCATTTCCAAAGGTACCGAGAGCATCACTCCAGGAAATGCAGTAGAGAAAAAACGAATGAAGACATTTTTAAATGGTTCCTTTTGAGTCCTGATCCAATGTTATCGAGTAAAAGACAGTTGCCCAAGAAAAAACTAAAGTTTCTCCCTAGAGACGTGTTAAGCCTGATCAAAACTCCGGATATACTTGATAAAGACAACGTAACTTTCCCATTATCTTCCTCTGAGAGTGAAGAAGAAGACTGATCTGAGTAAAAAAAGTGTGGCAAAAGTGAAAACCATTACGATTTCAGTTTTTTATATTATTGTATATATTGTGAATGTATATATCTTTCGATTTAACACATTTGGTGTGTTAATATCATCCGATAATTATATTAATAATGATTCAATGTTGGAAATAATAATAATAATGATCATAATAGGAACAACAAAATGGGCCGTTTAGTTCTTGTTTAATATCAAGTTATGAATGAAGTTTTGATTTTTGGCAACCGCCATCCTGAATTTCGGAATTCTGACAACGGATTCGTGATCAGCGATCCCGAAAACCCCTGGGTACCGAGTTTGAAGGGAATCCGATGATTTTTACAATTTTCGTCCGCTATATTGGGTCCGTTATTTTGAATTTTGAATTTCAGACCGTGGATTCGTAATCAGCGACCACAGGAACCCCTGAGTACCGAGTTTGAAGAAAATGCGATGACTTTCCTTATTTTTGTCCACCATATTGGATCCGCTATTCTGAATTTCAAAATTTTGACAACGGATTCGTAATTGGTGACCCCAAAAACTCCTGGATGCCGAGTTTGAAGAAAATCCGATGATCTCCTCGATTTTATTCCACCATATTGGATCCGCCATTTTGAATTTCGAAATGAGAACAACGGATCCGTAATCAGCGACCCCAAAAACCGTTGGGTACCCAATTTGAGGAGAATCCGATGATTTTTAAAATTTTCGTCCGCCATATTGGATTCGCCATTTTGAATTTTGGAACTCAAACAGCAGATTCGTAATCAGCGACCCCAAAAACCGTTGGGTACCCAATTTGAGGAGAATCCGATGATTTTTAAAATTTTCGTCCGCCATATTGGATTCGCCATTTTGAATTTTGGAACTCAAACAGCAGATTCGTAATCAGCGACCCCAAAAACCCCTGATCACCAAGTTTGAAGAAAATCCGATGGTTTCTTTCAATTTTCGTCCGCCATATTGGATCCGCCATTTCGAATTTTGAAATTCTGACAACGGATTCGTAATCAGTGACCCCATAAACTTCCCGAGTACGAAGTCGCAAGCGAATTCGAGAGCCCCTTATAATGTTGTCCAGCTTTTTGGCATTTGGCCCCACTGTGCGTCGGAGAGCATTGCGCAAAAGGACAAATCGTTTTAGAATTTCATCAGGAATCTACTCCCAAAAAAGAGTGCGGGAATTTTGAATCACCCTGTATATATATATGCATTGTTCGGTTCTACTCGGTCAACGTCGATCGCGGTCGACAAATTGAGAGAGATGAAATATGAATGTTTCTTTATCTTTTCTCGTTTTAGCGATTTCATCGGTTCGGAGCAAAATACGATATTTCGGTTGCGACGATGTATACCTTTGTCGGCATGGCAACGAGCTCGAAAGACCCGCGTACATTCAAAATGAAATGAAGTTGAATTGTTCATATAATGACGAAGGAATGCGTCTTATATTGGTTTAAGATATTCACACCTGAGAATCATCAATAATTTATATTTTATAACCTTTTTTTATATTCCTTAAATTCGTATCAGATGTTAAAATACTTGCATGCAAGGATTTTGTAGTGATTCAATGCTCGAAATTGAAAGGTCTCATCCAAATGAAGAAATATAATATTACTTGACGTGAAAATGTGCTATTTTATTTGCATATTTATTCAATCATTCATTTTTTACCTCACCAAAATTTTACATTCAGAACGGATGAAAATTTCATTCGTTGTTCAAAACCAGCTGGAATTTTAATCAACTGACTTTGCGTATGTAATTTGAAATATTTTCCATGCCATCCGATTAAATATTTTTTTCCTTTCTTCTCAAGAGATGATTCCGATGACGGATAATGACAGGTATATAAAACACGAATAGCAAAACCTCAATTCCTCATTCATTCGATCATTATGACTATTTACATGAACTAAAATGCTCCTCAAGATCGAGATCGCTGTGCGGCTCAGTGGCAAAGCGTAAGTCTGGAATCTTACAGGTCTCGCGTTCGATTCCGTGAGACGTTCCGTTTTTTTCCTCTGTAATATCATCAACTTTTGGTGAAGTGATTTGGTTTCGATGAAAAACGTGAACATTCCGAACTAATCGACTGAAAATTAAATTATTCTAAATGGATTGAAATTTTTTTCTACCATGAATAATACCCAATAAATGAATGTATGCAATTTTAACAGGGTTCATGAAGTTTCATCTCAATTGATTCGGATTTCACAAGAGGGTCATCACAGATTTGTCTTATCAATCGATTTGAATAAATTGAATTTTTTAGAATAGCAAACAGGTAAGTGCAAAACAAATTCGGCAGCATCTCGGTGAACATCCTACGTATGCATTATACAAAACAAAAAATCCACAAGTATCTATGTTCATTACATGCATATAATGAATTGATCACATAAACAGTTACGAAACACTTCTTTATTTCTATGTGACATAATGATTATATCCCCAAGAGAACACAGAGCTTCTAGGTGGAATTTATGTTCGTTATACGTACTTTTCCGTCCATTGAATCAACAACTGTCCGTACACGGAGAGACATTTCATTGGAAAAATTACCATTTCATTTTTAAAATAGAGCTAGTCGGGAATGTCAGACAATAACTCGTAACATAAATCATAATCATTGCCAGCTTTGATGGTAAGAATTGAGATCAATTTTAATTCTTTCCATCAAACGTGGCAATGATTAAAACTTATGTTATTAGTTGTATGAAATTTGTAAATACTTCTATGGTAAAGGTGCAGACGAGGTCGGTCACTCCCGAATTCAATAAAACTCATGTTTTTCATGTATTTTCGGGCGCTGATTGCAAATCTGCAAACCAAAATTGTCGCTCACCCTTCGTTCTCCAGATACAGTTACTTTTATGCTCTTTTTTCGTCCTTTCCAGGAACAAACAAAATTCGATAGATGCGTTCGGTTTGGAAATAATGTTTCTAATGTGTTTTCGAGCACAGATTACGAATCTGTACGCGAAAACTGTCAGTTACGCTCTGCTTCTAATTTACAGGTACTTTTATGCACTTGTTTGAGCTGTCTGGGTGCAAAAAAGGTCCATACATTCGTTTGCTTTGGAACTGATGTGCGTGACGTGCTTTCGAGCGCTGATTACGAATCTGCACATCAAAACTGTCGCTTACGCTGTGCTTCTAATTTACAGGTACTTTTATGCACATTTCTGTGCTTTTCAGGAGCGCAAAAAGTTCCATACATCTGTTCGCTTTGGAAATGATGTGTTAAACGTGTTTTCGGGCGCTGATTACGAATGTGTATGTGCAGAGTGTCGCTCGAGCTATGCTTTTCATTTCCCGGTCCTTTTACGCACTGTTTTCGTCCTGCTGGGGTGCAAAGAAAGTTCCATACATCTGCTCGGTTTGGAGCTGATGTTTTCAACCACATAGCACCTGAGTTCCATAGGAATTCTCAAAGAACTCCATCCAAAGAATTCATAATGAATTCTTTCATGACAGTTCTCAAACAATTCATAAAGAATCCAATTAGGTCGTGAGGAATTCTCAATGAGTTCTCAAACAGCACCGAAAACAGTTCATAAAGTATTCATAATGATTTGCAAGGTGTTCTTAAAGAATCTCCGGAATACCAGTTCAGAATAAATCGCTGGGGGAGTACTTTTTCTCATCGTGAGGAACTGTTAAGGCCCTCTGTCAAGAAATCAAGAAAGTGCTGTGGAGAATTCCGAAACAGATCTTACAGAAGTCTAAAAGAGCTCTTCACGAATTCTGAAAGAGTTCTTTAAAAATTCTGAAAGAATTTCAGAAGAATTCTAAATGTGATAAACAGTTCGTGTCGCCTCCATTCTATGATGAAAAATCGACTAAAATTAGAGATATGCAACTCATTTTTACGTTTTAGCGAAGTTATCTGCAAGCTTGATGAAAAGTCTCCACGCATTGTTGAAGTGCCATCAAAGCTGCAATGATGTTCAAAATCTTCTAAAACAATTACAAACAGATTTCTGATTTGAAGATGAGCTGGAAGAATTTCGTTGCATGTTTACTGGACGGGATGTTTCAATTCGGTGATTCTGTATGAATCGACGTCAGCATTGTGTTATTTTCAACCGGAGTGTCTCAATAAATCATTCAAGTTTCTTGAAAAGCACATACAGAATTCCTTGCGACTTTTCTCATGATCCTTAATGAACTGTTGTGGAATCCGTGATGAATTCTTGTGAAAATGTTAGTGAACTCTTGTAGAATTCCTAATGAGCTGTTGTAGAATTATGAATGGATTCTTGTCAAATTCTTAATGAACTATTCAGGACCTCCTTGCGAATTGTTTGGGGATTCTTTAGGAGTCCCTTTGGACAAGAAACAAAAGTCCCCCAGCGTTTCATTCGGAACTGACATTCTGGGGATTCTTGGAGAATTGTTTTTGGATTCTTTTGGACAAGTTATGGAGTTCTTTAAGAATTTGTGTGGGATTCTCAAACATTTTTTTTAGAAGTGTCTTTGCTGTGTGGGTGATGTGTTTTTTTGGACGGTGATTACGAGTCTGTGCATGAAGAGTGCCTTCAGATATCACTCGCGAACACCTGCTCTACTCCAAATGCATTCAGAATGAACAAAGTTGATTTTCGATCCATTCATTACAAAAAATATATAGGTTGAAGATTTCTTGCACAGCTAAGCTATAAAAACCTGCAAGATGAGGGCTGATCGGGTATATGTTCACTGATCGGCTATCGGGTCTTTTACCTCAGCTTTCTTTGAAGAATTTCATTGAACCGATTGATGCTCATCGATTCCGATGCGGAAAAATGATTCAAATTCATTGGAAATCGATGTTCAATGGGTTTCGATCATTTTCCTGCATCGACATCAATAAGAATCACTCCCCTGTTACAAATATTCTATAAAATCTCATTGACTAATGGGGAAAATGAATAGGATTCAATGAAATTCAATGATATTGAATCAGGAATTCCACCATTCGTAATGGGATATAATAAAATATTTCTACCTGGGTCGTTTCAATGAAATTGTGTGCCAGGGAGGATTCATCCGGATTTGCTTGGCATTTTCACTGGAACGTTTATGGAAGGCTTATAAAATGTAGGGCTGGTTTTCTGATCGTTTAGAAAACGTTCCAAAGACACATTGTGCTGTTGGGGTTGTTGAAATCATTCTCTGAAAAACTGTTGAAACGTCTTCGGAACTCAAAATAGTCTTAGTTAGAGTTCTGAAAAGTTTTCAAGAGTTCTGCAGAAACCGTTTCCACGAGGGCATATATCGTGATATTTGACGCAACCCAACCAAAAAACTAGCGCAATTCACGATGTGACATTTTGGTTAGACTGATTTTGCATTATGGTCCTGTGCTACGATTTTCACATCGTAATATATCAGATGACCTCTTCCACAAGACCCAAATTTTTCCATGTGTATCTTCAAGAAAGGATCAAACTGACTCAATAATTCCAGAATTCCTAAATAATTCCCGTTGTTTGGAGACCCTTGGATCTCTTCATATCCTCTGAACGCCAAACCTCTTTCTCCTAGAAACTTGATGACCGCAACCACTCGTTACAGAATTTGTTGCCAATATTTGCGTTCTCTATTCATTTGAATTTCCAATTCAGTATCAATTCTCCCTCCTTCTGTGCAACGTTTAATGTCCCTGGTGAAACTGGAGCGTTCTGGGAAGTCACAAAGACGTTATTAGAGAGTCCTATAAGAGTAATCGAAGGGTCAATTCAAAGTATCAGAAGCGTTTCGGAGGAGTCATTTGGCGGATGTGAAGCGTGCATGAAAGTGAGCCCAAAGAAAGTAAAAAAAAAGAATTTGCAAAGGGGAATCGAACCAAGAACTTCTGAGCTCGGGAAAAAGTCCTTTACTGCTAGGCTAACATCGGTGATTGAAAAATTGGAACTTTATTTCCCTGATGAACTGTGTCTTAAGGGAATGTGCTTTAAATTCAATCTTTCTCATTGAGTTAAAATGATTTTTCATTTTGAAAGTTTACAAATCAATTTCAATATTCCATGTGTCATCATTAAATGTGCAAAAGAATTTAATTAACTTGCACATATCAAACATCATCAAATTACAGTTCGATAATTCAAAACAATTGTTGTTTAGTAATTATATTGGTAAATGTATCTTGAATACGAATAAAATTTTTTAGCTTAAGAACTGGTATAAAAGGTAAAGAATACCCTCTAAACATTCTAACCTCAAAATCATATAATTCTCAATCAATCAAAACATATACACAAGGGAAGTCCTATAAGCGTGTTGAAAACCTTCACTACCGAAACATCGTAAACATCAGGAAAGAGTTATTGAAGAGTTGGAGAAGAGTGTTCAGTAAGAAGGGTGCGTTGGACGTTCGATGAAATGTGATAGCGCGCTCAACCAAATTTGCCTTAGAGTCATTTGGCGGTCGAAACTTTTCACAAACGCTTCGGTCACTTTATTGCACGCTTTGACGGTGTTTCAAGCACGTTCGATTTTTACCAGGGGTATGTAGCAAGATTTATCCTATGTGTAGAACTATTTTCATGAGAAGATATATATCTTGATGCATGTTTCCAATCCGAAAAACCATCGTCAGAGAAAAAGGCGAAACTGTGGAAACCAGCACAGAACAACGTGCGAAAAAAACAGAAAATTGATCCTTCTCATGGTGAATATAATAACCAATCTCGATTTATAATCTCTCCATTTTTAAGAGGACATTTGAAAAAAGATAGAAGTAATTTTCTTGACCGTGTCACTTTCTGAGCTTCTTTAAATACTTCGTGGGTGCGGATGGATGATGTAAAATCAGAATCCTAATTCTGGCATTCTAAAGGTCCTCTTATTACCCAGTACTCTTGAAGCTCAGTTTTGTTCCTTCAAAACAATTCCATAAACCAGGATCTGCATTTGGTTCACTATTATCATCACTTTTCCGAGTCACTGAATCTTTGGGAATAATTGGCTCTTTAAAACTAACTGTGGAAGGTGATGTGATTTCAGTTATAAATAGATCTGGATCATTTGAAGGATTGAAGGATTTTGATTTAAGGGATTCGTTCTCATCGAAGAATTGTAGTGATTTCGTAGAGTGAAATGCTATTTCTCTTTGTCCTGCGAAAAGACTTCAGTTCTACTTCATATAAGGCAATGCACAAGTGGAAAACGCCGCAATGTGTCAATGAAAGGGAGAACTGACAAAAAACAGAATCTTAAATGGAAATTCTTTTTTGTTTGAGTTTAGGATTCGGTATGGACAGGTGCGTGAAACAAACAAGAATGAGAGATGATAGATACGACTTTTATTGGTCCTTTTTATTTTTATTGAGGATGGAAGATCTCTTCTCTACACGTATCTATAACAAATGTGAGAATTCACCGTTTAAGAACGAAGGACCCCGAATAATTTGATAGTTAATTCAATAATATAAAGATATTTTGTTGAAAACGAGAGCTCTCTTGACACAGAATGTGAGGTTAATGCATATGATATGATTGCACCTCTTCCATTTTGTCTCACGCCTTAAAAGATCGTGTTGGTGAATCGTGATAATCAATTTTTAGTTGATTACCGCAGCTCACCAAGGATCCGAAAAAACTAATATTTATAAAAAGAGTCAATTGAATGAACACGACTTAGCGACTGGGGAAAGATTGTAATTATCGGAAGCAAATGACTCCAGGTACCACTGTGCGTTTTCAACATTCCCATATGCGCAATGCATGTGGTTTATTGGGAATCCCAGTGTGGTATGTTTACTTTACCTTGGAGTGACGAATAAATAGCTCCATCTGCGATAGATAAAGTGTATATTCGACGCTCCAAGGGAAAAAGGAGAACAAGGGTATACGAAACGAAGAGCTGAAAAACTGTGAGCTCATGCTCTTGTTTTATTAAATTGAAATTCTATATATGAGAATTTCATATCTCGCGGTAACGCGAAGTCGAGTTGTCTACCTGTGTTTGAGGTGGGGTGAATATAATCTCAAATGTTCAATTTTGACTGTGATGATTCGGTGCTTCCCGTCGCTCAGTCTAGCGTACATTTGTATAACCCCGTGATGCTCGATTCAATGGTAAGTTAGTATACGTTTCACATGATAACGATAGCGTGTCATGATGTATGCACCACCGCTATCGGTATCGTACATCATGCGGGTCGTGTCGCTTCTTTTAGACGCGTGGGTCCGACCGGAAAACGGTACCCAGGCATTGTAAGGGCACGATTCGGCTTAGACAGATCGTACCGTTAGAACTACTCCCTCAGCAAAAAGGTAGAGAGTAAATGAAGATATGAATGTTCGCATACCGATTTGCTCGTTGATCTGACTAGACAAGTAGTTTCTTTTCTTTCTTCGTATCCATTCGGTCTCGCGTTGTGCTTTCTTGATTTGATTTTCCTGATATGTTTCAAGTGACTTTTGCTTGTCCTCTTCTTCGTGTCTGCGTTGACTCTCGTTCTCTAGTTCGAACTTCACTCGTTTCACCATCATTGCCTGTACACAAGCCCGATATTGCTGAAATTCCTTGAGTTGGCTTTCTTTTCCTTCATGACGGTTTTACGGGTGGGTATCCATATTTTCCCAGATTCTGGCGTCTGTTGCGTGTGAACTTTCTTCGTCTTCAACAATTTGATTCGTCGTATAATCGTGGTGATGCTCAAAACTCTGGGTTTATTGGTCCGGGACTGCTTATTTTCTCCAGACCACTTGGACGTCTGTGCGTATCGGCCCGGTTTAGGCTTTCCTGGGCCTGATCGAAATATTCCGCACGGAGCAAGGCGTTTCCCAGTGCAGCGTATTCCTGGGTGTGGTATGCAGTGTCCAGCTTCCCCGGGATTTGTTGCGAAGTCGCTTTGGCGTATCGATGAGGTTTGAGATGACTTGTCGCACGACAGATCGATGATAATGTGTTCCCTGAGGCAGTTACGAATGAACTAATTTGATGCAGAATGGAGATCAAGAGACGCGGTAGCGTCTTGACGCCACGGACATGAAAAAAACTGTGGAAACATATGAATGAAAAAAAAAGCATAAGTCGTGCGCTACCGTGTATCTATACACGAAAAGTGCAATTTGGTATAGTTAGAAAATCTAGAACGCACAATAACTCACCATTTACCGCATATCACTGAATAATTTGAACATATATCACACAATTCACATATACACTTCCGATTAGGACCACAACGAACTATATCCAATCACGTGATGCTGAAATATAAACGTTTGAAATTTTCATACGATCAAAATATCACAATTACAATGTTTTTACCATCAGTTCTCTTCTAATCACGATGATCGGGGCTATCCAAGGGTACGTTCCATCACGATAACTCGCGGCTATTCATGGGTACGTTCCCTCATCGTTGATGAGAGAGACCGACGTACGAGAGCGATCGTAAGGCCTAGGCGCAAAGACAGGGGAGACGTAAACGTAAACGTTGACGGATGCGCAGAACCCCATATTTGGTTTCTATGCAGCCGTTTACGTTTAAAATCATGTTTACGGAACTTATGTGTTCATGCCAGTGGTCAAATATGCCGCAGACGTAAGACTTTCACATCCTGCGATACTGTGTACACGTAAACCGAAATTTGATATGGTGTAAGATGCGTTCGTAAACGCATCTCCTGTGAATGTTAGAACGCGCCAAGGGCGAAAACGAAAAGAAGGTGAGTTCATATGAATATTACTTCCAGTCCTGTGAAATATATTCGATACATGAATCACGCAATGGTTTGGAATACACGTCTTATAAGAAGTATGTGAAATATGCAATTTTATCTGTTGTTGATCGTTGGCATTTATCAGTCATGCAGTAAATACGTATTAAATGTCACTATTTTCGTAAATTATAACCTGATTTTATGAGATGGTATTCTTTATCATCGATGAAATTCAAGTGAGGTATTTTTGCTTTTTGCATTCATAAAATGAATTTATTGATGTTTATTACACAGCGAATGGAAAATGAACCAAAATCGCCGTCATGATGATGAGGTCAGAATCGCATATTGCATCTAGGCAAAATAATTGAAAATGGCGAGAAATTCAAAACCTGTATGAATTCATTTTTGTATAAATCATCTATTCAGTATATAGTGAAGGGCGAAAGATTAACTTTACGATATACGAGGGTGGATTGATAAGTTTCCGGCCTGACCAAGAAAAACAACGTTTTTAAGAATTTTTTTTTTGTATTCCTCAACATAATCTCCTCCAAGGCTGATACATTTCTCATAGCGGTGTTCTAGTCTAGTAATGCCATCTCTATAGACTGATTCGTCAAGCTCCTCAAAATACCCATTTACAGCTTCGATTACTTCTTCATTGTCCGCAAATCTCTTATTGCCAAGCCATTTTTTGAGGTTAGGAAACAGATAATAGTCACTCGGGGCTAGGTCTGGAGAGTAGGGAGGGTGCGGCATTAATTCAAACTTCAGATCGTTGATTTTAGCCATCGCAACGATTGACGTGTGCGCTGGTGCGTTATCGTGATGAAACAAGATTTTTTTCTTCGCCAGATGAGGTCGTTTAATTTTCACTTCGTGGCTCAAACGTTGCAATAAGTCTGCGTAGTATTGACCAGTGATAGTTTTACCCTTTTCAAGGTAATCAATGTATATAATACCTCTTGCATCCCAAAAAACAGTAGCTATAACCTTGTTCGCCGAAAAAATTGCTTTTGCCTTCTTTGGAGTTGGTTCCTCTGGTCCAATCCACTGTTTAGACTGTTCTTTGGTTTCAGGAGTGTAGTGGTGGACCCAAGTTTCGTCAACGGTTACGAATCGACGCAAAAATTCGCTTGGATTACGCTTATACAACGCCAAATTGGCGGTAGAAATGTTCTTTCGAATCAATTTTTGGTCGACTGTTAGCAAACGCGGCACCCATCTTGCACAGAGCTTTTCCATATACAAATGTTGGTGCAAAATATTTTGTACACGTTCATATGACATCTTACAGGTCTCAGCTATCTCACGAACTTCTAATCTGCGATCTTTCAGCACTATTTGATGGATTTTTTCGATCATATCTGGAGTTGTGACCTCAATGGGGCGTCCTGAGCGAGGCTCATCAGAGGTGCTCACACGACCCTTTTTAAACTCGGAAACCCACTGCTTAACGGTTGAATATGATGGGGAGGATATCCCCAGTGTTGAGTCCATCTCTTCTTTAATTTCCTTCGGCGTTAACCCCTTCAAATAAAAGTATTTGATGACAGCACGATTTTCCAGCTTTTCCATTTTTACAAAAAACACAGAGGCGTCTTGGTCAGCGTGCTCTCAAAACTAAACTTACATGGCGATCGGACTGAAACTATAGCTACAAGCTATCTAAGGATGGTACTATAGAACGCCACCTCAAGGTAGGCCTAGTGGCGCCATCTCTTGGTCAGGCCGGAAACTTATCAATCCACCCTCGTATATCCAATAATTACAGGGAAATATAATTATTCAACCAATAAGAACATTCATGAATACTTAAATAAATAACAGAGTGGGGGCCAAATCAACGAAAGACCAAATGAACGAAAAGAAAATTACTGAAAGTCTGAAGTTGTCTGTTCATGTGCTATGGAGTGAAATTAGTGAAAAAATATTGATTGAATGTGAAACTGCTGATCACTCGAAATGAAAAATAAAACCTCATGTCGGACCTCCAATTAAATGTTTTTATGAACATATCATGATAAATATGTTGGATTGTTGGCATATTAATATATTGTGTTAATGTTGAAGTGAAGAATAGGTGTGTTAACTTTTGTATGTGTTGTGAAATTTTTCTGTCGTACTTCTTGATTTTGTAACTACGAAATTCGAGTGGCTTAGGCCAAAAAAAGGGCGGCGAATTCAAATCAGATGTTGAGAATACTAGTCCAAAGTGATGAAGAAAGAAATTCAAATCGTATTTTAAAACATAACATCAACAGACCCAGACAGCACAAGAGTTCTGAAAAAGTTCTATATGAATACATCGCATTCATTATGAACTCTTTAAGAACTCTTGTGCTATCTGGGAGAGGGAAGTTATGTTCCTTTTGGAGTTGAATTTGGATATAAAAATTGGAATTTATCTGGCCTAAACGATGTTTCCGCCATCTGGTGGCCAAATTGGAACTACATCAAGACCTGTATGAAAAATTTCTCACACTGACAGGGAAGTTAACCCACCTATCCTTCTTACATCGTGGTTCTTCCATTTCACTTGAAAATATACAAAATCATTGAAGGGTTCGGCAGCATCTGAATACCCCAAATGGTCTTCATCCCGAATCTCAATGGCCCGAAAAAATATATCCTGCAAGTTCAATTGCCCAGAATGCGCTGATTGGTCAATTCCTAGTAACTCACTAGAGATTCCCTAGGGATTGACCAATCATCGAATTTCGGGCAATTGAACTTTCGGGATATGTTGTTTCGAGACATTGAATTTCGGGATAGATACCATTCGGAATATTGAACATTCGGGGTATTGAGATGCTACCGAAAGGTTCCTTGCTGAGGCCGGCCTTCCATGAACCTATCATTTTTCTTCTATTATCCAATGATCGCCGCGTCAGAAACGCTAGCATGGAATCTCAGCTGTAATCTCCATGGAGCTATGAATATCGGGAGGGAGCCTAGAGAAAAATCTTTCGCTAATGAGATGGAAGGGGGATCAGCTGCCGCCATATTGTTCTGCTCAATTGATGATTGACTCTTTATTTCGGGACCTCATATGATCGGAGAAAATCATTGTGAACCTGTCAATAAGGCGAGCGGCGAGCGTTTTCCCCTATCGTCTTTGTAGCGATTCCCCTCACCCTAGTAGACCTGCTAATGCTTCCTCCTGTTATTTATAGCTCCATGCTAATCTCAAAGGACTCGTTAGGGTCGGAGGGGGGAGGAGCAGGGGGGGGGGGGTTCTGTTTGATAGAAAGAAACAGCAATTTTCATAAATTTTTATTGACAAAGCAGTTGATTCAGATGAATTTCTTTTAACGGGACATTATCAGGTGACATTTCAAGTATATTGCGTAAAATTTCCATAAAAAAATATGAAGATATGCTACGGTGACAGCAATTCTTAATGGGCGCCTTGAAAAAAAGCTGCTGGACATCATAACTCATGATTGGATCATCTGAAACAAAAAAAACCAAAAAGGGAGTAGAGTGGAGTCGATTATCTTTCAACCAATTGGTAAAATAGAGAAAAATTTCCTAATCTTTGATTGGTTCGAAGATAATCCACGCCACTCTACTCCCTCGATATCGGGAGCACCCAATGTCCCAAACATTGAACTCTTGCAGAGCTCTATATGAATTCTTTGGTTCGTGAAGAGTTCTTGAAGAATTCTATTCTTCTTTCGGAGGAAGAATTGTTCGTGTGTTATTTGAGAATCACCCGACGAAAAATTTCTTTGACTTATCATACTTTGAGGGATCGATTTCGCTGCCAAAGTACTATCGATTCCACATACTAAGGTTGAAAAGTGATTTTGAGTGATTCGTTTCACGAATTCTGATTCTATTACGATAGTATATCAAGACATTCTTTGGGAATTATCAAAAAGGAACAACAATGTTCCAACCCTGTGAAAAAAATCCGATTGAATTGAAAATGAAAATAAAATTCCAATGGTATTTTTGATCGAAAGCATATTGGAAAAATATTTGATCAATTGTAATCAATTGCCCATTCATTTCTGTCTCAAAATGACAATTCATGATTTCATCAGTCTATCGTCATCAATTATTTGTAAGATCATCTCATATGTTCTGAAGTTAACCAAAAATCCTGATTTTCGTTTTCAATTGCGGATTTACGATGCAAATATACCATTCATTGCAATTGACAGGTTTTTTTACAGGGAAGGTAACTGGATATCATGATAATATATATCTAAAAGCACTGCAATCAGATAATGCCATTTCAAAGGTATCACATTGAATTTCAAAAACATTTCTTTTGTTTGTAATTTTTCATCTTCTTCATTCTGTTTTTTATATTTCATAATATGTTTGTCTGAAAATCAAAATGGTGAAAATATTTAAACCGATTGCGAAAAATAAATAGGCCAGATCTTATGACCATAGAAATTTTGAAGCCACGTTTTCGCAAAGTACGTGATAGTATTTGGGCCATATGGTATATACCCCTCGAAGTATCCAGGGGCCAAACTACTGATGACAAGTCAACAGAAATTCATGAGTTAAACGTAACGGGTCTCCCTAATGTTGACGGGGTTTCTTCTTATGTGAATGCAGCAAAGCAGTGTATATTGTACTGTGTTACTATGACAAAACAATGACCCTCATCTGATCCCAATGGCATCATAGACATTTCAATTGAAAACTATACATCACCAAAAAACCTTGATACTATATCTTCAAAAGAATTCGCAGGTCCACAATATTTGCATAATTACTCACAAGATGCAGGGGAATTCATAGCTTCTATTTGTGAGAATTCAGTGGCTAACAAAAATTTAGTGGAACACCAAATAACTATGACAACGCGATGTACGGAATGTGAATATACCGAAAATGTTATTGGAATAAGATGTGTTATACGTCTTGCGCTACCTTCAATTTGAAAAAAATCATTGGATTTTCAAGAAATCCTCAAGTTCAATTTTTCAACGTGGAAAGTTTTCGGAAATTCTTGTAGTAATTGTGATAACGTGCATAAAACTAAAAAATCAGTTATCACAGCATCAGAGCAATATGTAATCCTACAATTGATGATATTCAATCACAATAATATCGAAGCAACAAAAGTAGAAAATGCAAGCATTAAAGCAGTGCCAACCTCAAAAATACGAATTGCAAAACACTTTTATAAGGTTATAGCTGTTGTTTTTCATCAGGGTCAGAGTGTTTCTGAAGGTAGTTTTACGTGCATGTTACGAAGTAAAGGAACGAAGTGGATATTTATTCAAGATCTGCAAGTTGAAGAACGACATTGGCCACATAGTGCTGAAGACTCATTGTATGCGAGACTTGCAATACATTAACTATGTCCACGAGTCGAAAAAGATAAAACTCTTTTCGTGAACAGAATCCGGTCGTGGGATGTTGGTTTAGTGAATGTTTAAATAAATAAATCACTTGAACACCGTGAATATAGTTATAACATATATTTATATCGTTGAGATGATGATTACATCAGTAATAATCGAAAAAGACCACGCGAACTCAACCGTATGGGATATTGACCGCGTGGAAAAATATAATCAGAGTGATCTATATCGACCCTTAGACTATCGTAACGAGAATGATGGATATTTTCGCACGGCAGCGTAATGCAAGGTAGGCTGGTGGGAGGGGGCATTCCAAGATCATGAGATCATCATAACCATGAACTCGCGTAACGAAATATGTGATAAGAGCAGTGACAATCGAAAATTATTTCGTCATAGAAATAAATCAGGGATTGTCAAACATTCCGCCCACCTCGCATACACCGCATGCGAAAATAAGAAAGTGAATGAATGAATGTTACATTAGAGAAGCTTATAATAACGTAACCTAGATCCAAACAGACGGTTATTGTGGACCAACGCAAAATTTTATACATGATATGCAATTACATCGTATGGCAGTTAACAATGAAATACATAATTTTCAAAAGATAGACACAATATGTCTTAAGGAGGAGAACCTCCGTATTGATTGCAAAAAAAAGAAGCAACAAAAGAATTTAACAAGGTACATAGTACTGATCTGTTTAGCTAGTGTATTGCCTGATATTGAGGATCAAAGCGCATCAATTAATTAATTAAATAGCGAGAATGGAACAGAATGTTTGATCTCAATAGTTCAGGACGACGGTGGAATCGTTAATCTACACACCTGAGAGATAGGTCTCTTCAGAGTACCTTTAACCGTCCTAACAGTGACTACTCGTCCGAGACCATTCGCTCCCGGATGGACTTCCACTACACGAGCTAGATCCCACTTAGCTGGTGGCAGCAAGTTATTCTTCAATAGAACTGATTCATTTACTTGTATTGAAGGTTTGTCTCTTTGCCATTTGAAACGTTGATGAAGTGAATGTAAATATTCATGCTGCCACGCACGCCATATGTGATCCCCCATTGCCTGGACTTTAGTCCAACGTGAGAGACGATGTTCCGCATGTTCAAGCAACGAAGGCTCAGGTACGCTTATCAAGGGCCGACCAACCAAGAAATGACCAGGGGTGAGGTAGTTCAAGTCGTTGGGGTCATCAGTTAAAGCTGTTAGCGGGCTTGAGTTCATGCATGCTTCGATCTGACACAGTGAAGTCGCGAATTCAAGTTGGGTAAGCGTATGATTCCCCACCACACGACGAAGGTGATGTCTGAGGCTCTTTATTCCCGCCTCCCACAGCCCTCCAAAATGAGGGGCTGCAGCAGGAATAAAGTGCCAGTGTGTTCCGTCATTTCTTAGTAGGTCATGTAGGCTAACATCCTTAGAAACTGAAGAAAACGCATGTCACAAATCTCGATCCGCTCCCACAAAATTCGTACCGTTATCTGAGTACATATCAGAAGGTACACCACGACGACTTACGAAACGCTCATATGCGGCCAGAAAACTAGCCGCAGTGTAATCGTCAACGTATTCTAGATGCACTGCTTTTGTGGAAAGGCAAATAAAAAGCGCGATACAATACTTCCGGGTTTGTTGACCGCGTCCAGCATATTGGAGGATTTGAAAAGGGCCAGCATAATCAACGCCGGAATGACTAAACGGTGGAGAAGGTGTAATGCGAGCTGAGGGTAGATCACCCATCAATTGAGTGCTGGTCAACGCACGCTCTCGCACGCATGGAATACATTTATAATTACAGGATTTGATGAGAGAGCGAGCGCCCAACACCCAATAATTCTGTCTTCAAACGCGTAGCGTAAGTTAGGTACCTCCATGCAAGGCTCTCTGGTGAGCTTGCAGTACTATTAACTCGCTAATACGATGTCGAGTTAAGATAATCGGAAAGCGTTCGTCATAAGACAGATATGAATGTCGTAACCGCCCACCTAGACGGAGTAAGTTATCTGGTCCTAAGGATGGATTTGATCGTAGTAGCGGACTGCTGTTTTTAATAGGCTTTTCTTGCATGAGTAATTGAATCTCTGAAGAGTAGAAAAGCCTTTGTACATATCTCAACCAAAAATTGCGTGCTTCAGTCAAATCACTTCTAGTAAGTGGGCCAGTAACACGCAAAAGGGATCCCCGTATAGGAAATTTAAAATATACAAATCTAAGAAGGTATGCTGTTACTCGTGAAGGCTTGGGCCAAATAGAAACGCGGTCAGGTAAATCCCAAGGAGGTATCGTTTCAACATGGCAAACTGTCGTCTTTCTCATCTCAGATAGGATAACTTTGATGAATTCGTTTCTGCATTATATACATAATTTGGAGGCCAGCTAGTGGAATGTTGTTTCAACCATGAAGGTCCTGACCACCAGAGGGGATGCTGAATTGACTCTTCAGCAGATATACCCCTGGACGCACAGTCCACAGGGTTTGAAGAAGTAGGCACGTGACGCCACCTAAGATCAGGTACTCGGGTCTGAATATCAGAAACACGATTGGCGACGAACGTTGCCCACTTAGAGGGATGCTGTCGAAGCCACGATAAAACTACCGTGCTATCAGTCCAGCCGTACACAGGTATGTGCGATGATTCTGAGGTGATTCGCACAGACTGTATGAGCTTAGCGAGTAGAAACGCACGGCTCAGTTCTAACCTTGGTATGCTAAGGGTTTTCACCAGTGCGACTTTCGTCTTGGCCGTCAATAGGGACACATGAGTCTCGTTGAACGGATATAATATGCGTGAATATACTACAGCAGAATATGCTCTAGACGGAGCATCGGAAAAACCATGTAAGTCGCAGGCTAAGATATCACGTCTGTAGCCAGTCCATCTGGGAATAACAATTTTACTCAAATTCTGTAATTGGACGTAGTAACGTTCCCAGTGGGATAATAAATCCTCCGGGATTGGATCATCCCAGTCAACTTGCCTGATCCACAGGTCCTGCATAAAAATCTTCGCGACTATTACCACTGGGGCTGCCCAACCGAGTGGGTCGAATAATTCAGCTACAAAGGACAATACTGATCTTTTGGTGTGTTCATTCGTAGGTGGGGTACTGATCTTGAATCGAAAATGATCATCTTGTGGTACCCATACCAATCCTAATATTTTCGAAGTTGCAGAGTCTTCAGAAAGAACGGTCAATGGATAATTCATGATCTACTGGGGGAATATCATGGAGTAAATCGGCGGAATTGGAGGCCCATTTACGTAGGTGGAAGCCCGCATGAGACAGAAAAAGATTTAACTGTCTTTGAGTTTCCAGGATCGTCGGAATATCATCAGCGCTAAATAATATGTCATCGACATAGGTTGAATTTTTAATAACTGGGACTGCTGCAGGAAATGCAGATCCTTCGTCGGAAATGAGTTGTTTTGAAACGCGCATCGCTAGATAGGTAGCGAGAGCGGTTCCGTAAGTAACGGTCAGTAAACGATACGAATTAACAGGCCCTGATGGTTCAGGACGCCACAATATCCTCTGGTAGTCAGTATCATCGGGGTGAACTAGAATCTGGCGGAACATCTTCTCGATGTCCGCCGTATAAGCATATCGACCCTGATGCCAACGCATGATCACCGCCGCCAAATCATCCTGTAATTTCGGGCCAGCCATCGGATGATAGTTCAGAGTGGTACCATTAGATGTAATACTCGACGCGTTGAAAACTACACGCAGTCGGGTAGTCGTACTTGTATCTTTTATTACTGGATGATGAGGAATATAGGTGGGACGTATGCTAGGGTCGTCGGGGGAAGGGATAAGACGCATATGATTCAAAGCTTCGTACTACCTCAAAAACGAATGATAATCAGCTGCAAGTGTAGGGTTTTTGGCCAACCGTTTCTCTAATTTGTTATATAAAACTTGAGCTGTAGTAAAAGATTCTCCAATATCTATAGGCGGGTCCGTACGAAATGGTAATCGCACAATGTATCTCCCCGATGCATCGCGGGAGTGTGTCTCTACAAAATGTCGTTCACGTTGCTGATCTTCCAATGATGAACGCGAAATGGAAGGGGCTTCTTCAATTTCCCAGAATTGACGTAATAGCCCATTCAAATCTAGGGCAGCAACACACATCACCGATGCATTAGAAGCGGGAGTTGACAATTCGGATTCACTAGTGGGTCCGGAAAGTATCCAATCGAAAATGGTCAACTGGCCTGTTGGCGTACCCAATGGTCCCTGTCTTAATTCATTCAATAATGAATGACCGTAGAGGTCAGCCCCAACCAGTAAGTGAATGGGTTCGTTATCTTCTGGATATGAGTCAGCTAAGGGTAGACCTTGTAAATGTGGCCATGAACGAATGGATCGTGACTGAGAAGAGGCGTAAGCAGTGATCTTTTGAAAGATGTAAGCTTTCATGGGAATACGCAGGCCTTTACCATGACATGGCTCTAATGTCAGATGTACGCAAGAATTAACTGAACCAGAATATAGCTCTCCGAAACCGGTTATATGGAGGTTAGCCTTGTACCTTTTGGTATGAAGAAGCTGAGATGAAGACTCAGAAATAAGACTATAAATAGAGCCCTGGTCGAGCAGAGCTCGTACCCGAATGGTACGTCCTTCTTCTGTCCGTAATAGGACTCTCGCAGTTGGCAATAATACATTCGCGGCTTTGTCCGGGTTAGAATGACAAATTGACGTAGCTGTATTAACGGTAGGTAACGAAGAACCGGATAAGTGCAACGGATTTGAATTTGAACTGGAACATTGAGGATGTTCTTGGATCATTAGTAACGCGGATGGCGCTGATGTCGTACGAACCACGGACGAATGTGAGAAGTTTTGATTGCGGCTGTCGCTAACAAGATTACTGTTATTAGAAGGGTAGTCTCGATGCAGCAACGTGTGGTGCACCCTCTGACATTTCAAACAACGTCGTTCCGATGGACAGTTGTTAGGAGAATGCCCGGATCTCAAGCAGTTGAAGCAGAGTTTTACCTGCTTCACAGTTCGAACACACGTATCGAGATTTTGTTTTTGAAATTTATTACATTTCCAAATCGGATGCGGGAAGTTACATAATATACAAGTGACACCATTGGTGGTGTGATGTACAGAAATATTAGATTTTGTGAAATTGTGATGAGATTTAGAAATTAATTTCCCAGAACCATTATATTTATCAGTTAAGCCACGTATTCTCTTGGTCATGAATTCAGAAATTTGTTTGTACGTAGGTGACTCAGTAGAAGCTCCGAGATGGAGGTTCCATTCATGTCGAGTACGGTCACAAAATTTCTGAGATATGACGTAAACTAACCAATCGTCCCAATCCTCAATCGGACGTCCCAAGTTAGATAACGCGGACAATGCAGAACTAACCATATCGCGGAGATATTTAAGCTTTGATTCATTTTCTGACTCCATGACCGGTAGCTCGGCAAAAGATTAAATATGAGCATGAATCAAGACGCGTGGATTCTCATATTCTTTTATCAGTATATCCCAGGCTCCATCAAAATTCGTATCAGAAATTTTAATATTATCGATAAGCAAACTAGCTCTCCCATGAACCGCAGATTTTAAATAGTGTAATTTTTGAGCCTTGGACAAACCTACACGTTGTATTATCAATAAATCGAATAAATCTCGAAATCTGTCCCACTCCGTGGGGTTACCTGAGAAGGTGGGTAACTGAATCTTTGGCATAGGCAGTGCTGAGGTTCCAGAAGTATCCGAATGAAGAGATGTGCTCCCTGTGGATGATGACTGTCCGGGGGTTGGTGGCTGCAATAATTCAGTGAGCGTATCCAAAGCTGAGTTAAATTCCTCCTCTGCAATTCCAAATTCGCCGTCGAAGAAGTATTTTTCCTTGGTCTTTTCTTCCGCTGTAACTGTCTGGAGTATGAGTACGTGTACTTGTGCACACTCATCCCATAATTTTCTCAGGGACTCGATGCGGTTTCTCGTGCGGACCGCAGTGAACTTCCCTTTTCCGGACTTCTTATAATTAGGAAACACTCTTTTGATGCGTTCTATCAGCGAACGTTGCTGAATTAATAAATCAGCCAGCGTAGACATGATTATAACTTTTGTTTTTTTTTTCGTGCACTTGAGAACACAAACGGAGCACGAAGGGAAATGAAGAAAACTATTTACAGAAAATATTTACAATCAAAAACAACCGTATTTATGTGGCCGCGAATACGAACACAAGGTACATATAGATTTCGTACCTGTATTCTGACCAGAATGTCCGCACAATACACTCGTACAGTCTATTTGTATTGTAGCACTGGTTATTCACGCTCTTGAGCACACCAACACTTGAATCATCTTGAATCCATTCGGGAATGACAAGGGGAAATACGAAACGTTTCTCACATGAATCAAAATTTTTGGTACCAACGATTCCAACAAGTCATTCGCGTCCCGACGTGCGAAAAGGATTTTTCCGACTGATGAGTTCGTATATTTCATATATTAACGAAATTTCACTCCGAGTTTTCTTTGCTGGTTTTTCACTCATGAATACACTGTATCCAAAAACGAAGAATGTTATTCCACTTATATCGTGAAGCTGGTATGTTGAATACAATTTTTGCACGATTGAGATAACGGAAGATTAACTTTCACAGGTGAAATGAAAAGTTGTCATGAGAAAAGCACGTTTTAAACGACACGAAATGGTTTAATTCACAGAGAACTCGTTCGATTACCACACCGCCCACCGTGTACGAATCATAGAGGCGGTTTTAATTCAAATTCGTAATGATAGAATTTTCACGAGTGTTCACTCGATTTTTCCGTGTTAATCGCAACACTATTAAATGAACCAACATCCACGGATCCGGCTCGAAGGATCATAAATCAATGTATGCGAGACTTGCAATACATTAACTATGTCCACGAGTCGAAAAAGATAAAACTCTTTTCGTGAACAGAATCCGGTCGTGGGATGTTGGTTTAGTGAATGTTTAAATAAATAAATCACTTGAACACCGTGAATATAGTTATAACATATATTTATATCGTTGAGATGATGATTACATCAGTAATAATTGAAAAAGACCACGCGAACTCAACCGTATGGGATATTGACCGCGTGGAAAAATATAATCAGAGTGATCTATATCGACTCTTAGATTATCGTAACGAGAATGATAGATATTTTCGCACGGCAGCTTAATGCAAGGTAGGCTGGTGGAAGGGGGCATTCCAAGATCATGAGATCATCATAACCATGGACTCGCGTAACGAAATATGTAATAAGAGCAGTGACAATCAAAAATTATTTCGTCATAGAAATAATTCAGGGATTCTCAAACACTCATATATATATTTCTTAAAAAAGCAATAATTTCACTTCATCATGAAATGAGAATTCAATTGCTTGATTCTTGTACAAATGGTTTTGGAGGAGATAGAATGCTTTTATAATATCATCACCGACCAAATATTCTTGAAGAATTTTTCCGAATGATTGCAATGAGGAGTATTTCACAGAATGCTAAAAAATATCTCTTGTAGTATTGAAAAATGCCTTTCATTAGATATCATGAATCTATGTGTTTATTGCGTTATAAATACTCCACATCTCTCCAGGATGCTTCTCGAAATAGTCCGGAACAGTGATCAGAAAATTTTCGAGAGAAAGCTATTTTAAGCTTGACGCCAAATAGTATGAATTTTATCTTCGTCAAAGGACGTTTTGTATTCAGGATGTCCTGGACATATTGTATCCGAGTTTCCTCTATCTGCAAGATCTACATCGATTCGATATCCTCACAATGTTATCTTGAAAACTCCTGGAATTTTTGCACAAGACACGTTCGAGACCACATCGGGTCGCTTCGAGTGCTGTGAGCTGGTTTGAGTGCTGTAAGCTGCTTTGAACTCCAACTTATTGGTCATCTCACGTTCAGTTTTCTTTATCCTCCATATTTATATTTGTTCATGGGAATCCACTTCCTTTTTCTTCTGTTCTTCATTCTTTATTTCGATAGTTTTTTGCTGTCCAATGATGAAGTGACCGATGGAAACCTGAATGAGTTTTTATATCACATATATTATCTGAGGACATTTGTATCATCACTACGATTGTTATCAAACTTGATAAGGATATTTAATTTCTTTTTGTGCTCAATTCAAGGCACATTCAAACACGGAGTGAAATCTCCAAAAAAAAACTTCAAAAAAGTAAGAAAATTACGCCAAGTACATGAAAACCCCGAAAAACCTACGAAAATAGGTCATTAGCCACAGAAAAAGGGGAAAAGTCCAACACTACCACCTTTGAGAGCAAATTTTACTACATTCAAAATTCCGATGAGATATAACAGGATGTGCTCCATCTGAAAAAAAGAAGTGAAATCAATCAGAGCTGCCAAGTACATACATTTGGTTATTCAGATGTTATGTAAATGATTTTTGGTATATTATAACTTGGTTTTTTATGAACTGTGTCCGAAGTGATTTCTGATTTCACACATTATTGTATTCAAAAAACAAATAAATCAAGTATATTACTCTGTCCATATGTAAATTAAATAAATAAGATTCATTCTGCGACAGAGAGTTAGGGAAGAAAAGTTGAAGAAAATTCATTCGAGAAAAAAAAATAATAAAGTGGAGTAAAATAAAAATTACGTTCAACCATTTGGCATACTAGAAACAACTCGAAATTATTTTACACCAAAATTGTTGATCGTTTTTAACAGGGTTCGAGAAGCATGCTGTTGCGGAATACTTGGTGTGGCCAATGGCGATTTTCTGATCCAAGTTTCTATTTCACAATGAAAACTCACCATCGGCCACGTCAAGTGTTCTGCAACAGCATGCTTCTCAAACCCTGTTAAGAACGATCAACAATTTTGGTGTAAAACAATTTCGAGTTGTTACCAGTATGCCAAATGGTTGAACGTAATTTTTATTTTACTCAACTTCATTATTTTTCTTTCTTAAATAAATTTTCTTCAACTTTTCTTTTCTAACTCTCTGTCGTCGCAGGATGAATCTTATTTATTCAATTTACATATGGACAGAGTAATACATTTGGGGTTTGTCACTGGCTTCCGTACGATACAGACGTGTACAGATACCGCTCCGTCGATCGTATCGTTTCGATTTGTATTCTGACTTCAATTACATGAAAAGTTCACACTAAGATAGTGCAAGTGTAAATACACGAATAAAAGGAACAAGTTTATAAAAATGACAACCTTAGAAGATCTAAAAACCATCTTAATCGATTTACAAAAGGTTGTTAATGAGAGTAATATGAAAGTGAATAAAATAGAATCAACAACCAATTCAATAGTAAACTCAAACGAGTTGATCCGAAATGATTTATCCAAATATCAAGAAGAGTGTAATGAACTAGAAAAAAAGTGCTAGTGTCTTACAAATCAAATTAACACTCTGAATAAGGAAATAAATCATCTGAAGAATCGAGAGAGAGCGAAGAACATTATTATATATAATGTAACGGACTCACAAGAAACAAATCGAGACCTCCTCTCTACCGTCCTTGATAAATTCAGCAGAGCTAGTGTAAACATATCTAAGGATAATATTGACAGTGTTACCCGTCTGGGTAGAAATCCAGGGTGTCGTCCAATACTGATCCGTCTCTCTCACTCACATCTGAGAAACGAATTACCTCAAAATAGTCAGAAACTTCGAGACATTGGTCTCTCTGCTTCAAAGGACTTATCACGAGAACAACGAGAATTGCGTAAAATGCTTCGTTCATACCAAGAATCTTTGAAACAGCATGGGAAATCTTCCGTATTGAGAGGTAATCGAATAATCATCGATAACATTGTTCATGATGTATCTTCCGCGCAAGCAATGATACAATCATTCAATCGAGGCAATGAATTGGAGATACCGAAAACCGATGGAGGAGAGTGCTCTGATAGTGGGGAATCGCTTGTCTCTGTTGCTTCCACATCAAGTCGTAAGAGAGGGAGACCGAATGGTCCGACAACTTTGGAAACGAATTCACGTAAGAAACATCGTAACATAAAATCAAACACCGACCACTCGATCCGCCCTCATATGACATGCAACAAATCACCGTCAAAGGATCAACCAGACTATAGCAGAAATCAATAGGAAACAACGGAACCTCAGAGTGGTGCAACACGAATTTTATTTTGGAACATCCATGGATTCTCCAACATCTCAAATTTATCAAATTACATTACGTCTGCTGATATTTGTTGCTCCTGTGAAACGTGGCTCTGTGGCACCCCCACTCATCTTCCTTTCGATCTCCGTAGTCATCAGCTGATCAACTCACCTGCAGTAAGAAATAGCAATTTTGGGAGAGCCAGTGGTGGCCTCATCTGTATGTTCGATCGTACTAATCACTCCTTCAAAACATTATATATCTCGAATGATTTTATATTTTTCAAAATCACTCTTGAATCATTTGATTTCATCATTGGATCTACATACTCTAAACCAAATTCAGATTTTCCGAAATTTTTAGACAGTATTAATGATATTTTGAACGCGCTCACAACGAAATATCCAAATACAGGAATAATAATAGGAGGAGATTACAATGCACGAGTCGCCCATTTAAATCAAATAGAAGGAGTAACTGACATTGTCAATTCTCATTTTTACACTCATAGGCTTTCTTATGATTAAGAACTAAATATGAGAGGAAAAAAACTAGTGGAATTCATGGAATGTAACGATTTCTTATTAATCAATGTTCGATCCGAAGATGATTGTCCAGCTAATTTCACTTTTATAAACTCTCACGGGGCGTCTGTTATAGACCTCGTGTGGACCAATATTATCGGACTTTCCTTGATAAATAAATTCGAAGTTCTTAACATTCCAACTCTCTCTGATCATCACCCAATTGCTGTTACTCTCTCGTCTCCTATAAAGAACTTTATCACAAAAACTTCAACCTCTTATGTTTGGAACCCGCTTTTAACAAATGATTACCATCTCTCCCTGCAACATTCTCCTAATGTATGCAGAATTTTTAACTCAGTAAATGATATGTCAGTGAATCTGTCAGATAGTATCAAATGTACTGCTCAAAATTTGGGACTGTATTTTACAAACAGCAAAAGTGAAATAAAAAAGAAACCTTGGATCGACCATGGAAGTGAATTACTCAAACGTGAAATTGCTAAACAACTAAGAATTTGTAAGAAAACTTAATTTCACCGCAGAATCTCTTGAACACTACTGTAACTTGAAAATTAGATATAGAAATATTAACTTGATGAAAATGAATGAGTATAAAACAAATACATTGAATCAACTTGCATCTGCGACGGACTCCGCCACGTTCTGGAAATTAATAAACAACGCTAGACGTAGACTTACAAGAGAAGATTACATAAATCTAGACACCTGGGAAAAATATATTACAAATTTATACGCACCCAAAAATTCACTTGATTATATCACAACAAATACGCACAACCCGGAGCTCGATGATAGTATTACTGTACAAGAAATCGTGGCCAGTCTCCACAGATGTGAAAAGAAAAAAGTCCCGGGCTCAGATGGTATCCCTTCGGAATTTTACACGAACTTGCCTCAAAACTGGTTGCTTTACCTGTGTTCCTTTTTCAACAAAATTTCCTCCGAGGGAGATGTCCCGAAGTCTTGGACTTCCATTGACGTTTTGATGGTCCACAAAAAGGGAGGAAAGGACAACCCACTGAATTACCGGCCAATCTCTCTGGTAAACTCTTCAACGAAAATCTTCACACAAATTCTTTATGCTCGATTATCCTCCTGGGTAGAAACCAGAGATTTGCTACCGGAATGGCAGTCGGGTTTCAGAAGCAAACGCGGATGTGTCGACAACTTATTTACATTGAACTCAATTATTCAAATTCATCTTTCGCGTCCCAAAGGCAAGATTTTCGCCCTTTTTGTGGATTTTCGAAGAGCCTTCGATTCTATCTCACACAAACTCTTATGGTCAAAATTACGCTCATTAGCTTCAGATTCTAAACTCCTCAATATGATTATTACTTTGTACTCTAAGGCCCATATCTCAATCAAGACTCAATCTGGTAATACTCGGTCAGTTGACGTAATGGAGGGAGTGCTGCAAGGGGAAATAATGAGCCCGCTACTCTTTGCATTGTACATCTCCAACTTAGAAGAATTCCTGCGCGAGAAGGGTCTAAGGGGTGTATCCATCACACATCCAATGGAGATACTGGCTCTGGCATATGCAGACGACTTAGTTCTCTTGGCTGACTCGCAGATTCTCATGAGGAGGTGACTATCTGCTCTTCACGAATATTCTTCCCTTTTTGACCTTAAAGTTAACATTGAGAAAACTATTAGGTGTACAAATAAGTTTCCGCGGTTTTTTATAAAAAATTAGGAATTTATTGTAAAGGAAAAGTACATTACGTTTTATTCAAAGTATTTTCCATCATTTGCCACTACTTTTCCCCATCTTTCTGGCAACATTCGGATACCCCGTCGAAAAAACTCTTCATCTTTTGACGCTATCCACAAATCTACCCAATTTTTGGTGTCTTCATATGATGTGAAGCGCTGCTCAGACAGACCATGTTCCATCGACCGGAACAGGTGATAATCAGAAGGGGCTGAGTCTGGTGAATACGGCGGGTGGGGTAAAACTTCCCAGTTGAGTGTTTCCAAGTATGTTTTTACCGGCGCCGCAACATGTGGACGAGCATTATCGTGTAAAAGAATAATTTTGTCGTGTCTGGAGTAGTAATGGGCGCGTTTTTCCTTAAGTGCCCGACTCAATTTCATCAATTGTGTTCGGTAGAGAGCTCCAGTAATGGTTTCGCTTGGTTTCAGCAATTCATAATACACGACACCAAGCTGATCCCACCCAATACACAGCATGAGTTTTTTTCCATGAATATTCGGCTTAGCTGTCGATGTTGATGGTTCGCTGGGCTTAACCCATGACTTTCTCTTCTTTGGATTATCGTAGTGAATCCATTTTTCGTCACCAGTGACTATACGATGCAAAAAACTCTTTTTTTTATTCCTGGCAAGCAGCGTTTCACTCATGCATAATCGGCGTTCAACGTCTCTCGGCTTTAGTTCATATGGAACCCAATTTCCTTGTTTTTGAATCATTCCTAACGATTTTAAACGATGTGAAATTGCTTGTTGAGTCACTTGTAGAGTAAGTGCAAGTTCTTTTTGCGTTTGGGACGAATCTTCCTCCAATAGTACTTCTAATTCCATGTCTTCGTACACTTTCGGCCTTCCACTGCGTTCTTTGTCTTTAACGTCAAACTCACCGTTCTTAAACTTTTGAAACCATTCCTGACAACTTCTCTCACTTAAAGCAGCTTTACCATATGCTTCTAGAAGCAATCGATGCGCCTCAGCTGCAGATTTTTTCACATTAAAGAAGTAAATCAAAAGTTCCCGCAAATGATGCTTATTCGGAATAAAACTTGACATTTTTGCACGAAAAAAATTACGAGATGCTGATACGGAATCACTAGTACTTCAAGGTTATGGTGTTGCCAGATGACTAAACTTGGGATATTACGTTTTACATCTGACAATTTCTCCATAACCTTCTGGTGGGGCCATCTTTTGACAAACCGCGGAAACTTATTTGTACACCTAATAGTATAATGATCTTCAACAAAGGAGGACACTCCAAGAAATATGCTCCTTTCCGGCTTGGTGAGGATTGCATTGACGTAACCAATCAATACAATTACTTGGGCATTACCTTCTCTTCCTCGGCCATTTTCTCAAGGCACCTTTCCACTGTTCTAAGCAAATCTAACCAAGCGATCAGTTCAACGATAGCTGTATTGAATTCTATGAAGGTGGACTCTTGGCCTCCCATACACAAACTCTTTGACAGCTTGGTTAGAAGCATTACGCTATATGGCTCACATGTATGGTGTCCAAGATACATGGACGAGATTGAGAAAACTCAAATGACTTACTTCAAGAACATCTTACAACTCCCTCGTTCTACTCCAAATTATGCCATGAGATTAGAAGTCGGTGGACTTCCATCAGCCAGCAACATATTTAAACAAGCCTCAAACTGGATAGAGGAATTACTTGGTATGCCTGACTACCGATACCCAATAATTTGTTTTAATAAACTTAAATACATAGCAAACTCTAGCAAAACTCTCAACAAATATAACTGGGCCCTGCAAGTCAGCGGAACATTTGAAATTACTGGTTTTGGGGACCTCTGGGACTCTTTATCATTAGAATCGTTCCGCATGAATAAGAATAAATTACTTGACTCGTTTGATAAACTCTTGTATGATAAAGACTGTCGAAGGGTGAAACTTTCTTCCACCCTTCAAATATATCCGCATCTTTCGCTCATAAGGGGTTCACAGAGATACCTCGATCTCAGGGTTCAAAAACCCCTGAGATCGCTTTTCGCGCAGATCCGATTATTTAATAAAATGGCTCCAAGAATTATATTAGACTCTGAAATTGTCAGATTCAACGAGTGCTCAGTCTGCGGTTTGTGCGGGTCCTCTTGCCCTTTACCATCTGATGGTGGAATGCGCAGTATTTAACTTACAAAGAGAACAACTCATAGAAAATGTAAGCCTGCGAGGAGAGGCGAGAGAAGCGTTCATAACTATTTCAAATTACCCTGATAAATGGCGAATCACGAAGTTGAGCAATTTTATTAGACATATTTCCACTTTGATGTAGCTGATATGGACAACTTTTCTATTCAAACTGCAACTGGCAGTAATTAATAATGAAACTAAACAACGGAAGCGACGTATGATAAAATTCTATGTTTATTGCTTATGTGTATATCAATACAGGAACAAATTCATTTTCAAATGTAATATAACTGTAAACGTTCATATAATAACGCACTTGTAAGCCGGTGTCAAACCCATTGTATTGATCTTTTGATCTCAAACAATAAATTCACATACATACATAGTGAGTAATACATTTGATTTATTTATTCTTCCAGTACAATAATGTGTAAAATCAGAAATCACTTTGGACACAGTTCAGAAAAAACCGAGTTATAATATAGCAAAAATCATTTACATAACATCTGAATAACCAAATGTATGTAATTGGCAGCTCTTATTGATTTCACTTCTTTTTCTCAGATGGAGCACATCCTGTTATATCTCATCGGAATTTTGAATGTAGTGAAATTTGTTTTCAAAGGTGGTAGTGTTGGACTTTTTCCCTTTTTTTGTGGCCAATGACCTATTTTTGTAGGTTTTTTGGGGTTTTCATGTATCCGATATGTTCTTGGGATGTTTGTGAGATTTCATCCCCACCATGTGTGAGGTATTCAAAAGGATAACACCTACCAGGTCCAACGATGTTGACATTTAAAGAGAGCACATTGTTAGTCAAACGGCTTTGGTTGTTAACGGTTTTTTCCATATTATTCAGTAATCTAGTGTTTACATATAAATTTAAGAACTAGTTAAATGATAAAAGTTTAATACCGCCATTTTGTATATAATTGATACATGAATACATGAAAATCTAATTTATGTCGGTACATTTAGGAACTTCTCGAACTTTCATCGTTTTCTTTCTTAATTTCATATCATTTCAACATTTGAGCATGGACCATCCCTCTCCCTCTACCATCTTTTATTTCTGCTACGATGAATTTACCATTGGCAATTCCTTTTTTAATTATGTACGGTCCCTCATATATATCAAAGAATTTTGAAATTTGTTCCTCGAACGCGCTTGATATATTATCCGCACGCCCAAGTACCAATTCTCCCTCGTGGAACGAGGTTATCTTATGAGTTTGGTCAAATTTGTTTCTTCTTTGTTCCCCTTTCTTCTTTATTCTTTCGCGAGCTAATTGAATTTTCATCTCTCGAGGCAAAGCATTTCCATATCTGGGCCGGTGATGTATCAATTTCCCCCAGAAGCGTTCCGGTTGCTGGTTGAGGTGTAATTCCATCGGCGTGAATTCTGTCGTTTCATGGTGCGTCTCGTTGATATATGTTCGGACGAGTCGCACGTAATTTAACCACGTGGAGTGTTTTTTCCGATGAATGCTCGAAAGAATCATCCAAGTTCACGATTCACTCGTTCGACAATACTGCTTTGGGTATGGCGTATTGAAGAAAAGACGAGTTGCATATCTTCTTCTTCCAATTTATCTGCCCATTTTTCCGAGGTGAATTGGGTTCCATGATCGCATTGTATTTTCTTTGGTTTGCCATACTGTGGTATGTAGTGGTTGAAGATTTTATTCATCACCGATCGAGTGGTCTGTGCTTGTAGTGGATAGAGGACAACGAATTTGAAGAATGCATCGATGATGACTAAGATATATTTCATTCCCAATTGTGCAGTAGGTAAAGGTCCGTAGAAGTCGATGAATAACAGTTCGTTTGGAGCATTTGGTATAATATTCTGCATGGGTGCATGAGAATAGGAGTGTGATACCTTAGTTTTTTGACAAATGTCGCAGAAGGCAAGGAGTTTTCGTGTCCGATGATACATCTTGGTAAATGAAAATCCTTCTTCGAGGATCTTGCAGCATTTTTTCGACCCAATGTGTCCATATACTCGATGACATTCTTCAATCAGGAGATCGATTATGGATTCAGGAACTCGAATTCTATATGCTCCACGTTTGTGATTTTTCCATAACACATTTTTATGCAACAGATATTTCGAGGTTTGTGCGTCGCCTTCTGGTGAGATGGTACCACTTTTGATATCGTCTATTATCCTCGAGATTTTTTGATCTTCTCCTTGCAATTGGGGTAAGTTTTGCATCATTTTCTTCGCAACTGGAGACGGCTTTTGTCCGGAGACTGTGTTCAATGGAATACAGTGTTTTCTGTTCTGTCGATGATTCTCTCCCTCCTCAGGGTTCCGGCTCAGTAGATCGGCGACGGAATTTTCCTTCCCCTTGCAATGTGTGATTTCCTCGATGTCGTAGTCTTGAATATACAAAGTCCATCGTGTCAACCTTTCACTGAGGAACTTCGCTGTGTTTAGGAATATGAGAGCTTTATGATCAGTAATTATTTTGATTTTTGCCCCCAAGAGGTACGATCGGAACTTTTGTAGTGACCATACAATGCCCAAGAGTTCTTTTTCAGTCGTAAAATAATATATTTCAGCACCTTTGAATGTTCGACTCGCGAACGCAATAACTTTCAATCGGTCACGAATTTCTTGGGAGAGTGAACTACCGATCGCAAAATCGCTGGCATCAGTCTGAAGGAGATATGGTTCATTCCGGTTAGGTAGCGAAAGCACCATTTCGTTAGAAAAAAGTTCCTTGATATTTTCGGAGACTATTCGTTCGTTTTCGTTCCATCTCCATTTACTCCCCTTTGTTAGTAATTTAAGTAAGGGTTGAATTGCCTTGGCGTATTTTCCCGCAAATTTAGAGTAAAAATTAAGACATCCAAGGAATCCTCGAAGCTGTACGTTCCGGGGTCTTGGAAAGTGCTTGATTTTATCAATCTTTTCTGGATCAACTCTCAGTCCTTCGTTCGTTAGGATGTGTCCGAGATATTTTTTCACACATTTACTTATTTTCCTTACATATTTACTTCCTTTTTCTTGTTATATATTTTTTTACACATTGTCCAGAAAATTCATTATATATTAATATATTTTATAATTTTTTCTTGTTCACCATAAATCCATGCGAAAATATGGATCATGGCAAGCGAAACAATTATTTGAAAAAATTCAATCCTCGTAAGGAGTCGGATAATCCTGATTTTGTTCGGTTTATCACGGCAATCGACGGAATCGAAGATGGGTTTCGTTGTATTTTGTGCTCAAGAAATTATTCAGGTGGCAATTCGGAAGCTGAGAAGCACCCTTTATCTGAAAAACACAAAACAAAGGCGCATTCTCCCCCGCAGACAGATTCTAGTGTTGAAATAAAAAAGCGAAAAGTTTCTCTCAAACAATTCCCTCGCGCTTTATGTACGGATGAACGTTTTCACCTATATTTAACCCTAACAATTTCCATTGCGTGCCATGTTCTCAAACGTATGTAGGTGGAGAGTACGAAGTCAATTTCCATCACAAACGTTCGAAACATTCGGAAAATGTTCAAAATTTCAATTCCGAAAGGAGAAATTTCAATCTCAGTGACGTACCATCGACATCAAGTTCCAAAACTGACGTCGATCCATATGAATTTGTTTGTCATTCTCCCCCACTCAATTCATTGCCATCATTCCGGGGAATGAAAACTATCAATTCGGAATCTGTACCGAAAATTGATGATACAGTGAGTGTACGAACAGTTGGATCCTTGGACCAATTAGAATCAGGTGTTTCATATGCATGCAGTGATCCGGTAGAGTCATTCCAGTCCTCTTCTCTAATTAGACGAGACTCAGTGATTAAATGGGCACCAAACCACAATGATTCAACTGTCAGTGCATCTGTTTCATCAATGAACAATAATTCACCGGAACCTGATGGTTTGTGTGATTTGCACGTGGTGGAGAAGACAAGTATTCATGAAGACGTTGCTCGTGCTGGAATTTTGTTATCAACTTTTGTCGTGGAACACAATATTTCTGTTTATGCGGCCTCTGCTTCGGTTGATTCTCTGAAAGCTGCTTTCACAGATTTTCGGATTGCCCAAGAACTGCAATTGAAACGCGATGAAATCAGGGGACTCATTGTTGATAGTGTCGCGGTCGTTAAGACGGAAAAATTAGTTGAGGAAATTCAAAGAACCCCTTTTGGTATTCACGTTGACGGGTCTACGGATATCGCGAATAACAAAAACTTGGCTGTTTGCGTGCGTTGTATTGATGAGGACTTGGGTACACCAATCAGCCAATTGTTACAAATGATTCAAGTGAAAGCTTACCTCCTTTTCTTGGAAGATGCTCTCCGAGATTTCAATACGTACAATGCATCATTCCAAACGAAGAGTACGGAAATTCAAGATGTGTATCATGATACATTGGATCTGATACACAAACTTGCCCAGAGATTCATCCGAAAACCTCTTCTAGGAATCCGTGAGCAAGTTCTGCACCTCGATCTGTTCGATGAAGGTAATTTGTGGATCGATGATAAACTTATAGATCTTGGATGGAAATCTGAAAATTTTATTTCACAGTCCCTGACACAAAGTGAGTTGTTAGCCAACGTAATTTCCACTTTAAAAGAAAATGAAGAAGACCACCAAGATCAATTACCTTCTTTTGAAGGTTGTTACTGATATTCAGAACAACTGTCTCAATTTTTGTCGTACAGCAATTCCTCAATTGTCTGAACGACTGAATTTGATATCGGATTCCTTTTACCGACACCTTCCCGTATTCAGAGCGGAATCCGCGCTATTTGAAGATCAGGAAAAGTTCTTCCAGTCCGTGGCTTTCGTTGCGGAACGTCTAGGCGTTATTGTAACATCAGAACTGAAAGCGGAATGGGATCTGCTGACGCGTCTTCCCAAAGAACGTGGGAAAAAAATTTCAATGAATATGGATTTTGACCAAATGTGGTCGTTGATCCTGAATTATAAGTCTCCCAAGAAAGGCACGGAATTCTTCCCGGGTTTGAAAGCGTTGATTAACCGAGTTCGAAGCATTCCTCACTTCAACGCAGAAGCAGAAAGAGCATTTTCTGTCGTGATCGACGTTCGAAGTAAAAAGAGGGAGAACATGGGTGCAAAATTATTGAACGCAATTTGCGTAATGAGAAGCGCGTTAAGAGCTCACGGTTTGAGAAGTTCCACAATGCCCGTTACCGAAGTTCATGAGAAAATGAATTCTCAAGTTTTATACAAGAAAAGAGGAGATTAAAACGCATTATCGCTATCACATGCTTTTGTAAAATAATATCATTGTTTCGGAAATGATCAGTTTTCTGCAAAATTGTTACGTCAAAATTGAGTCTTATTGACTGTTTCTAAAGTTTTCTATAACATTTGGATGTTATAAAGAATACACCAAATCATCTAGTTCGATGCTCCCTTTGGTACCCCACTTTAGTTAGGACAAAACCCTGAACAAGGACTGGAGAGAGGATATTTCGAATGAAAAGAGTTCAATTTTAAGCTGAAATGTATTAGAATATATTCTCTTCATACGGATTACAAGTATTGAGGGGACTTAGAATTAGTTTCTTAATATTTCTGGAGACTAAATGATTTCTACTTTAATTACGACTTTTGACTACGTGTAGTAGCTACGACGAGAAGGAGTAGTTACGACGTGTAGTAGTGAACGACGAGAAGAAGTGACAATACTTGGAATTTCGATTCTAATTTTCACCTCGGTTTTGTAAAAGTGGGAAATTGGAGTTAGTTGTAAGTACAATTCACATGCATGCAGGGCTTTCAATATGGATGGACAGAATTCATTAGAGGGGGTCCTTTATTTTTTCTCAATTAGTATTTGTGAATGTCTAGAAAAGAGGTTGTCCTAAAGGAAAATTCTGCATTTTCCTTAGATTAGGACTTGCCCACTTCTCCTTCTCTTCGCTGTCTACGGATACTCTGTCTCTTTCTGTATGCACCTTTCTCTTTCCAATCTACTGGATTTCTATGTGTAGTATATGAAATATAAATTTTTCTGGGATTTATTTATTGATGAATATTTTACATTGTTACTTGAAAGATTTTCAGTTGTTTTCTGAAGAAATAGATGATTTATAATTTCTTATTGATGTTCAAAAGTTTAATCATTTTTCAAGTATAACAAGAAGTATACAGGGTGGTTCATTTGAAGTGATGTAGTCAAATATCTCGGAAACTAGTGGAGATGGAAAAAAATGGTCCAGATAAAAAGTTCAGGGTTTCAAGAAGGAAGTATGATGCTGACCTTGAAAAATCCCTCAGAGGTCATTTTGAAGGTCATTTAGGGGTCAAGATGGTTTTTTTGAATGGAACCTTCATTTCTTTATCATGGCATGGGAAAGCTGGTGTCAAACCCTTTACGAAACACTGGTCATGGACCCCTTTCCACCCATTGGGGTCCAAGGTATGGACCGTCGAAGTTGTTAATGAACTACTCTTAGCGCTACCCAGGAACAACGACGTGGATGTGGTAGTTCTCTGTTCCCTCCGGAGTGCTTGATCGATCATGTCCTCCCCCGTCGTTGGTTGGGCCTTGAATACTTCGTCTTTCAGAAATACCCACAAGGAAAAGTTGAGAGATGTCAAGTCGGGTGAGCGTGGAGGCCACGCAACTGGCCCACCTCGTCCAACCCACCTTCACGAGAAATTATGATCAAGGTATTCTCTTACGATCAATGCGTAATGGGGTGGCGTTCCATCTAGTTGGACACACATCCTCTGCTTTGTTTATGAATCCAGATCCTCAATCAAGACTGCTAAACGATCCGCCAGAAATTCCAGAAACATGGGGCCGTTCAAAGTGCCGTTGAAAAAATGTGGACCGACTAAATAGTCATTGACGACCCCGCACTACACATACAGGGTGATTCAGAATTCCCGCACTCTTTTTTGGGAGTAGATTCCTGATGAAATTCTAAAACGATTTGTCCTTTTGCACAATGCTCTCCGACGCATAATTTCCGAGATATAATTAATTAAAGTTGACTAATTATGAGGTGGATCCATCGGTCATTCAGGAGCGTCATAACAGAACAAGAGAGGAAGGTGCTCGCAGAGGACGCTCATACGATCAGCTGATCGGTATAATCGATACGATTCACCAACATACAAATTAGTAAATTTTCTATGTACAACGATTGAATTCGTCGACACTGTGGAAAAATTGATTATTGTCATGAATTCTTATCACGATATGCTGTAAGTGAAAGTTGTAATTTCAGTAATGATTTTTATAACGCAGACAAATGTAAAATAGTGTTCTTTCGTAGGGATAGGGATTCAAGTGGGAGAAAAAAGTATGACTACACGTTTTCAATCAGAATTTTCATGTGAAGAAGAAAACATGAGAATTTTCATTCATCAGATACCCAATTTGAACGGTTTGATTAGTAAGTTTAACACAAGAGATTGGATTCCGAATCCTGTATTCTGATTGGTCGAGAATCAATGTATGTTAGATCAATCCTCGGCCGTTCCAAATGATCCTTCTGGAGAATGTGTTTTCGACTTATCCCAACCACAACATTGAACAATGATGAATTTATTCGAATTCACCCTTTTTACATCATTCGATGATTATAAAGGGTTTATTGAACGGTAATAACTTACTTCAACTTGCAGAATCCATCAATTTTGACGAAAATACAAGGTGAGGCATCGTATACGACTCAATCTTTGCACTTGATTGACTATGTAATCACATACGGTTTGTTTAGCTTAAATCAACCATTCGTGATACGAATCAACCAATCAGGTGACAGCTCGAAACAGTGCCATTTAAAGCACATATGACTTCGAAGGGCATATTGTTATTTCAAATGGAAAAAGAATTGTCTTTGAAGATTAACCAAATCCGTCCTTTTTAGGACGAATACATTTTCTAAACGTAGAAACGCGCTCGAACTTGCACACAATTTGAATTAGATTTTGATTTAAACATGAATGATCTTGAGTGATCTCAAGTAAGTTATTAACGTTCGATAAACCCTTCATAATCATCGAATGATGTAAAAAGGGTGAATTCGAATAAATTCATCATTGTTCAATGTTGTGGTTGGGATAAGTCGAAAACACATTCTTCAGAAGAATCATTTGAAACGGCCGAGGATTGATCTAACATACATCGATTCTCGACCAATCAGAATACGGGATTGGGAATCCAATCTCTTGTGTTAAACTTACTAATCAAACCGTTCAAATTGGGTATCGGATGAATGAAAATTCTCATGTTTTCTTCTTTACATGAAAATTCTGATTGAAAACGAGTAGTTATACTTTTTTCTCCCACTTGAATCCCTATCCCTACGAAAGAACACTATTTTACATTCGTCTGCGTTATAAAAATCATTACTGAAATTACAACTTTCACTTACAGCATATCGTGATAAGAATTCATGACAATAATCAATTTTTCCACAGTGTCGACGAATTCAATCGTTCTACATAGAAAATTTACTAATTTGTATGTTGGTAAATCGTATCGATTATACCGATCAGCTGATCGTATGAGCGCCCTCTGCAAGCACCTTCCTGTCTTGTTCTGTTATGACGCTCCTGAATGACCGATGGATCCACCTCATAATTAGTCAACTTTGATTTATTATATCTCGGAAATTATGCGTCGGAGAGCATTGTGCAAAAGGACAAATCGTTTAAGAATTTCATTAGGAATCTACTCCCAAAAAAGAGTGCGGGAATTTTGAATCACCCTGTATACGCTCCAACGATGTTGGTTGTCGATTGCTCGATACCAATGCGGATCAACATCTGACCAGTAATGAGAGTTGTGTCTATTCAAATGCCCAGTGCTCTGGGAAAGATGCTTCGTCGGAGAACATTACATAGTCGAAGGATTGAGGATCGTCAACCAGCCTTGCTCGTTCCCAGTGGCAGAATCTAATTCGAAGTCTCATGTCGTTTGGAGTGAGAGCTAGAGTTGACGTAATGTGGTATGGTCGATATTTGACATGCTTAAAGATTCTCAAAACAGTGGTCCGGGGTATACCGGTTATTCGTGCCAACGATCTGCTACTAACATGAGTGTCCAAGTGGATAAGTCCCAATATGGTGAGTGCACGGATATCATTCTCATCGTACCGGTGGTGTCTTAGATCTCGCTGCAATACTCCCCGTCGAGCCCTCAATCCGAGTCGACGGATGGTCGTGGGGTGTGCGATGCGGCGATCAGGATACCGATCCCGGTGAACTCTTGCGGCTTCGTTGTAATTATTGTAACATGAGCCAAGCACAAGCATCATATCAATGATTTCAGAGAGTGAATAGTATTTCATTTCTCCGATTGAATCGAATAGAATAAATTGATAAATGTAGATGATTGAATATGCAAAGGAGAAGAACGATTGTGATGGTCTCAGTTTAGAACCAGTGTTTGAATGATCACGTATTTCCGTAATCATCCACATAACCAACCATAATGAACAGAAATTCGATGTTTCTGTTCGTTTATGTACTCTTGTTCATCGCTTCTCTCCGACGATCGGGACTGATTTCAATGCAGATTAGAAATAATTCCATTGGAAAAAAAACGTAAACATAAACAAACGGGAACACTGAGTCTCTGCTTATTATGGTTGGCAGTAATGTGTACGATTTATTACGATTATTGCATTCCAAATCGAATAAATTATTCCATTTGATGCAATGAGTGTTATAAATGAGTATCGACTCTCAAAAATTGTTGAAAGGTTGCTGGAAACATTGGAAGTATTGACCATACCACATAACGTCGGTTAGGATGCACATTCGAACGGATACAAAAATCCTTCGAGCTTCCAGAGAATTCACCAAAGATAGTTACACTGCGAAAAATTTCTTTGTAGATTTACCAAAAAAATTGGGAAGTTTTTTGTAAATGAGGGAGGACATGATCGATCGCATCCGCACTGTTTGTGCCAACATACCAGGATTATGTATCCAGGCAGAGGGGGGTAACTTCGAGCAATTATTGTAACAGGATCAAGCACCCCTCACGTGAGAGGCACGGGGACTCACGATAATCAAGCACTCCGGAGGGAACAGAGAACTACCACGTCCATGTCGTTGTCCCTGGATAGCGCTGAGGTAGTTCATCAATAAGTTCGACGGTCCATACCTTGCACCCCAATGGGTGAAAAGGTGTCCATGACCAGTGTTTCGTAAAGGGTTTGAAACCAGCTTTTCCATGCCATGATAAAGAAATGGGGGTCCCTTTTCAAAAAACCATCTTGACCCCTAAATGACCTTCAAAATGACCTCTGAGGGATTTTTCAAGGTCAGCATCATACTTTCCCCTTGGAACCCTACACTTTTTATCTGGACCATTTCTTTCCATCTCCACTAGTTTCCGAGATATTTGACTATATCACTTCAGATGGACCACCCTGTATAAGTATATGATATAAAAATTCTTCCGGTTTTTCCTTAATATCAAACTTATTCTTATGTTTCATAACAATTATATTCAGTGTGAGTTATCTATTTTACCAAGAACATTTCTATTGGGGTGGAAAAAGAAGGGAATAGTTATTTATACTCGTGGGGACTTTGATTTCAATCTTCGCGTGGGTTATTATGATATTGATCATGCATTATTATTTACATATGGGTATAGGAAATGGCGATGGGTATTTTATAAATAGTATACTACACACCTAGGGCAGTAAAATAAGGAATGGCTAGGATCACATGTAATTGTCAGCCGAGGCGAAGCCGAGCCCGACAAACATGTGATCTTAGCCTCTCTTTTTTACTGCCCGAGGTGTGTATACTGTTTTTCTCCCCAACGGAGCCGGAAAATGGCAACTTCGTTCTAGTCAGCGGGCAGAAAGTTGCCTTTTTCCACCCGGAGGGGAGAAGAAGATTGTTAAGATTTTATTAAATTTTTATAGAATTTTATAGAGTTTCAATAGAATTATAATAGAATTTCTATAGAATCGAGTTGGTGTTTCGTGGTTTATGTAGGTATATCAATGTGACCACACATCTTCGTTTTCTGTTGTTTATGCAGGTTTTTTTTATCCATTCATTGTTTTTATGTTTGTTTGTTTACGGTTTGGTTATTTATTCATGGTTTTTGTGGTGGTTTTCTGTTTCTAGTCACTTATTGATAGCTGCTTCGATTTGTTGGAAGAAGAGGGAAGTTGTGGGGGAAATTTATAAATTATAACAATTCGTGAGGGGTGGAATGGTATTGCTTATGGAATTTTTATGGGAATTGTTGATGGGATCTTGTGTGGACAGTGAATTAATTGTAAGGAGATATGAGGGAATATGTTTTTTTGGGATTAATAATGAATTTGTTCCTCAGTAGTTTTTTATTTATTACAGAAAATAATTTTTTTTCATGGGATTCTATATGAGATCTGATATGGGATTCATATATTATCTAATATACGGGTTTTCCATGTTGTGAGTAGGGATCCTTTATCATTTTGAATATTCAAGAGAAGTTTATAACTATTGTTTATAAATTTTATAAAGAATGTTTTATGGGATGAGGTCTTTGTTTTTCGGGGATGAGTCGAATACAGTTCTCTGTATTGAAGGGTTAGTTGAAGAATTGATGATTAATTCATTTATAATTGTTGATTCTTTTATAAATTGTTATCAGAAGTGTTGTTCCGTTTGTTGTTTATGGATTAGCAACTGTGAGTCATTATTCATATTTGTTAGGGTGGTTTTTCAGTGGAATTGATTATTTGTTCATAACAGTTATTATTATTGACCATTTGTATTCAATTTATTCAGTTGTTGGGGGTGGTATTGTTAAAAGTTATTTGAAGATGTACCTGAAATTCATTGATATTATAATCTTCTACTTGGTTTGACTTTTCTTCAAGTTCATGATTTCTTTTATAATTGTCAGGGTATCGGAAGGGATTTATTTTCTCACACTTTCGTATTTATTACAATGAGTTCAAGTCTACGATTCAATACTCAAAATTCCCTTATTCGTAGTACAGTTTTATCTTCAAGGGTCCTTCTTCAGTTGTTCGGGTGGATTATATTATCTTCGGGATTATTCGGTCAACTTCGGTTGTATGTGCATGCAGTCATTAGGTCTCGATCGAGGAAAAGCGGCGTTGCAATTTTCTTCGTTCAATATGAGAATTGGAATAGGACGAATGCACGATAACCACGTTATCCTGTACGGATGGGAAATTCTACTATTGCAAGGAAACTATCTTACCGACATTTCCAGGGGATAACTCTACTTCTATGGTGACGCGTGAGTGGTTGAAACTAGGGTGCACGGCAATACATGGTGGTGTACAATAGTTGGATTTCAGGGGCAGGGGAAGAAAACCAGAGGAAAAAATTCAGAATTTTTACGTCCTCGTTACAAAATGTAGGGAACTTACCATAAATATTGTGGAAAACTTTCGAATAACTTTTCATCAAATCTTTGCGTGCATGGAATTTTTATGAATCCGTGCATAAAAACACGAACACAGGGTAATTCAGAAGCAGGTTTGGAGTCATCAAATACCGAGGGAGTGACGAACCTTGGGGTCCTGATCTCCTGAATTGCTACACACTGCTTACTTAGCACATTACATTTTACTTGAGAGTACTTTAACATGCATTTACACAAACATTAGTTTAGGAGCAGGTTTGGAGTCAATAAATACCGAGGGAGTGACGAACCTTGGGGTCCTGATCTCCTGAGCTGTTACACACTGTCGTACTCATCACATTACATTTCACTTGGGGGGACTTATACATGCATTCACACAAACATGAGTTCAGGAGCACGTTTGCAGTCATTAAATACCGAGGGAGCGACGAACCTTGGGGTCCTGATTTCCTGAACTGTTACACACTGTTATTTCAAGTATTTTTTATTTTTTAATTGAAGTTCACCGTTGTTATTTGATTGTCCGATCATTCGAAAAATAGCGGATTTTTGGAGTCAATGTATTTTGCCGAATCTATGGTAAATTTTCCACTCTATTCGCTCATTTGCAGAGAAGCTCAGATTCGACACAAATACGATATCTATGTTATTGAATATTTTGTTCTTTCAAGTTAACTTTGACATCATTCAGGGAACATTTTTCTAAAAACGATACTTCTTATTCACGACAGTATTGTTCATATAATATTGTGCTCAAAGAACACCGGGAATAGAACTTGAATAAGCCGTGAGTAACGATGCATGAAAAACATATGCCTGAATTGAAGTTCTAACGAATGTGATCTCAAATTGCACTGAATATTTCCTGCTTATTTTTAAAATTTGATCTGGTTTCATCATTCCTCATATCCATTTCTTGCTGAATATTGTCAACATTTCAATCAGTGCACAGTGCGATTGGTATATAAATGACAAATGTGGGTACAAAAAAATTTTGCTCTGCGTTGAGAGAAAGGACAGAATAGTATATAAATGTGATTCGCTTCACTGCCTGGAGTTCCCTGTTTGAAAGAATCCATTGAATCTGAAATTTAAAAAGTGAAATTTCATGGGATTTGGTCAGAACATTGTACAAGATTCAATCAGAATCACATTGAGAAAAATGCATTTATCTGATTGAATCTCATTGAAAAACGTTGAATCGGATTTGTTCAGAAGATTGTACAGGGATCAATGAGATTTGGCGAGAATCAATGGATTTTTCAAATCAGGGTTGAACAATTATTTATGATATAAAGTAATTAGATTGACTCGAATGATTGTACGAAAACTTGAATGTCCATGTTGATTGCCAGTACACATTGCGGAAGTTTGGATCGTTTATTAGAAAGGATCAGTGATCAAATAACGAAATATTCAACTCCTGAAGATCCAAAATATTGGCTTATATTCCTCAAACGAAGTTTTGCGTTTCAAGAAATTAGTCCGAGGAGTTGAACACCAATTTTTTTCAGATTTTTTAGAATAGAATTTTCGTTTGGTTTCTATAAACGGATCAAACTTCAAGAATATATTGTCAGCACCTATTCCTAAGTTACTTCAGGATATTTGCTCCCAAATTTTGACGGGACTAAAGTGCGGTAGAAGGAATTTTCTCTTCTCTCATTAGATTTGATATGAGTTTTATATTACTGATTTATTTTTATCTCCGACTTTTCTAAAGTACTGATGAATTGTGCACATTTCTGATTAACTAATATTACATTGTTACTCATTTCCTCTCAACGAAATGATAGAATTGATTCAATTATTTCTGTAACATTATGAAAACCAAAGCATACACAGAAGGTGTCATTCCATTTATCGGAAATTAGTCCATGCTCTCTTTATAGCGTTAGCAATATTTTGAAATTATTTATGATTCAACAAACCAACGTCACTACAGTCCACAATCAGTGATCGACTGATTTACGATATATTGTACGAGCGGTCCAATGATGGCGAATTCATTTCGCCCGTCAATTAGTCCACATTCATATAACTGATGAAGGGAACATAAGTACAGTCCACAGTCAGAGATTGGGTTCACAATCCTCAAACGATCCAGTTGTGACAAAATTATTTAATTCATCGATCATTAGAGACCAATATAAATTATGACATTACCATCTTGTGTAGCAACAAATAGGGGATGTCTTCAAGATCATCGAATAAACCATCACGCTCCGAACGTCCATTCCATTGGTATATTTTTATATGTCTGCAATCGTCACAATTGAGGTATTAGACAAAGGCTATCCGAAAATTTGATCATCTTCATTAATATAGCTATCAGATCCTACAATTGCTACTGTACAACACCCTTGCATAGCGTTCATATTGGGGATTTGTTGTAATCAATCTGATGCGCGATGATCTATATTGGATGGTATCGCATGAAATACTTGGATGAGCGGTGAATGATTGTTCTGGCATAATTGATGAACGCAGCAATCTTTTGGATACCAGGATGCATGTAGCTGGAAAATCTGTTTCATCAGTATTAGACCTCCCTCATATAGCTCTGACTTGCCCAATGATGATCACTGAGAGCACATTTGGTCACAACGGAAAGTATTAAGGACTCAATGACACGGACTAAGAAAAATTGGATCCTTTGAGGAAGGAAAATGATTATGTGAGGTCAGTGTACCAAATTTTACTGCCTGCACTTGAATCTTCCACTTCTGTTCCGTTCAGTTCTGAAGAAACATGGAAGACGCCACTCCACGTCATTTAATAGTAAATTGTTCACCAAAAGTGGAAATGAGGTTTATAAATTTCGAAATTCAATCTCCTTCAACTGTGTACTTGACATTCAGCTGTTTGGATTCCATCATAACGTTGTTATAATTTCATATTATTGAAGTCTGAATTGTTTACCAAAAAAGAATGATCGATTTAATTTTAACATATTTGATTAACTGAACCCATGAATGTTTCTGAATAATTTTGTAACCACAAATTCGATTTAGGATGGAGTTTCTTTGTATATCAAAAAATTATTCTCCTCCAGTTCCCTAATACTGACTCTTGCGGTAGTCTTGAATGAATATCGAAGAATTGTTTTTCTATAAGTATTTCTTCTATCCATATGTTATATAATCATAATTTTCAATTTTTGATCTGATGAAAAATAGAAATTTATGCTATAATACTCAGGATGAATGAATGTATCCATAGAATTTGCATGACATGCATAAAGGAAAAAGACAGTAGAACCAGGATGGGCAGGAATGTACTCCGCCAAATACAAAGTGAAAAGTATAATTATACTCAATACTTCATTTGTTACAGAACATCAAATATAATTGTACTCTGTACTCTGACTCTTTCAGAGTATCAAATACAATACCAATCGAGGCTTTCTTCACTTTCGAGTACAAAATATAATTTACTTCCACTAGTACTTCCAATTGTACTTCCACTATTTAGGAATCTGAAATACAAAATCCAATTGTAACTTCCATTACAAAGGAGAGGTGATGAAGATTACAATACGAACGCGTACTTGCGCTTTGGAGGTGTGAGACAATTTGTATTTTATGTCTCAATATTGAGAAGAAAAGAGTGGCAAAATACATGATCATGGAATAAACATTGTGTTGAAAATTATATCCTTTTATCGATCTATCAATATAATACGAGAGTCTATCTTTAATCTTTGAAATGAATATTAATACGCTTACGTGGTTATGAATTGTAGCTTGAACCTGGCCACGAACATGAATATACAACATATAGGGTGATCCCTGAATTCGAAACATCAAATGTCTGAGAGTGCCATGAAACTATGTGTAAAAAAAAATTCTTATTGTATGAACTTAGCTCACGGTTTCATGCAGTCATTATACTATTGCAAAGACATCTCATCCTCGTCTTATATTCAAACGAAAAATAGGTACAGAATGAATTTGGAAGAATTCTTTACTCTGCTGTTGCAAGAAAACAGGGTATATTCGTATTTGTAATTCGATTATATACGAGTGAAAAATGGATTTGCAATATATGTCACATTCAACTGTCGAATACAAAATACATTTATAATTGTTACTCTGTAGATGTGTGAAAAATCGAGTGAATTTGTATTCATTACTTTTCCATCAGAATATCACTGAGTGAATTCGTATTCCGTACCCTTTACTGTCATCGAGTCGAAAATTATTTGAGGCTGCCCATCCCTGCAGTAGAACAATCGGAACAATCGAACGTCAATACCTTTAGGAAAGTTTTCCTCATCCTTGCAAAATTTTCCTGTCCTTATTCCTATTTTTCCTTTGGAACATAGGAGAGAACATGAAAATTTTGCAAGTATATAGAAATGAACAGAGAAAACTTTTCTATGGGTACGTTCCCAATATAACTAATATAAAAATGATATATGAATTATATATAATCAGTTATATTCAATTTAAAAAAAAAGTATTTAATGTGTTCATTACTCCTAAACTTTACTTACGTTATACCCTGAATTGGAATCGAAAATGTTATTTTTGGGAAATATAGTATTATTGAAAGTTTTAGAATATGAGACACACGTGGGTCAATATACACCTATGAAGCAAAATTTTTCCCTTGTCTACAAGACCTCTACTGGATGTCTGAAAAATTTCTGATGCAACAGTTTTCACTGTCTTTAAGATGTCTTCGTCTGAGAAATGTAAGATGTCTTTAGATCTCTTTTACATGTCTCTTAGATTTTCTTAAGCGAAGACATCTTTCAGACAAAGAAAACTTTTTGCTGTATGGGAACAGCGAAGCAAGGTGCAAAAAAAGCAAATACTGTGATACTGAATATTGTGATATGTTGTTGTAAAGTATTGTTGGATGATGATTGTTAATTTTTATTTTATTTTAGTGTTATTATTACTGTTAGATGATGATACTTGTGATTCCCAATCGCTATGCTCGTTAATTAGTGTTGATTCTATTGTTGTTCATGACAGATTATTGATATAAAAAAATGTGAGTCAAGTAAGGGTGTATATTGAAAAATTCGTTGGAAAATGTGCAGCTTTTACGTTTCGATTGTTATTCATGATGACTTACTGTAATTGAAGCAAAAAATATAATCAATCAATATGACTGTACAAAAAGTTTTTTGTTCAGTACATCACTCATTCGAACACTGTTGAAGTACAGAAATGGAATTGTATAGAGTAATCACGAATTTCCGAACGATAAAATATCATTCAAACCCAGTCAACTCATAAAAGAATCGGGTTTAGATAGGTTTAGAGAGGTCTGAATGGTCTTCCCCGTGATTGTGTTTTTGCATCGGAATCAATAAGAATCAATCGGTTCGATGGGATTTTTGAAAAAGAGAGTACTGGAAGATGCATTCAAATCCTCCAAATAATTTCCCGTAGGAAAATAATCCCAGTCCATTTCCATAAACTTGAAATATTTCCATATTCGTTTTTATGTTTTGGGAAAAAAATGGGAAAATTACTGAGGAGATATTGAAGAGATATAAACGAGGAAGACTTTTCAAGGGTTGAAGGGAGAAAAACAAATACCTGGAAAAAATGTTATGCAACATAAAAGATATCTCTCCGAATATTCCAATAAAATTCCTTGAAAGTGTTTTTCAGGTTTGATCAGGTGAGTCAATTCGTCAATGAGTGCTCATCATGTTATAAAACGCGATTAATGGAAAATTGATGAGCAGCATAGTATCCTGATGGAAATGAAACAAAACATTGATTGAAAATTATAAAATTGAAAATTCAGATCAGCAGGTATTCAATTATCAAAATTTTCCAATCGCTTTACATTTCTCTCCTTCATATGTCAATGTTTTTTTCTCTATATTCACTCTTTGAACAAAATCTTATGGCGATACGAAGGAGGACAATCCAATTGAGAGATTATGAATTTTGGAAAACGATATTCATAAGTGGGCCATGAGAGTTTATGAAATTGTGCTTATAATTTGCTGTGATATTCATAGTCAAATATATAAAAAATCATTGGAAAATAAGTGCTGATTTAATTCATAATTGAAGAGGAAAAAAGAACATTGATAATGAATTTTCATGGTTGATGAAAAAAATTCTCTCTCGCAGCTGGAATTGAACGTGCGTTCTTCTGATTACTAATCTAGTGACTTGTCATTGAGCCGCAGACCGATTTCGTATTCGGGAAAGAAAAAGGGGTGTTTATATGTGTTGTGCGTATCACTTTTATCGCATCGCTATAATGAGTTAAACTTAGAGAATATAGAATTATTAGAAACATCATGTACAAAGATCTGAAATTTGCAAACAAGTTGCCTCACATCGTTGAAACTGCGCTTCTTTAGAAATTCTCAAATCTCAGAATAACTTTCATCAACAAGGCAAGCGACTTTTCAACATGCGAGGAAAATTTTTTGCATTCCTCAAATCCTCCTACATGATTTTTTTAATCTCTCATAATCAACCTATTCTTTTATGCATCATCATTAGACATTAACCAGGACTTGCATCAATAGGATTTAAGAATTTCATAATGAAAGAACTTTCGCGTACAAGATATTGAATGTCCTGTAAGGAAATATAGAATGTAGAATGGAAAGAAAAGAATATCAATAAATTGTATGAACAATTCTCGACAAGGAATTTTGGAGATGCAAAAGTTGTAATTTCATTCGATTTTTAATGTTCGCGGGTCTTTCTTTCGTTGAGTCCCGGCGTTGGAGAGGGAAGCATAAACGCGTTGCTATCACGACGTATATACATATATATGTCTTCGCCAGCGAAAAAGCATATTTTGTAGGAAACCGCTAGAATGAGAAGAGACGAAGAAAACATTCATACTTCTCTCTCAATTTGTCGAACGTTATCGACGCTCGCTGAGAGGACCTGAATAGCGCATATATATATCTCGCATACTATACGGTGGTGGGGATAACTCACCGACAAGCGCGCTCGTATGTATTAGTGAGTGACGTATTAATAGTCACGTGACCAAGCTGCGATTTCCCAGCTCGGAGAATATCGCAACACTGATGAGAACTGAGGCAAATGGTAATCAATCCCATATACTCCTCCCGTGTAGTGTTTCGGTATCGTCTTGCCGAGACTGATCCGGGTCTCGTCTCGTCTCGATTTAGTGTAAGAATTTATAATTTCGGTCTCGAGCTGAGATTTTCGGTTCCGAGTCGAGATTCCCCGAGATTCTCGGCTTGATAGGTATCATCTCGGTCTCGGAAAATAATCGTCCGTCTCGTCTCTCATCGGTCTCGATCTCGTCTCGATCTCGGCGTCGATACCGAGACCAGTCTCGGTCATGTCCGAAACACTATCCAATGGTGATGAAGGAATACCTTCTCCATTCAATGAAGATTTCATGGTCCCTGTACCCATTGATTTATACCTCAAATCAATTCATTTGATTATTTTTTGAATTGACAAAATATTTCTTTGTCACCACGGGAAGAAATAATTCCTTTGGTTCAATCCGTTTTCTTTTTCAGGGTATTATCAATACACTGCGGAAGTTTATGCGAATATAGATTTTTCAAATTACATATTTTCTATAAATTCTACGTAAAAAATGTGAAGCAATATTCAACATCTCCTCATTCGAAAAACACGTATCCTTTAGAGAAATTTACTTGATTTTGTTCGAAACGCCTCATTTTTCCTTCAATTTTTTCGGAGAAGAAAGGTGTTTTGGTCAAGATGACATAAACTTTTTTAGAGGTGTGTACCGTACTATCGTTTATTCCATGTCATCAATGCCAAATGTGCAAAAGATATGTAACATGAAAAATGTATATTTGCATCAACTCCCGCAGTCCTCATCAAACCTTTATTCAATGCAGTTCAATTTCAATGAAATTCATTTATCATTTGCGGAGAGATGTTATCTTGTATTAATTGGAATGGATCAACGAATAATGGAATCAATTCCAAAGCTATAAACTGCAAGATTGCAATATGCGGAAACTGATTGTAAAATCTGACCTGAAATTGATACGAATGATAGTTGATTGTAAAAAAATTTATGGCAAATGATACTTGCGGAATTGATTTGTGACAATGGTCCTGTGGTTTTTATGGAATGATTTGATATAGCTGGAGATTTGAATTTCCGTAAGCACTTATCGATATTACCTTGTGATGTAACAAATCATAACGAAAAGAGTCGCAGGATGGCACCGCGCACGATCCCTATCGATCGTAATCGTAAACTCTCATAAAGAGTTAGTTCACTCGAAAGAGCATAGCTGTCGCTCGCTTTCCCTGTCCTCCTCTAATCCCTGCCCTTCTTCTATTTGTTGAGGTCTTCCGTCCCCAAGGAGGCAGCGCACCCTATATCACGGATGCCTGGAAGGAATGGTTCAACGCCAGGAGGCGATATCAACGCCATCTCGGCCGACCCTAAATCGACAACCCCCAGGAGGCTGGAAACCCTTCGTGGGCAACACCATCTCTCTCCAACCCTGGACGACAGAGAGAGAGAGAGAGAGAGTAGGATGAGTCGTCTCCGAGGATGCCACCCCGTTCCTGGATCGGCGGAACACCGGCAGAGACCAACCCGACCACGCTGTACCCCTTCTCCCGGCCCCACCGAAGGAGAGAAAAGGACATAAACACCCGCACCCAGAAAACCTCCACAACGCGCATACGCACACTCACCCAACGAGTAGCTAGAAGCCACCACCGCCCGAACCCGTGAAACGAGCTCCAGAAGTGAGCTCCAACGGAAAGTCGCCGACGGGGTCTGTATATGATTTTGCGAACTCACCCGTCGGGCAAGAAGAAGGAAGTGGCCATCTTGCATGTCACTTCTTTTGTAACCGAGCCACGGCAACGTTGTTAAGAAAGACTCTGTTCAAAAAACTTTGGGTATACGGTGAGTGCGCTGTGCCATCGGGGTCCGATTCCCATTAAAATTCTCTCCTTCGCTTCTGTCGAGGAAGTTTACCGGTGTGAAGTGCTTGTGCGGTGTTTCCTCCTCTGGATTCACGTGGTAAAAGATTGTCGTTCGGGTGGCCTCCTCCACGTGTCCCTCTTTCTATATTTTCCTCTCACCCTCCGTGTTTCGATATAGAGTCACCCCCTTCGCCCGTGTTTGCCCTCCCCCGGTTAAATTGTATGGTCGCGGTTCCCCTATATTCCCCTTTGTCTTGCTTTATGTGAACGGCATAGTCCGTAAGTATACGTTCCCTCGTGGTCGCGCCCTCCACATTAACTTCTCAATCCCTGTGTTCCCCCGAAATCAATTTATCGAGAGGAGGAGTTGTTTGTATATTCTGTCCTTTGCGCGACGAGGTCGCACACTTGTAAAAGTCGGAATTTGTAAAAATATACGTGCTCTGGCACATCATTAACTGAACGTAGAGTTTGTTTACTCGGTGTATGAATTCAAATCAACCCACCCCCTCTCCCTGAGCTTTTTCCTTTTCCTTTGACCTTTCAAAATTGTCGTGATCAAATTACTTGTTCTCTTTCGATATCCTGCAGGTCCCGCTGTTACAAATGAATATCCACGACAGGAGTCGTGGAGGCGCTCAACAACCCAAGCGCCTTTGTGTAAGGGTTCTGGGAATATCCATCACAACCTATGTAAAACACTCTGAGTCTATCATAAAATAATCATGAAGTTAGCAAAAAATGTGCATCAATAAGATTTGCTTCAATCAAATAAATGACGATCTAATATGATGACGTAGGTTTTTGGAGGAATAACAGCGTATTGACTCGTAGCGAATTCAACTTACTGCATTGAAGCGCACTTGGAATAATATCTTCATCTTTTGTTATCACCGTTGATCAGAAGAAGACAGAGATATCCCGACTGCGCCCCAGGACAGTCAATTGAATTCCCTATAAGAGTTCATTGGGATAGCATGTAGTATATAGCATTGATGGTATATTTATCTATATTTATTTTCAGAATAAAAAACTGACCTCCTGCAAACGCTGGTATCTTGTCAATTTCAGCTAGTACCCCCATTCTTCTTCCCTCAAATGGATGATCTGGGTACAATTTAGCGCAATAACCACTTTTGACTGATATATTTTGACGGAAATACTCTGTAAAAAATATCCATTGAAAACCGTTCAAGAGAATTGAATATTTTGATGAGAAAGAATATGATTTCTGAATTTCTCCAAAGAAATACAAGTATACATTAATTTTCAAAACAAGCTGTTTCAACTGAACATGTAATTTGAGAGCTCTTTGCATATGAGCGAATCAACAGATTCAGTCATTTGAATTCCAAATAATATAACATTTTCGATCAATCACGTAGAAATTGAGTGATACCGCATGAAATTCCAATTGAATCGTAAACGAGGATAGGAATTGACAGGGATTGAAATGCACAGATTTCAATAGTTCAGAAGAATTTCGAAGGAATTGATGATTGCCCGGATAGTACACAAGAATGCCAAGTGAGTTCTGGAAAAAGAACTCTTTGAGAACTCTTTTGAGATACAGAGAGTTCTCAAGGAGTTTGAAAAAGAATGCGATTCTTCATACATTTGCGAGATCTCTTAAAATTCTCGAAGTCTCATGGAATTTGAGGAGAACTGCCAAATGTCCGGTGACCTGAATTCCTTTTCAATCCCTTCAAGGATTCTTTGTATTTTAAAAGAATTCCTGAAAAGTCCTTTTTTCAAAACCCATTTGGGATCTTTGTGTGCTGTCTGGATGAGAACAATTCACAAACGAAAATTTGAATCTGTTATGAAATTTTATTCGTTCAAAATCCTAAAGCAAAAGCATCTACAAAACCTGAGAATATTTTGAATGAGAATTATTGTTTTAAAAATTGATTGAACTCATTTTTTCTTCAATCACAAATAGAGGGCCCCCTAAAAGGCGGGCCCCCGGGCCATGGCCTGGTTGACCTACGGGATAATCCGCCTCTGTCAAAAAACAATTATTGTTTCAACAATTTGTCAACAATTAATGTCTGATTGTTTCATTCAACTGTGTACTATCCCATATGTTTATTCTGAATAGGCTTAGTTTTTGGGATATGAGGATTTTCGAATTTTTTGAACAATTTAGATTTCTCACAAACACTGCGTTTTACATCTTCTGATACAAGACCGTTTTGGAGTTAGGGGGATCCCTGCAGGAATCTCTCCTCATGAGAAGAAATCAATCGTTTTAGTGTCATCCGTCCTGATGTTATAGTGAGTTAGAATTTTGAGAATTTCAGTTGGTCCGAATTCGATAACCTCAAATCGCTGTAGCATTATTTATGATTTATTTTCCAGACAGCACGAATCTCTTGAAGGTAACATAAATGTTAGTTTGAAGAATTTCATATTGTCTGGGTTTCCTCCAGATATTTGCCTCTTCCAAACTCGGAAAATATGTTGAATTCATACATACATACATACATACATACATACATACATACATACATACATACATACGTACGTACATACGTACATACGTACATACGTACATACGTACATACGTACATACGTACATACATACATACATACATACATACATACATTTTTCTTCAAAATTCCCTCCATTGATGGTGATCCATTTACAGTAATCTTCATGGCCAATTTCCCACCAAGCGACATATTAGCTTTCTGGTAAGAGTCCATAAACTCTTCGTTTTCACATAATCATCTTCATCACTTATTACTAATTATTCAATTTTCTAATTCATTCATTATAAAAAGTAACATAACGCTTCATTCCATTCCTTTCTATAACTTAACTCATGATCCTATCTCATCCTAACATTCTTTTCTTTGTATTTAAACATTTTCGTATCTCTCTCACGGTTGCGTATTATTATCATCTACCTATCGAATTGTATTCATGTTCATATCTTCATACGGATTCTCCTTTATTCAATCCCGTGTACGCACTCTTATAATCCAATGTCTAAGATTCACTATGTCATTGTTTACATACATCTGTCAGTTTTCGTATGCAAATGTTCGTCAGTGTTTTCGAATTCCTATGTTACCGGATCTCATCAAATAAGTAGTTTCGTATTACTCTTTTCAGTTCTTCGAAAGTGTTCATTTGATCAAAAGCTGGAATCTCTTCTAATAAATCATCAAATAGATTCGGTAAGTGAAATGCATTCGAAGCTTTTCCAAAATAAGTATTATAGTTCGCAGTTTTATATACATAGCTTGTTTCTCTTATATTATATGTTTGACAATATTTTTTTTCTGTTTTCTCGTGTAAGATAATATCTTATAACTAATACGTATGTGTATAACTGGTCATAATTCATTATTCCTAATTCTTTTCTGTTTCCACGATCGAGCATAATTTTAATTATTCTGTTAATTAATGCTGTGATTCTTATTTTTAGATATTCTGGTGCTCTACTATAAATCGTTATTCCGTATCTGATATGTGATTCCACAAGAGCATGACATATTGTTTTTTTCGCTTTCAAGGTAAGATGGTTTTTGATATAATATATTTTTGGAAGAATTAATCTTAGTTTGTTACACAGGTTCTCAATGTGAGACTTCCATTTGAGGTCCGAATCTATCAGCATTCCCAAGTATCATACCGTCGGTGAGTAGTGCAATGTTGTACAATTTTCGCAATTTGTTTTCATTAAACAGTGATGCGTGTGTATTTTCAATTTATTATTTTCGTTGTCCAAGTCGAAATCTATCCGACCACTACAAAGCATGCTGACTTGTGTTTTCTTTGCGTTTGAAATTAATTTATTAACATTTAGATGTGAGGAGTTATACATTAATCACATAAGGTTTGTAGAAGGTGGGTCGCTGGTACATCATCCATATTTGTTGATTTATCTTTTAATCTTCATGAAGAGACATTGCAAATCAAGGTTGGAAAGGGGCTATGAGTTTTCATTCAAAAATGCTTACGTAATGTGTTTGCAGGTACTTGTATCATATTTGATTGTGAGGAATCCTATGATGTTTCTGTTCATAATCAAGATATTCACTATTTAATGAACACACGCATTATTTTAATGTCGACACATCATCCGAATTTCCATCGCCCATTGGACTTCAGAATCACGATTTTTTGTCACTTTCTGCACTGAAAAACAATTTTCTCTCAACCAAATAAATACTTTATTTGTCCTGTGTCCATAAAATATTTCTGAGGATTAATGGAATATTTAATCGAATCAAATAGTGGAATACTCGCCCCAAGTAAGATGGTCTTCTAAATAAATGATTTATTCGCCACAAATAATCAGATTTTGCATCCAATTGGATATTCAATTTCTACGAATAAATATTTTATGGAGAGAGGACGGATAAATATTTTTTTCAGCGTGATAGGGAAATGAAGTTCAGAAATGACGTTTTAATAATATATTATTCAACTTGATAGTCGACAATAATCATTATTAATCGTCGTTACTAATAAAACGTTTTTTGGATATATAACTGCATAATGCGTTTCGAATATGCATTGAAAGGAAAAAATATTGAACAAATAATAATGGTTGAGAAAGAACTTGACTATGAGGAATCACCTGATCAAGGGCACTCGAACATCATGAGAAACGGGTAGCATTTGGCACCGACTTTTTGCATAAATTACTCAATGAATTCCAATTCAAGAAAATAATATTCATGTGCATACTTGGAATTGAACTCCAAATATTAATTTGAGTTCCTTGATGGTTTATGGATATTGAAAAACGAAATTATGACCAATTTTTGAGAGTGGAAGTTATTTAAAAATTTTCTTACACTCACCAAGAAATCAGTAAAAGACTGAAACTTATATTTATATCTTAATTCTGGTCGTGGACTTCATCATTATGCTCTGAAAATTTCCGTTGAACGTATAATTTATAAAACAGGTTGACGCAAAAATTTGGCTGGCTTCTTTTGGTGCTTGATTGCCCTTAATAGCTAACTATCTCATCATCAATGTCAATGCGTGCGCGAGGAGTACTGCCACCCGATGCGAGAATTCCGTAAGCTCCACATTCTCAAACTAAATGATTGAAAAAAGAAATACAAAGAAACAAAGATACATATACTTTTGCCATCTCTCTATCTCTTGGCGCCCAATGCGGTCGTACCAGTTGTACCTCTCTGGAGTTGGAACTAGTCAATGGAACTATCTCAAAGAATACTTTTTAGAATGAAAATTCTCATCTGGGTTTTTGAATAGGTAGATTTGCTATCAACCATGGTTCAGTCTTTCCTCAATTATTCCAAGGATATCTCTTACAATTTTTTTCTTTGAGAGGATTTATATGATCTTCTGTGTTCCTACATGAATTGATGGAAATTAAAGATATTGACAAACAGAATGTGTCTGTATTATCTTAATTTGTACAATACTTTTTTGATAAATATCGAACTTCCATATCTTCCAAACGGTTGTCAGACCATTACTATTACGTTGTGCAATTATTGCAAGACACGATATCTGCCAAGACATTTTCACGTCGAATCAATGAAGAAGTATGAGTGATTGACAATCTATGGTCAAGAATCGTTTTTCAAGTCTTCTTAACGTACGTGTATTCATTGGGATACCATTGAAGATTCACAAAGAAGACACGTTTAAGTTGTCATACATGTGATCATATACAAAAGTTATAAATTATATTACTCATCTTTTATTTTGATCAAAAATAACATTCAAAACTATCAACGTAAAATAAACATCAGTGACATTGTTTTTTTTTCAAATATCAGGAATAAAATTCAACACAACCGCTTCAATTTTGCTGTACTGCTTGTCCTCCTTTCCGTTGTCTGGATCCCGTCAACCACTTGGATATCACCCTTTGACATGAAATTGATGGGAAGTCTTTGAATGCTGCACTTATTACACCTGAAATATATGCGAATTTTCAATCATTCAGTCCATCATGAGATTTCACTACTATCATCTCCTCAAGCCTAGCCAACCTCATGATCAGTGATTTCGAGTAGCATATTGTACAGGAAATAATCCAATAAGAAATTCAGTACATTAAAAACATGAAGTGCTCAAACTGAGAATATAAACGCCTTATAAACGTCTTCAATTCCACAATATAATGCATATAGTGATATCCGAGCAGCATATCACTTCAAAATGGAGTTGAAACTGGCGGCCGTAACCCTAGCGATCGATTGTTCTACCTTTTGATTTAACGTTGCTGAAGCTTGATTGATAATAAAAGTCGATGAAGTAGCATTCTCCTGAACATTCCAGATACTTAAATCCGTTATAAAAATTTGATGTGAAAGGTTATGACAATCGGCCTTTAGTTTCAATTCCATCATCTCAAAATACATCACGGTGATTTCCTTTAGACATGCAACTAAAACAAACAGAACCAAGCAGATCCGGGAAGAAACTTGTTCGGATCTGCCCTGTTCTGCGCGCTTTTTGTTCTAGGAACTGCTAAGATTTATCCGGGTTTGCCTGGAATTTTCCGCAGAGTACGCAGCCAGAAGAAAAGCTAGTTCTTCGTTCAAGTTTTATCCTCACTCGTAGAGAACTCATTGAGAACTATTCATGTTTCATAGTGAATCGCAATTTTTTTCAGTAATCATGTATACATTTAGAGGAATATTCTTTCCTTTTGAGGAAACGTACACGGAGAGGGATTTGATTGGAAAAATCCATTGTGTCCGTTAAACTAGAATTTCTGGAAAACGATTAATGTTGATTTTCACCATTACAACTCGCGATCATTCACTGCGTGTGAGTTGATCAATTATTTCAGTGTATCGATACACTCCCAGGATAACATTTCGTGGAGGAACATTTTTTGTAAATTTATTGCATGAAAAAAGCTACCAAATACGAGCAGTTTGCTACCAATACATTGGAATCCATTTTTACGAGCACTTAAGTCGCAATTTGCCGGCAAAATCTTACCTGGCTGATGCTACAAATTACTATCGACGTTTTGTGATATTTCTAGTTTATGAATACAATGGTTATTGTTCTAATAAAATTGCTCTCCGTGTATTATCAGTAAAAAACATATATTCAATAGTGCAATGCTTTCCCGCCCTTGGAATAATGGATATATTGATTGAATAGTAGATATCTTGATTATAAGCGGAAACATGACAAGATTTTTAACGAACAACTATCCCATAGAGGAAGCTCAGTCAAGGAACACAGCGGATAATTCAGTAACATGTCTTGTGTTTTGAATGGTTGGTGATTGATTCTTTATTGCTAGCCGAAATATGGCCCATCACTGGCTGACAAAGTACCCAGACACGGAAATACCCGACAAGGAGCCCCATCCCTGGGCCAATCAATTTTATCATTGGACAATTGCTTTTCTCCATAGCAGGGCAAAAATCATCATCCAGAAGTCAAACATCATTGGCCTAACAATGAGTGCCATTGACTTAGTTGCAAACACATTACGTAAGCATTTTTGGATGAAAATTCATAGCCTCTTCCCAACCTTGATTTACAATCTTTCTTTATGGAGATTAAAAGATAAATCAACAAACATGGATGATGTACCAGCCACCTACCTTCTACAAACCTTATGTAATTAATGTATAACTCCTTACTCACTTGTACGTATGTATGTGCGGATATATGTATGTATGTATGTATGCATTACTTCTGATCCCTTGTTGAAAAGGCGTATTGCTTTATGGATCCTTCGGAGGATGACTGATCATTCGTAGGGGATTTTAATTTTTATCTTATTTTTCATCATCATATGATGGGTTCTGTCTCCACGTTTTCCCAGGATCTGCCTTATTCGAAGAATGGCTCTAGATTGTAAAAATAGTTTCACAAAGAATCGGCGTTTTTGAATTATTAAAATCATTTTGTATGATATATTCAAAATAAACTGTACTTATCTGACAAAGTGTCCCTTCGATTCACATTTTCATTATGAATTGCGTTTCCTGACATCAATGGACACAACCAATTCTTCACGTTACCTGATGTAGTAGTAGTAGTAATTGATTTCATTGCCCAATTCAGCATCACATGAAGATATACGTTTACTGATCATACATTGGAGGTTAACTTAATCATGAAAAATCGCGATCTCCATTCAGTCAAATTCCTTGATTTTTAAATTCATAATCATCGCACTTCATTATTTGCATTTGATTTGTTTTTAAATGACAACTATTGTCTCGGCGGGATATATGTACATGAAGTTGGTTTCATGTCATTCGGACATCTATTTAGAGATACTCTGATTGGAAGTTGATGGCATATCAACCCACTTTTATCATTATAGTTATATTTCAAGCCCCGTTCTTCGAGATTACAATCGAGATACAATGTAGTACGCCCGTCGTACGCCAGATGTCACAACGTTTTTAGAGCTTCAATCGAAAAACGGAACACACCCTAGGCGTGTTCCACTATCGCGCTTCCGCCATATTTTTTTCATATATCGTGTTGTTGTGCGGTAGAGTCAGCACGTGGAAAGAGCTTTTTGATAATTTTTACAAAAATTGAGAAGTGTGTTTGTGGATTATCAAATAATGGAAACCAATAAGAAGAAAAGAAAATTACGTGAAGAAGATACACAGAAGTTATGGAAAAGATTAAAACAGATAGGAGAAGAAATCTTAAAACGCACCGGTCGAGCGAATGACAAGACCAATAGAGAAGAACAAAGTTCCGAGGATGAAATTGGTAAGAAAACATCAACGAGCCTATTTCAAGATAGGACAGGTTGAAAGTTATATATATATATTTGAAACAATATGTTTCCCTAGTAAGTTTGTACTTGAGACAAAATATGCTAGAGGTGTAAGAAAACACATAGAATAATAGATGTGTAAATTGCAGGAGATAAGGAAAACGAAAATCCTAACCTGAGCGAGGGCAGCTCAAGAGAGTTTGAATCCGTTGGATCAATATCAAATGACAGTGATGGAGAGATAGAATGGTTGGACGAAGAACTGTTGGCAGTCATCGGTGAAGACCCAACCAAGTCGAAAGCCATCAAGACAAAAATTCACCCTTCCATGGCTGCTCGTTGGAAGTACTGGACAGAGTTGGGATTTTCTGAGAAAGATAAGGATCATCTATTATCAAAATACGACGTTCCGGAGATGTTACAATCACCAAAATTGAATACGGAGATGCAAGCAGCGCTAAGTGAAACAGCAATCAGAAGAGATGGTCACTTCAGTGAATCGCAGAAGTTTATTGGCACAGCTTTGGCTGCGTTGGGTGATAGCTTAAACTTATTATTAGGAGACGATGAGATGGATAAACTAAGATTGGTGGAAAGGTTAGCCGATGTCGGAGAACTGTTAGCTGGATTATTCCATAAACAGACAACCGCTAGGAAAGCCTTCATTTCTCCCGGGCTAAACAAAAGCATAAAGGATATGCTAAAAAATGTGAAGACTGATTCGTTTTTATATGGAAAGGATTTAGGGGAGAAAATTAAGGAGGTACGTAACATGGAAAAAGTTGAAATCTTTTCCACAAAACAAAGATTATCCATCGTCATCGCGAGGACATTCAAACTCCCGACACTCACTTGCAAAACGACAAGTGCCCTGGCAGGTGGGTCGAATACAAACAGAGTATACCAAGAAGACTGCCGATTTCAAGCCAAAGAGGACTTCGCAACCAACGAAGTACTACAAGAGGAGCGATCGCCAAAAAAGATAAACGTACGTAAAATCGCAGGTAGACTTTCTGATTTCTTGGAGGATTGGCAGGAAATTACAAAAGATAAAGTTATTTTGAATTACGTTAGTGGTTATGAGATTGAACTTTCTGAGAAAGTTATTCGAAGGCATGTTCCTAAGGAACCTGTTAGAACAAAACAAGAAATTGAAAGTCTAAAAAACAGTATCAGCGAATTATTACAGAAGGGAGCAGTAGTTAGATGTAATGGCAGTAAATATCAGTTTTTGTCAACTTATTTTTTGGTTAAAAAGCCTGATGGGTCTGACAGATTTATATTAAACTTGAAAAAGTTGAACTCATTTGTTAAAACTGAACATTTTAAAATGGAAAATTTGAAAACAGTGGAAAGACTAATACGTCCAAATTATTTTATGGCGAGTATAGATTTAAAGGACGCTTATTATTTAGTCCCAGTACATGAAAGAAGTAGAAAACTTTTAAGATTTCAATTTCAGGGCGAATTGTTTGAATTCACTTGTCTCCCGTTCGGTTTATCCATAAGCCCATATATATTTACCAAGGTTATGAAACCAGTAATTGGTCATTTGAGATCAAGGCGTTTACTTTTAGTTATATATCTGGATGATCTTCTTTGCATTGCAAGAACTCTAGAGCAGTGTGAAAGAAATGTTAGAATAACATTGAACTTGTTAGCTAAGCTGGGTTTCATTATAAATCAAAGGAAAAGCCAAATAAACCCTAGTACTTCTTGTAAATTTTTGGGATTCAACATTAACTCATCATCCTTTCATATAGAACTCACGAGTGAGAAAAGGGAAAAAGTGGGGAGTTTAGTAAACTCTTTCCTTAAAAAATCGTCATGTAAGATCCAAGAATTCGCTCATTTGATCGGAGTTCTCATTGCAAGTTGCCCTGCAGTTGCCCATGGATGGCGATATACAAAACTGTTGGAGAGAGAAAAATTTTTGAATTTGATTGTCAACGATAATAATTACGGTGCAGTGATGTATGTAACGGATAGGGTTCGTAATGATTTACAATGGTGGAGAAAAAAGCATCCCAGTGTCAGTCAACCCAATTAAAAAATTCAAATTTAGTCAAGTATTGCATACAGATGCATCACTAAAGGGTTGGGGTGCAACTTGCGGTGAAAAACGAATATACGGTTTTTGGGGTCCGGAAAAAGACATGCATATAAATTATTTAGAATTGCTTGCGGTGTTTCTGGCATTGAAAACTTTGGCCTCTGATTTTAGCAATTGTGAGCTTTTGCTACGGATAGATAATACGACAGCCATATCATATATTAATAAAATGGGAAGCATCAAATATAAATATCTTGATGACTCGTCAAAACAGATTGGGTTATGGGCGGAAAAAAGGAATATTTGGCTGTATGCCTCATATATACCGTCAAAAGAGAATACAGAAGCCGATAGGTTATCTAAAAAGAGTTCTGTAGATACAGAGTGGGAATTGAATGACGCAGTTTTCAAAATAGTTGAAGAGGCTCTAGGGAGACCAGAAATAGATTTATTTGCGACATGTAGAAACAAAAAATGTGAAAGATTTGTATCGTGGTACCCAGAGGCATTAGAAGCATTTGCTATAGATGCGTTTACAATAGATTGGGCGAAGTTTTATTTTTATGCTTTTTCTCCCTTCTCAATGATACTGAGGACATTGAAAAAGATTCAAGAGGATCAAGCCACAGGCATAGTGATAGTACCTTTTTGGCCAACACAGCCTTGGTATCCACTTTTTGTAGATTTATTAGACGAGGAACCTTTAGTTTTCGGACGGTCATATGATCTCTTATTGTCATTCTGAAAGTCCAGGTATCACCCGAGGACGGACAATCTTCAACTATTAGCAGGCAGATTGTGCGGGAAGGGTTTTTGAGGAAAATGGTACCAATGGAAACAATAGACGTAGTGATGTCATCATTAGCACCCGCTACATTGAAACAGTACGAGGTAGGCCTAAAACAATGGCAAATTGTTTGCAAAGAAAAAGGTTGGAATCTGTTCACAGCCACGGCGGGACAAATAACGATTTTCCTGAATCAAAAATTCAGCGAAGGAGCTTCTTACGGTACTTTAAACAATTACAGGTCTGCTATCTCTCTCATTTCACAAAAACCTGTAGGGGAAGACGACATTGTATGTAGATTTTTGAAAGGTGTATATCGGTTAAAACCTTCGAGACCAAAATATGATGTGACATGGGATGTCAGTAAGGTGCTTAATTTTCTTCAAAAACTTTTTCCCCTAGAATCATTAAATATACGGGATCTCTCTGAAAAAGTAGTGGTATTGCTTGCGTTGTGTACAGCACATGGGGCGCAAACGATTACAGCTATTAGATTAAGTAATATTGAAATAACAGAGGAAGGTTGAGAAATTAAGATACCAGATATTTTAAAAACTTCAGCTCCTGGGAGATATCAGACAATACTGCGTTCACCTTATTTTATAGAAAACCCGAAGTTATCCGTGCGAATTACAAACTGTTCAAGATTATAGTTCGAAACGCAACTGAAGGTAATTTAAGCGATTCGTTAAATTCAAAATGGTACGAATACTGCTATCGCCGCGACTCTCTTTGTCTAATTCAACCGGTGCCCTTGGAGGGGTTTTCGATTAGGGTTGTGGTCTTGTTGCCATTCACGCCCATTTAAATTCTGTATGAATTTAAATAAACTGATTGAATTGATTGGTTTTCGATTACATATCGTACGATCAAGGCTGAGTCGTTGCGGAGCGCCCCTTGCGTATACTTGATCTTGATTAACCCTAGTGGAAATGCACCATATATGACCCACATATGACCCATATATGCCCCATATATAAACCATATATGACCCATATATGGCCCATATACATAGGGGTATAAAAAAAGTCTCTCCTACGAGAATTGAACGCGGTTCGTTGGGACCGGACTCCATCCCCCTTTCACTGGAGCCACCGCCGGTCGCTTGAAAGAAGCGACTTCTTTCACGTATATGAACTCCCGCTTATTCTTGAAAACCATATATGGCTCATATATGAACTCCGAATTGGTGGATCAACAGTTGTAGATCACATATAAAACATATATGAGTTATTGCAGGTCAGATTCACAATGAGTTCCTCAATATTTTCAGAATAATTATTTTCGAATTCTTCGTTGAAAAATATGGGATACTTGTCACATTTGTTTGTTTGCTCTTTTTTATTTTATTGTGTTCACCGGTTTAAAATGTGTCAGAGCTTTTAGTTTTGACACATCCAGTTCTTTTTAAATGCGTGTATCTCGAAAAGGTCTCAACACACAGAATTACTAATAAGGCATAAAAGTTGGGATTTTTTCTGAACTTTTCAAAAATTCGAGTGAAATTTTTTTTTCCAATTCGTGTCGAGTGGAATTCCTACGGTGGAAGTAGAAATGGTAGTTCATTCGAATTTGGACATTTTCGGCCCTTTAAGATCACCAGGAATCCAAAAGGCTCTAGGGGGAGTGTGTGGTTCCGTACCCTGACGAAAATTTTTGTCATAATTTCTCATAATTTCTCATTGTCCCAATTCATGGAGAAAATATGAGGAATTCTATTGTTCTTTCTCATATTTTCTCCATGAATTGGGACAATGAGAAATTATGACAAAAATTTTCGTCAGGGTTGCTTACAGTGCTTGTCGTGAATTTTAATTTGTGCTGCCTTCTGTTATTGTCAAAGACACCGAGATGTAAATTTTACCGAGAAATCTGCAGCAATATTTGAAAGACTGCGTGAATGGCATCTGTTGCTTTGGTTTGGGGTCCGAAAGACCCTGTGTAACCTTTACGTAAGTACTTTGAAGTGTGACCTCAACGGGTTGATTTTTTTATCCAACAAACACGATCGATCTATGGTGCATAGCAATACTTTTGGTTCAGTTCTGAAAATGGTAATTTTCTACGACATTCAAGGAATATAAATAAAACAAGACAGAAAAGATAACTCAATAACTTGAAATTACAAATCAATCCGTCCATGAAATGTCTCGTATCTATGCTGCATTACAAATCTTGAATGATCGAGCACGCGGAGTTCTCAGGCCGCCCTTGTTTTGTCTAGATCTCTCGAATGCCGTGGAGTAATATTTTCGAAAACGAAACGAAAATTATCCTTATGTTCCAGCAATTAGTTTTGCTTGTGAAATTTGAAAATCAAACGTATTCGAATTCGAATAAAATAGCAAAACATAGCAAATAATTATACCAAATATGGATCATATATGTTTTTGACCGTTTCCTGCAAACATATATGTTGCGCGCGGTACCATATATGTTTCATATGTATCACTGATGAGGCTTCGGCCACATATATGGGGCATATATGGGTCATATATGTGTCATATATGGGGCATATATGCGGCATATATGGGGCATATATGCGGCATATATCGGACATATATGGGGCATATATATGTCATATATGGTCATATATGTTTTGTGGGAATCATACGAGGTGTGTTCAAAAAGTAAGGTGACTTTGTATTTTTAAGAAAAAATATTTATTTATTTATCAATATTTATGTTGTCCCCTTCAAAGTAATCCCCCTCAGATACAATACACTTATGCCAACGGTTTTTCCAATCCTCAAAGCACTTCTCATAAGCACTTTTCGGTATAGCCTTGAGCTCTTCCAGCGATGCAGTCTTTATCTCTTCAATCGTTGCAAATCTCCGTCCTTTCATAGGTCTCTTTAGTTTTGGGAACAAGAAAAAGTCACATGGGGCCAAATCCGGTGAATATGGTGGCTGAGGCATGATTGTGGTGTTGTTTTTGGCCAAAAAATCTCTCACAAGCAAAGATGAGTGAGCAGGGGCATTATCGTGATGCAAAAGCCATGAATTATTTTTCCACAATTCTGGACGTTTTCTTCGTATTGCTTCTCGCAAACGGCGCATAACTTCAAGATAATACTGTTTATTGACCGTACGACCATATGGTAAGAACTCCTGATGCACCACGCCATGGTAATCGAAGAAAACAGTGAGCAAAACTTTGACATTTGATCGAACTTGGCGTGCTTTTTTCGGTCTTGGCTCATCTGGGGTCTTCCATTGGGACGATTGGACTTTGGTTTCGATATCATAACCATATACCCATGATTCGTCACCAGTTATGACCCTTTTGAGTAAATCTGGGTCGTCGTTGACGTCATTCAACAGTTCTTGAGCGATGCTCATGCGACGGTTCTTTTGGTCAAAATTTAGCAATTTCGGAACAAACTTCGCTGACACACGTCTCATGCCCAAAACGTTAGAAAAAATTTCATGGCACGAGCCAAGCGATAAACCAACATCCTCAGCAACTTCTCTGATAGTGATTCGACGATTTTCCAAAACAATTTTCTTCACTGCTTGAACGTTTTCATCAGTTGTTGACGTGCTTGGGCGTCCAGAGCGAGGCTCGTCATTGGCATCTTGCCGGCTATCTTGGAAGAGTTTGTACCACTTGTAAACATTTTTTTCACTCAGAACAGTTTCACCGTATGCTACTGTCAACATTTTAAGTGTTTCGGAGCACTTTATTTTATTTTTCACACAAAATTTGATGCAAATCCTTTGATCCATATTTTTCGATAGCAAGAAATCACCGAGCACGCAAAACACTTATAACCTTTACGCCTCTCACAACCAAACAAAAAATGCTATACACTTGAAACTTGGTACAGATGTTCGGGAAGAGTGTGCCAACATAACAAAACAAAAAAATCGATAATCGAAAGTACGTTGCCCGCGAAATTTGAAAAGTCACCTTACTTTTTGAACACACCTCGTATATGGATCATATATGGGTCATATATGATTCATTTCCACTAGGGGACAATAATCCGAAATCTTACTATACGTTACTAGTCGTGTGCGGATAAGACAAAATGTCAGCAAGACTTTTTCGAATTATTGTCATTCGGTAAAATAAATTTCGGTCCAACGGGCTTCCGGTCCAACGGTCCTTCGGCCCAACGGGCTTTCGATGCAACGGGTGTTTACCTACAGTGTCATATGGCCCGATCAATTTCCATGGACTTCCGTGCGGACCTGAAAACACAGTTTCTATGTGGTTCCGATCTATTGCCGCACGAATATACTTAAGGGTGGTTACGTTTCCTGATCGTGTAGATGGCTTCCCATTACTTAGATACATCTTAGGTTCAAATCTAATCAGGTTTACTTAGGGATCCTTTGATGAGGGATCGGACAATCAACTGCTGATTACGGATTGGTCGGCCGCCATTAGTGGGATAGGTACTGATATTTATGAAAATATTCGAGATACATATTTACAGTCAGCTTATTCATGTATAATACTTACAATTAAGTGAAACATTCTTCGAACAAAGCATGTAAATACATTTGAGAAAAATGATTTTAATGAAATAGCATACACTATGCATGCTTAACTAAACTATAGAAAAAACCGGAAGTATCCCACTAATGGCGACTGATTGTCCGATCCCTCATTAAAGGATCCCTAGGTTCACTTATGGAAAATCGGAAATGAAATTTCGACCATTGTTTACGCGGTCATATGTGACCTACCCATACAGCACATAGGTTCGTGAACAGGTCGAAAAGAGTTCTTAAGAAGTATTCTAAAAGAACTATTTTTTTCGAATTCTTCTGAACTTCTTTATGAACACATGAAGCTCGTGAAGAATTCTTTCAAAGTTGTATATAGAATTCATAAAATATTCCGAAAGAAATACGGATGAATATCATAGTGTTCATTCTTGCATTATCTCGAGCTTTTTATGAACTCGTGAGAAATTAAAGAAGGGTTCTTCATGCATATTGAAATCATTCGATTAGAATTCAATTATTTCTTCAAAATGATCAATTCGTTTTGCCTGATTCATTGCTCCTACAGTAATAATCATTATCATCATTTTTAAAATTATTGGGAATAAAGTATCTGTTTTTTCGAGATAATTTCATTTTATTCATCTCATTATTGATAATCTAACAATTCATTGAAATTTGATGAATTGATTAAACATAACAAATTTGAAACTATTTTGAATATTACAGTGGTCCATTGAATTGATAAATAATCATCAATTTAGTGAGTTTGGATATAACAAAGGATTGGGGAATTTAATAATGTTTCAAGTTCCGAAATTGGACAAGATTTGAATAAATGAATTTGGCAATAAGTATGTTTTAAGTACTGTTTATTACATACACAGATCTCATACAAATATAAGAAATAAAATACAAAAATATGATTGACCAGCTCAACACATTGATGAACAATAAAACTGATATCTAATAATAATAATAATAATAATAATAATAATAATAAAAGTGTGTTTCAAGTTTGAATGTAAATATACAGGGTGTCCCATTTTAATCTTTAAATGCAAACATCTCAAAAACATGCATCTTTAACCAAAAGTACTTCATACCAAAGTTGTTATACAAAGAGGGGGCCACAAAACTACGATATCAGTTTCATCATAGATGGCGTGATGATCGATTAAAATGGGGTCAACATCATTGATTTAAACGGGAACCCCCGCTTTTTATTGCATATCTTGATTCTACGCAAAAAACTGAGTAACTTTTGCTTGAAACGTTTTTCTAAATTTTCGAAGATGGCGCCACAATCGATGAAAAATAGTCTATGAAACAATATGCGAATATCTTGTGGAATGCATCCAAGAGCCGAAATATCTCATTCAAATGTTGTTGTGAAGAGAGGGGACGACACAATGGCGATATCAGTTCCATAGTAGATGGCGCTGTGGTCAGTAAAACTGAGGTGAACTTCAATTTTTTGAATGGAAACTCCTACTTCTCATCGCATATTATGATTCTACGCTAAAAAATGAGGAAGTTTTGTTTGAAACATTTTTCATAAATTCTTGAAGTTCAAACAGTGGAAAATGAGGTTGATGAAATAGTTCTACTGCATCAGAAGAGTTACATTGAATTGAAGTCATTTACAATGTTTTGGACATGACATTTATTGTGTTTTGTGTTCGATTTCTTCTCTGAAATTATTATTCTTTTGATTTGTTTGTTGAGCGTTGCTTCACACATAATGCAGTAGAACTGTTCCATCAACATCATTCTCCACCGTTCCCATCTTCAAGAATGTAGGAAGAATGTTTCAAACAAAACTTCCTCATTTTTTAGCGTAGAATCATGATATGCGATAAGAAGTAGGAGTTTCCATTCAAAAAATTGAAGTTCACCTCAGTTTTACTGACCACAGCGCCATCTACTATGGAACTGATATCGTCATTTTGTCGTCCCCTCTCTTAACAACAACATTCGAATGAGATATTTCGGCTCTTGGATGCATTCCTCAAGATATCCGCATATTGTTTCATAGACTTTATTCTTCATCGATTGTGGCGCCATCTTCAAAGATTTAGAAAAACGTTTGAAGCAAAAGTTACTCAGTTTTTTGCGTAGAATCAAGATATGCAATGAAAAGTGGAGGTTCCCGTTAAAAAAAATGATGTTGACCCCATTTTAATCGATCATAACGCCATCTATGATGAAACTGATATCGTAGTCTTGTGGCCCCCTCTTTGTATAACAACTTTGGTATGAAGTGATTTTGGTTTAAGATGCATGTTTTTGAGATATTTGCATTTAAAGATTAAAATGGGACACCCTGTAGTGATTCTCATTTGTGCAGGAGAATATCAATTAGAATACTATCATTCAAGAATAAAAATTTTCATCCACCACTATTTTATGAGAAAAATTGAATGGAGAAACATGAAACTGACATATCTCCAAGTTGTAGCCTCTTTTATAACGAATTAAAAAAACGGAACGTGTCATCTTTTCCATACAAACAATTGAATTATTTCTGCAAAACACAGTCTTATAATTGAAAATCTGCTCTCTTTGTAATCTTAATATAAATAAAATTATATTAATATCAACGAAGATAATGAATTTATGAAGTAAACCATATGAGACAAACAATCAATGAACAATTCAGCTAGTTCCATTCTTAAAAGATCTTCACTCGACAGAGACTACTAATTAATCATTTTCGGAAAAGAAATCTTTTTTTTCCAGTTGCATAATGAGAAATTGAGACTATCATTCAAAACTTTTTTAGCATCACGAACTTCGGAACATAATAACGAAAATAGAAACTTTTATGGAAATTTGATTGGAATGACACCGCTTATTAGTTTATAAGTGGAAATAAAAATAAATAATTTTTACATTTTTCGATTATTCGTTGATATAATTAATCTGAACGTCTCAATTCCAGTGTAACGATCCATATATACTATAAACTTATATATGCATGTATGTTTAAACACAAACCGATAAATAACAAATTTCAAATTTTAGCAAATTTTGACACTTATTGAATTAAAATATACTTCAATGGTCATAAAACAAGAGTAACATAAATTGAAATCTGTGTTTCATATCCTTAAATGCTAATGTCCCAGTCTTGGTTCTTCCTAATGTTTTCTACACCTCCACCTGAATATCATATATTTTTTCTAACTAGATTGAAGAACTAAAATTGTCATTCGACACCTTATCAATTGGTATTCCCTAATAGCCTCACCATTGATGAAACAAGTTGCTTTCACGTCGCACGTCACGTGGAAGCGACGTGTCTCATCGGTGGAGATGCTATCATGGACGTATAATATATGAACCGAGCATGTGAGAAAGAGGCAAAACAGTGAGGATGCGCAAACCCACTACGCATCCACATGCACATGGGTTAGAATGAAAACAAATGAGTGCGTAGTGGGCTTGCGCACCCTCACTGTTTCGCCTCTCTCTCACATGCTCGGTCCATATATTATACGTCCATGGATGCTGTACTGGTCAGTATATTATCACAGGAAGTAAACAATTCTGTTATAGCTTCGTTGCTCACATTCTTTTCAGGTACTGTTAATCATTCCATATCAGAAGTAGTCCGTGGGACACTTTTTTTCGTTGGTTTCATATCTTAAATGTACATAAAATTTCACCTAACTTGAATACAGTGTATTCACACTTTTAATCACAATCCCTGAGTACTTTGGATTATAAATGTGAGTAATAATTGAATTGAGACCATTGCACCTACGAAAGGAAGAATTAAACTTTGTCACTGTTGCAAAAATATAATGTGAATCGTGTCGTTAAATGAGAGTCTTCATATGTATGTCCATTATTTTGGGCGTAACCTTTCCAACGCATGTTGTAACCACTTTTTCATCGAATCCTCCAGTTTACATATTGATTGATTCTTATCAGTCTTAAGAATGGTTTCTGGAATCAAGAAATGGAATTGATAACCCAGACAGCACCGAAAGTTCTCAAAACGTTTCAAAAACGTGTCCATAGTCCCACAGATGTTGGTTCCCAAAAGTATATTGCCTAAATATTTTGAGAACATTCATTCAATGTGCTGGAAAACACGTTTTGAGGACATTGTTGACAAATGCTATGGTACTTTTTCAGAACTTCCTCGAAACGTTATATGAAAACTAAGTATTCTATCTCTAACCTATACAAATTTATATTGATAGTTTCACTAGGGACAAAAGCATCGAACAACAATAAAAGTATATTTTGTATTGAATGTTTGAAAATATTTCATTCCAGCAGTTCGAAACTATTGGCAGAATATAAATTGTCAAGAATTAAGTCAATGTTTTGAAATTCCCATAACCTTGAAATTGGCGCGGAACAAAATCTCATTATATGCGATGTATTAAAAGGATGCAAATGTAATTTGTCAGATTCATCGATACAGGCTCCACCACAGTTCATTTGCATCGGCTCCAAATGGAGAATATTGGAAGATTTGATACAAGTTTGAACATTAACAAATTCTCATTTTCAATGTCTCATAAACGTTCCATGGAAACCTTAATAAAACTATACCAGACATTCGTACATCCCTGGTATATACATGCGATGTTTCTTGAACGTCCCGAAACATTTTCAGAACATTCCAATGTTTCAGAAGATGTTCCGAGGATGTTGATAGAACCTCCCGGTGCTGTATGGGAAATGACTACCCTGGTTGAAGGATGCAATTGATTCTGACCAATTCTCATTGACTCACGAGTCAATCAGATTCGATCAGACCTTTGTCCATGCGTAATGACGAATGCGAATGAAGGGGGATTACCTCATCCTGCTGAAAATATTCGGTAAAACCGGACAAAAATTTCTTATCAGGCTTTGGAAGACTTTTGTCACAGCCAATCCGGTCAAAAACTGACCGATTTTTTATTGGATTTCAGCTAGAATTGCCAAATTAGAACATCCTCCCAAAACCCAATAGCAAAATTTGGGTCAGTTTATGACAGGATTTTCCAATTTCAGTAATTTCAGATCAAATCCAATCGAAAGTTCATGAGTTTTCAATCGGATTTATTGTAACAAAAACCTTTTACAGCCAGATAACAAGTTCTCGCCCGGTTCTACCTAGCATTTTCAGCAGGGCAAGATGAGAATCAATCGTGATATCGACAATTTCCTTATTCAAATCAGTTTAGTCCACGGTCTTACATGCAGGTCTGGAAACTCCTGGAGTGGGGATGATTCTCTTATTGCTGAGATTTTGTTGGCAGAATGGTAATGGCCGCTGCGCTATTATCGAAGTGTATTTGTTTGCTATTAGACGGAAATATCTATTGTTTATTCTTCTTTGTCGTCCTACAAGCGAACATCTACACTTCAATTACAGCGCTGCGGCCATTCTGTGCAGAAAATTTCAGCATTAAGAGAACCATCCCCACCATTGAAATTTCAATAAGTTCCCAGACCTGTATATACGACCGTGATTTAGTCATTCAATCATAAGAAACAATGAGAATCAGTGCGAGATTTCCCTTTTGCTATTCTTGCTCTTATATCTCTCTCGCTTTTACCGTTTTCTGTAATTATGCTTCCTAGAAAGATTTTCCTTGGCTTGCTGAATTGTCTCTGCATCTATTTTGATTTTCGTTCTTCTTGATGTTTTCGCTGTTGTACAAATCATGAATTTTGTTCTGTTGTTATTTATATTTGTTACGGATGAGTTCGAAACGTTAATCGGACTCTCCGTAACTTCGTTTCCGATAATGGAATTTATCGAAAGCAAGAATTTTAATATCAACCCGAGCGGCAAGGCTGATATGTTTGTTGGCTCTTACCGTCTGAGGCATCGGAATACCTTGCTTCTCGCTCCGGGGGTGGATGAGGACATGGTCGTGAATGTGTATTATTTAAGACAAATTCATTATGGAATATTCAATGTATTCTGGAAATAATTCTGTAGATAGAATTTTCCAATAAAAACACGATTCATGTTGTGGTTGAAACTTATCTTATATTGATATTTCCATATAGATATAACTTTAATTTGGTGAAACGTTTGAAACTACGCGATCGACCCGAAATTTCGAATGTTTTTAAAGAAATTTGAAGGAAATCAATAAAACTGAAAATATGACGGCACCGTAGAATCATATAACTCCGCGAATTTAGGAATGTTTCCTTCCTTGCTCCCTCAAACCGACGAATCCGGGGAAAACACGGACTCCAATGGCATAGAAAATGAACCTTGGAATATCCATCTCGTGAGCGGAAGGGCCCCGAATTCTCTCCATAGAATTTTATCCCTTCATAGCTCAGGAGATGGATATTTAAACGTAAACTTCTCAATTTATTTTACTAGGGGGAAGTATAGACCCCTAGTGGAATTTTTCTTGCCATTGCGCCCGCGAATTCACCGGAGTGTCAAAAAGGGGGGGGGGAGCAAAGAAGGAAATACCCGGGTAAACTTACCAAGGAAGAACGCGAGGTTGAAAAAGTCGAAAGGAGACTGAGGAGTTGGCGTTGCCAAGCGGCGGCCTCGGGTCTGGAGGGGTTGGTGGGGAATTAGTGGGGGCCAAGAAAAAGAACAAGAGGGAGTTGTATTTTTCCAGCGGAATCAGCATTTCAACATACCATCGGATTTCGAAGAAATCCTGTGTTAGGTTTCGATGCTGACGAGTCCCGTACGTGCTTTATCGCTGCCGAAGCCAGATTTTTGCTGGCCTCAACATCGACATTGCCCGCACGTGGCTTGTCGAGAACAATACAACCATCCACAATGTGGAAGGAGAAAAAATTAGAATTTAATTATTTTATTATTTTGGGAGGAATTTTGAGCAAGGGGCTATTGGGAATCTGAGGAAAAGGCCCTTGGCCGTGATCGCGACTCGACAACTCCATCGTGAAATTTGGGAAAAGGGAAAAGAAGGTGAAGAAGAAAGCGCATGGAGTAGAGAACACTCGTTACACGTGCAGCAAACGGCAACGCGTGCGAGTGCGAGGCCAATAGGCCAGAAGAAGAGGAGAAGAAAGTTCTCCACATCGTGCGACTGACTAGGCAGGCACGATGCAGAGAGAGAAGAAAGTGTGCGGAGTACGCAAGAGGTGGAAGAGGTAGGCCGGACTTGTCCACATAGCATGTGTATCATGCGACACACAATACAATGTAAACAAGGAGGGTGAATGAGAGAGGTGAGGATTAGAAAGAGGAAGAGTTGAGAGGCGAAGAATTTCAAGGTCCTCTCGCTTCCGGGGTCGTAAAGCGTGTGGTCGGGCAAAAGACAGGACAAAAGTCCCGCAATTCGCCCTGAAATAATGTATTAAAACATCATTGAAGGGTCGAAAGATTGCGGGACGTGACGGGTCGGTGCCGAATCAACGAAAAACCAAATCAACGAAAAAAAATTTACTAGCAGTATGAAGTTGTCATTTTGTTGCAGTATGAAATGAAACTAGTCATAGATCATTGATTAAATTAAACGAAAAGTAAAAAACATTGATTTGCTAACCCAACCCCACGGTGAACTTAATTTCCCTTTGTTATGTTGATGATTATGGTATGGTTATGTTTATGATAATAACAAACCGATTTTCCTTCTCTACAGACGTTTGCTGTGACATTGACCATCGTCGCTGTAAAGGAGTGGTTATTTGAAATTCGAATTTTGGAAAAATATATTTTCAAAGCTTGAAAATGGCATCAGATTGCGTAAAATCCCTCGAAACCCGGAAATATAAGAAAAACGATATAGACGCTATGGATAGTGAGGGTTATGAGTATCACCGCAATCAAAGTAGCATTAATAAATACGGTCAACTTGTAACGTTAGTACCACACTATTTTCTTCATTTAATATTCCATTGATTCTCACATTTAAGTGTTTCAAGTTTTTTAAATTATGCTCATAGTTGCTCTGCAATTTCCAGTATCCATACTTTTTCATTGATAATGAAAATACTTTTCGTTTGAAATCAAATGTGACTCAACATATCTCACTCATCGCTTTTATGATAATCGCAGCGATAGTTCAAATACAATTTTCCATTTAAACTATAATTTTTTTATCAAGTATTCTATCTACCCGAGCATCATGGAAGTTTTCTTATTCTTCATAAGTATCTTCATATCTGCTTTCACATTTTTAGTATTCATACTTTTTCATTTATGATCAAAAAGCTTTTCGTTCGAAATCAAATTAAATTGAACATGAATTACTCTTTGCTCCCATGATATCAGAGCGATGGTTTGAAGAAAGTTTCTGGTATGCCGAAATGAAATTTATTCGGGATGAACAAAATTTTGTTCACAATAATCGAGGCTTTCATACAGACCGATTAATTTTACTATCCCTGAACAAATATATCAGCCAATTATGCAGTTTGTTTGCGTTCATTCAAACCACAATTTTGTTCCGCTGGAGGCGACAGTACCAATATTATGTACCAACATGTATTCGAATAGAAAACTCCAATCAATTCGAATGCTCCTCTGATTGCTGAGACGTGATTAAATAAATTAGGTATTGGAGATGTCAGAAATTTTATGGTTCCCACAAACACTCTCTATGTGAAGCAACTGCAATACGAAAAGGAGATGGTCCTCTGGAGGCTACTCAAATACATAATCATGCACCAGAGAACAATGCCTATGAGATCAGAAAATTTCTCTTCGACCTGAAAAATAATGTGATTGAAGATGCATTGTTCAAAAAATTGCATGACATCTATACAGAAACATCGATCAAGTAAATTGAATAATCGATGATATTAATTTTTGGTACAATTAAGGGGGAAGGGGTTGATTCGATCGAAAAACAGCATATTTTTATGAATTTGTATTGGAAAAACGGTGAATATAAATGGATTCATTTCAATGGGGTATTATCAGGTGACATTTCAAGAATATTGTCGGAAATTTTCATTAAAAAATATGCAGATATGAGCCAGTGTCAGCCATTCTTAATGGGCGACTCAGAAAAAAGGTGTTTTGCGGTGGACATCATAACTTGTGACTGGATCATCAAAAACAAAAAAACGACTTTGAGAAAGCAAGTTGTGGAAAAATCGATTCAAAGTTTACACTGGGTGCTTCCGACATTCTTGCAAATTCCGCAAATTTTCAAATTTCAATAAGAGGAAAAAGCACACAAGTATTGAAGTCTGCAGAATTTGCAAAATTTGCGCGAATGTCGGAAGGATCCACTGAAAAATTCAAGAATCCATCATAAATAAACCAGTACTGTCTTCAACTTGCATAGGGTTGTCAATGCCAGGTCCGTATAATACGGAGCTGTCATCCTGCCCAGATAGCACAACAAATCTGAAAGAGTTCGTAATGAATTAATTGCATTCATTATAAGCTCTTTTAGAACTCTTGTGCTATCTGGGTGAGTATCCAGAGCACGTTGTTGCTCTTGTTTACGGCAAATCCGGCCTCGTTAGCTAAAAAACCGCATTGGAGGGATTCAAACTAAAAACTCCTTACCTGTGTCATTTTTTTTCATATTGACTGGAAATTTCCACACAATATTCTTGAAATGTGGTACGTTCATTTCACAGACTTTCAAGAAATCGGGAAACAATTTCCAAAACCCCATTCCCCCCCCCCCCCTTAATTTGAATATATTATATTTGTTTGCCCTGTTTTTTTCAAAACGTTTTAGAGCTTCACTTACATGATTATTATTACTATTATTATCAATTATAATATTGATGAATTCATCAATATTACTCAGTCACACCATCTCGAAATACTTTCCATATACTTCGATCAAAAGAAAAATGCGTAAGTGGAGCACAGAGGTTTCGCCGATATTGCCTATAAACCTGCAAGATTTTGCGATGAAATAGAATGATGTGAAATGGAAGAATCTTACAAAGAATGAAAATGTTGATTTCACAGTACAGTATGTTAAAGCGAATGATGGAAGTGAGGCAGTGATTTTATTGGATAAAAGCTTTCTTGACAATCTGAGTGAAATTAAAACTCTCAACTGTGACGCAACATACAGATCGGCTCCAAACATAAAGGGGTGTTATCAATTTTTAACGATATTTGCTCACGTATACGAAACTGTAAGTCACATACATGAATTGACTCAATCCCAGACAGATGAAAGAATTATTTAAGAACTAATTTGGAATCCTATAGTTTTTCAGGAGGCATAAAGAATTCTTTCATAAACTGAGTGGTATGTGGGATCTTGAAAAATATGTGGATTCCAAATATTTATTCACCCAAAATCTGTAAACTTGTCCGGTGTTTGAATGTGATTGATATTTTTCAGCCATTCACTTCAAGTTTACAAATCATTGCATTTATCCAGTGTTGAAGAAATTTAAAAACTAGCGGCGTGGCAGCAGCAAAATCGTTTCTGAAAAACTATGGGCAAACGCTCCAATTGAATTAATATGTATCATTGTACAGCACTTGTATAATTCAAGTAGAAGTTCTGTACAGAGCGATATTTTCATTGCACTGAAGCATTCATAGCTTGTCAAGAACGATTCAGCCGCTACCACGCCGCTAGTATCACCTCAATCAATGAGATTCAGTGAGCTTTCTTGATCAGGGATGGTGGATATGAAGGGATAAACGTGCGACGTGAAGAAAGCATAAAGCAGAAACGACGTAAAGTGGATTGGACCGATCTCTCCAAATTCGGCCCTGTTTTCATATGGCCATTGTTTTTCCACAACTAATTTGAAGCAATTTCGGTTGTGTTCTCATTTGATCGCACCTGGTCCATACTAAGGAGGCCGGCGCGGCTCAAGGCCTGCCCTGCGTGTACCTTTGCTTTCATATTCACGCAACTTGTGATCTCATTCTATTAAAATGTTCTGGAAAATTTTCCACACACGTTGTTTGCATCAGCAAGCATCTTTTTCAAACACTGAAAATTCCCATATGCTATATCATGCACCGCACTTACAATATAATTATAAGTCATTGCGTCTCATGTGATTTGATAACAATTATTGTTTTCATTCTCCATAGGCTGTTCCCATTATGTTTACTTCAATGAGTTCGAAAAGTCAAGTATTGTATGAAGCTATATTTGAAAGTTTCCATCACGAAATCAAGCATATTCCGCACCCTTCTCTGACAATTATGACAGACTATGAAACCGCATTGCGAAATGCGTTACAATCAGTTTTCCCAACGGCTCAAATTAATGGATGCTTATTCCATTATTATCAAGTACGAATGCATACTTTAAATTAAATTCATCTAATATCTCAATTCAAAATAATTTTTGTATCATCATCGTATACTACATCCACTAATGTGATCCGCCCCTTATCCGTTGAGCTACCGATCTGTTCTCAAAGGAATTATTCACATAGATTTTACGTTGCAGCGACGGATCTCATGATTAAGGGTTTTATGTACGTTCAACGGGTGGCCAAAGTACTCTGCGATTTCAATGAAAGTACTTTGTGATCACTAATCCTTAGCGAATTGTGAAGTACTTTGCACTCACTCCAGTGCAGCAAAACCACCGATCGACGGATATTTCTCTATCGCCTGTACGTGGCTTCTCCGTTATGCACATCTCCTTTATGTCTACTTCGCCTTCATGGAGATGCGGCGTAGACGTAGGTGGGTGTGCTGTTGGAGACTGTATGCTTTCACGAACACTTCTACAAATTTTATTATAAAAATGTTAAGTGAGAACCCTATTGAAAATGCCTGAGACAGCTGGACAACATTTTGGCCTGGATCTATCAGGTTCTGTCTGACATTCTTTTGTTTATACATTAGTGAAAATAATCATGGAATTGCCAGACAAAGCCAATTAGAACCTGTTAGATCTGGGTCAAAAGCTGTGTGCAACATACAACGTTTGGTTGGGGCAACAAAATTGAATATCACTCATACAGCACGAAAAGTACCACCAAAGACCAACAAACAGTTTGATATGAATTCTAAATCAATTGTGGGAAACTTGATGTCCAGAAAGAATTCATATTGATGCTTCATTATTAATTATGCGGACATTCAATGTTCCCATCTCAAATCCATATGGAATTCATAATTAGTCGCATAACGGAGACTATTCTACATGTATGTGAGAAATTTCCATGAATTCAAACTGATCATTTGCACTGGCTGGATAGTGTATGAAATATTACAATCATATTCATTTTTCACAGGCAATTAATAGAAGAATGAGGAAAATTGGGCTGAGAAGAATAATGTCTACCTTAGAAAATAATGAGAAGGAAATAATTGATCAGAAAATTTCGAATATTGTAAGTCTTGCGTATTTGCCAAGTCATATGATTCCAACAGGATCGGAAATGATGAAAACTGAATGTGAAAAATTGCCCAAAACTTTGGAAGCGTATTTTCAAAAATTTTTCAAATACTTCGATGGATTTTGGATGTCGAGAGTTACACCACAAGGATTCAACGTCTATAATACTCTGAATTCTACAAATAATTGGGCAGAGAGTAACCATCGCTATTACAATTCCGTATTTTCCAAGAAGGAAAGCGCATGGCGATGGCTCGGTAAGTTTAGCATTCCCTGGTGACAATGGAACGTTTACATAAAACGCAAGGAAAGCGCATATGAATCGAAAAATGTTCCAATCTTTTCCTCCTGAAGCTTGTGATTCCCACTTGCTCTAAAGTGTTGAAATCATACGTTCCATATAAGTTTTCGATCCCGTTTCACGCACGCTTCGTATACCGAGGTGAAAATACAACGTGCGTAAAGCGTGCGTGTCCGCCAAATGACTCTTTCCAAGTTTTCCATCTTTCTTTAAATGAACCATAAGAGATAGATAAGTTGAAAAGAGTGAATTGGCAGCCATGCACGCTTCACGCACGTTGAGATTTCCACCAGGGTAACGTCATATTGCGAAACATGAAGCCTGTGCAAATCGTACATTTCCACTTCAAATGATATATTAAAGCTGTGAATATCAAGGACAATCCACGGCTCTGTGGATGAGATTCTCGTCTGCCATAGTGAAACTGGGAGAAACCCAATAAACATTCCGTGTATTACAATGCCTCTTAAATAAGTTTCAGATGTGTTGCACAACATTTTCAGATATCTTTGACATGTCTAAAACCCTTCTTTGGTCTGAAAGATATGTAAAAGACCCATAAAAAAGGTCTTTCAAAACATCCCCTAGTCAAAATTTTGGTGTGAATTTGTGTAACTTATTTCGAATATCACTTATTTTCTTCTTATTCCTCTTGCTCATGAGACATGTTTTTTGCTTAATCTAATGGGTGCAGTTGAGAAATTGAATTTCTGTGAATACCTTTGCTAAAGCTTTGAATAACTCTGAAAATTCTCGAAAAATAGAGGAAAAATTTCAGTCATTCAAGAAAATTCGAAATATTTCATACATTTTCGTTATATTCCAGACACGGTGTGGGGAGTTATAGAGAAATTCAGTGAAACACAGGTCCAATAACTAACAGGAATTCAGAGAATTTATTTTAGCTGGGGTCTTCAAAGATATCTTTGATGACGTGTTTTATAGTTCTGTTTGATATCTTTGAAAACGTCTTTTATAGATCTTTTAGATATGTTTTCAAACAAACCAGAATTCCACATATGTAATAGATATAATAAAAGTGTTGCGCGAGACATCTTGAGCCCATCCCTATGAGAACCGGCGTGAGTTACATGTCGATAAATGTCGACATGTTTCTGGTGTACTGAGAAAAATAAAGTAATTCGTGTGTGAGTATAAGAATATTTTTTACTCTTCAATAATTTTAAAACGGTTTCCGTGAGTCAATATTTCGTTGAAAAATATCTGCAAAACTATGGATAATCTCTGTAAAACATAGCATTCTCTCTGCGAAAGCGATAAACTCTGAGAATCTCTGAAATTTCGATGAAAAATCTAATGGTTTTAGGACATTCTTTTCAGACTTCTTCCAGGGTTTCTCAGAGTCATTTCCTTTTTTTTCAGAAAAATAGGAACTAAATTGCACACTGAAAAAACTCTGACAAAACCGTGATAAATTGTTGATATTTCTGTGATGATTGAAAAATCCTGGAATTCTGGAATACATTCAAATGCTTTATTTGAACATCATGCATGAAAAAGTGTTTGAAAAATTTTTTATTTTCTCCTAAAAGTCTCTGAGAAACTCTGAAAAAAGTCTGTGAAGAATGTCCCAAAACCATTAGATTTTTCATCAAATTCCCAGAGATTCTCAGAGAAAATGCAACGTTTTTCAGATATTGGTCATAGTTTTGTGGATATTTTTCAGGGAAATATTTTCATACGGGTTCGCATTTTTATGAAATTTTCTCATGCACAACTAAAATATCAGGAGGGATTGATGATTTTTAGAAAATAAATAGTGAAATTCCATGCTGAATTATCGGAAAGCTCATATTCGTTTTGAAATTGTGTTATGTATCAATCATTTTCCATTTCTCATTAGTGAAATTAAACGAAAATTTAAACACTTCTATGGAACCACTGAAAATTCTCATACTCTCTCAAAAATTACGGTATTTTTCAGTGACATTTTTTTCCATTCAAAACCCCATACAGCCTGCGGTGAATGCCATACAATACGATGAGTTTCCCCGTTCAATTACGATCGAAATACGAGAATCGACGATTAACAAACCACATTGGAAACGATAAGAAAGAATTTGTAATTCTATATGGACAATTTTTAGCACGTTTTTCTACATTTTATAATTGTATTTAGGCAAGCTGATGAAAATACAATACAACGCGAAACAAAAATTTCTGACGTACAAAAATAGTTTGATAACGCGAAATCTAACTGAACTGTCGAAATTGAAAACAATTCAAGGCATACAAAACGCAGTGGAAATGGGAATATTGACCATTAAAGAATTCTTTGATAAATTCGTCAATGAAGTGAAACGCCATAATTCTCAAATAAATTTCAACGCAGCAGAAGAGAGCGGTAAAGATACGGAAGAAGAGAATGGTATAGAAACACCTGTTGAATCTATGGAGTTATTCAGACACATAATGGTGAAGTACACATGCAGGGCTGAGCTTTGAGTCAATGTTCATGCCCGTACAGCACCGGACATGTCTATGTTGCCTCTACGTCTCATCTCCGTTTATCCAGCAAGTATTGAAGTTTACCGTTGATCGAGCTATAGTCCACGGAGATGCAACGTGGACATAAGAGGGTGCGCTTTTAGGGTGTCTGTAGCGATTCCTTGTCATCCTGCAAAAAAGTTTGACACTAATAAATTTAAAACAGTCTATGATGATTATCATCTTACTTTTTGCTTCATTCCAGTTTCAATTTACACCGAAGATATTTATACTTCATCATTATTTATGTAATATTTGTACCTCTCAAAATATTCCAGACACGGTTTATAACAAAATTGCACATGCTCTTGTCATTGCTTCAAAGTGTTGAAGGACATATCGGTAAATTGACCAATTTTATTTGATGTTTCCCTAGTAGCAAGCGAATGTTGTATACATACTATGCACGTTCATAGTATATTTAGATATACTATGATTGTGCATAGTACATATACAACGTTCGCTTGCTACTCGGATTTATTAAAAAATGCTTTGATATAATCGAAATATTTGTTTGTTTAAACCTTGTATATATACTACAACGACTCAGTATAGAGAGTCGGTGCATTCATATTGGGACTGCTAGGTATGGAAGATGGAGTTGAACACGTTTCCGAAGATGATGTTTTTAGCGGACAAAGTAAACTCCCAAAATCCGTCTCGTTCTTACTTTTTTTATGCTTCAAAGTGAATTGTGATTTTTTTTGTGCCTTAACAGAAAAAGGAATACGTATATTAAATTGTTTATATCGATCCGAAATGCTACAAACATGAACTTTGATTTACTTCCAATGTAGCAGTCAAAGTGAGGTGTACAAAACCAAGCGTGTTCCCCATTTTTCTTTTGTGCTGAACCACTTCTCTTTCAAGTATTTGGTTGAAGTGGGTAGTGAGATGTCAACGTAAGAGAGTTTTAGCTGGTGGTAGGCTGAGTAACGTGGCAAGCAATCCAGCTGTAAAACGACCTTCGTACACCATTAAACTACCGTGTACTCCAGAACCACGCATGTTCGGGGCGTACTCAGCGAGATCAGCCACACGTGACCATCCATAACTCTATGATTAGCCCATAAAGCGATGTTAGTTCCATCTGCTCCATCACCACACTGAGGAAAGTATTTATTTATAGTCAACAAGATTTGTTAATAGTTAACAATTCCTATATTTGCTTATGGGGAAATAAATATTGAGTTGTTATCATCCAGCGTCATATTTGAGATCATTTTTTGTATCAAATCCATATTTGTTAACTATTAACAAACCGTGTTTTTGTGTGAAATTCCTGTTTTATAATTCTCAAACTTAGGAATGTACATCAAAGCATTGTTAGATTGCCTGAATGTGATATGAGGTTGAGAAAATTGTCGCATAATTTGCTTCGAATATTCGTGAGAATAAGCCAAATCAAACGAAATTGGAATAACACTCTGGAATTGATCGAATGAAATGATCAATTATGCGGGAGAATATTATTACTGTTAGAAAAATATGTCTTAAATTTAATGATAATTATTATAAAATTTTTCGCAGAATATTCTATTAGATTTAACAATGTATTTTATAATAAAAATTGTGTATTAAATTCAATAACTGTGACGAATTTTTGCCAAAATACAAAAAAAATTCAGATTGGAAATTTGATTTACCACTAAATTTCTTCACGCTTCGTGAATTTTATGTTCTCGAGATTCCTCTGGAGTGAGTTTGTAATCATCAATGTAAGTCAGGCAATTGAAGCACAAAGTTTTGTGACCTAACGGGGAATCGAACCTGCTTTCCTACCTAACCTAACCTATTACGACCCAACGCTTCAACCACCTCGACTACATCACGATTGAGGGAACCGATTGAGAAATACGATGTGGTTTTAGATATCATATATGCTGACGTCATGACATCATACATGTAATAGGATTCTATCACAAAAAATTCATGAGAAAGTGAAATTTCATAAAAAAAGTTGTAAATCCCAGAGTATTATTGATTTTGAAATGCACTTATGAAATTTCATAAGAATTCTTATATTGAATTCAAGGAATTTTCTAACAGTGATTATAAAGTTGAACAAACTGAATGAAAAGTTATGGTGAAATATTTTAATAATTTTGTAGGAAAATTCAGCCTACAAGACTGTCTCTCATATTCTTTCCGGATAAAAAGGATTTTTTGAAACGCAAGAAAATTTCCAATGTTCCATGGTTATACATACAGGGTGGGGCATTTAAAGTGTCGCGGGCGTTTTTTCCAAAAATAAAATGAGATACGAGAAAATTTTTCGGACAAAAATTGTAGGGTATCGAGGGGGACATCCGATGGTGGCCTTGGCTTTGACCTCAAATCTCATCTTCAAGGGAATTCTGAGGTCAACTCTTGTTTTTTAAATAGCATCTCATATTTTTTACTGCAGATTTGGATTCTAGGTCAAAAACCAAGAAACTTTTGTCTGAACCATTTTCCTGAAATCCGCAAAGATGGCGCTCTAATCGATATTGTTCCATACTGAATCTGACATTAGAATAACTCGAAAACGAAGGGTCTTGGAGGAGAATGTTTCGGACAAAAGTTGTCTGATTCCAAGGGGACCCTTGAACTGAAACGGAGGTGATGGGGTATAACAGACAAAACACAACACATTTCAATTGTCTACATCACTTGGATAATTTTAATGCAGTAGATGCTCAAAATGATGGCCTTCGACTTCAATACACATTTCAAAACGTTTTACAAAAGATTGCTGAACTCGTGCTAAAATATCTTCATTGATGCTCGCGCATGCATTGATGATTCGTTGACGCATATTCTCAGGTGTAGTCGGTGATTGTTGATAAACTGTATCTTTTATGTATCCCCATAAAAAAAAATCTGGAGAAGTAAGATCCGGAGAACGGGCAGGCCAATGAACTGGTCCACGACGTCCTATCCATCGTCCAGGATAATCTCTGTCCAATATTCCTCGAGCTGTGACTGCATAATGGGATGGACAACCATCGTGTTGATACCACATATTCAATCGTTCCTGAATAGGTATGTCTTCAAGTAATGTTGGAAATACTTGATCCAAGAAATGTCTGTACTTCTCTCCATTTAGCGTATCTGCAATGAAGTACGGTCCAATTACTCGAGATCGAAAAATACCACACCAAACATTCACAGCCCATTGTCTTTGATGCTCTACTTGACGTAACCATCTTGGATTTTCTGTCGCCCAGTAATGCATATTATGTCGATTTACTTGACCATGATTGGTGAACGTCGACTCATCAGAAAATAATATGTTGATGGAGTTGTTATTGTGCATTTGCGCTAGACCCCATCGACAAAACTGTACACGATTTTCGAAATCATCACCGTGAAGGTCTTGATGCAAACAAATGTGATACGGATGGAATTTGTGACGTTTCAGTATTCGAAGAACACTTCTTCGAGAAATTCCCGAATGGAGTTCAATTTCACGAGAGCTCACGTGTGGATTATTGGCTACTGCAGCTAGTACATTAACTTCCGCATTTTTTCCGCTAACAGTTCTCATTCGATGTCGTTTTTCCCTTGTAATACTCCCCGTTTCTGAGAATAATTTTGTAATGCGTTGAAAATACCTAATGGATGGCGTTGTTCTCTCAGGAAATCGTTCTGCATACAAGTCATATGCTTGTCTGGGGTTCTTATGCACTTCACCGTAAATGTAGATCATATCGATCTTTTCAGAAACCGTGTATCGGATATCCATGATTTTCAATTTGTCATAAACCAAGTAATAATCAAATGTAACTGACAAACTGACTTTCAAAATCGTGAATTTTCAGTGAACCCCGTCGTTTGTTTACATCGCGTGAGCTCTGAATGGTGGTAATGTAGACGATTGAAATGTGTTGTGTATTGACAACTTTTGTACGAAACATTCTTTCGCAAGACCCTTCGTTTTCGAGTTATTCGAATGTCAGATTCAAAATGGAACAATATCGATTGGAGCGCCATTTTTGCGGATTTCAGGAAAATGGTTCAGACAAAAGTTTCTTGGTTTTTGACCTAGAATCCAAATCTGCAGGAAAAAATATGAAATGCTATTTAAAAAACAAGAGTTGATCTCAGAATGCCCTTGAAGATGAGATTTGAGGTCAAAGCCAAGGCCACCATCGGATGTCCCCCTCGGTACCCTACAACTTTTGTCCGAAAAATTTTCTCGCATCTCACTTTATTTCCGGAAAAAACGCCCGCGACACTTTAAATGCCCCACCCTGTATATATACACAACTATATATTCTGCTGCAATATAGATCGAGAGTCAAATCAAATTCAACGTGTTCATGTCAAATCAAATTTCTTGATTATTAACAAATCTGTGTTTGAGAGGAAAGAATCGTATACACATTGGGAAACTGAATCATCGTATTGAAATTGAATTTGGAATTTGAGTCAATCAACCATTCTTTCCTTCATGTTCTTAGTTTACTAGTATTTATCTCATGAAAATCTTGTACTTATCAAACCGTCTATTTGTAAATTGGGAATCGTTTATTACTTGAGGGAAGAATAAAATCATTCACATGAAATAAATGGACTGAATGAACGATTTGTTTGTTCTGAATGTCACATAAAATCAATCGTATGTATGCCAATTATGATATTTATTGACAATTATCATATTTATTCATAATTAATGAATATTTTTGAACAGACGCCAAATGAATGTATTCATTTGATATAAGTAAACTCTTCTCTCAGTGCATTCACCGCTAAATCACCATTCCTTCCAAGATTATCAAATTCAAAATTCAGTTCTTGTAACACCTGTAGAGCAATTGAATTAGATTATTTGAGTTTATCGGTAATATGATCAATTGTATGAATAAAAAATCAGATATTTCAACTTTGATATGCTTTGAAAAATATTATTCACCTGAATACCTCGCCGTAAACTAGCAGCATGGAACTGCGCGGTGACCCCCAGAGTCGAAAAATCTTTGGTCGTCAAGTGATGTAACATACTTCCATAAACTTTTGAAAATTTCGAAAGCTTCTTCATGTTGCGGTAAACCCATATCATCCAACCAACGTAAAACTACTGAGTTGTCCATCTGGAATTTCATCTTTTATTCTAAATATAATTCAAAGTGTAGTATAACTTTCAATATATGTTGAATGAAATTTTTAAAAATTTTTCAACTTATAAATTATAACTCGAAAACCATATGACTAATATGATAATGAATGTCAATTCACTTTTTTCTCATCCCTGAAAATTTCAGATTTTTTTTATTATGCGTTCGGATTCCATTAATCGAACGCGTCTGTTATTTTGTATCAGAATGTATTGATGACAAAATTCAAATTGTTCACATGCATCACTTCATTTCATAACATTTTTCACATAATAAACATTTGTCCAATCCACGTGAAAGAATAATGGAATAGGGAATAGATGGACTGTATTATAGGAGAAAGTGAAAGGAGAAAGAAAGAGTGCGTAAGAGAAGTAAAGGAAGCCGAATCCGGTGAATAGAACGAGAAAATCACAAATGAGTTTTCCACTGAATTTAATGATCAACAAAATTCACTGCTTATGCAGTGATAAAAATAACAGTAGGTTCAAACAAATGAAACTTGGGAACTTGGTCCCAAACCGAACTACTTGGAAAATTCCCGAACAAAGGAAAGGAAGGAACCCGTACGTTTCAGACGTGTGAAAGCGAAAAACTTGTGTGTCAGAGGGAGACTCGTCAACGACTGTCCTATGTAAGAAGGGCTCTCTCCTCACTTGTCGTTATCCTTGATATCGCCAATTGAGGAGAGGGGGTCCCAAGAATTTCAATATTTCAAGAGCCTTCGCAAGCTACTCGGTCCACCCGCGAAAGTCCGAGAATTATGAAATTCGAGAAAGACCGAACACCACGATTCACAAAAAAAAAATAAAGAATAGGAATTGATCATCCTAAGAGCGAGGATATTGGAGGATGAGAGAAACTTGTGGTGGAAAGAATTGGTAAGTTGATGAGAATTATTATGAATATGAATTCAGGGCCGAATTGAAGAGTGTGAAGATCCGGGGCTATGAGGGTCGTGAGATAAGAAGCCTGCTTCTTATCTCCCGACCCTCATATCATTCGAGCCTGTCTACATAGGAGAATGATTTCATCTCCACTTATTTGGATATAAAATATTATATATGATATTATAAGATTGGAAAATTTTTAGGAAGAACAGGATCGAGACGATTTCGCTGAATCAATGGAAGTATTATTGGAGGAAGACGAAGAAGAAGAAGAAGAAGAAATATGAAGAACCATATAAAAATATGAATAAAAAATGATCATTAATACATAAATGAGAAACTTATCATTTAAGGGCATTCAACATCTGAAGAAGCGAGGAAAATTTAGTGCCAACGTTTTTTCATAAATTATGCCTTCGATGGAAATTTTCATCATAATTAAACTTCAAATATGAATTCCAGGTCTTGACTGATTTCCTGGCAAGTATAAGAATATTCAAAGATAAATAACTTCCAATTGTAAAAAATTTATAACTCGTTACCCTTACCCAATATCACAAAACCATGAGGGAACCCCAATTCATGGTAACAGTCACATCTCAGGTATGGATTCCATTATTATGTATTTAAAATTCGAATTTATCAAGTAATTCAGAAAAAAGTTGACAGGAAATCCCATTTCGTCGGCAAGAATAACATTGAGATTGTTATTGAATAATGAAACTAACCATTCCAGACCCTGAAATAATTCCTTAATCAACTAATCATTCCATAAACAACAAAATCATGGATTGATAAACTTCGTTATGTTACCTCAATTTAATATTCTTTTAATTTCCCATTCACCATGATAGAAGCCTATTCTGTGACGATCTCGTGAAACGTATGAGTTATGCTGTAATACGTGTGTTCTTCCGTTTTGTATTCATCGTCCTCAACTTTAGCTTTATGTGGTGTTTTCTTAACTTCCTCTTCTTCTTGGTGACCAGATGATTTTTCTTCATGTTAACTTATTCACTGCACCCGTTCATTACAGTAGACACGTAATTCACCATTCTAATGAAATTATTAATGATCTTCCTAATCGATCGGTACAATCAAACTGTTTCAAACGTCTGTAGAGAACGAAAATCGGTTTGTTGTTATCATAAACATAACGAAGGGGAATTAAGTTTACCGTGGGGTTGTATTAGCAAATCAATGTTTTTTACTCCTCGTTTGATTTAATCAATGATCTATGACTAATTTCATTTCATACTGCAACAAAATGACAACTTCATACTGCTAGTGAATTTTTTTCGTTGATTTGGTTTTCCGTTGATTCAGCACCGACCCGACGTGACACCTCCCACCCCAGATGGAACATCCTCTTAAGAGGATGCTTCCATCAGAGATATAAATGTGTCCGTCTTGCGCCAGACCAGGTGCTCTGCCCGGTAGGAGAAGGCCTGAGACGAAGGTAAGAGTCTCCATCTGTCGCACACAACCGACACCTACGGAATTAAAAGGAAGTGGGCGGGGGATCCGCCACAGAGATGCCCCGGCCTGTACGATAGAGGAAGCGCGGCGGCTTTTGCAAGAAGTGCCGAAACATTCCGATGGCGAGTCCCCAGTCTCGAAACCAACTTAAAATTAAAACACAAAAATGCCTCAACCTACAGGCAGAGGAAGCGGGGGATGCGGCTAACGACGGCATCCACACGCGGCTGTTTCCACACCCATCCTCCCACACCCCTTACAAAAGGGTATGTTGAGGGGGGCGGAGTCACAATCGCGGTAGGAATGGTCCGGATAGCCGCAGTTCCAGCATCCTCTCCTGGGTGCTGGTGCTGCGGGCGCGGACAACGCGCGAGCCTCGCGCGCGGTGCGACGTTGGCATCCTCCTCTGCGGTGGCGTCGTCTTCGGGCGGTGTTGACTCCTGAGGCTCCAGGTGCGCCGGCCTCATCCTCAGTAATGGCCGGACTGGCCCCATCTTGGACCCAGGCCTGTGGAAGGGTCGCAGGCCGGGCCTCGCCGTCTCCGGATCACTCGGACCCGATTCGAGCAGGTATCTTGGGCCGTGGTAGGTGGAGCGGGCCCGGGTATACAGCATCTCCGGGCTCGCCGCCGCGGCGTGGCGTGCGTAAGAATTCCATCAAAGTGCGGGGTCGTAGCGGGTAACTGTTTGTCACGTAGGCAATATAGGTCTTCCATCCGTCGTCCGGGTACGCCTCAGGATCCGGCTCGTCGGGGCGGCCAGCTATCAAAGCCCGCCGGACCGCTGCTAATTCAGGGCTCACCCGTTGGTCGTCCTCCATCGGAGGCACGTGGCTGGTCCCAGCTGATGTTGGCCTGGGGTCAGGTCTCGGCTCGCCCCGGGCCTCGGAGTGAGCCTCCACCATCGTCACCAAGAAGCGCCAAACAGCGCGTAGCTCCGCTGCGGTGAATTCCATGGCTGGGAATAAACAGCGCGTATGAGTAAAGGAAGGCTTCATTCGGTTATATTTGGTTGGAGAAGGGAAAAAGGGTGGCAGACGCATGCAATTGCACACACATGCTATTCATCATCTACTTCTTCTACCTCCGCAGTGGAGGAAGGTTCCTCCAAGCCTCTCAATCTACTAGCGATGACTGAGTAGACAAAGTTTGAGACGATCAGCAAGTCTCTCGTGTCAAACAGTGAGAACAATTGCTGTAGATCCATATTTTGGGTAGGTTAGTCCCTAGTTCCGCGCCTTTCCGGATTCAAGAGCCGGAGGGGAGTCTGTATCGATTTATTTACTTCCTTCGGCTGAGGCGAGGTCCCTTGGGAGACTGTGGTAGGATTCGGGCGGCGCGAGCGAAGATCATCCATGGTACTGCTATACCATGTACGGTTTTTGCTACGTCCACACTCAGAAGTCGAGGGTCGGTTTGGGCATACTCGCTCGTCCTCACGCAGTGAGCGAGTATCCACTAAGCATTTGCAGTACATGCATGCCGAAGCGTCGCGAGGCATTGTACCTGTGCAAGAGAGGTTTTGGTTGAGCAGGTATATACGTGTATTTAGCGATAAATCCCCATAGCAGTCTGGCATGCATCCTAGGGTAGCGTTTTGGACCACATGCATGTCCTCATGCAAGCTATTATAGGGAGTTTTGCGGGGGCAGACTTTTATCGGCTTTTGAGGTGCCGAGGCGTGTCTGAGCGCGAGGGTTCCCTCTGGTATGAGAACGCGCGCGGTCGGACATTTCAGCGTAATTAGGATCCTCTGGATCTTGAGCTGCAGTGGGTTCTCTGTTGAATAATTGTGTGAGGCTGGTGGGTATGTAGCGTTTGGCCAGGGTACCCAACCACCCGACAACTAAGGTGCCAATGACGGTGACTAGTCCTCCTGTAGCGTAGTTTAACGTGTCGAAGTTGGTCTGAGTCCTTCGTTCTTGGAGCAGGTCTTCTGTGCCTTGGATAATTTCCTTGAGAGGTTGACCACGTTCTACCTGGAGAATAATGCTGTCGTCAGAGGGCAAGGAGCTCGTTGCACGTTTGAGAATCCCTTGGATATCCATTGTGGTCACATTTGGCACAAGTTTAGTAATATCCAATCCCAAGGGTGGTGCAAAGATGAAGGCTTCTCCATGATCCACATCCATTGGCGCGTACAGAGAAGTGTATTGGTTCAATGCAGAGCATCCAGGTGTTAACTGCAGTAATCCTGATCCTTGAATTCCTACAATGGTCGTTTGTTTCTGTGGGCAAACAATTCGAAGATTCTCCTCCTGTGTAATAGAGTATAGCCATCCATTCAGAGTATCCACCCTAGTCCAATGCCCCCCGAAGAGGAGTCCAATTTGACATCACAGGTGTTGAGGATTGACTCTGAGGGGTTGGTCAGCAGGAGGGTCTCGCAAGTCTATACGATAGATGGGCTGACTGAGCTTGCAGAGATGTGTATTGCGATATTTTCTACACGCGTCCGAGTAGCTTTTCCCTACAGGAAAATAACTGACTCTGTCTTCGGATACAGCCAGATACGGAGTGGATGGTTGGATGTATGCCGAAGCTTGGTTTTCTCCAATAGAATCTTGGATCACCGGGAACGAATGTAGTTGGTAGAGATCATATTCTTGACGGTCCAGCAGGGGCACTTTGATGATGAAAAGTAGCTTCCCTTCTATCACCATGGCATGTATGTCGGAAATGGTCATGAGTTCGTCAATATGCAACTTGTGCACAAGTGTTGGGAACTCATATTTCCTGGTTATCTGCTGAATTTCGCCGGCGATGTCAATCAGTTCGGCTGGGGCGATGATTTGAGGATGGACCAGTCCAACTTTGCTAAAAAGGATGGCGTTGGTTAGAGTGGTTATAGCCGACTCGTATTCCATAACTTCCAATTCTAGCTGTTGGATCCATGATAAACCAGCGTTCTCATGGGCTCGGAGGTCTTCTTCTTCCTGCTGGGCGAATACTGTCTCGAGAATTATCTCGGTACGGTTTCGTTCAGCGAGAGTGGCGTTCCTTAGTCTCTCAAGCTCACCATGCACTCCATGGAGTTCCGATTGAGTGATTATCGCTTGTTTTTCCAAGAGATGGGTCACTCTCAGCTGTTCCTCATGGAGTCGATCGATCTCGTTGGAGAAGAATTTGGCATCCTGATGGGTAAGAGCCCCAAACAGGGTCCTCGATATTTCTCCAGTCGGTGCGAACGGAGCCTCCCGCCGGTAAAAATTCCTTTCTTTATGCCCAGCGTTAGGGTCCATCCGGAACCTTTCTGTTGGGTTGACTAGATTCACTAGCTGGGCTCCAGATTGCTCCAGATAGTTTAATCGGTGTCGGAGATGGTCAGCAGCAGGTCGGAAACTACATTCGAAATCCATTCTCATGTTGCAGTGCTGTACAACTTCATCCAGCTGGGTCAGGATTGATGGTTTCTGCTCTAAGAGGGCCTTAACGTTGACGTAAGTGGCGATCCTCCAGTTGATGCGGATGAGCCGTATGTCCTCCAGTTGTTCGAAATAAATACCAGATCCGTGTGGTAGAGAAGTAATAAAATGGTCGTTTTGGGTAGGGAGGGCTAGGTCCTGGAGGATGAGTGCCGTTCCCGCCGAATTTATCAAGAGTATAACCTCAAGAGCGTACATGGCGAAGTTCATAACTGGTCAGAGTCGAATGACAAACAATCAATGCGCAGGTCTTAATTTATTGACATGTTTAGTAATCTGTTTCCAATAAGGAACTTCGATTACGGCGTTATTCCGATCTGACAATTCAACTATTTCATATGGGCCCACGTAGGGACTCTCCAGTTTTCCTCGCTTGGGTTCTCTTAGTACATAGACTAGATCGCCAACATGAAATTCACGAGGATTTGCATGTTGGTCATAGTAACGTTTCGATCTTTCTTTAGCACCGCGTAGGTTTGATCGCGCAATCTCGCGTATCTCGTCCAGTCGATTTACCAAGTCCATCAGATAGGATCCATATGTCCCCAATCCTTCAGGAGAAGGGAAAGAACTGGGCGAACGTGCGAGTCTCCCGAATACAAGTTCGTGCGGCGTGAATTTAGTTTCCTCGTGAACGGCGGTATTATATGAGAACATCGCGGAGAGAACTAGGTCGTCCCAATCGTGCTACTCATCTACAAAAGTTCTTAGGTAATTACCGAGCACAGCGTGGCTACGCTCAAGCGAACCGTTCGCTCGAAGGTGATAACTGGAGGTAGTTATATGCGTTATTTTTAAAATTTTTGCTAATTTATGGAGCACCTTGTTTACAAAGGAGGTGCCCCTGTCAGTCAATATTACTCGCGGACTACCGTATACAGATATAGAGTTCCGTGCGAGCGCATTTGCGATCGATTTTGACTCAATGTTTAGGACCGGAATTGCCACGCAGTATTTGGTTAAAAGGTCCTGAATGGTTAGTATACAGGGTGATTCAAAATTCGCGCACTCTTTTTTGGGAGTAGATTCCTGATGAAATTCTAAAACGATTTGTCCCTTTGCACAATGCTCTCCGACGCATAATTTCCAAGATATAATTAATTAAAGTTGACTAATTATGAGGTGGATACATCGGTCATTCAGGAGCGTCATAACAGAACAAGAGAGGAAGGTGCTTGCAGAGGGCGCTTATACGACCAGCTGATCGGTATAATCGATACGATTTACCAACATACAAATTGGTAAATTTTCTATGTAGAACGATTGAATTCGTCGACACTGTGGAAAAATTGATTATTGTCATGAATTCTTATCACGATATGCTGTAGGTGAAAGTTGTAATTTCAGTAATGATTTTTATCACGCAGACAAATGTAAAATAGTGTTATTTCGTACGGATAGGGATTCAAGTGGGAGAAAAAAGTATAACTACTCGGTTTGAATCAGAATTTTCATGTAAAAAAGAAAACATGAGATCCGATGACATCCGATACCCAATTTGAACGGTTTGATTAGTAAGTTTAACACGAGAGATTGGATTCCGAATCCTGTATTCTGATTGGTCGAGAATCAATGTATATTAGATCAATCCTCGGCCGTTTCAAATGATTCTTCTGAAGAATGTGTTTTCGACTTATCCCAACCACAACATTGAACAATGATGAATTCATTCGAATTCACCCTTTTTACATCATTCGATGATTATAAAGGGTTTATCGAACGTTAATTACGTACAAGTTGAAGTAAGTTATTAATGTTCGATAAACCCTTTATAATCATCGAATGATGTAAAAAGGGTGAATTCGAATAAATTCATCATTGTTCAATGTTGTGGTTGGGATAAGTCGAAAACACATTCTTCAGAAGAATCATTTGAAACGGCCGAGGATTGATCTAATATACATTGATTCTCGACCTATCAGAATACAGGATTCGGAATCCAATCTCTTGTGTTAAACTTACTAATCAAACCGTTCAAATTGGGTATCGGATGAATGAAAATTCTCATGTTTTCTTTTTGACATGAAAATTCTGATTCAAAACGAGTAGTTATACTTTTTTCTCCCACTTGAATCCCTATCCCTCCGAAATAACACTATTTTACATTTGTCTGCGTGATAAAAATCATTACTGAAATTACAACTTTCACCTACAGCATATCGTGATGAGAATTCATGACAAGAATCAATTCTTCCACAGTGTCGACGAATTCAATCGTTCTACAGAGAAAATTTACCAATTTGTATGTTGGTAAATCGTATAGATTATACCGATCAGCTGATCGTATGAGCGCCCTCTGCAAGCACCTTCCTCTCTTGTTCTGTTATGACGCTCCTGAATGACCGATGGATCCACCCCATAATTAGTAAACTTGAATTAATTATATCTCGGAAATTATGCGTCGAAGAGCATTGTGCAAAAGGACAAATCGTTTTAGAATTTCATCAGGAATCTACTCCCAAAAAAGAGTGCGCGAATTTTGAATCACCCTGTATGAAGGTTTTCCCTGGCCGTGATGCGGAGAGGGCCCACAGTGTCTAAAGCTATTTTATAAAACGCGTCAGGTGGAGTGTCGGTCAATAGCATGGGCTGTCGCGTTTTTATTCGCTCCAATTTTTGGAGTTGACAGATGAGACAGCTTTTGATCAATGTTTGGACATCTTCCCGCATTCCCGACCAGTGAAAACGTTCTCTTAGCCTTTTATAGGTTTTTGTGACACCTTTGTGACCGCCCGTGAGACTAGCATGACTTTCTTCAATTAGTGCATTTCTCTCTTCTTTCTCTGGTGTGATGATCTCACCTGAACATATGGTTATATTAACGTTGTTGTTTTCGAATATTTTATTGAGAGAGTTTCTCAGGAAATTCTTAGAGAATTTCCTGACATTGTCCTGTAAGTCAGGTAGTCTGAGGGACGTCACTTCGGTCAATCTCATTGCTTCTTCGAGATTTTCTAGGCATAACAGCACGTCGGAAATTTGTGCTGTAGCTCGCGGTTTTGTATATAATCGTGAAAATTCGAGTTTCGCCATGTCGTGATACCAGAACTTGGCGCACCCAGGGTTTCCGCTGCGAGAGTTCAGAATTATTAACCAGTCCCAAATCTGATAGAGTTTTGGAGCTGCCTGATAGGGCATGACAGTCAACGGCGAGGGAGTGCGCATAATTGTCCTTCCTAGCCGTTAGTCCCTCTTTCGTTATTTTTATGTTCCGCATGTTTTGAACGGGGGCCCAATTTCGGTCCTTGGGCTCTTCGTCAAAGAAAGAGAATGACCAATCAGGGATGGAGACTCCGAGTACTTCCTCATGAAACGATCGCCTAGGCTCGGAGTCCGGCTCTGGTGTGGGCGGAGCAGGACGCGGAGTGGAGTTGACGAAGAGCAGTTTTGGGTTTGGGTTCTGCCGCGGGGAAAGTCCCCCGGGAGCATTACCTGACCCTGCCACGATGGAACGACGGGCATCGATAACGGTGTTCCTAGTTTCGTCGGCTGAATCTTCTGATTCGCTGTCGGATGGTAAAACAACAGTTCCATTATCTCCCGAATGCAAAATAGTGGATTCGGCCATGGTTTCCGGTCGCAGCTCGAAAAATTGTTCTTCATCTGATTCCTCGGGACTGGAGTCCTCAGCGGGCTGGGACACTCTGTCCGGTTCGGGATCGCTGTCCTCATCCTCTGAATCCTCACTCAGATTGATGAGTGGAGGGGATGAGCTAACTCGCCTGCCGCTAGGTAGAGCCCCGTCACTGAAATTAGGGGTTATTTGACGACGCGGCGTTTCTTGTGCCTGTATTGGCTTTGTTTCGGCGGCATCATTGCGGTGCCGACGCTTTACCCTAGTGGCAATGGTACTTTCGTCTGAATCAGGTGGCGGTCTTGGGCTCCCTGGTGTGATCGGAAGTGTTCTGGCGATGGGTTGCGGTTTTGCCGGGTTTCTTGGAAGCGCGTCCGCGTTTTCATTTATTTTTCCGGGCTTATAGACAACCTTGTACTGATAGTCGGCCAGTTCAATACGCCATCGCATTAGACGCGAACTTGGGTCCGAAACCGAATGTAGCCACACTAAGGGGTTATGATCGGTCACGACAGTAAATTCGCGTCCCCACAAGTATGGGCGGAAATGTTGTGCGCCGAATACTATCGCGAGATATTCCTTTTCGATCGTAGAATGATTCAATTCCCCGGCTTGTAGTACCCTGGAAGCATACACGATCGGCAGATCTTGTCCTAATTTACCCTGACTCAGGATGGCCCCAATTGCTTCGTTGGAGGCATCCGTTGTCAAAATGAACGGTTTTTCGAAGTCCGGGGATTGCAAAATGGGCTTTGTGCAGAGAGCATTTCGGAGATCTTCGGAACTATTCTGTTGTTCAGGGCCCCAATTAAATTTTACCGTTGATCTCAAGAGGTTCGATAAGGGTTTGGCCTTTTTTGAGTAGTCTTTGATAAAACGGCGATAATAGCCGGTGAGACCAAGGAATTGCCGAATGTTCGTTTGGGAACGAGCTATCAGAAAGTTCATGACCGCGTTTATTTTACTGGGATCGGGGCGTACACCTTCGCTGGTGATAACATGGCCCAAATGGACGACTTCGCGCCTGAGAAATTGACATTTCTCCGTTTGAAGCATCAAATGGGCTTGCTCCAACCGACTCATCAGCTTTTCCACGCGAACACTATGCTCATGGAGATCCTTAGAAAATATAACAATATCATCGAGTTATACGAAAAGCTCGATTCCCTGTAATCCAGCGAGGACGCGATCCATTAGGCGCTGGAAAGTGGCTGGGGCATTTTTCAGCCCAAATGGCATACGCACGTATTCATAATGTCCCCGAGGAGTGGAGGAAGCGGTCTTTGGCCGATCCTCAGGTTCCATTTCAATTTGATGAAATCCGCTCGTCAAGTCGAAAACAGAGAAATATTTAGCATTCCCCAACTTTTCGAGAACATCGACAATATTTGGGAGAGGGTATGCATCTCCAACTGTTTTCTCGTTGAGTGCGCGAAAATCGATTACCATCCGCCAGCGCGGATTTCCTTTGGAAACCGCTTCCTTCGGGACAATCCACAAAAGTGAATTGTATGGCGAACTGGAGGGTTGTATAACTCCATCTGCCATAAGTTTAGAAACCTGATTTTCGATCTCCTGCTCATGCATACGGGGGTATCTATATTGACGCGTATGTATGGGCATTTGATCCGTTGTAGGAATGTTATGTTTCGTATGAAAAGTTGCTGGGAGTGGATCACCCGGTATGTAAAAACGTGCAGAGTTTTTTTCCAATATTTCATGGACATGATCGCGCTCCTCAGGGCTGAGGTGCGATACGTCTATCATTTCCTCAATCTTTGCTACACGCTCTAGGGGTGGTAACTCCGGAGCTGAGTCAATTTCGGTGTGTTTTACTTCGTAGGGAATCAATTCCTGGGGCGATATTTCAAATTCTACGTCCCTTTCGCTGGATTTGATAGCAAGTACGTAGCAAACGCCACCATGGTTAGTAACGGCTGCGTCTCCTAGGTACAGATGATCTCTCAGATTCAGTCTGGGGAGGTAACCCTCGGTCAGATCTGAATCTTTCAGTGGTACTGGTAGGACTTGCCTAGTTCTAGCCTTGATGACTAGAATTTTGCTAGGCTGAGGAGTTAATTCAGGCTCTCTCGTTTCCCCACATGGGAATGTCAGGACGGGATCTCCTATTCCCTGGGAGACGCAGACTTGAGCATGAATTGAATCCTCGGATTCATCATGACAGCCAGTGAACAGAATAGGGCGAATAGGCCTACGCTGGGTCACTAGTGTGTTATGATGAAACGAAATCTCAGCTTTTTCCAGTCGCAGGTATTCTAGACCCAGAATTCCGTCGAATGGTCCCATCGGACCTTAAATGAGGACCGCGCAGATTCACCGAAGGAGGTGTGTCTATCGGTTTTGCTCACCACACAAGTCTTGGGCTTCGTTGAATTTCACATTCCTCAAGCGCTGTTTGATTTGGGAGGTGCCCGATCTCGCGCCGGTCGATCGGGCTCCCTGGGAGTTCAAAGGCACTTCCCTTTCAGAGGCATTGACTTCCCTAGGAGCTCTTGTGGCAGGAGTAGGAGATCTACTGGGGTAGGGTCTCCTTTCCCTATGAGCCGACGCGAAGTGACCCGGCTCTGCGCACTCGTAGCAACGAAAATCCCGGTTGGGACGCGACAAAATACTCCGAGGGCCACCAGAAGATGTAGGTGTGGAGTTTTGTTTATCAGGCGTCCTAGGAAGGTTACTAGTTGGATGATTTTGAGGCCGAGAGGATGGGCCTGGTGAAGCTCGTCCTGATTCCCATAATCGCGGTGAGTGACTCCTCGTTTCGGTTCCATAATCCCTGTTATCTCGTTGATAATCAGTCGCGAACGCATTGTAGCTTCGTTCATCATAGCGATAAGGCGAAGGTGAGCGCGGCTTATCATGATAGGGACTGGAAAATCGGCTATACGCTGTCGGTGGTTCCCGATACCTGGATCCATCGCGTGACTCGCGATAGCGAGAATAGTCGGGCTCACGATCGGTCGCATAATAAAAACGGTGGGCAGTTTCGCTATCTCGCGGCTCATAACGTGGCGTTCCCCGGGAACGAGCACGACTCGACAGCCCAAATTCTGTTCCTTTGGCGATTTTGATCGCGTCTTCCAAAGTTTGCGGCCTAGTTGGCGTAACACGGGAATTCAACTCGTAGGGTAGTCCGTTTAGATAAGCTCTAAGAGCGGTGGTATCCAGGATTTTCTTCGCATCGTCTCCCGGGACACCACCGTTCATGTCCTTCAAAGCGTTCAACGCTCCATGGACTAGATGATTTGCCCGGGCTGAGTATCGCGGCACGTTTTCATCGCGGCACATTCGGAGATTATTCAGTTCAGAATGAAAATAATCGAAATCCCTGTGGGGCGCAAACTCCGATTTCAAATGTTCGATGAGAGATGCAGTTGTCTAAGATTCGAGACCGGCCACACTCAATCTTGCATCGCCCGTTAACTTCGCCAGTACGCTCTTGACGTACGAGAGTTCACATCCAGCAGGAATTTGGGAGTGTTCATTCTCCACATCTTGGACGAAGTTACTCAAGGGTAAGTTTCGCCCATCGTAGAATGGGATATGCATGGGAGCTGACTGAACTCCCGAATATCCCGTGAGGGAGGTGACAGCTCCGACCAGGGTCTCATCCAGGGTTTCATTGTGGGCCATGGTTATTCTCGATCAAAACAAGGAGGGACAACCTAATGTGATAAAACATGCACACGAATGTCAATGGTAACACAAATGGCAACTCATGTACCCCCCGTACATGTATATACAACAATAGCATTCGGTGATTTTTCTGTGCGATCGCCGGGGTCAACAGAGAGCGGTTGAAACTGCACATAAAACTGTGACTATTTGTTTTGAAATTCCTTTGGCTCCACATACATTCTCCCGCCTATTTGGGGGTTTAAATTGGACCCTCTCGGTTGTGAGCACAGTTCGGGACAACGTCCTGAACTCACGAAGAGGGGCATGCCGTCGGACCACCATGAAAGAGGGTGGCGGAGTCCCAACTCTTGGAAGGGCCTCCCGTGCAGTGCACATGGCATATTCACTGTGACACAGCGAAAGAATCCAACTCCTCTGACAATAATAGAACCGATTTCATAAATTCGGTATTTTTCTGCCAAATCTGTATCTCCCCCAAAACAGTTTCCAGTTGGATTTTCCGGTTTGCAAGAACAGCTCAAGGCGACTGCCCCGAACTCTGAATAGAGGGGCGTGTCAGTTCCGCCGAAAAAAGGGCGACGACCGGCCAATCCTTAGGGGGGACCGTTCATGCGCCAAACCTTCATGGACATCGTATAGCTCGAGCTTATGAGACAACGTGGCAGGGCTTAGGGGAATGCCTGCTGCTGCCAAAGCAAGCTATGACGTCCGGTTCGGTACACATCGACACGTTCACCGCACTCACAGCAGAGAGAATCCAACAAAAGCAAAATGATATTCCTCCGACACGGAAGGAAAAACTTTCCCCTTTTTTTTGGGGGTCCCAAAACACCACCTGGTCTCCCGGGGACAGCACAGCAATTTCACCCGGAATCTATGGGACGTTAGCCCATGGTATGATTCTCGAGAGGGGACTCCCAAGAGTACTCAGCCTTAAAAGTTTCAAGTTTGTGTTTGTATGGTAGAGAATTCCCAAACTCAGCTCAACATTCGAGTTAAATGTCATTACTCTCAGAGCTGGGCAAAATACCATCTTCCAGTTTAACGATGAATAAACACCCCATTTGACAATATACATATACATTCCATTCATTCGAAAAACCACCCCCTTCACGGAGAGAATTAAATCCTAATGTTTCCGATTTTACACAGGACTGAATTCAAAAATTAATTGCTATTCTCATACTGCAGTCTTTCGTATCATGTGAACAGAGGTGTAGAGACCGATGGACGTCCTAGTGTCATGCACAATGAAACACATTGATTAGTATGATGGAAAAAATCTACTCGTGCATGGAATTGAATCTTAATGTTTACGATGTTACATAATGACCTTCAGATAAGAATCTGGAAAAATTTGGCGTATGTTTCAAAGAATATTGGAATAAATTCATAAATATACGTCAATAAATTACATCTCTAATAAGTTTGTCTCGAATATAAATCAGAATATTTTACTAATTTTTAATGATTGTAAAATGAAACGCAACAAGGATTTTGTTATTTCAAAGATAGGATTTTTATAATTTCTGTTCTCAGTTCATGTGCATGATGCGGAAAAATCAATCTGTATTCAGAGTGCGACTAATCTAACAATGAATGTGGAACAGTTATTTGATGTGCTCAATCGTGATTCTTTCTCAAACCACCCTTTTTTTTTGGAATATACCGGTGTATCGTCGTTTCGTGAATATTTTGCGAGTTCATTTGTCTCAAACATTTCTCGATTATACACACTGATGTGTTAGTTGTGCCGCATGAAGTTGGTATTGCAACATCGTACTTATTACGATGTACATCCCATCCACTACATTTTTACAGGGCTCTCCACAACTACGCATCTTTAGATCAATTGTCATATGTAAATTGTGGTTGTTATGAATACGATATAGCCTGGAATTTGTTACAGAATATAGTTATCATGATGTTGGATTCGATACTATGTAACATTCTGATCATTATGATTCACGTGGAGGTTATCAAGATTTAATCGATCAAAGATTGATACAAGAAAAACGGTCTCCAATGCTATACTGAAAAAATGCAGCTTATTTCGATGTTACATAGCAGTGAGTGTTATTTACTTCTCTCCGTGTTGAAAATGAAACATTTCATCTTCCTGTGTGAATGAGTTAAAATAGCATTTATAAAAAAAATTTTATGGAAACTAAACGTGGCAATGCTGAAAGGTGAAATGCTTCATCGATGTGAAATTTGAATGAAAACCATTAGAAACATAATATTCATTGAATTTCCCTCCTCATTCACGAATATCATATATGAGTATGTGTCCTCTTGACGAAAACTTGCCCCTCGATTTGTTTCAACAGCACTCTGGGAAAAATCCACCTCGAAAACCATGAAACATGTTCATAATAATCAAATCATTGCACACACACAACGAAAACGTGCGCGATAGATAGAGAGAAATAGAAGAGAGGAAAAAGGAAAAATTGCATGCCCTATCGTCGCACCAACACAGTCCCGTAGGTATTACTTGTAACCTACGCATTGATTTTGGCTATTATACACCGTATGACACTTCATTGGTGCATAACACAAAGAAAAAATAATGTACGGTTATGGTACACTGGAATTTGGTTTCTACAACCAAATACGTTGGGCTATATTCGGCTCAACCAAATGCTTGGTTGTGAGAACCGAACAAAATAGTAAACGCTCACTTAGCTCAAGTTACAACTTCCAGTTGGTCATGGGAACCAAACGCTTTTAGAGGCATTCATTGAATATTACACTCCGTGATGCATTGTTTCTGGTGGGAAATAATTCTTGAAGCTCCAACATTGAGACTTGGATCGTTTTTGTATAATTATTACGTTCAACAGAATGTGTCAAATGAAGTTTAAATTAGGTTGAAACTGAAACCACAAACGGTACAAACAATCGAGCTAATGAAACGTTTGTATCGAGGAATATTGTTTTGGAATAATCATGAACACGTTGATTTTCTATGTGCAAGTACAAATCAAATTCATTCAGATTCCTTCATAGAACTCAGGGTACAAAAATACAAAGATAGGTTTTCTTTAACATTTTCCATAAATTATATTGATGAATACAAATTTCTAATTGACGAAGAAGTATATTCCAGCTCTACATTTCTCATGTAAGGTGATAATGTTGGTTTAGAAATATTCAAAACCAAATTAGAATATTCGAATGATTGCAATCAGAACTACACTATAATTTAATTAGGCATATGACTCAAACACGAACTCAAGAAATACTCTAAGATCTTAACAAATATTCACAGATTTCAAGAAATATTCTCCAATTTTCTATTAAAGATTACTGTTTCCTCGAACTGCATTTTTTTTGTGTAGATTTTATCCCGGAAAAGTCTGCAAAAAACACATTTTTCCTACAGAACGTCTTCATTATTTCTGATCAAATCTATGAAAACAGCTGGAAATTCATAAATGAATCCACATTGAGATGACGAAATTGATTTGGTTACCATAACGAACCATTCGGTTATCATAATTGAACAAGTCCGAATATCATATCAACACCATAACCAAATCTATCAAGATGTCGTGACCATATAAAAGTTGTCTCGCCTGAACGAATAGTTCTCACAACCAACCCGTCAATAGCCAATTGTTTTGAGTTATCCTAACTATATCATTTCTTTTGTGTATATTCAAATTGACTTGAAATAGTGTGAAAGGAAAAGGAGTAAGACTCGCATGGTTTTGAGATGGCTATGGGTGCAAGAAGGAAAAGTGATTCGCGAAGGCATGGCATAGCGGTCGAAGACAGAGATGCAGTTACGAATGGATAGAGCTCGAATGAACGGAGAGCTCTACCCCTCGTTGCTGCGAAGGAAGAAAAAGAAAAACTCTGTTTCGATACGTTTGACGCGTCAAAGATACATTATAATGTATGTATTTCGCATCAAAAATATCCAGAAGAGACATTGGGGAATTTGAGAAGCCCCACGATGATTATCATCGAAGAATTTGATGATACTCATAGGGAATCTCAATGAAATGAATTGAGAAAGGAAGCTCGTTACCATGCGTTCATATACATGGTATGAATAACGGGAAGTCATTGGAAACACAACATATGAGAAGGACTTTCGATAGATCGCATGTACAGCTTTTCACATATATATCATGGAGGAAAGCTACACATGCGAACATTGAGATGAGAAGAAATGTGTTTCCCTGGTAGATAGTAGAAGGAGGTGAGTGAGAAGATAAGTAGGGAGCAGGTAAGTAGAATAAGAGGGAAAAAGGAAAGAACTATCTATCTACCTATCTATATTCTAACTATCAACGGATAGAATGTACATCTGAAGGGAAATTTAAACAAGTGATTTTTGTCAGAAAAATTTCTATGCGAAGGAAGATTGAATTAATTCAACGAAATGTGATAACGAGGAAGATGTGAAATTTTTGGCAAAACGTTCAAAAGACGCAGTTTTGTATTATATAGACACCACATCGTCTCTCATCTTTCGTTCGCTTGAATTGAAAATATATCAAAGTTTATTGCATATATGAAAAGCGAAGATTTTCTTTGAATTTAAGAGGAATGGAAAGGGAATAATATATGTATATATATGGGAGAAAAAGAAAAGAGGAAATGGGGGAGTTTAATAGAGATGAGAAATCATGAGCATGGGGAGAGGAAAAGGATTGGAGGAGCGAGAAAATCGAGTTATCGAGTTTTATCGACTTTTGTTACGGATGAGTTCGGAACGTTAATCGGACTCTCCGTAACTTCGTTTCCGATAATGGAATTTATCGGAAGCAAGAATTTTAATATCAACTCGAGCGGCAAGGCTGATATGTTTGTTGGCTCTTACCGTCTAAGGCATCGGAATACCTTGCTTCTCGCTCCAGGGGTGGATGAGGACATGGTCGTGAATGTGTATCATTCAAGACAAATTCATTATGGAATATTCAATATATTCTGGGAATAATTCTGTAGATAGAATTTTCCAATAAAAACACGATTCATGTTGTAGTTGGAACTCACCTTATATTGTTATCTCCATATGGGAATAACTTTAATTTGGTGCGACGGACGAGATAAAAGGAAAGATCGAGATACAATCGGGAAATAGGCGCTACAACTAGGTAGAATCAGAGTAATGGAAATACGGACTTACCCAAAACTGCGAGCAGATCGTGAGCAAAGAGCGTGTGCTAAGATCAGTTGAACTGAGCCGTCGAACACTTGCCACTTGTTTCGAGCACGTTTGAAACTACGCGATCGACCTGAAATTTCGAATGTTTTTAAAGAAATTTAAAGGAAATCAATAAAACTGAAAATATGACGGCACCGTAGAATCATATGACTCCGTGAATTTAGGAATGTTTCCTTCCTTGCTCCCCCAAACCGACGAATCCGGGAAAAACACGGACTCCAATGGCATAGAAAATGGACCTTGGAATATCCATCTCGTGAGCGGAGAGGCCCCGAATTCTCTCCATAGAATTTCATCCCTTCATAGCTCAGGAGATGGATATTGAAACGTAAACTTCTTAATTTATTTTACTAGGGGGAAGTATAGACCCCTAGTGGAATTTCTTTCGCAATTGCGCCCGCGAATTCACCGGAGTGTCAAGAAGGGGGGGGGAGCAAAGAAGGAAATACCCGGGTGAACTTACCAAGGAAGAACGCGAGGTTAAAAAAGTCGAAAGAAGATTGAGGAGTTGGCGTTGCCAAGTGGCGGCCTCGGGCCTGGAGGGGTTGGTGGGAAATTAGTGGGGGCCAAGAAAAAGAACCATCCACAATGTGAAAGGAAAAAAAATTAGAATTTAATTATTTCATTATTTTGGGAGGAATTTTGAGCAAGGGGCTATTGGAAATCTGAGGAAAAAGCCCTCGGCCGAGATCGCGACTCGACAACCCCATTGTGAAATTTGGGAAAAGGGAATAGGAGGTAAAGAAGAAAGCGCATAGGGTAGAGACCACTCGTTACACGTGCAGCAAACAGCAACGCGTGCGAGTGTGAGGCCAATAGGCCAGAAGAAGAGAAGAAGAAAGTTCTCTACATCGTGTAACTGACTGGACAGGCACGATGCAGAGAGGGAAGAAAGTGTGCGGAGTACGCAAGAGGTGGAAGAGGTAGGCCAGACTTGTCCACATAGCATGTGTATCATGCGATACACAATACAATGTAGACAAGGAGGGTGAAGAGGAAGAGTTGAGAGGCGAAGAATTTCAAGGTCCTCTCGCTTCCGGGGTCGTAAAGCGTGTGGTCGGGCAAAAGACAGGACGAAAATCCCGCAATTCGCCCTGAAATAATAGGTTCGTTCGTTCTACGTGCTCTGAGTTGCTCCAACGTGTACCTAACCAATCATCTCGTTGCTTAAACTGGAAGTAGCGAATCCAAAATACTTGGAGCGAGTTGGGGTAACTTGGGACATCGGTAAACGAACTTAGCTAATGTGTTAAAACATCATTGAAGGGTCGAAAAATTGCGGGACGTGACATATTCATACAATATTTGTCTAGTCATATTTTTTTCATAGTTTTGAGAGTATTTCCTAACTCAGCACCAGTCGTAACTAATATAGCTATGTCATCCGCAAATCTCAAGATGCTTACATTTTCACCTCGAATCTGTAATTTTAATGGCACTTGCTCCTTCGCTTCGTTCATTGCTTCTTCTATATACAAATTGAAAATCAGTGGTGATAGTGAGCATCCTCGTCTCACTCCTCTTCTAATTTGTGCTTCCAGTGTTGCCAACTCAGTGGGTTTTCCACTAAATTTAGGGATTTTTTGTTGACTTTGGGAATTTTCTCGGGAATATCTTTGTTCAGGGAATTTTTTCGGGGATACCTGTTTTTTAGGGAATTTTTCAGGGGTTCTTAATTGATCATACAATCATCATCTTATATCCAATAAAATGTCAAAAAATTCAGTTTTCATAAAATAGGATCGTTAACAGTATATAAAGTTTATCACTGTTAGGGATCGTCCTCAAATTCTATAAGACTTTTCAGTATTTGTCTCTTTGTCACTTTTAGTTACTTTGAAATTGGCGAGGAAAAGAAGCAAACATAGAATTGTCGGTGGGCCCCCAATACACCGAATGCTTCTTGTGCCGAAAAATCTATATTTCGAACGCCAGTAGACCAGAAGTTTATTATGCCGAAACAAATTAGATCCATCAGTCTTGTATAATCCACAAGAAATTGTCATCCTTATTCAATCAAACACAATTCGGCACAAAGATCATTCGGTCTATCAACGTTCGGAATATGAATTTTCGGTACAATAAGCATTCGGCGCGAAGAAGATTCGGCCTATTGGGAGTCCACCAGAATTGTCTTACGTAATTTATGGACGAGCCCTTAGATCCCAATGAATACACATAAGGTTCGTTCGTTCTAGGTGTCCTAGGTTGTTCCAACTTGTACCGAACCAATCAATTCATTTTTATAACTGGAAATAGCGAATCCATAATACTTGAAGCAATTTGGAGTAACTTGGGGTGCCACTAAACGAACTTGGGTATTAACAGCGTTACTAACGTACGAACACGAACTTCTCACGTTCTCTTATCGGGAGTTCCGTTCGATAATCTCTCACAATTCGTCAACGCTACATATAAGTAACTAATAGCTAATATGAGCGAAGCATCAGTAGAGGTTGGCACTAGAGGTATCCGATGTATATAGGATACGGTGTTATTATACCCGTATTTAGTGGATTTTTACTTTACTTATGAACGAATGCTAAACCTGAAGTAACTTGTCAGATATTCGATTCGAATTTTTTACGCTGTTAGAGATATACTGAAGTGATAGTATATACGGGAATCAAGAAACATGAGCTCTAAACTTAAACATCAATAAGTAAAGTAATATTTTCAAAAATATTCAAAACGACGAAAATTTAAAAGGTTAGTATTTTGTTTATTTTTACGATTTTTCTGTTCTAAATCTAATGTTGGAAATCTTTTAACTAAAATAATCACTCAAATATCATGTGTTAATTTAAGTTTGTACGTACGTATTCATCTAATTTTGATGGAATTAGCTATCAGTTTGAATATTGCAAGTGGTTTTTATTGACAATAATTGTTTTGGAAAATTTTATATTTAGATTGGATATCTCCTGATCCTACTGGTGACATCAAAAAGCTTTTGTAAATATTGTCGCTGCACTCTTGTAGCTCACAAGAACGATTTAACAAAGCATGCTGTATCGAATAAGCATAAAAATGCTGTGGACATGGATAAGCAAGCGAAACTTTGTCGTCCGCTGAAAGTTATTGAACCTCCTACTTCCAAATCGAAAGTCGTTGAGCTTTCTGACGGAACTGTTGAAAAAAATTGATCCAAAATCCGATGTTTTCAATAATATGAAATTGCATCGCACTAAATGTGCAATGCTGATAAAAAATATTTTAGGCCCGTGTATGCTTGAGGACTTGATAAGTGATATCGAAGAATCTCCTCACTCGCTTATTATTGACGAAAGTACAGATATTTCAACAGAAAAAGTTTTGTGTATAATGATACGATATTTTTCCCTGAGAAAAAAAACAGATTATTACAACTTTTTATCGTCTTGTACAAATAATCGATGCTACCGCCAACGGCATCTATTCTGCTTTGAAACAGCAGATAGAGGCTGATGGACTTCCACTAAAAAATTTAGTTGGTATAGGGGTCGATGGTGCAAATGTGAACGTAGGAGTCAACCACTCTGTTTCAACGCTCTTAAGGGAAGAATTGTCAGATATTATCGTGATAAAATGTATCTGCCACTCTCTACACTTATGTGCTGAGAATGCAGCGCAACTATTACCTCGCCAACTAGAGTACCTTATCAGAGAGACTCACAATTGGTTTTCGCACAGCCCAAAACGTAAAGATGGGTATAAAGAAATTTATAATATAATCAATAATGGAAAAGGCAATCCTAAAAAGATTGCAGGTCTTAGTGGCACTCGATGGCTCGATAGATATTCTGCCACTGACACTATTTTATCGCAATGGGATGAGCTAAAATTATTATTTGGAATATCTGAGGATGAAGAAGAATGTCTGACAGCGCAACATTCATATGACATAATGTCATGTTCAGCGTTCAAATTATTCTTGGTATTTCTAAATTCTAATTTGAAATTGTTGACAAATTTGAATAAATTGTTTCAAAGTAACAATGTTGAGATTCTCAAGCTATTAGACGATATATTTTTCTTGTATAAGAGCATTTTACAACAGATTGTTGTTCCATCACAATTGGAAAAAATTAAAGATAATGATTTAGTTAGTTTCAAGTTTCAAGATTATCTGATGCACGTATCATCAATTTCATTTGGGTATAATTTTGACCAAGTAGCCAAAAATGTCCCACCAAATGAGTTACCAGATGTTCGCGCACGATGCAAACAGTTTTTAGTTGAATTGTGCACTCAAATTCAAGAACGACTCCCTGAAAACATTGCAATATTAAAATCAATGACTATCTTAACACCTTCCAATGCGACATCCCAAAGGAAACCTGATATATCCAAGTTACTGGGGCAGTTTAACAGAGAACATTTGTATGGATCCAAAGATTCTATTCTTCAAGAATGGAACATGTTATCTAATAAGGTGTGGACAAATACGCATGATACAGCTTTATTTTGGTCAGGAGTATTTGAAGATCGTGATTCAGGTAACAATAAAAGATTTGAGAATGTAGCTAAATTCGCTTTAGCATTGCCCACAAAACCTATTTCAAACGCGACTGTTGAGAGAGCATCTTCCATATATTCTGTAATAAAAAATAAATTAAGAAAGCAGTTAGCACGAGAAACAGTGCAAAGTATAATGATGGTGAAATTCTCATTGCTAAGAGACTACGATAAGAAGTGTACTTTGTTTGTACCTACCAAAGAGATGCTGAGAAGATTTACAGTTAACATGTATGATTTTGAAAAGAAAGATGATGAAGAAAATGATTTGAATTTTGATGAACTACTTGACCTAACAAATTCAATATAAACCGTTTTTATATGTCATGAAATTATGGGAGAATAAGTGTGTAAGAAACTTGTTAATTTATTATAAAAATTATATAACTAGTATATATAATCTATGAAAACTACTAAATAAAAACAAATGTATATTTTAAATCAATGTATAATATGCATATATATATATATGTTATTCGGATAGTTTGAGGTCCTTTTTTGAGGTACTTATTTCTCGACGTACATTTGTTCTCCGTGCTCCTGGGATGCTATATATACGGCGTATATCGAAATTTGAGGTATAACGGCGGCATATAAAAGAAAATAAGGATTCATTTAAATAATGTAAACTTTGGGGTCGCAGGGATGATTTGTATACAATCATGACTAATGTATAGTTTGAGGTCACGAGTCTGAAATTGACTGAGTTGCACATACAATGTATACTTTGAGGTCACAAACACAATGGGTTCAGATTTTACTCCCAGACTATATTGTGGAGTTGCAGACATACCAATCACTGATTCACATGGACATTTAGCAAATAAGGATGCAGGCGAGAACATTCCCGAAGGATCCTGAAAGATATATTAGACAGGCTTATGCAGCATAGATGGAATAATGTAGAAAGATCGGTTTTAGAGCGGGAACCTTTCTGAAATCATGTTTTTCCTCCTTCGGGATACTTTGAGAATGGCATAACCCCCATGGTATGCGTGGGAATGCATAGTTTTAAATCTCACGTTGAATGATTTTAGCAATGTACATACAAGGTATACTTTGGGGTCACGGGGAGAATACATATACAATCATACCTACTGTATAGTATGGGGTCTCGCGTCTGAAATTCACTGAAGTGCACATACACTGTAAACTTTGAGGTCACAAACACAATGGGTTCAAATTTGACCGCGTAATGTGGGGTTGCAGACATAACAATCACCAATCCACATGAACATTCAGCAATAGTCGATGCAGGCGCCGCGATTTCCGGAGTATCCTAGGGAATATATTTGAGCTGTTTATGCAGCATAAGTGAAATGACGAAGACAGACTTGTATTCGAGCGAGAAGCTTTCTTGAATCATTCTTTTCTTTGAGATACATTGAAAGTATCATACCCTCCATGGTATGCGTGGGAACGAACAGATAAAAGTTCCATGTTGAATGATTTCAGCGATGTGCATTAAAGGTATACTTTGGGGTCGCAGGGAGAATTTGTGTACAATCACACCTAATGTATAGTTTGAGGTCCCGAAACAGGAATTGACTGGATTGCACATGCACTGTAAACTTTGAGGTCACAAACACAATGCGTTCAAATTTCACCGCGTGATGCGAGGTTGCAGACATCAGATCTTGAAAAATATGTGGATTCCAAATATTTATTCACCCAAAATCTGTAAACTTGTCCGGTGTTTGAATGTGATTGATATTTTTCAGCCATTCACTTCAAGTTTACAAATCATTGCATTTATCCAGTGTTGAAGAAATTTAAAAACTAGCGGCGTGGCGCTTGTAAAATCGTTTCTGAAAAACTATGGGCCGTGCTCAATTGAATTAATATGTATCATTGTACAGCGCTTGTATAATTCAAGTGAAGTTCTGTACAGAGCGATATTTTCATTGCACTGAAGCATTCGCAGCTTGTCAGAACAGTTAACCGCTACCACGCCGCTAGTATCACCTCAATCAATGAGATTCAGTGAGCTTTCTTGATCGAGGATGGTGAATGAAGGGATAAACGTGCGGCAATGAAGAAAGCATAAAGCAGAAACGACGCTAAAAGTGGATTGGACCGATCTCTCCAAATTCAGCCCCTGTTTCATATAGCCATTGTTTTTCCCCAACTAATTTGGAAGCAATTTCCGGTTGTATTTCTCATTTGATCGCACCTGGAGTCATACTAAGGAGGCCGGCGCGGCTCAAGGCCTGCCCTGCGTGTACACTTTGCTTTCATATTCCACGCAACGGCAGTCTCATTCTATTAAAATGTTCTGGAAAATTTTTCCACACGTTATTTGCATCAACCAAGCATCTTTTCAAACACACAAGAAAATTCCATATGCTATATCATGCACCACGCCCACAATATAATTATAAGTCATTTGCGTCTCATGTGATTTGATAACAATTATTGTTTTCATTCTCCATAGGCTGTTCCCGTATGTTTTACTTCAATGAGTTCAAAGAAAAGTCAAGTATTGTATGAAGCTATATTTAGAGTTTCCATCCTGAAAATCAAGCACTCTTCCGCACCCTTCTCGACAATTATGACAGACTATGAAACCGCATTGCGAAATGCGTTACAATCAGTTTTCAACAGCTCAAATTAATGGATGCTTATTCCATTATTATCAAATACGAATGCATACTTTAAATTAGAAATTCATCTAATATCTCAATTCAAAATAATTTTGTATCACATCATCGTATACTACATCCATAATGTGATCCGCCCATATCCGTTGGAGCTGCCGATCTGTTCTCAAAGGGAATTATTCCTCGTTTACGTTGCAGCGACGGATCTCATGATTAAGGGTTTTATGTACGTTCAACGGGTGGCCAAAGTACTCTGCGATTTCAGTAAAGTGCTGTGATCACTAATCCTTAGCGAATTGGCAAATCTTTTACACTCACTCCAGTGCCAGCCAGAGCACCGATCGACGGATATTTCTCTATCGCATAATACGTGGCTTCTCCGTTATGCCTCCTCCTTTATGTCTACTTCGCCTTCATGGAGGTAAGCAGACGTGAGTGGGTGTGCTGTTGGAGACTGTATGCTTTCACGAACACTTCTACAAATTTTATTATAAAAATGTTGGTGGGAACCCTGTGAAAATGCCTGAGACAGCTGGACAGCATTTTGGCCTGGATCACCATCAGGTTCTGTCTGACGTTCTTTTGTTTATACATTAGTAGAAAATAATCGTAGAATTGTGAACAAAGCCAATTCGTTCCTGTTAGATCTGTTAAAAACTGTGTGCAACATACAACGTTTGGTTAGGGCAACAAAATTGAATATATCATACAGCACGAAAAGTACCAAAGACCAACAAACAGTTTGATATGAATTCTAAATCAATTTGTAGAAACTTGATGTCAGAAAAAATTCATATTGATGCTTCATTATTAATTATGCGGACCGCTCAATATTTCCCATCTCAAATCCATATGGAATTCACAATTAGTCGCATAACGGAGACTATTCTACACATGTATGTGAGAAATTTCCATAGATTCATTGATCATTTGCACTGGCTGGATAGTGTATGAAATGTTACAATCATATTCATTTTCACAGGCAATTAATAGAAGAATGAGAAAATTGGGCTAGGAAAGATGTGTCACCTTAGAAAATAATGAGAAATAATTGGTATTCCGAATATTACTTAAGTCTTGTATGTTGCCAAGTCATATAGTTCCAACAGGATCGGAAATGATGAAAACTGAATGTGAAAAATTACCCCAAAACTTTAGGCAATATTTTCAAAAATTTTCAAATACTTCGATGGATTTTGGATGTCAGAGATTACACCACAAGTTCAACGTCTATAATACTCTGAATTCTACAAATAATTGGGCGAAGAGAGTAACCATCGCTATTACAATTCCTGTATTTTCCAAGAAGGAAAGCGCATGGCATGATGGCTCGGTAAGTTTCAGCATTCCCTGGTGACAATGGAACGTTTACATAAAACGCAAAGGAAAGCGCATATGAATCGAAAAATGTTCCAATCTTTTTCCTCCTGGAAGCTTGTGATTCCCACTTGCTCTAAAGTGTTGGAAATCCATACGTTCCATATAAGTTTTCGATCCCGTTTCACGCACGCTTGTATGCTGCCGAGGTGAAAATATAACGTGGCCGTAAAGCGTGCGTGTCCGTTGTACCAAATGACTCTTTCCAAGTTTCCATCATCTTTAAATGAACCATAAGAGATAGATAAGTTGAAAGAGTGAATTGGCAGCCATGCACGCTTCACGCACGTTGAGATTTCCACTCAGAGGTAACGTCATATTGCGAAACATGAAGCTATGTGCAAATCTGTACATTTCCACTTCAAATGATATATTAAAGCTGTGAATATCAAGGACAATCCACGGCTCTGTGGATGAGATTCTCGTCTGCCATAGTGGAAAAACTGGGAGAAACCCAATAAACATTCCGTGTATTACAGAATGCCTCTTAAATAAGTTTCAGATGTGTTGCACAACATTTTCAGAATATCTTTGACATGTCTAAAACCCTTCTTTGGTCTAGAAAGATATGTAAAAGACCCATAAAAAGGTCTTTCAAAACATCCCTAGTCAAAATTTTTAGTGTGAATTTGTGTAACTTATTTCGAAGTATCACTTATTTTCTTCTTATTCCTCTTGCTCATGAGACATGTTTTTTGCTTAATCTAATGTGGGTGCCCAGTTGAGAAATTGAATTTCTGTGAATACCTTTGTTAAAGCTTTGAATAATTTTCTAAAAATTCTCGAAAAATAGAGAGAAAAATTTCAGTCATTCAAGAAAATTCGAAAATATTTCATACATTTTCGTTATATTCCAGACACAGTGTAGGGGAGTTATAGAGAAATTCAGTGAAACACAGGTCCAATAACTAACAGGAATTCAGAGAATTTATTTTAGCTGGGTCTTCAAAGATATCTTCTGATGACGTGTTTTAGTAGATTCTGTTTGATATCTTTGAAAACGTCTTTTATAGATCTTTTAGATATGTTTTCAAACAAACCAGAATTCCACATATGCAATAGATATAATAAAAGTGTTGCGCGAGACATCTTGAGCCCATCCCTATGAGAGAACCGAGCGTGGAGTTACATGTCGATAAATGTCGACATGTTTCTGGTGTACTGCTAAGAAAAATAAAGTAATTCTGTGTGTGAGTATAAGAATATTTTTTACTCTTTCAATAATTTTAAAACGGTTTCCGTGAGTCAATATTTCTGTTGAAAAATATCTGCAAAACTATGGATAATCTCTGTAAAACATAGCATTCTCTCTGCGAAAGCGATAAACTCTGAGAATCTCTCTGGAAATTTCGATGAAAATCTAATGGTTTTAGGACATTTCTTTTCAGACTTCTTCCAGGGTTTCTCAGAGTCATTCCTTTTCAGAAAAATAGGAACTAAATTGCACACTGAAAAAACTCTGACAATAAAACCGTGATAAATTGTTTGATATTTCTGTGATGATTGAAAAATCACTGGAATTCTGGAATACATTCAAATGCTTTATTTGAACATCATGCATGAAAAAGTGTTTGAAAAATTTTTATTTTCTCCTAAAAGTCTCTGGAGAGAAACTCTGAAAAAGTCTGTGAAGAATGTCCCAAAACCATTAGATTTTACATCAAATTCCCTAGAGATTCTCAGAGAGAAAATGCAACGTTTTTTCAGATATTGGTCAAGTAGTTTTGTGGATATTTTTCAGGGAAATATTTTCATACGGGTTCGCATTTTTATAGAAATTTTCTCATGCACAACTTTAAAAATATCAGGAGAGGATTGATGATTTTAGAAAATAAACAGTGAAATTCCATGCTGAATTATCGGAAAGCTCATTATCTCGTTTTGAAATTGTGTTATGTATCAAATCATTTTCCATTTTCTCATTAGTGAAATTAAACAGAAAATTTAAACACTTCTATGGAACCACTGAAAATTCTCATACTCTCTCAAAAATTACGGTATATTTTTCAGTGACATTTTCCATTCAAAACCCCATACAGCCTGCGGTGAATGCCATACAATCACGATGAGTTTCCCGTTCAATTACGATCGAAATACGAGAATCGACGATTAACAAAACCACATTGGAAACGATAAGAAAGAAATTTAGTAATTCTGCTATGGAGCAATTTTTAGCACGTTTTTCTACATTTTATAATTGTATTTAGGCAAGCTGATGAAAATACAATACAACGCGAAACAAAAATTTCTGACGTACAAAAATAGTTTGGATAACGCGCGAAATCTAACTGAACCTGTCGAAATTGGAAAACAATTCAAGGTCATACAAAACGCAGTGGAAATGGGGAATATTGACCATTAAAGAATTCTTTGATAAATTCGTCAATGAAGTGAAAACGCCATAATTCTCAAATAAATTTCTGACGCGCAGGCAGAAGAGAGCGGTAAAGATACGGAAGAAGAGAATGGTATAGAAACACCTGTTGAATCTATGGAGTTATTCAGACACATAATGGTGAAGTACACATGCAGGGCTGAGCTTTGAGTCAATGTTCATGCCCGTACAGCACCGGACATGCTCTATGTTGGGCTCTACGTCTCATCTCCGTTTATCCAGCAGAGTATTGGAAGTTTACTTCGTTGATCGAGCTTATGAGTCCACGGAGATGCAACGTGGAGCAAGGAGGAGTGCGCTTTTAGGTGTCAATGTATGGCGATTCCTTGTCATCCGCATAAAAGGATTGACACTAATAAATTTAAAACAGTCTATGATGATTATCATCTTACTTTTTGCTTCATTCCAGTTTCAATTTACACCGAAGATATTTATCATTCATCATTATTTATGTAATATTTGTAAATTTCCTCTCAAAATATTCCAGACACCGGTTTATAAACAAAATTGCACATGCTCTTGTCATTGCTTCAAAGTATTGAAGGACATATCGGTAAATTGACCAATTTTATTTGATAAGTTTCTAGCCCAGCAAGCAGATATGTTGTATACATACTATGCACGTTCATAGTATATTTAGATATACTATGATTGTGCATAGTACATATACAACGTTCGCTTGCTTTCTCGGATTTATTAAAAAATGCTTTGATATAATCGAAATATTTGTTTTATTTAAACCTTGTATAGCATACTACAACGACTCAGTATAGAGAGTTTGGTGCATTCATATTGGGACTGTGTTCAAGGTATGGAAGATAAGAGTTGAAACACGTTTCCGAAGATGATGTTTTTAGCGGACAAAGTAAACTCCCAAAATCCGTCTCGTTGCTTACTTTTTATGCTTCAAAGTGAATTGTGATTTTTTTTGTGCCTTAACAGAAAAAGGAATACGTATATTAAATTGTTTATATCGATCCGGAAATGCTACAAACATGACAGACTTTGATTTACTTCAATGCTTAGCAGTCAAAGTGAGGTGTACAAAACCAAGCGTGTTCCCCATTTTTCTTTTGTGCTGAACCACTTCTCTCGGGCATTTGGTTGAAGTGGGTAGTGAGATGTCAACGTAAGAGAGTTTTAGCTGGTGGTAGTGGCTGAGTAACGTGGCAAGCAATCCAGCTGTAAAACGACCTTCGTACACTCATTAAACTACCGTGTACTCCAGAACCACGCATGTTCGGAGGCGTACTCAGCGAGATCAGCCACACGTGACCATCCATAACTCTATGATTAGGCCCATAAAGCGATGTTAGTTCCATCTGCTCCATCACCACACTGAGGAAGAGTAATTTTATTTATAGTCAACAAGATTTGTTAATAGTTAACAATTCCTATATTTGCTTATGGGGAAATAAATATTGAGTTGTTATCATCCAGCGTCATATTTTGAGATCATTTTTTGTATCAAACTATTTGTTAAACGACAATGAACCGTGTTTTTGTGTGAAATTCCTGTTTTATAATTCTCAAACTTAGGAATGTACATCAAAGCATTGTTAGGATTAAGCCTGAATGTGATATGAGGTTGAGAAAATTGTCGTGCATAATTTGCTTTCGAATATTCGTGAGAATAAGCCAAATCAAACGAAATTAAATAACACTCTGAATTGATCGAATGAAATGTGATCAATTGCGTGGAGAATATTATTACTATAGAAAAAATATGTCTTAAATTTAATGATAATTATTATAAAATTTTTCGCAGAATATTCTAATAGATTTAACAATGTATTTTATAATAAAAATTGTGTATGAATCTGATAACTGTGACGAATTTTTTACAAAATACAAAAAAATTCAGATTGGAAATTTGATTTACCACTAAATTTCTTCAATGCTTCGTGAATTTTATGTTCTCGAGATTCCTCTGGGAGTGAGTTTGTAATCATCAATGTGTCAGGCAATTGAAGCACAAAGTTTTGTGACCTAACGGGGAATCGAACCTGCTTCCTACCTAACCTAACCTATTACGACCTGAACGCTTCAACCACCTCGACTACATCATTGATTGGAGGGAACCGGATTGAGAAATACGATGTGGTTTTAGATATCATATATGCTGACGTCATGACACATCATACATGTAATAGGGATATCTCTATCACAAAAAATTCATGAGAAAGTGAAATTTCATAAAAAAAGTTGTAAATCCCAGAGTATTATTGATTTTGAAATGCACTTATGAAATTTCATAAGAATTTTGTTATTAGAATTCAAGGAATTTTCTAACAGTGATTATAAAGTTGAACAAACTGAATGAAAAGTTAAGTGGTGAAATATTTTAATAATTTTGTAGGAAAATTCAGCCTCTACAAGACTGTCTCTCATATTCTTTCCGATAAAAAGGATTTTTGAAACGCAAGAAAATTTCCAATGTTCCATGGTTATACATACAGGGTGGGGCATTTAAAGTGTCGCGGGCGTTTTTTCCAAAATAAATGAGATACGAGAAAATTTTTTCGGACAAAAATTGTAGGGTATCGAGGGGGACATCCGATGGTGGCCTTGGCTTTGGACCTCAAATCTCATCTTCAAGGGAATTCTGAGGTCAACTCTTGTTTTTAAATAGCATCTCATATTTTTACTGCAGATTTGGATTCTAGGTCAAACCTAAGAAACTTTTGGTTCTGAACCATTTTCCTGAAATCCGCAAAGATGGCGCTTAATCGATATTGTTCCATACTGAATCTGGAGTTAATAGAATAACTCTCGAAAACGAAGGGTCTTGGAGGAGAATGTTTCTGGATTTTTCAAAAGTTGTCTGATTCCAAGGCGGGACCCTTGAACTGAAACGGAGGTGATGGGGTATAACATGACAAAACACAACACATTTCAATTGTCTACATCACTTGGATAATTTTAATGCAGTAGATGCTCAAAATGATGGCCTTCGACTTCAATACACATTTCAAAACGTTTACAAAGATTGCTGAACTCGTGCTAAAATATCTTCATTGATGCTCGCATGCATTGATGATTCGTTGACGCATATTCTCAGGTAAGTGTAGTCGGTGATTGTTGATAAACTGTATCTTTTATGTATCCCCATAAAAAAATCTGGAGAAGTAAGATCCGGAGAACGGCAGGCCAACGAACCGGTCCACGATCGTCCCATCCATCGTCCAGATACCCCGTCCAATATTCCTCGAGCCAGACTGCATAATGGATGGACAACCATCGTTATTGATACCCACATATTCAATCGTTCCTGAATAGGTATGTCTTCAAGTAATGTTGGAAATACTTGATCCAAGCAAATGGTCTGTACTTCTCTCCATTTAGCGTATCTGCAATGAAGTACGGTCCAATTACTTCGAGATCGAAAAATACCACACCAAACATTCACAGCCCATTGTCTTTGATGCTCTACTTGACGTAACCATCTTGGATTTTCTGTCGCCCAGTAATGCATATTATGTCGATTTACATTTGACCATGATTGGTGAACGTCGACTCATCAGAAAATAATATGTTGATGGAGTTGTTATTGTGCATTTGCGCTAGACCCCATCAGACAAAACTGTACACGATTTTCGAAATCATCACCGTGAAGGTCTTGATGCAAACAAATGTGATACGGATGGAATTTGTGACGTTTCAGTATTCGAAGAACACTTCTTCTCGAGAAATTCCCGAATGGAGTTCAATTTCACGAGAGCTCACGTGTGGATTATTGGCTACTGCAGCTAGTACATTAACTTCCCGCATTTTTCCGCTAACAGTTCTCATTCGATGTCGTTTTTCCCTTGTAATACTCCCCGTTTCTGAGAATAATTTTGTAATGCGTTGAAAATACCTAATGGATGGCGTTGTTCTCTCAGGAAATCGTTCTGCATGTCAAGGTCATATGCTTGTCTGGGGTTCTATGCACTTCACCGTAAAATGTAGATCATATCGATCTTTTCAGAAACCGTGTATCGGATATCCATGATTTTCAATTTGTCATAAACCAAGTAATAATCAAATGTAACTGACAAACTGACTTTCAAAATCGTGAATTTTCAGTGAACCCCTGTCGTTTGTTTACATCGCGTGAGCTCTGAATGGTGGTAATGTAGACGATTGAAATGTGTTGTGTATTGACAACTTTTGTACGAAACATTCTTTCGCAAGACCCTTCGTTTTCGAGTTATTCGAATGTCAGATTCAAAATGGAACAATATCGATTGGAGCGCCATTTTTGCGGATTTCCCAGGAAAATGGTTCAGACAAAAGTTTCTTGGTTTTTGACCTAGAATCCAAATCTGCAGGAAAAATATGAAAATGCTATTTAAAAACAAGAGTTGGATCTCAGAATGCCCTTTGAATAGATGAGATTTGAGGTCAAAGCCAAGGCCACCATCGGATGCCCCCTCGGTACTCCTACAACTTTTGTCCGGAAAAATTTTCTCGCATCTCACTTTATTTCCGGAAAAACGCTCCGCGACACTTTTTAAAATGCCCCAATTCTGTATATATACACAACTATATATTCTGCTGCAATATAGATCGAGAGTCAAATCAAATTCAACGTGTTCATAAGTCAAATCAAATTTCTTGATTATTAACAAATCTTGTGTTTGAGAGGAAAGAATCGTATACACATTTGGGAAAACTGGAATCATCGTATTGAAATTGAATTTGGAATTCTTGAGTCAATCAACCATTCTTTCCCTCTTCATGTTCTTTAGTTTACTAGTATTTATCTCATGAAAATCTTGTACTTTATCAAAACCGTCTATTTGTAAATTGGGAAATCGTTTATTACTTGAGGGAAGAATAAAATCATTCACATGGAAATAAATGGACTGGAATGAACGGGATTTGTTTGTTCTGAATGTCACATGTAAATCAATCGTATGTATGCCAATTATGATATTTATTGACAATTATCATATTTTATTCATAATTAATGAATATTTTTGAACAGACGCCAAATGAATGTATTCATTTGATATAAGTAAACTTCTTCTCTCAGTGCATTCACCGCTAAATCACCATTCCTTCCAAGATTATCAAATTCAAAATTCAGTTCTTTGTAAATACCTGTAGAGCAATTCGAATTAGATTATTTGAGTTTATCGGTAATATGATCAATTGTATGAATAAAAAATCGATATTTCAACTTTGATATGCTTCTTTGAAAAATATTATTCACCTGAATACTTCGCCGTAAACTAGCAGCATGGAACTGTGCGGTGACCCCAGAGTCGAAAAATCTTTGGTCGTCAAGTGATGTAACATACTTCCATAAACTTTTGAAAATTTCGAAAGCTTCTTCTTCATGTTGCGGTAAACCCATATCATCCAACAACCAACGTAAAAACTACTGAGTTGGTCCATCTGGAATTTCCATCTTTTATTCTAAATATAATTCAAAGTGTAGTATAATCTTTCAATATATGTTGAATGAAATTTTTTAAAAATTTTTCAACTTATAAATTATAACTCGAAAACCATATGACTAATATGATAAATGAAATGTCAATTCACTCTTTTTTTCCTTTTCAACCCTGGAAAAAATTTCAGATTTTTTATTATGCGTTCGGATTCCATTAATCGAACGCGTCTGTTATTTTGTATCAGAATGTATTGATGACAAAAATTCAAATTGTTCACATGCATCACTTCATTTTCATAACATTTTTCACATAATAAACATTTGTCCAATCCACGAAAGAATAATGGAATAGGGAATAGATGGACTGTATTATAGGAGAAAGTGAAATGGAGAAAGAAAGAGTGCGTAAGAGGAAGGCAAAGGAAGCCGAATCCGGTGAATAGAACGAGAAAATCACAAATGGAGTTTTCCACTGAATTTAAATGATCAATAAAATTCACTGCTTAGCAGTGATAAAAATAACAGTAGGTTCAAACAAATGAAACTTGGGAACTTGGTCCTAAACCGGAACTACTTGGAAAATTCCCCGGAACAAAGGAAAGTGAAGAACCGTAATGTTCTCAGACGTAGTGGAAAAAGAAAAAACTTGTGTGTCAGAGGGAGACTCGTCAACGACTGGTCCTATGTGGTTAGTGGGTTTCTCCTCACTTGTCGTTATCCTTGATATCGCCAATTGGAGGAGAGAGTGGGGTCCCAAGAATTTCAATATTTCCAAGAGCTCTTCGCAAGCTACTCGGTCCACCGGGCAAGAAAGTCCGGAGAATTATGAAATCTGAGAAAGACCTGAACACCAATGATTCAAAAAAAAAAATAAAGTTATCAGGAATTGATCATCCTAAGAGCGAGGATATTGGAGGATGAGAGAAACTTGTGGTGGAAAAGAATTGGTAAGTTGATGAGAAATTATTATGAATATGAATTCAGGCCGAATTGAAGAGGAAGATCTGGGGCTATGCAGAGGGTCGTGAGATAAGAAGCCTGCTTCTTATCTCCCGACCTCATATCATTCCGAGCCTGTCTACATAGGAGAATGATTTCATCTCCACTTATTTGGATATAAAATATTATATATGATATTATAAGATTGGAAAATTTTTAGGAAGAACAGGATCGAGACGATTTCGCTGAATCAATGGAAGTATTATTGGAGGAAGACGAAGAAGAAGAAGAAGAAGAAATATGAAGAACCATATAAAAATATGAATAAAAAATGATCATTAATACATAAATGAGAAACTTATCATTTAAGGGCATTCAACATCTGAAGAAGCGAGGAAAATTTAGTGCCAACGTTTTTTCATAAATTATGCCTTCGATGGAAATTTTCATCATAATTAAACTTCAAATATGAATTCCAGGTCTTGACTGATTTCCTGGCAAGTATAAGAATATTCAAAGATAAATAACTTCCAATTGTAAAAAATTTATAACTCGTTACCCTTACTCACAATATCACAAAACCATGAGGGAACCCCAATTCATGGTAACAGTCACATCTCAGGTATGGATTCCATTATTATGTATTTAAAATTCGAATTTATCAAGTAATTCAGAAAAAGTTGACAGGAAATCCCATTTCGTCGGCAAGAATAATAACATTGAGATTGTTATTGAATAATGAAACTAACCATTCCAGACCCTGAAATAATTCCTTAATCAACTAATCATTCCATAAAACAACAAAATCATGGATTGATAAACTCTCGTTATGTTACCTCAATTTAATATTCTTTTTAATTTCCCATTCACCATGATAGGTTTCTTCTATTCTGTGACGATCTCGTGAAACGTATGAGTTATGCTGTAATACGTGTGTTCTTTCCGTTTTGTATTCATCGTCCTCAACTTTAGCTTTATGGTGTTTTCTTAACTTCCTTCTTCTCTTGGTGACCAGATGATTTTTTCTTCATGTTAACTTATTCACTGCACCCGTTCATTACAGTAGACACGTAATTCACCATTCTAATGAAATTATTAATGATCTTCCTAATCGATCGGTACAATCAAACTGTTTCAAACGTCTGTAGAGAACGAAAATCGGTTTGTTGTTATCATAAACATAACGAAGGGGAATTGTTTACCGTGGGGTTGTATTAGCAAATCAATGTTTTACTCCTCGTTTGATTTAATCAATGATCTATGACTAATTTCATTTCATACTGCAACAAAATGACAACTTCATACTGCTAGTGAATTTTTTCGTTGATTTGGTTTTCCGTTGATTCAGCACCGACCTGACGTGACACCTCTCCCAATCTCAGATGGAACATCCTCTTAAGAGGATGCTTCCATCAGGAGATATAAATGTGTCTCGTCTTGCGCCAGACCAGGTGCTTTCTGCCCGGTAGGAGAAGGCCCTGAGACGAAGGTAAGAGTCTCCATCTGTCGCACACAACCGACACCTACGGGAATTAAAAAGGAAGTGGGCGGGGGATCCGCCACAGAGATGCTCCTCGGCCTGTACGATAGAGGAAGCGCGGCGGCTTTTGCAAGAAGTGCCGAAACATTCCGATGGCGAGTCCCCAGTCTCGAAACCAACTTAAAATTAAAACACAAAAATGCCTCAACCTACAGGCAGAGGAAGCGGGGATGCGGCTAACGACGGCATCCAAGACGCGGCTGTTTCCACACCCATCTCTCCCACACCCCTTACAAAAGCGGTGCATGTTGAGGGGGCGGAGTCACAATCGCGGTAGGAATGGTTCGGATAGCCGCAGTTCCAGCATCCTCTCCTGGGTGCTGGTGCTGCGGGCGCGGACAACGCGCGAGCCTCGCGACGCGGTGCGACGTTGGCATCCTCCTTCTGCGGTGGCGTCGTCTTCGGGCGGTGTTGACTCCTGAGGCTCCAGGTGCGCCGGCCTCATCCTCAGTAATGGCCGGACTGGGCCCCATCTTGGACCCAGGCCTGTGAAGTGGTCGCAGGCCGGGCCTCTTCGCGTCTTCCGGATCACTCGGACCCGGATTCGGAGCAGGTATCTTGGGCCGTGGTAGGTGGAGCGGGTCCCGGGTATACAGCATCTCCGGGCCACATGCCGCGGCGTGGCGTGCGTAAGAATTCGGTATCAAAGTGCGGGTCGTAGCGGGTAACTGCTTTGTCACGTAGGCAATATATAGGTCTTCCATCCGTCGTCCGGGTACGCTCAGGATCCGGCTCCTGTCGGGGCGGCCAGCTATCAAAGCCCGCCGGACCGCCAAGCTAATTCAGGGCTCACCTGCTGGTCGTCCTCCCATCGGAGGCACGTGGCTGGTCCCAGCTGATGTTGGCCTGGGGTCAGGTCTCGGCCTCGCCCTGGCCCCGGAGTGAGCCTCCCACCATCGTCACCAAGAAGCGCCAAACAGCGCGTAGCTCCGCTGCGGTGAATTCCATGGCTGGGAATAAACAGCAGCGTATGAGTAGCTGGGAAGGCTTCATCTGGTTATATTTTGCTGGAGAAGGGAAAAAGGGTGGCAGACGCATGCAATTGCACACACATGCTATTCATCTACTTCTTCTAATCTCCGCAGTGGAGGCGAAGTTGGTTCCTCCAAGCCTCTCAATCTACTAGCGATGACTGGAGTAGACAAAGTTTGAGACGATCAGCAAGTCTCTCGTGTCAAAACAGTGGAGAAATAATTAAGCTGTAGATCCGATATTTTGGGTAGGTTAGTCCCTTAGTTCCGCGCCTTTCCGGATTCAAGAGCCGAGAGGAGTCTGTATCGATTTATTTACTTCCTTCGGCTGAGGCGCGAGGTCCCTTGGGAGACTGTGGTAGGATCTCGGCGGCGCGAGCGAAGATCATCCATGGTACTGCTATACCATGTACGGTTTTTGCTACACGTCCACACTCAGAAGTCGAGGGTCGGTTTGGGCATACTCGCTCTGTCCTCACGCAGTGAGCGAGTATCCACAAGCATTTGCAGTACATGCATGCCGAAGCGTCGCGAGGCATTGTACCTGTGCAAGAGAGGTCTTGCTGAGCAGGTATATACGTGTATTTAGCGATAAATCCTCTACAGCAGTCTGGCATGCATCCTAGGTGTTTGGACCATGCATGTCCTCAAAGTGTTTATTATAGGGAGTTTGCAAAGTAGACTTTTTATCGGCTTTTGAGGTGCCGAGGCGTGTCTGAGCGCGAGGGTTCCTCTGGTATGAGAACGCGCGCGGTCGGACATTTAGCGTAATTAGGATCCTCTGGATCTTGAGCTGCAGGGCTCCTCTGTTGAATAATTGTGTAGCCGTGGTATGTAGCGTTTGGCCAGGTACCCAACTACCCGACAACCATGTGCCACGACGGTGACTTTAGTCCTCCTGTAGCGTAGTTTAACGTGTCGAAGTTGGTCTGAGTCCTTCGTTCTGGAGCAGGTCTTCTGTGCCTTGATACCCCTGAGAGGCTGACCACGTTCTACCTGGAGAATAATGCTGTCGTCAGAGGGCAAGGAGCCACACGTTTGAGAATCCCTGATATCCATTGTGGTCAGTGATTTCTGCGCCAAGTTTAGTAATATCCAATCCCAAGGGCAGTAAAGATGAAGGCTTCTCCATGATCCATCCATTGGCGCGTACAGAGAAGCGTATTGGTTCAATGCAGAGCATCCAGGTGTTAACTGCAGTAATCCGATCCTTGAATTCCACAATGGTCGTTTGCTCTCTGTGGGCAAACAATCTCGAAGATTCTCCTCCTGTGTAATAGAGTATAGCGCATCCATTCAGAAAGTATCCAATTTAGTCCAATGCCCCCGGAAGAGGAGTCCAATTTGACATCACAGGTGTTGAGGTGATTGACTCTGAGGGGCTGGGTCAGCAGGAGGGTCTCAAAAGTCTATACGATAGATGGGCTGGACTGAGCTTGCAGAGATGTGTATTGCGATATTTCTACACGTCTGAGTAGCTTTCCTCACAGAAAATAACTGACTTCTGTCTTCGGATACAGCCAGATACGAGTGGATGGTTGGATGTATGCCGAAGCTTGGTTTTCCAATAGAATCTTGGATCACTGAACGAAATGTAGTTGGTAGAGATCATATTCTTGATTTGTCCAGCAGGGCACTTTGATGATGAAAAGTAGCTTCCCTTCTATCACCATGGCATGTATGTCGTGAAATGGTCATGGAGTTCAATATGCAACTTGTGCACAAGTGCTGTGGGAACTCATATTTCTGGTTATCTGCTGAATTTCGCCGGCGATGTCAATCAGTTCGGCTGGGCGATGATTTGAGTGATGGACCAGGTCCAACTTTGCTAAAAAGGATGGCGTTGGTTAGGAGTGGTTATAGCCGACTCGTATTCCATAACTTCCAATCTAGCTGTTGATCCATGATAAACCAGTTGCTCTCATGGGCCTGGAGGCCTCTCTTCCCAAGGCGAATACTGTCTCGAGAATTATCTCGGCATTTAGTTTCGTTCAGCGAGAGTGGCGTTCCTAGTCTCTCAAGCTCACCATGCACTCCATGGAGTTCCGATTGAGTGGATTATCGCTGCTCTTTTCCAAGATGGCCAATTTTCAGCCGTTCCTCATATCGATCGATCTCGTTGAGTAAAGAATTTGCATCCTGATGTGCGAGCCCAAACAGGGTCCTCGATATTTCTCCAGTCGGTGCGAACGGAGCCTCCCGCCGGTAAAAATCTTTCTTTATGCCCAGCGTTAGGTCCATCCGAACCTTTCTGTTGGGCTGACTAGATTCACTAGCTGGGCTCCAGATTGCTCCAGATAGTTTAATCGGTGTCGGAGATGGTCAGCAGCAGGTCGGAAACTACATTCGAAATCCATTCTCATGTTGCAGTGTTGGTACAACTTCATCCAGCTGGGTCAGGATTGATGGTGGTTTCTGCTCCAAGAGGGCCTTAACGTTGACGTAAGTGGCGATCCTCCAGTTGATGCGGATTGTTTCGCATGTCCTCCAGTTGTTCAGAAATAAATACCAGATCCGTGTGGTAGAGAAGCAATAAAATGGTCGTTTTGGGGTAGGGAGGGCTATCCTGGAGAAGCCGAGTGCCGTTCCCGCCGAATTTATCAAGAGAGTATAACCTCAAGAGCGTACATGGCGAAGTTCATAATCGGTCAGAGTCGAACATAAACAATCAATGCGCAGGTCTTAATTTATTGACATGTTTAGTAATCTGTTTCCCCAATAAGGAACTTCGATTACGGCGTTATTCCGATCCGATAATTCCTAACTATTTCATATGTAAATAACGGTACGTAGGGACTTCCAGTTTTCCTCGCTTGGGTTCCTTCTTAGCATAGATTAGATCGCCAACATGAAATCTTACGAGGATTTCCGTATGTTGGTCATAGTAACGTTTCGATCTTCTTAGCACCGCGTGGTTTGATCGCATCTCGCGTATCTCGTCCAGTCGATTTTACCAAGTCCATCAGATAGGATCCATATGTCCTCAACTTTCAGGAGAAGGGAAAGAACTGGGCGAACGTGCGAGTCTCCCGGAATACAAGCGTTCGTGCGGCGTGAATTTAGTTTCCTCGTGAACGGCGGTATTATATGAGAACATCGCGGAGAGAATCCAGGTCGTCCCACCGTGCTACTCATCTACAAAGTTCTTAGGTAATTACCGAGCAATAGCGTGGCTACGCTCAAGCGAACCGTTCGCCTGAAGGTGATAACTGAGGTAGTTATATGCGTTATTTTAAAATTTTGTTAATTTATGGAGCACCTTTGTTTACAAAAGGAGGTGCCCTGTCAGTCAATATTACTCGCGGACTACCGCATACAGATATAGAGTCTCCGTGCGAGCGCACGGCGATCGATTTTGACTCAATGTTTAGGACCGGAACGCCACGCAGTATCGGGTTAAAAGGTCCTGAATGTTAGTATAGCAGGCGACTGTTTCGCGCATTCTTGGGAGATTTCGATGAAATTTAAAACGATTTGTCCTTTGCACATGATTTACATTTCAAGATATAATAATTAAAGCTGACTACCATGAGGTGGAGATCGTCAGTTTCAGAGCGCGCCATAACAGTCAAGAGAGGCGCTTGCGTAGTGGCGCTTGAGGCGGACAGCTGATCGGTATAATCGATGACGGCTTCAACATGGCAAAACGGTACGAACATTGGACCCAGCCGACACTGTGAAAATTGATTACCGTCATGATTCTTATCACGACAGTGTTGGTGAAAGCTGTGGCTTCAGTAATGATGACATGCAGACAAATGTAAAATAGCGTTATTCGTACGGATAGATTCGCGAGAAAAGAGCGACCATTGCTTGAATCGCAAATTTCTGCAAAAAAGAAAACATGAGATCTGATGACATTCGGCTAATGAGTATTATTCGAATCCCGATTGTCGAAGAATCAATGCATATTATCAATCCTCGGCCGTTTCAAAATGAGCCTCTTCGAAGAATGTGTTTTCGACCATAACATTGAATAATGATGACCTATTCGACTACCTTTTTATCATTCGACGATTATAAAGGTTTATCGAACGCCAATTACGCATGCCGAAGTGTTAATGTTCGATAAACCCTTTATAATCAATGAATGATGCAAAAAGGCACTGGTCAAATTCATCATTGTTCAATGTTGTGGTTGGGATAAGTCGAAACACATTCTTTCAGAAGAATCATTTGAAACGGCTGAGGATTGATCTATTATACATTGATTCTCGACCTATCAGAATACAGGATCTGAATCCAATCTCTTGTGTTAAACTTACTAATCAAACTGTTCAAACTGGGTATCGATGAATGAAAATTCCTTATGTTTTCTTTTGATATGAAAATTTGATTCAAAAACGAGTAGTTATACTTTTTTCTCCCACTTGAATCCTCATCCTCCTGAAATAACACTATTTTACATTTGTCTGCGTGATAAAAATCATTACTGAAATTACAACTTTCACTCTACAGCATATCGTGATGAGAATTCATGACAAGAATCAATTTTTCCACAGTGTCGACGAATTCAAATCGTTCTAAGAGAAAATTTACCAATTTGTATGTTGGTAAATCGTATAGATTATACCGATCAGCTGATCGTGGCGAGCGCCCTGCAAGCACTCCTTCCTCTCTTGTTCTGTTATGACGCTCCTGAATGACCGATGGATCCACCATAAATTAGTAAACTTGAATTAATTATATCTCGGAAATTATGCGTCGAAGAGCATTGTGCAAAAGGACAAATCGTTTTAGAATTCTCATCAGAATCTACCCTGCAGTGCGCGAATTTTGAATCACTCCTGTATGAAGCCTCACGTGATGCGGAGAGGGCCTACAGTGTTCAAAGCTATTTTATAAAACGCGTCAGGTGGAGTGTCGTAATACCAGCATGGGCTGGTCAGTGTTTTTATTCGCTCCACCCTTTGGAGTTGACAGATGAGACAGCTTTTGATCAATGTTTGGACATCTTCCTGCATTCCGACCAGTGAAAACGTTCTCTTAGCCTTTTATAGGTTTTGTACACCTTGTGACTGCCTGTGACTAGCATGACTCTCTTCAATTAGTGCATTTCTCTCTTCTTTCTCTGGTGTGATGATTCATTCTGAACATATGGTTATATTAATGCTGTTATTGGAATATTTTATTGAGAGAGTTTCAGGGAAATTCTTAGAGAATTTCCTGACATTGTCCTGTAAGTCAGGTAGTCTGAGGGACGTCATCTGTCAATCTCATTGCTTTCGAGATTTCTAGGCATAACAGCACGCCTGGAAATTTGTGCTGTAGCTCGCGGTTTTGTATATAATCGTGGAAATCTTTCGAGTTTCACATGGCAATGATATCAGAACTTGGCGCACCCAGGGTTTCCGCTGCGAGAGTTCAGAATTATTAACCAGTCCCAAATCTGATAGAGTTTTGGAGCTGCCTCGATAGGCATGACAGCCACCCGCGAGGAGGCATAATTGTCCTTCCTAGCCGTTAGTCCCTCTTTCGTTATTTTTATGTTCCGCATGTTTTGAACGGGGGCCCAATTTCGGTCCTTGGGCCTTCGTCAAAGAAAGAGAATGACCAATCAGGATGGAGACCTGAGTACTTCCTCATGAAACGATCGTCAGGCTCGGAGTCCGGCTCTGTGTGTGGCGTGAGCAGGACGCGGAGGAGTTGACGAAGAGCAGTTTTGGTTTGGTTCTGCCGCGGGAAAGTCCCCGAGCATTACTCGACCCTGCCACGATGGAACGACGGCATCGATAACGGTGTTCCTAGTTTCGTCGGTTGAATCTTCTGATTCGCTGTCGGATGGTAAAACAATGTTCCATTATCTCCCGAATGCAAAAATAGTGGATTCGGCCATGGTTTCCGGTCGCAGCTCGAAAAATTGTTCTTCATCTGATTCTCGACTGGAGTCCTCAGCGGCTGGGACACTCTGTCCGGTCTGGGATCAAGGTCTCATCTCCTGAATCCTCACCAGATTGATGAGTGGAGGGATGAGCTAACCGCCTGCCGCCAGGTAGAGCCCCGTCACTGAAATTAGGGGTTATTTGACGACGCGGCGTTTCTGTGCCTGTATTGGCTTTGTTCTCGGCGGCATCATTGCGGTGCCGACGCTTACCCTAGTGGCAATGGTACTGTCCGAATCAGGTGGCGGTCTTGGGCTCCCTGGTGTGATCGGAAGTGTTCTGGCGATGGGTTGCGGTTTTGCCGGTTTCTTGAAGCGCGTCCGCGTTTTCATTTATTTTTCCGGCTTATAGACAACCTTGTACTGATAGTCGGCCAGTTCACGCCGCCATCGCATTAGACGCGAACTTGGGTCCGAAACCGGAATGTAGCCACACCTAAGGGGTTATGATCGGTCACGATAAATTCGCGTCCCCAGCTGGCATGTAAGTGAAATGTTGTGCGCCGAATACTATCGCGAGATATTCCTTTCGATCGTAGAATGATTCAATTCCCGGCCATTTGGTAGTAATTCGGAAAGCATACACGATCGGCAGATCTTGTCCTAATTTACCCTGACTCAGGATGGCCCCACCTCGTTTCTAAGCTTGGAGGCATCCGTTGTCGAACGGTTTTTCGAAGTCCGGGATTGCAAAGTGGCTTTGTAGAGAGCATTTCGAGGGGATTCGGAACTATTCTGTTGTTCAGGGCCCCACTAAATTTTACCGTTAGATCTCAAGAGGTTCGATAAGGGTTTGGGCCTTTTTGAGTAGTCTTTCCTGATAAAAACGGCGATAATAGCAGAGACCAAGGAATTGCCGAATGTCTGTTTGGGAACGAGCTATCAGAAAGTTCATGACCGCGTTTGATTTTACTGGGATCGGGCGTACACCTTCGCTGCTGGTGATAATATGGGCCCAAATGGACGACTTCGCGCCTGGAGAAATTGACATTTCCGTTTGAAGCATCAAATGGGCTTGCTCCAACCGACTCCATCAGCTTTCCACGCGAAATAATTATGCCTGGCGGAGATCCCCAGAAAATATAATGAAGAACACTGAGTTATACGAAAGCCTGATTCCCGTAATCCAGCGAGGACGCGATCCACGGCGCTGAGCGGCTGGGGCATTTTTCAGCCCAAATGGTACACGCACGTATTCATAATGTCCCTGGGAGGAGTGAGGAAGCGGTCTTTGGCCGATCCTCAGGTCTCCATTTCAATTTACGAAATCCGCTCGTCAAGTCGAAAACAGAAGACGGAAGATTCCCCAATCTGAGAACATCGACAATATTTGGGAGAGGGGGTATGCATCTCCAACTGTTTTCGTTGAGTGCGCGAAATCGATTAATATCCGCCAGCGCGGATTTCCTTTGGAAACTGCTTCGGGACAATCCACAGCAATTGTATGGCGAACTGGAGGGCTGTATAACTCCATCTGCCATAAGTTTAGAAACCTGATTTTTCGATCTCCTGCTCATGCATACGGGGTATCTATATTGACGCGTATGTATGGGCATTTGATCCGTTAGGAATGTTATGTTTCGTATGAAAAGTTAAGGGGAGTGGATCACCCGGTATGTAAAACGTGCAGAGTTTTTTCCATTATTTCGACATGACTGCGCTTCCCTTAGGCTGAGGTGCGATGTCTATCATTTCAATCTTTGCTACACGCTCTAGGGTAATTCCGAGCTGAGTCAATTTCGGTGTGTTTTACTTCGTATAGGGAATCAATTCTCAAGGATATTTCAAATTCTACGTCCCTTTCGCTGGATTTGATAGCAATACGTGGCAACGCCACCATGGTTAGTAATGCCGCGTCTCCTAGGTATGATGATCTCTCAGATTCAGTCTGGGAGGTAACCCCGGTCAGATCTGGAATCTTTCAGTGGTACTGGTAGGACTTGCCTAGTTCTAGCCTTTGATGACTAGGAATCTTTGCTAGCTGAGGAGTTAATTCAGGCTCTCTCGTTTCCACATGGGAATGTCAGGACGGGATCTCCTATTCCTGAGACGCAGACTTGAGCATGAATTGAATCCTCGGATTCATCATGACAGCCAGTGAACAGAATAGGGCGAATAGGTTTACGTTGGGTCAATAGTGTGTGTTATGATGAAACGCAAATCTCAGCTTTTTCCCAGTCGCAGGTATTCTAGACCCAGACCTGGGTCGAATGGTCCCATCGGACCTTTTAAATGAGGACTGCAGATTCACCGGAAGGAGGTGTGTCTATCGGTTTTGCTCACCACACAAGTCTTGGGTCGTTGAATTTCACATCTCTGCGCTGTTTGATTTGGGAGGTGCCCGATCCGCGCCGGTCGATCGGGCTCCTGGGAGTTCAAAGGCACTTCCTTTCAGAGGCATTGACTTCCTAGAGCCTTGGTGGTGGTGAGGCAGGAGATCTACCGGGGTAGGGTCCTTCCTATGAGCCGACGCGAGTGACCATCGCGCACTCGTAGCAACGAAAATCCCGGTTGGGACGCGACAAAATACTCCGAGGGTACCAGAAGATGTAGGTGTGAGTTTTGTTTATCAGGCGTCCTAGGAAGGTTACTATTGATGGGATTTTGAGGCCGAGAGGATGGGCCTGTGGAAGCTCGTCCGATTCCCATAATCGCGGTGAGTGACCGTTTCGGTTCCATAATCCCTGTTATCTCGTTGATAATCAGTCGCGAACGCATTGTAGCTTCGTTCATCAGCAGCGATAAGGCAAAGGTGTGAGCGCGGCTTATCATGATAGGGACTGGAAAATCGCTATACGCTGTCGGTGGTTCCTGATACCTGATCCATCGCGTGACTCGCGATAGCGAGAATAGCCGCTCACGATCGGTCGCATAATAAAACGGTGGCAGCTCGCTATCCGCGGCTCATAATGGCGTTCCCGAACGAGTAATGACTCGACAGCCCAAATTCCCAAGTTCCTTGGCGATTTTGATCGTCTTCCAAAGTTTGCGGCCTAGTTGGCGTAACACGGGAATTCAACCGTAGGGTAGTCCGTTTAGATAAGCTCTAAGAGCGGTGGTATCCAGGATTTTCTTTCTGCATCGTCTCCTGACACTCACCGTCTGGTGTCCTTCAAAGCGTTCGCCCATGGACTAGATGATTTGCCTGGGCTGAGTATCGCGGCACGTTTTCATCGCGGCACATTCGGAGATTATTCAGTTCAGAATGAAAATAATCAATCCCTGTGGGGCGCAACCTGGATCAAAATGTTCGATGATGGCTGTCTAAGATTCGAGACCGGCCACACTCAATCTTGCACGCCCGGTTAACTCGCCAGTACGCTCTTGACGTACGAGAGTTCACATCCCGCAGGAATTTGGGGAGTGTTCATTCTTCCACATCTTGGACGAAGTTAATTTGAAGGGTAAAAGCTCTGCCCATCGTAGAATGGATATGCATGGGAGCTGACTTGAACTCCTGAATATCCCGTGAGGGAGGTGACAGCTCCCACTGTGGTCTCATCCAGGCTCTGTCAGGGCTATGGTTATTCCTGATCAAAACAAGGAGGGACAACCTAATGTGATAAAACATGCACACGAATGTCAATGGTAACACAAATGGCAACTCATGTACCTCTGGTACATGTATATACAATAATAAGATTCGGTGATTTTTCTGTGTGATCGCTGGGCCACAGATGGTTGAAACTGCACATAAAACTCGTGACTATTTGTTTTGAAATCTCTTTGGCTCCACATACATCTCTCTCCCGCCTATTTGGGTTTAAATTGACCTCCTGATAGAGCACAAAGTTCAGACAACGTCCTGAACTCACGAAGAGGGGCATGCCGTCGGACCACCATGAAAAGAGGGCATGGAGCTCCAAACCCTTGAAGGGCCTCCTGTGCAGTGCACATGGCATATCTACTGTGACACAGCGAAAGAATCCAACTCCTCTGATAAATAATAGAACCATCAGCAATCGCATTGCCAAATCTGTATCTCCAAAACAGTTTCCAGTTGGATTTTCCTGGTTTGCAAGAACAGCCTAAGGCGACGCCTGAACTCTGAATAGAGGGGCGTGTCAGTTCCGCCGAAAAAAGGGCGACGACCGGCCAATCCTTAGGGGGGACCGTTCATGCGCCAAACCTTCATGGACATCGTATAGCTCGAGCTTATGAGACAACGTGGCAGGGCTTAGGGGAATGCCTGCTGCTGCCAAAGCAAGCTATGACGTCCGGTTCGGTACACATCGACACGTTCACCGCACTCACAGCAGAGAGAATCCAACAAAAGCAAAATGATATTCCTCCGACACGGAAGGAAAAACTTTCCCCTTTTTTTTGGGGGTCCCAAAACACCACCTGGTCTCCCGGGGACAGCACAGCAATTTCACCCGGAATCTATGGGACGTTAGCCCATGGTATGATTCTCGAGAGGGGACTCCCAAGAGTACTCAGCCTTAAAAGTTTCAAGTTTGTGTTTGTATGGTAGAGAATTCCCAAACTCAGCTCAACATTCGAGTTAAATGTCATTACTCTCAGAGCTGGGCAAAATACCATCAATATTCCAGTTTAACGATGAATAAACACCCCATTTGACAATATACATATACATTCCATTCATTCGAAAAACCACCCCTTCACGGAATTAAATCCTAATGTTTCCGATTTACACAGGACTGAATTCAAAAAATTAATTGCTATTCTCATACTGCAGTCTTTCGTATCATGTGAACAGAGGTGTAAGAGACCGATGGACGTCTAGTATCATGCACAATGAAACACATTGATTAGTATGATGGAAAAAATCTACTCGATGCATGGAATTGAATCTTAATGTTTACGATGTTACATAATGACCTTCAGATAAGAATCTGGAAAATTTGGCGTATGTTTAAAGAATATTGGAATAAATTCATAAATATACGTCAATAAATTACATCTCTAATAAGTTTATCTCGAATATAAATCAGAATATTTTACTAATTTTAATGATTGTAAATGAAACGCAACAAGAGATTTTGTTATTTCCAAGATAGGATTTTATATTTCTGTTCTCAGTTCATGTGCATGATGCGGAAAAATCAATCTGTATTCAGAGTGCGACTAATCTAACAATGAATGTGGAACAGTTATTTGATGTGCTCAATCGTGATTCTTTTCTCAAACCACCCTTTTTTTTTTGGAATATACCGGTGTATCGTCGTTTCGTGAATATTTTTGCGGTTCATTTGTCTCGACATTTTCTCGATTATACACACTGATGTGAATTATTGCCGCATGAAGTTGGTATTGCAACATCGTACTTATTACGATGTATCCATCCACTACATTTTTACGGGCTCTCCACAACTACGCATCTTTAGATCAATTGTCATATGTAAATTGTAGTTTGTTATGAATACTGACCTGGCTGGAATTTGTTACAGAATATAGTTATCATGATGTTGGATTCGATACTGTAACATTCACAGTCATTATGATTCACGTGGAGGTTATCAAGATTTAATCGATCAAAGATTGTTAAAAAAGCAGTCTCAATGCTATACTGAAAAAATGCAACTATTTCCGATGTTACATAGCAGTGAGTGTTATTACTTCTCTCCGTGTTGAAAAGTAAAACATTTCATCTTCCTGTGTGAATGAGTTAAAAATAGCATTTATAAAAATTTATGGAAACTAAACGCGTGGCAATGCTGAAAGGTGAAATGCTTCATCGATGTGAAATTTGAATGAAAACCATTAGAAACATAATATTCATTGAATTTTCCTCCTCATTCACGAATATCATATGAGTATGTGTCCTCTTGACGAAAACTTGCCCCTCGATTTGTTTCAACAGCACTCTGGGAAAAATCCACCTCGAAAACCATGAAACATGTTCATAATAATCAAATCATTGCACACACACAACGAAAACGTGCGCGATAGATAGAGAGAAATAGAAGAGAGGAAAAAGGAAAAATTGCATGCCCTATCGTCGCACCAACACAGTCCCGTAGGTATTACTTGTAACCTACGCATTGATTTTGGCTATTATACACCGTATGACACTTCATTGGTGCATAACACAAAGAAAAAATAATGTACGGTTATGGTACACTGGAATTTGGTTTCTACAACCAAATACGTTGGGCTATATTCGGCTCAACCAAATGCTTGGTTGTGAGAACCGAACAAAATAGTAAACGCTCACTTAGCTCAAGTTACAACTTCCAGTTGGTCATGGGAACCAAACGCTTTTAGAGGCATTCATTGAATATTACACTCCGTGATGCATTGTTTCTGGTGGGAAATAATTCTTGAAGCTCCAACATTGAGACTTGGATCGTTTTTGTATAATTATTACGTTCAACAGAATGTGTCAAATGAAGTTTAAATTAGGTTGAAACTGAAACCACAAACGGTACAAACAATCGAGCTAATGAAACGTTTGTATCGAGGAATATTGTTTTGGAATAATCATGAACACGTTGATTTTCTATGTGCAAGTACAAATCAAATTCATTCAGATTCCTTCATAGAACTCAGGGTACAAAAATACAAAGATAGGTTTTCTTTAACATTTTCCATAAATTATATTGATGAATACAAATTTCTAATTGACGAAGAAGTATATTCCAGCTCTACATTTCTCATGTAAGGTGATAATGTTGGTTTAGAAATATTCAAAACCAAATTAGAATATTCGAATGATTGCAATCAGAACTACACTATAATTTAATTAGGCATATGACTCAAACACGAACTCAAGAAATACTCTAAGATCTTAACAAATATTCACAGATTTCAAGAAATATTCTCCAATTTTCTATTAAAGATTACTGTTTCCTCGAACTGCATTTTTTTTGTGTAGATTTTATCCCGGAAAAGTCTGCAAAAAACACATTTTTCCTACAGAACGTCTTCATTATTTCTGATCAAATCTATGAAAACAGCTGGAAATTCATAAATGAATCCACATTGAGATGACGAAATTGATTTGGTTACCATAACGAACCATTCGGTTATCATAATTGAACAAGTCCGAATATCATATCAACACCATAACCAAATCTATCAAGATGTCGTGACCATATAAAAGTTGTCTCGCCTGAACGAATAGTTCTCACAACCAACCCGTCAATAGCCAATTGTTTTGAGTTATCCTAACTATATCATTTCTTTTGTGTATATTCAAATTGACTTGAAATAGTGTGAAAGGAAAAGGAGTAAGACTCGCATGGTTTTGAGATGGCTATGGGTGCAAGAAGGAAAAGTGATTCGCGAAGGCATGGCATAGCGGTCGAAGACAGAGATGCAGTTACGAATGGATAGAGCTCGAATGAACGGAGAGCTCTACCCCTCGTTGCTGCGAAGGAAGAAAAAAAAAAACTCTGTTTCGATACGTTTGACGCGTCAAAGATACATTATAATGTATGTATTTCGCATCAAAAATATCCAGAAGAGACATTGGGGAATTTGAGAAGCCCCACGATGATTATCATCGAAGAATTTGATGATACTCATAGGGAATCTCAATGAAATGAATTGAGAAAGGAAGCTCGTTACCATGCGTTCATATACATGGTATGAATAACGGGAAGTCATTGGAAACACAACATATGAGAAGGACTTTCGATAGATCGCATGTACAGCTTTTCACATATATATCATGGAGGAAAGCTACACATGCGAACATTGAGATGAGAAGAAATGTGTTTCCCTGGTAGATAGTAGAAGGAGGTGAGTGAGAAGATAAGTAGGGAGCAGGTAAGTAGAATAAGAGGGAAAAAGGAAAGAACTATCTATCTACCTATCTATATTCTAACTATCAACGGATAGAATGTACATCTGAAGGGAAATTTAAACAAGTGATTTTTGTCAGAAAAATTTCTATGCGAAGGAAGATTGAATTAATTCAACGAAATGTGATAACGAGGAAGATGTGAAATTTTTGGCAAAACGTTCAAAAGACGCAGTTTTGTATTATATAGACACCACATCGTCTCTCATCTTTCGTTCGCTTGAATTGAAAATATATCAAAGTTTATTGCATATATGAAAAGCGAAGATTTTCTTTGAATTTAAGAGGAATGGAAAGGGAATAATATATGTATATATATGGGAGAAAAGAAAAGAGGAAATGGGGAGTTTAATAGAGATGAGAAATCATGAGCATGGGGAGAGGAAAAGGATTGGAGGAGCGAGAAAATCGAGTTATCGAGTTTTATCGACTTTTGTTACGGATGAGTTCGGAACGTTAATCGGACTCTCCGTAACTTCGTTTCCGATAATGGAATTTATCGGAAGCAAGAATTTTAATATCAACTCGAGCGGCAAGGCTGATATGTTTGTTGGCTCTTACCGTCTAAGGCATCGGAATACCTTGCTTCTCGCTCCAGGGGTGGATGAGGACATGGTCGTGAATGTGTATCATTCAAGACAAATTCATTATGGAATATTCAATATATTCTGGGAATAATTCTGTAGATAGAATTTTCCAATAAAAACACGATTCATGTTGTAGTTGGAACTCACCTTATATTGTTATCTCCATATGGGAATAACTTTAATTTGGTGCGACGGACGAGATAAAAGGAAAGATCGAGATACAATCGGGAAATAGGCGCTACAACTAGGTAGAATCAGAGTAATGGAAATACGGACTTACCCAAAACTGCGAGCAGATCGTGAGCAAAGAGCGTGTGCTAAGATCAGTTGAACTGAGCCGTCGAACACTTGCCACTTGTTTCGAGCACGTTTGAAACTACGCGATCGACCTGAAATTTCGAATGTTTTTAAAGAAATTTAAAGGAAATCAATAAAACTGAAAATATGACGGCACCGTAGAATCATATGACTCCGTGAATTTAGGAATGTTTCCTTCCTTGCTCCCCCAAACCGACGAATCCGGGAAAAACACGGACTCCAATGGCATAGAAAATGGACCTTGGAATATCCATCTCGTGAGCGGAGAGGCCCCGAATTCTCTCCATAGAATTTCATCCCTTCATAGCTCAGGAGATGGATATTGAAACGTAAACTTCTTAATTTATTTTACTAGGGGGAAGTATAGACCCCTAGTGGAATTTCTTTCGCAATTGCGCCCGCGAATTCACCGGAGTGTCAAGAAGGGGGGGGGAGCAAAGAAGGAAATACCCGGGTGAACTTACCAAGGAAGAACGCGAGGTTAAAAAAGTCGAAAGAAGATTGAGGAGTTGGCGTTGCCAAGTGGCGGCCTCGGGCCTGGAGGGGTTGGTGGGAAATTAGTGGGGGCCAAGAAAAAGAACCATCCACAATGTGAAAGGAAAAAAAATTAGAATTTAATTATTTCATTATTTTGGGAGGAATTTTGAGCAAGGGGCTATTGGAAATCTGAGGAAAAAGCCCTCGGCCGAGATCGCGACTCGACAACCCCATTGTGAAATTTGGGAAAAGGGAATAGGAGGTAAAGAAGAAAGCGCATAGGGTAGAGACCACTCGTTACACGTGCAGCAAACAGCAACGCGTGCGAGTGTGAGGCCAATAGGCCAGAAGAAGAGAAGAAGAAAGTTCTCTACATCGTGTAACTGACTGGACAGGCACGATGCAGAGAGGGAAGAAAGTGTGCGGAGTACGCAAGAGGTGGAAGAGGTAGGCCAGACTTGTCCATAGCATGTGTATCATGCGATACACAATACAATGTAGACAAGGAGGGTGAAGAGGAAGAGTTGAGAGGCGAAGAATTTCAAGGTCCTCTCGCTTCCGGGGTCGTAAAGCGTGTGGTCGGGCAAAAGACAGGACGAAAATCCCGCAATTCGCCCTGAAATAATAGGTTCGTTCGTTCTACGTGCTCTGAGTTGCTCCAACGTGTACCTAACCAATCATCTCGTTGCTTAAACTGGAAGTAGCGAATCCAAAATACTTGGAGCGAGTTGGGGTAACTTGGGACATCGGTAAACGAACTTAGCTAATGTGTTAAAACATCATTGAAGGGTCGAAAAATTGCGGGACGTGACATATTCATACAATATTTGTCTAGTCATATTTTTTTCATAGTTTTGAGAGTATTTCCTAACTCAGCACCAGTCGTAACTAATATAGCTATGTCATCCGCAAATCTCAAGATGCTTACATTTTCACCTCGAATCTGTAATTTTAATGGCACTTGCTCCTTCGCTTCGTTCATTGCTTCTTCTATATACAAATTGAAAATCAGTGGTGATAGTGAGCATCCTCGTCTCACTCCTCTTCTAATTTGTGCTTCCAGTGTTGCCAACTCAGTGGGTTTTCCACTAAATTTAGGGATTTTTTGTTGACTTTGGGAATTTTCTCGGGAATATCTTTGTTCAGGGAATTTTTTCGGGGATACCTGTTTTTTAGGGAATTTTTCAGGGGTTCTTAATTGATCATACAATCATCATCTTATATCCAATAAAATGTCAAAAAATTCAGTTTTCATAAAATAGGATCGTTAACAGTATATAAAGTTTATCACTGTTAGGGATCGTCCTCAAATTCTATAAGACTTTTCAGTATTTGTCTCTTTGTCACTTTTAGTTACTTTGAAATTGGCGAGGAAAAGAAGCAAACATAGAATTGTCGGTGGGCCCCCAATACACCGAATGCTTCTTGTGCCGAAAAATCTATATTTCGAACGCCAGTAGACCAGAAGTTTATTATGCCGAAACAAATTAGATCCATCAGTCTTGTATAATCCACAAGAAATTGTCATCCTTATTCAATCAAACACAATTCGGCACAAAGATCATTCGGTCTATCAACGTTCGGAATATGAATTTTCGGTACAATAAGCATTCGGCGCGAAGAAGATTCGGCCTATTGGGAGTCCACCAGAATTGTCTTACGTAATTTATGGACGAGCCCTTAGATCCCAATGAATACACATAAGGTTCGTTCGTTCTAGGTGTCCTAGGTTGTTCCAACTTGTACCGAACCAATCAATTCATTTTTATAACTGGAAATAGCGAATCCATAATACTTGAAGCAATTTGGAGTAACTTGGGGTGCCACTAAACGAACTTGGGTATTAACAGCGTTACTAACGTACGAACACGAACTTCTCACGTTCTCTTATCGGGAGTTCCGTTCGATAATCTCTCACAATTCGTCAACGCTACATATAAGTAACTAATAGCTAATATGAGCGAAGCATCAGTAGAGGTTGGCACTAGAGGTATCCGATGTATATAGGATACGGTGTTATTATACCCGTATTTAGTGGATTTTTACTTTACTTATGAACGAATGCTAAACCTGAAGTAACTTGTCAGATATTCGATTCGAATTTTTTACGCTGTTAGAGATATACTGAAGTGATAGTATATACGGGAATCAAGAAACATGAGCTCTAAACTTAAACATCAAAAAGAAAAGAAATATTTTCAAAAATATTCAAAACGACGAAAATTTAAAAGGTTAGTATTTTGTTTATTTTTACGATTTTTCTGTTCTAAATCTAATGTTGGAAATCTTTTAACTAAAATAATCACTCAAATATCATGTGTTAATTTAAGTTTGTACGTACGTATTCATCTAATTTTGATGGAATTAGCTATCAGTTTGAATATTGCAAGTGGTTTTTATTGACAATAATTGTTTTGGAAAATTTTATATTTAGATTGGATATCTCCTGATCCTACTGGTGACATCAAAAAAGCTTTTTGTAAATATTGTCGCTGCACTCTTGTAGCTCACAAGAACGATTTAACAAAGCATGCTGTATCGAATAAGCATAAAAATGCTGTGGACATGGATAAGCAAGCGAAACTTTGTCGTCCGCTGAAAGTTATTGAACCTCCTACTTCCAAATCGAAAGTCGTTGAGCTTTCTGACGGAACTGTTGAAAAAAATTGATCCAAAATCCGATGTTTTCAATAATATGAAATTGCATCGCACTAAATGTGCAATGCTGATAAAAAATATTTTAGGCCCGTGTATGCTTGAGGACTTGATAAGTGATATCGAAGAATCTCCTCACTCGCTTATTATTGACGAAAGTACAGATATTTCAACAGAAAAAGTTTTGTGTATAATGATACGATATTTTTCCCTGAGAAAAAAAACAGATTATTACAACTTTTTATCGTCTTGTACAAATAATCGATGCTACCGCCAACGGCATCTATTCTGCTTTGAAACAGCAGATAGAGGCTGATGGACTTCCACTAAAAAATTTAGTTGGTATAGGGGTCGATGGTGCAAATGTGAACGTAGGAGTCAACCACTCTGTTTCAACGCTCTTAAGGGAAGAATTGTCAGATATTATCGTGATAAAATGTATCTGCCACTCTCTACACTTATGTGCTGAGAATGCAGCGCAACTATTACCTCGCCAACTAGAGTACCTTATCAGAGAGACTCACAATTGGTTTTCGCACAGCCCAAAACGTAAAGATGGGTATAAAGAAATTTATAATATAATCAATAATGGAAAAGGCAATCCTAAAAAGATTGCAGGTCTTAGTGGCACTCGATGGCTCGATAGATATTCTGCCACTGACACTATTTTATCGCAATGGGATGAGCTAAAATTATTATTTGGAATATCTGAGGATGAAGAAGAATGTCTGACAGCGCAACATTCATATGACATAATGTCATGTTCAGCGTTCAAATTATTCTTGGTATTTCTAAATTCTAATTTGAAATTGTTGACAAATTTGAATAAATTGTTTCAAAGTAACAATGTTGAGATTCTCAAGCTATTAGACGATATATTTTTCTTGTATAAGAGCATTTTACAACAGATTGTTGTTCCATCACAATTGGAAAAAATTAAAGATAATGATTTAGTTAGTTTCAAGTTTCAAGATTATCTGATGCACGTATCATCAATTTCATTTGGGTATAATTTTGACCAAGTAGCCAAAAATGTCCCACCAAATGAGTTACCAGATGTTCGCGCACGATGCAAACAGTTTTTAGTTGAATTGTGCACTCAAATTCAAGAACGACTCCCTGAAAACATTGCAATATTAAAATCAATGACTATCTTAACACCTTCCAATGCGACATCCCAAAGGAAACCTGATATATCCAAGTTACTGGGGCAGTTTAACAGAGAACATTTGTATGGATCCAAAGATTCTATTCTTCAAGAATGGAACATGTTATCTAATAAGGTGTGGACAAATACGCATGATACAGCTTTATTTTGGTCAGGAGTATTTGAAGATCGTGATTCAGGTAACAATAAAAGATTTGAGAATGTAGCTAAATTCGCTTTAGCATTGCCCACAAAACCTATTTCAAACGCGACTGTTGAGAGAGCATCTTCCATATATTCTGTAATAAAAAATAAATTAAGAAAGCAGTTAGCACGAGAAACAGTGCAAAGTATAATGATGGTGAAATTCTCATTGCTAAGAGACTACGATAAGAAGTGTACTTTGTTTGTACCTACCAAAGAGATGCTGAGAAGATTTACAGTTAACATGTATGATTTTGAAAAGAAAGATGAATTCAAAATAATTAGAAATTTCTCAAGGATCGGTCGAGCAGTTTCGGGAATTTTATCAACAGCGCATCGGGAAACGTTTTTTGGCGAAGAATGCGTTTTATGTAGAAAAAACTTACGAAAAATGTACAAATAAAATGTTTTCCATGTATTTCGATAGTGTATTGATTCAGGGTGATGAATTTTATATCAATATTTATATTACAAAACTGTTCAACAAATTCTGAAACACAATTTTTCTTTATTTAAGAATTCTAATTAAGATAGACCCCTTAATTCGAAATGCCGCGAAAATTACAGAAAATTTCGTTACCAAAAGCATCAATGAATTGAGAAAATGTATAGTTTACAAACTAAATATTGATCTCGTGAACAATAGGAGGTAATTAACTAATATATCTCATGAAAGAAGTGGGAAATAATTTAAAGCTGCATTCAAACCCACACAGTTACATCAATTGAATTAAAATTATGAAGTCATCAATGAAAATGTAATATATTTCCTAATACAAGTGTTGATTCTATAAATATACTTGAGAATATTGATAATTATATGAAAATTGAATTTTAAGCTCGAATAACCAATACATAAAATGAAAAATCATAAGAAACCATGCTTTACAGCGATGAATTCTCTATAAAAATATGTAGGACTCATCATTATAGATTCATTTGTTCCCAAGTTATAAAATTCTAGAGAACGAAGAAAAGTTGACCTATGTCATTTCCAGAAGGAACTTAGATTGCAATGCGGACTATCTCAGAGTTACTATTAAGAGCTCCAATTTTTAAGAGATTTGTTTTTATCAATTTGGAAGCATTTGAGGCCCTTGGAGCAAAAAAATTCGACAACACCCTATTGAAGGACCACTCTAATGTGCACACAAGGTATACTTTGGGGTCGCAGGGTGAGTTTGTGTACAATCACACCTGATGTATAGTTTAAGGTCCCGAACCAGGAAATCACTGGATTGCACATGCACTGTGAACTTTGAAGTCACCAACACAATAAGTTCAAATTTCACCGCGTGATGTGGGGTTGCAGACATAACAATCACCAATTCACATGAACACTCAGCGATAGGCGATGCAGGCGACGCGATTTGGGGAGTATCCTAGGGAATATATTTGAGATGTTTATGCAGCATAAGTGGAATGACGAAGAGAGACTTGTATTCGAGCGAGAAGCTTTCTTGAATCATCCTTTTCTTTGAGATACATTGAAAGTATCACACCCTCCATGGTATGCGTGGGAACGAACAGATAAAAGTTCCATGTTGAATGATTTCAGCGATGTGCATTAAAGGTATACTTTGGGGTCGCAGGGAGAATTTGTGTACAATCACACCTAATGTATAGTTTGAGGTCCCGAAACAGGAATTGACTGGATTGCACATGCACTGTAAACTTTGAGGTCACAAACACAATGCGTTCAAATTTCACCGCGTGATGCGAGGTTGCAGACATCACAATCACCAATGCACATGAACATTCAGCGATAGGCGATGCAGGCGACGCGATTTCCGGTGTATCCTGAGGAATGTATTTGAGATGTTCATGCGGCATGACTGTAATGATGAAGAGTGACTTGCATCCGAGCGAGAACCTTTCTTGAATCATTCTTTCCTTCGAGATACATTGGCAGCATCATACCCTCCATGGCATGCGTGGAAACGCACAGTTAAAAGTTCCATGTTGGATGATTTCAGCAAGGTGCATAGAAGATATACTTTGGGGTCGCAGGGAGAATTCGTGTACAGTCACACCTAATGTATAGTTCGAGGTCCCGAATCAGGGATTCACTGGATTGCACATGCACTGTAAACTGTGAGGTCACAAACACAATGGGTTCAAATTTCACCGCGTGATGTGGGTTTGCAGACATACCAATCACCGATTCACATGAACATTTAGCAAATAAGGATGCAGGCGACACCATTCCCGAAGGATCCTGAAAGATATTTTTGACAGGTTTATGCAGCATGGATGGAATGATGAAGCAAGATTTGTCTTTGCGCGGGAACCTTTCTTATATCATTTCTTTTTATACTTCGAAAATGGCATAACTTCCATCGCCTTCATCGGAATGCCTCATTTGAAGTCTCGTGTTGAATTGTTTCAGCAATCTACATACAAGGTTTAGTTCAGGTCGCAGGAAGAATTCGTAAACGAATACAACTAATGTATAGTTTGAGGTCAGCAGTCTGAAAGTGACCCCTGACTAAAATTTTTGTCATACTTTCTCATAATTTCTCATAGTCCCAATTCATGGAGAAAATATGAGAAATTATGACAAAAATTTTCGCCAGGGACTGAATTGCACATATACTGTAAAAGATGAAATAATTTGCAAATAAAGGCATTGTGGTATTTGTAAAATGTCAATTACATTCGATTTCCTGTTTCAACTCAGGACATTCAACTGTTATACTCTTCGATGGATCGCATCAGCTTGTTACATGGAGGTTAGGTCATGTTGGGAAACATTCTCCATTGGCTACTGAATAAGATTCCTCTATGATCCTGACTCACTAGATGGGTTCTTGTGTTTCACTCAATTTCAGTGAATCACTGAGAACACTCCTTCCTGATATTCTCCCTTTATTGCTTCGAAAATGCCATAACCTATAAGAATGCATAGTTTGAGGTTACACGTTGAATGATTTCAGCTATGTACATACAATGAATACTTTGAGGTCGCAGACACAAAACGGTTGAATTTCACCGCCAAACTATAATGTGTCATTGCAGACATAACAATCCCCTATTCAGATGAACATTTAGCAAATGACGGTCCAAATGTAGACTTTCCAGAAGTATCCTGGGGAAGATATTCGAGATCTTCATACGGCATGGATGGAATGATGAAAAAAACCCCGTTTTTGAGCGAGGACCCTTCTGAACTCATTTTTTTCCATTGAGATACTCCGAAAATAGCATCACCTCCATGGTATGCATGGAAATGCATAGTTTGGAGTTCAATGTTGAATGATTTTAGCAATGTTCATCCAAGGTATAATTTGAGGTCGCGAAAGGGATTTGTGAACAAATGTAACTTAATTTATAGTTCGAGGTCACGAGTCCGGAAGTTACTGAATTCCACATATACTGTGAGAATTAAGATCATTTTGAAATCAAGGTATTGTGGTATTTGAGAGTTTTAATTACATTCAATTTTCTGTTTCACCTCAGGACATTCATCTCTGATACTCATTGATGAAATTCAGTTTATATGCAGGTTAGGTCATGTCGACAAACATAATCTTATTGTGTATTCTCCCGTACAGGACCAAGCATTTCTACGTTGCCTCCACGTTGTCTCTCGGTGGAATCTCCGTTCATCCACCTTTTATCCACGTCTCCCATACAGCACCAGGATGTACTATCAACATCCTTGGGACGTCTTCTGAAACATTGGAATGTTCAAAAAATGTTTCGGGATGTTGAGAAAACATCACATGTATATACCAGGGATGTGAAAATGTCCGGGGTAGTCTTATTCAGGTTGTCATGGAATGTTTATGAGACATTTGAAATGAGAATTTTTAATGATCGAACTTGTGCCAAATCTTCAAATATTCTCCATTTAGAAGAGATGCATATTAATTGCAGTGAAACCTGTATCGATAGATTCAATAAATTACATTTACATCTCTTTAATACATTGCGTGTAGTGAAATTTTGTTTCGCGTCAATTTTGAGGTTATGTGGATCTTAATATATTGACTAATTCTTGATAATTTATATTTTTCCAACAGTTTTGAACTTCTGAGATGAAATATTTTCAAATATTCAATACAAAATGTATTTTCATGGTTGTTTGATACTTTGGTCTTTTGTAAAACTATAAATACACATTTTTATAGGTTATAAATAAAATACTTGGTTCTCATATGATGTTTTGGAAACATTTTAGAAACGTACCATAGCAGATGTAAACAATGTCCCTAAAACGTGTTCCCCAGCACAATGAATGAATGCTCTCGAGACGTTTGGAAAATGTACTTTTGGGAATCATAATCTGTGGGGACTGTGGACACGTTGTTAAAACGTTTTCTGAACTGTCGGTGCTGTTTGGGCTCCCATTTATCCACGTAGAATCCACGGAGATGCGACGTGAACATCGGTGGATGTCCTGTACGGGCTAATGAAACCCCTATATAATCCCAAGCCTCCCGGTGGGTTCTTGGAGTTGGACTACATTTCAATGAATTACTGAGAAGACTCCTTCCTGATATTCTCACTTCATTGCTTTGAAAATCCCATAACCTCCATTATATGTATGAGAATGCATAGTTTAAGGTTACATGCCCTGGTGAAAGGGAAGCGTGTATTAGAAAGTGGCAGGACCGTACCCGGAAAGTGTATGGGACGTGGATTTGAGCGTATACCGAGCGTAAAGTGAAACATTAAGAGTAGTCCGAACGTGTATTTGAAGTATGTAAAACGTATCGGAAAAAACACCAGTTTCATGTAAACCGGACTTTATGTATGGAAGCGTAATTAAAGAGTGGATACAAAGGATGTAAGGAGTAATAGAAGAGTCATCTGAAACATTTCTACGCTTTGTTACGCTTCCGTTACTCTTTGTGACACGCTTCCCTTCCACCAGGGTGTTGAATGATTCCAGCAATGTACATACAATGTATACTTTGAGGTCACGAACACAAAACGGTTAAATTTCACCGCCAAACTATAATGTGAGCTTGCAGACATAACAATCAGTAATTCACAGGAACGTCTAACAAATGACGGTGCAGGCGGAGCTTTTTCCGGAGTATCCTGTGATATGTATTTCAGATGTTCATGCAGCAAGGATGGAATGATGAAGAAAAATTCGCTCTTGAGCGAGAACCCTTCTTGAATCTTTTTTTTTTCCTTTGAGATACTTCGAAAAAGGCATAACGTCCATGGTATGCATGGGAATGCATAGTTGTTAGTTGAATGTTGAATGATTCTGGCAATGTTCATACAAGGTATACTTCGAGGTCGCGGGGAGGATTCGTGAACAAATGTACCTAATGTATAGTTCGAGGCACGAAGTAAGATAAAAGGAGACGAATCTCTCATGGAATTAAATCGAAAAAGTGGCACATTTTTTTGGGAAATGTTGCAAGTCAAATCTCGCCACTCGTGGCGCTGTTGTTCCCAGTAACCCCACGAAAATATATATAATGTATATTTTCGTAGGGTTACTGCACTGATCTCTAATATACACTGGATAGGGCATACAAGGCTTTTCAACACATAATTCTTGTGACGAATTGAACGTGATAGAAGACTCTAGGCAGCCATTTGCATTGCTGTCTAAATGGTTATTTTTGTGGGAAATTTGAATGTTATTGATATGTTTTGTGGAATATATCAATTATTGATTGAATAATATTCATTATTATTGTTTGATATGATAGAAAACTCAGTAGAATACTAATAAATCACAGCTTAAATGATTTCAAACGTCCTCATTATCTGAAATACCTTTTTTCTCTTTGATATTGAAGAAATTCAATAATAAATCACAATATATAATTATGTATGCTATGAAGTGAAGTTGAAACGATATTAGAAACAACTGGAAACAATAAAGAAATAATTTGACGATTGTTTAAACCTATCAAATATATTTCACTCGAAATATATTTGTGACAGTTCAAATTTGCCGCTAAAAATTGACCATTTCGACCGCAAAGCAAATGGCGCCTGGCTTCTTCAATCCGTCACACAGATTTTCACGGTAGCCCCCCAATATACCGAATGTTCATTGTATCGAATGCTCATTATGCCGAAAATCATAATTCCGAACGCCAATACACAGAATGCTCATAATACCGAAACATTTCCATTGGCCTGTCTTTTAGAACTTCGAAAAATCCATAAGAAAGCAAAAGTTTCTATTTGTCAATAAACTTTCGGTATTATGAGCATTCGGTGTATTGGCGTTCGGAATTATAATTCTCGGCATAATGAGCATTCGATACAATGATCATTCGGTACACTGAAGGGCTACCATTTTCACGTATGCCCTATCCAGTGTATAATAGAGATCAGTGGGTTACTGGGAACAACAGCGCCACGAGTGGCGGGATTTGACTTGCAATCCCAAAAAAATGTGCCGCTTCAGTTCACGGAGATGAGTCTCTTGGTGGGTTCTTGTGTTTAATTACATCTCAGTGAATTTCTGAAAAGTCTCCTTCCTGATATTTTCACTTCATTGCTTTGAAAATCCCATAACCTCCATTATATGTATGAGAATGCATAGTTTGAGGTTACATGTTGAATGATTCCAGCAATGTACATACAATGTATACTTTGAGGTCACGAACACAAAACGGTTAAATTTCACCGCCAAACTATAATGTGAGCTTGCAGACATAACAATCAGTAATTCATAGGAACATCCAGCAAATGACGGTGCAGGCGAAGCCTTTCCCGTAGTATCCTGTGATCTATATTTCAGATGTTCATGCATTGGCGCGCTCACTCCAGTATGTATTGAGCTCAATGATCAGGGTTCATAGGTTCATATAACAAAATCACCGTAAACTCCGTTCATTGGCCTTCCTCATGTTCCAAAACCTTGCCCTCGTACTCTAGAGTATCGGTTTTCTCTGTTTTCCTGATGAATAGGAATGAGCTGTCCTGATACCCCAGGGCACGAGAGATGAGTTGAAATTTCATGAGCTTTTATCAGAGCGTTAGGCCCGCGTCACATGGAGCTGAAGAAGCGCGCAAAGCGGAAAGCGGAACGCGGAACCCTTGGTTGAAGAGAGAGGTGAATATTTGCCTCTCTCTTCAACTGAGGATTCCGCGTTCCGTTTTCCGCGCTTTTTCAGCTCCATGTGACGCGGGCCTCAAGCTCCTCTCCCATGGAGCGGAAAAGCGCAACGCGGAACGACCAAGATTGATTGATTCCTAGGTATTCTCGAATAAAACTAGGAATCTACCAATCTTGGTCGTTCCGCGTTGCGCTTTTCCGCTCCATGGGAGAGAGGCCTCAAGCATCAGCGTCAACTTTGGAAGGAAAGAGAAGAACTGTATGACCTCTTGTTCTTTCTAATGTTGACGCTTGATTCTGAAGCTGCCATGAAATTGTACCTTAAAGGACCTATTTCATGGCAGCTTTCGCGTCGAGCGGTAACATTGGAACAAACGAGAGGTCACACAGTTCCTCTTTTTTCTTCCAATGTTAACGCTTGACGCGAAAGCTGCCATGAAATGGTACCTTGAAGGTCCCATTTCATGGCAGCTTTCGCGTCGAGCGTTAACATTGGAGGAAAGGAGAGGTCACACGGTTCGTCTTTTTTCTTCCAATGATAACGCTCGACGTGGAAGCTGCCATGAAATGGGTCCTCAGGGTTTTGGAACATCAGTCTTCTCTCATAAGCTTCGTTCGTTCGAGGGTGTTCTCAGTTGCCCCAACGTGCTCCAAGTATTTTTGATTGGCTCTTCTAGTTATAAAAATGAAATGATTGGTTTGGTGCAAGTTGGGAGATCTTGGAACGGTGGGCCCCCAATACATCGAATCCTCACTTCATCGAATGCTCATTGTGCCGAAAATTCATATGCCAAACGCTGATAGACCGAAAGATCTTTGTGCCGAAAGTATTTGATTGGAGGAAAAGGACGATTTCTTGTGGATTCTACAGGACTGACGGATCTGATTGGTTTCGGCATAATGAACTTTCGGTCTATCAGCGTTCGGAATGTGGATTTTCGGTACAATGAGCATTCGGTGTATTAGAGGCCTACCCTTTCTGGATACCACGCGTTTAAGGAGATACCAGCAACAATATCGAATCTCTCGTTCTATCATATACGTGTGTCCTTTTCTATCTAACATGCTCTGTCGGTAAACGCTGGTAACCCCCTCAAGTATGCAGTTCGAATACTTCATTGGACAAATTGAAATTTTGCAATGAAAAAAAAACGAGTTTAAAAAAGATATCCTTGAAATCATGATTTCAGTAAAATTTTTCAGATCTTTCCCTAGAATAGAGGATGTGGAGATAACGTCATGGCAATATAAATCCATACAATTTAATGATTTTCTGCTCGGGCGATTTGTCTGAATAATGAATTTCACTACCATATCTTCGAGAAAACAGAAACATAAAAACGGACATTTTGATGTTCTACGAACATTTGTGAAAGATTTGAGGTTCTATGATTGTTTGAGGAACGTTGAAATGTCCGTTTTACGTTCCTATTCTCTTGAGAGTATACAGGGTGTCCCAGAATTCGCGGACCGGATTTCAAAGGTATATTCTGCAGTCGAAATGCAATAATTTCCTGTTTGCATACATTTCTTTGACGCTTAGTTTTGGAGATACGACGTAGGGTGTCCACATTCTGGAAAGTCAGGGAAATTAGAATTGGTCAGGGGATGTCAGGGAAATGAATAAAAAATCTGGAAAGTCAAAGAAATTCAGTAAAAGTAGAAAAAAATTCATTTTAAACAATTTTTCAAATGTCATTCATGTATGGAAAATACATTTTTGAATTTTCATTGCGCGTTATTCAATATCTATTCTTTTTGAGGAAGTTCTGAATCGATTGTATATCCCAAATTCAGTTCATAACCATCAATGTTTATTCAAATATAACTCTAGAATAAGTTGTTTACTCTAATATGACCCTAATAGAATTTTATTCAACCGAAATAAAATATTTACTCCAATGAGATAGAATATCATTCATGTCAAATAAAATTCATTCCTTATCTAATCTTATTCGATGGAATATTTCTACAGTGCATATTTGAATAAATCATTTTTTTAGCTTGCAAGAAAATTTTCCTACCCCTTTTCCTGGAATTTTCCCAAAAATGTCCTTAGACGTTTTCCTGGGCTCTTTCTAGACAATTCCGTTGATTTTTCCTTAGATGAAATCTACGAATTTTTGCCAAGAACGACAAATATATAAACTCCAAAGTGTTTCATTTGGGATGAACAGTTTTTTTCGTGGACGCATGATAATTTTGTTTCTGCAGACGGACAAAAAGCTTCCCTCTGACGAGGGAGCAAAAACAATTCTGATTCTGAATTTCTTTTTAATTTCGTATTTCTTCGATTTGAGAAGGATGTATTTTCAACTCATTCATGCCCACAGCGAAACTGATTGACCTACAAGAGATACCTATTGGAGATAGGATATCTAGTTGGGGGATAAATATCAGTGGAAAAGAGAATTTTTACAATCTGTTTCAACAATTATTGTTCAAAAAATTTGTTGGAAATAACAATTCACGTGAATGAAATGCCCGGAATCTTATTGTACGAAAAATTTCATGTGAGGATCGATGGTTTGCAAAATTTTCACTCATCGCGATTGTTGTAAATAAGAATTATGTACAATTTCGAATTATCCATAACCTTCGCTGCCCACGGTAAATTTGCTTAGGCTACGAATAAATCAACCCATGGGGAATAAGATATCTAGTTGGGAGATTAAGATCCACAGAAGAAAAAATTTTGTGCAATCTATTTGAACAATTATTTAAGAAATTTTTGGTATATAACAATTTACGTAAACAAAATGTGTTTAAACTCTGCAGATCCTAATAATAATATTTAAGTTAAGATTTCATGCTGGCGTTTTTGACGCAGCGATCATTGTATAAAATGCCGCCGCGTCAAAAACGCCATTGTATAAAATGACGCCGCCGCGACAAAAAAGCCAGCATGAAATCCACTGATCTGTGATATACACTGGATAGTGGATAGCATAGCTTTTGCGTATGCGAGTTGGTTCCCATCAGAGCGCCGCCATGATGTGGCAATTCCACCGTTTTTCCAATCAACAACCGCGCGGAATTGGTGAGTTCTATCGGACTTGACAAGATGACTGTCATGAAAGGGCACTTCCACCGGGATATGAAGCCTTCTAATCGGAACACGTTCGGCGAGCTATCCACTGTCCAGTGTATATTACAGATCAGTGATGAAATCTCAGCTTTAGTGACAGCCAAACAAAACAATTGACGTTTGGGTGATTTTAGATCACCGCAAATACTATCACTAGAAATCTATTGTTCCCGCAGAGGTTGAACGCACGGCAGCAATCGTTTTGTATGGGAAATTTCATGTAAGGTTCGATGGTTCACAAAATCTTTACTCATCGCAAGCGTTGCCGTTGAAAATTATAAACAATTCCGAATTATCCATATCTCATGGGGCCCACGGAGAATCTGCTCGGGCCACAAAAAAATTAATCATTGGCAATAGGATATCTAATTCGGGGATGAACATCCATAGAAGAAAAGATTGTTACAATTTGTTTGAATAATTATTGTCTGGAAAATTTGTTAGAAACACCAATTTATGTGGGGAAAAAATCTCGGAATTCTGTGGATGTTCATCCCTCAACTAGATATCTTATTCCCAAACTTTATTTTTTTATGGCCAGAGCGGATTCGCCGTGCGCTATAGTTCCGGAACTATCCATGGTAAAACAGTTGAATTTTTTTCTACAGTTCCGCTGTTTTCCAACATAGTGAATGGTGTTGAGCTCAAGTAAGTAGCACACAGGGCCTTTGAATGATTTGGATTTGAAACAAAATCTAAACATGCTCCTATCTCCGAAACTAAGCGTCGAAAACATTTTTTTCAAACGGAAGTTTATTGCATTTTGGCTGGAGAGTACACCTGTGAAATCCGGTCCGCGAGTCCTGAGACACCCTGTATATAACTTTGAATTCACTTCTCTTGGGCACACAACCATCCCAAACTTTTGGCCGACAATGTATGTCATATTATTCAAAAGCGTGCCTTGAAGTAAAATTGGAAATACAATTCATTTTTTTATGTGAAACAACGCTTTGAGAAATTGAATATTGCTTCCAGGTACTCCACGGGTTGAAATTACACGCAAACGTTGGGCTGAAGAAGAGAGAAACATCATAATGAAATATTTCGAATCCTATATAGAACCTGATAGCCATACTTTCCCATCACTGAAGAGAATACAACAAGTGATCGACAAACATCGGATATTACAATGTCGCACTGCAAAGAGTATCAAAACATGGTTGAGCAATGAAAAGGAGAAGATTTCGAAGTAATATTTGCAATTATCACCCCGGATTTCATTTTTTATTCATTTTAATTTTAATATTTTACGCTGTAACTCATCTATATACAATCAATCTATAAAAGGAGGTAGGGGATACTGAGGTGAGATGTAACAGAGATGACTTCAAACAGGCGTTCGTAACTCGCAACATGCCACTGTCAGCGATTTGGCAACATCGCATTTCTACTACTGGAGACTCCCAAAAAAATCATCGAATTGCCAAATCGCTGACGGTTGTATGCGACGAGTTACGGGCGCTTGTTTTCAACTTGCTTTTGTTCCATTTCACCTTGGTCTCCCCTACTTTCTTCCAATCAAAATCCTATAATTTGAGCTGGACGCAATCTTTCATGTGGAAATAAAAACTGACTAACTTTGTTGAATTCTGAAAATCTCTGAAAAATCTAATATTTTTGGAACATTCTGTATAGACTTTTCTCAGACTTTATCAATTTTTTCATTTTTCCTCAGACAATAGGAACAAAATTGCGCTCCAAAAACATTCTGATAAAATGTTGAGAAATTTCCGGAATCCTTATAATATTCGAATATAGCATGTGAATGTTTTTGTCGGGTTTAAAATTTTTTAGTATTCAGAAAAATCTCAGAAATTCATCAGTATTCTCCATAATTTTTCTAACCGCAACTCCGTTCCCACCCTTCGAAAAAAAAACAAATGAAGAAACTGTGATAAACTCTGAAAAAAATTTGTACAGAATGTTCCAAAAATATTTGATGTCCCAGAGATTTTCCGAGTTTGCCAGAGTTTTTGCAGAGAAAATCTGAGATATTTCAGAGGTTTTCATGCCTATTTCAGCGAAATATTCCCGTACGGGCTCACAGTCACTAATTATATACTCATTATATGATTCTATCACACTTCATTGTGCATATTATAACATTAATTAAGTAAGCAGAAAAGTCTCCCATTGTTCACAGTACTAGATAGATAGATGGATAATTCATTTGCAATAAAACATAATATGGTATTTTGGACTGGTGATTTCGTGTTGCGAACAGTACTCTTTCCAAAAATTCCGTAGCGTCAATTCTGGTAAGCATATTCATGAATTGAACGAGTCAGTTATTTTCTGCGCCGCACGCTGGATCTTGGTGTAACGAATAATTAGTTGTCGAGTGATGATTCCTTGGAGGCTTCCGAAGTAATTGATCCTATCCCTTTTCAACCAATCAAAAAGCTGGAAAAGTAATCCGGATCACTTGGATCAACTACTTTGGAATGATTCCCCGTTTGATTCGAAGATATCTAGGAATCAAAAAATCTGAGGCTGACCTTCCATGGACCGGAATTCGTTCTGGCTGAATGGCTTTAAGGGCACTCAAGCATCAGGAAAAGCAAGGAAGATTTTGCGCCAACTTTTTTCTTAAAAGATGCTTTCGACGAAAATTTTCAGTGCATAATAATAAAATACACGACCGGGATTAGACTCTGAACATTAATTACAGTGTTTACTGATTTTCTGGTAAGTATAAAAAGATTTCAAAATCAATAACCTCTAACTGTGAAAAAAATGAAATAATTACGTTTCCCAATATCTACAAATCATAAAGGAACTCAAATTGATATTTAGAGTCGAATCTTGGGTATGGATTCAATTATTATGTATTTAAAATTCCAATTCATCAAGTAATTCACGAAAAAAGTTGGCGCAAAATTTTAATCGATTCTTCTGATGTTTCAGTGCCTTTAAGGGGTTACCTAGCGCGTTAGTTAAAAAAGCACAAGTGTATATAATAGGAAGAGAGGTTCGATATCGCAACTGGAATCGCCTCAAGGGGGGGGGGGGGGGTTTAGTACAAAAAAACACACTGATTTTGCGAATTTTTTTTCAAAAAAACGGTTGGAGTAAATTCATTGAAACCTTTTATTTAATTCATTGAAATCATGTTGGTTCAGCAGAGTCATTTCTTCCAGTGTGTATATACACACCGGCAGTTATAAGCTTCGCAATGTCAACGAGAGAGCGCGCACACTTCGGAAATCATGCTAGTTGGACAGTTGGACCGATAAACTCTAGCAGGATATAAAAGATGGTAGCGCGGCATACCAGAGTACAGTTTTGCCATAATTATATTCTCCAGCAAGAGGAAGCTGTCAGAGAAACTCTCCGATAACGGTTATTCTTGCAAAACCGTTTTGAGTGAATGTCAACATACTTGAAAAATTAGAACGCATTGTTTTGAAATATATTAAACACTTAGGTTGAATTGAATGGTTATTAGTTGAATTGTGCTGATTTCCTTCCAAATGTTGTGCCAAAATTCAGCGAAATTCAGCGAAAAAATGATAGTATCTAACAATTTGCTTTTATTGGGGAACGGGTGAAATTTCTTGAAAAATAACATCGAAATTTGTCCAACATTGTGTTCAATTTTGTTGAAACCTTTGTACGAATCAGTTGGTAAGATTCACCAGAACATACGAATTTCAATAAAATTGAACATACATTTTCCGCCAGGGTAAGACCTGATCGAATAACATATAAAAGTTTGAGGTCGGACCTCAAATTGTCAAAATGTCCCCGAACTATACATCAGAGGATAAGTTTGGACCTCAAACTATTGGAATAATATATCCTTTTTTATTGAGAGGAAATCTTACTACGTGAGACTCATTACCTGAAGTCGTGGAGTGGGCTGATGTTCATTTTGTACAGTATGGATGAATATTGATTACATTCAAGTTTCAGATAGTTATTTTAGGCCTGAAGGACTACTTAATCCAATATTCAAAGAGCATTGATTCCTTCAATTTCGATTAAAGGGTGTGGTACTAGTAGGAGACACCCGATACATAGATAAGTAGAGTTACTCATCATATTCCTGTTTTAGACTACAGATTCAACATGATTTCTGGTTTTTATTACTCTAATACTGCCCAATTGAGAACTGAATTCAGTGTTCAGGTTGTTTTCATCAATTTGAATGATTTTAGCATGGCAATCACATCAATAGGTCTCAATACGCAAAGTTTTCACTCCAAACGAATGATTTCCAGTATTATAAAATTAATTTTTGCTTCTATTATGCTTTTGGCTAGTTTCGTAGAGTCAAATGTCTTTATTAATCATACTCAATACAAGAGATTCAGTGAAATTCTTGGTTTTTCCTATATTGTAGGTAGTATTATAGACAAAAAATTCAGATGGATCTGTTGAAAAATTTTGTTTTTATCGTTTACACTTGAAAATAATTATATGAATACAAATGACCCATATGATATGATGAACATCAATAAACTAGGCTGCATCCCAATAAACCGTTGGGTGGGCACGATTTTTTTCGTAGCATAAGAATAAAATACTCTTGTGTTAGAATTACTTTATACTATCATTATGTCAGAGCATGTCTGTACAATAGGTCAGCATGAAACTTGGATTTTGGCAGGGGGTTATATATCCTTTACGGCTTTGTCAATCATTTTTTACGGGAGAAGCATCGAAATAATGGATTCCATTGTTTTTACATAATCTTTATTAACATTTAAATGAGCTTCACAAAGTTTTTAAGACAAAATATATAATACAATCAAAGTTATTGTGGTCGACAAGAAGACATCAAGTGCAGGAGGTGCTCAACGGTGACCAAGATTGTGACTGTTCTGCTTATCTGGAATAAATCAAACAAACGGCATCTTCATCCTCACATTCAAGACTAGCGATTGAACTAGAATGGATTCTAAATTACAAAAACGAATCTATTATACACTTCTAGAAATTGAATTCTATTTTTTACTCACTTGTTTCTTAAGTTTTTCGCTCGTAGAAAATAAACCTATCGAGGTAATCATGATAATCCTCGTTCAATCGCTGGCTTATAACATATTCAACATGCTTTATATATTTGAACAAGAACGGTGCAGTAGTTTTTGAAATATTGTAACCGTTTGAAAAATAGTGTTCCGAGAAAAACCAGGTCAAAGTTCGCGCATGCAATTTATAATAAAAATTTCATCTCACCGTCAATCTGCTATTTCTGTACCATATAGCAGGCCTTCCTCTCGTATTTTCCGCACAAGTTGTAGTTGTGATTTATAGACAAAAATTTGATTTTTTCGACCCGAGAAACTAAAAGACCCCCTTGACTAGGCGGGACATCTACATCAAGTGCGAATTTTATCTTCGCAGAACTGATGTCGCTGGTCAATGGTAAACGCTTGCCACGATATTTATCCCATGTCACATCAACGCAACGTTGATAAGGCACATTTAAAATCAGTGGACAATGTGGTACATCCGAAACCATTAAATCAAGACACTTGTTCAACATACTACAAATAGTAAGATCAGATAAAAGCGTGGAGGGATGAGATCTCCACGACTCCAATTTTTCTGCAGCTAGTAATCCCGCTCCAGGGATACTTTTGATATACAATACACTCAACAATTTCAGATTGGGTAGGGCCACCAACTTTGAGATACCCGTGATGTGACAACATATGTTAATGACGGATGATCTTCCACAATAATGACACAAGTTTGGGATTACATCATCATTCACTGCGTGGTTCTGATGAAGGAAAATGATCTCTAGTGCTCGAAATTTGGAGAATGGATTAGGACTGATGAAATTTCTAAAGTGAGAGTAGAACAATGACCAAGGAGATGCAAGAAATTTGTCATATTCTCTGTGGATAATGTGTCATAAATTGACAAATCGAACATCTCCAAGGATTTTGGATCCAATTACTCTAATGCATTCATCATAGCATAGTAATGAACAGCATCCCCGCGTGAAGCCAGTCCTTTTATATTTTTTGGTAAATGCAATAAATATCGAGAACGCGACTGCTGATGGAAAATCAGGGTATAATGTTGACAATCCTAAATTCTTGAAGTGCAGCGCCCCTAACATCAGGCCTGTACAAAGAAGATCTATACAAAGAAAAATAATTTCAATGCAACATCAGGTTACAATGGGTGTAACTGGTCGTAACCATAACCCTATACAAAGAGATACCAACATTATATCAGAGCATTTCTGTACAACAGGTCAGCATAGAATTTGGATTTTGGTAGGAGGTTGTATATCCTTGAGATAGGCGGTACATTTACATCAAGTGAGAGTTTTACCTTCGTAGAACTAATGTCACTGTTCAATGGTAAACGCTTGCCACCATATATATTCCATGTCACATGAATATAACGTTGACATGTGCTACATCCGAAAACATCAAATTAAGACACTTGTTCAACACACTACACATAGCGAGATCAGATGAAAATGTGCTATCTCAAAGACGCCAATTTTTCTGCAGCCAGTAATTCAGCTGCAGGAATAGTTTGTATATACGATACATCCAACGATTTGAGATTGTATAGGGCCACCAATCTTGAGACACTCCTATCCTTAATGTGACACCATGATACGTGCGAGTATTAGGCCTGTTTGATTTTTGCTCTACGTGACTCTGGCCTTACAGTTTTGATATAAGTTCCCGAAGTCCAAAATACGCCCGCTCTCGATGGACTACCGCTTACTACTTAACACTTCCTTTTCTCGTGCTCTGGGTCGTTAATCCCCGATACCTTATACCTGCGACCCGTTCACCTTTTATTTTATACCTGCGCCTGGCTTAGATTGAGCACTTCAATGAACTTTCATGTAAATTCTATATATATATATATATATATCAGGGTGTTTCATTAGAAACGAACATTGTTCTTCTTCCGCGGACAAGTGATAATTTTGTTTTTTCGGATGAAAAAAAATTCCTCGAAAACTTGAGCCCTCAATTCTCCCAGACAGCTCAAGAGTCCCCGCGAAGAGCTCCCGTTATGCGACTAACAATGAGTTAAATATGGGATCAATGAATTCAAAATGAACTCTATATGAGAACTCAATGTTCAGGAAGAATTCATATCGAACGTACATAATGGATTCTGCGGGCATTCAATCGGTTCTTATTTTGAATCCATTGAATTCATATTGCACTCATTATTCGCATAACAGGGACTATTCAAGAGGTCTTTGGGAAGTGTTCATAAATCCAAATCGATCATTTGTGCTGGCTGGGCTGATTCTAAGTACTTCCTTTTCAATTTCTCCAATTTTAACCCTCTAACCGTAAGCCCGGTCTGACAGACCGCTATCGAAACTCCATTTGTTCCTAATTTGAAATTTCTTGGTCAATTTGCTTAAAATGGTCTCCCTATACTCTACAGAACTGTTCACTAATTCCTGTACATAATTACGCTATGATATCCCTCAAACATTTATAATGATAGAAAAAAGGTTTTTTCTACTTCTAACAACTCGAAATATCATCATCGTCATCGTCATCATCATGAGGTAATCAGTCTTGAGACTGGTTTGATGAAATCCTCCGAACCTGTCCATGCTCCGCCAAACGTTTGATCTCTTCATATTTACTACATCCTTTGTCTTGTATGATTTGTTTCATATAACTTAATCTAGGTCTACCTTTACCAATTTTACCATCCATTTTCCCTTCCAGTATTGTTTCCAATAAACTCTCATGTCTCAAGGTGTGTCCTATCAGATTACTTCTTCTTTTGATGATATGTTTCAAAAGATTTCTTCTTTCCTTCATCTCTTCAAATACTTCTTCATTTTTGACTTTGTCTATCCATTTTATCCTTAGCATCCCTTGATATTTGAAGAAGAAAAGAACTTTATTTCATTATATTGGTTAATTATATGTCTACATATCAATCGAGACCGCCTTACTCGCATCAGAGGACACACGCTTCTAATCTAAACCGATAACCATTTTGGCGCGTATACCAGGGACACAAACATACATACATACGTAAACGTTAAACACAGTCATCTCTTATCCATAAACATACGCATTGAAACTCTATACAAAGGATCATAACATGATTCTCAACAGCATCCTTCTATAACACCACATTTCGAAAGCCTCAAGTCTTCGTTGATCAGTTTTTCCCATTGTCCAAGTTTCGCAACCTTATAATGCTGTGCTCCAGACGTAACTCTTTAAGAATTTCTCCCTTATCTCCAAGCTTATATTCTTTGAGCATAATAACTGCTTGTTTTGGTAAAAAGCTCATTTCCCTTGTGCAATACAATCGGAACAATACAAAATTGAAAAGAAAGTACTCAAAGACTAAGCACATGAAATGCACTAAGACGGAATAAGCTTAAGCATGAGCATAACGGAATGCGCAGAACCTACTTTTGAGTTCTGCGCATCCTACTTGTGCTTATGTCAAATGCTTATTTATTTTTGTGTTTAGTCCTTTAGAATCAGAATTATATCTAAGACCTCAAACTATACATTACAGGTAGAATTTTCACAAGTTTCATTCGTGACCTCAAAGTATACCTTGAATGCACAATTCTGAAACCATTTCATGGGTGATTCCGGTATTTACATTCCCACTCTCACATAGCAAAAGAAATTATGCCGTTTCTATAGTTAACATTCTATATTGTGAGGTCACATCTACTGTGAGGACTCTGAGCACGGATCAATATTATTCATGAGTAATCAAATTCTTCATACAAAGATGATTTATCTTGAATTCCCTCAATATTTCTGCTTTGCAGGTAATTCTTCCGTCACCTGAGAGATCCTGAAAATATCTTCTGCATACTCTAGAAACAGCATAATTTCTGTTGCTATGTGGAAGCCCCCCGCATATCTTATCGTTCTCCATGGAAAACTTGATCAATGAGCTGTCGTTAAGCAATGATTGGTTCATCAGAACCACCGATGAAATTCGTTGACTTCTGAATCGAAATCAACGTAGTCCCATCGAACTTATGATCTAATCATTGTGCCTCGATGACATTATGTAAAATTGAGAAAAAAATTCAAAGCTAATCTCTTCATTATATATTTAGACACTGCCCTGGTGAAAATGAAGCGTGTATTAGAAAGTGTCAGAAACGTGATCAGACAGTATTTGAAACGTTTATCCAAGCGTATACCGAGCGTCAAGTGAGACATTAAGAGTAGTTCGAACGTATATTAGAAGTACATCAAACGTATCGGAAAAAATATCAATTTCACGGAAATCGGACCTTACGGGTGGAAGCGTAATCGTACAATCGACAAGAAGTATGCAAGACGTGAAAGGAGAGTAATCTGAGACATTCTTATGCTTTCGTGACTCTTCATGACACGCTTCATTTTCACCGTGGTCACGCATTTTGGAACATTGATATTCGATTTTCCTTGAAGTGATGAACGATAATCGAGAGAAGGAATATAGACTGTTGGCCCGTACAGCACACCTCCGTGGCCTCCACGGAGAACGAAGGTGGATCCTCCACGTGAGCAACGTGGAGACTCCGTTGCCGTTAGGTGGAAAACACGTAGAGTCCCCATAGAGACGCCGGAGAAATGTCCGTCCTTCGCAACGTTGCTACGGCGTGGAGCGAAGGTGGAAAGCACGTGGTAGGAACGGAGAGCTGGAACGAACTGTAAAATTCCACCGTTTCTCCACCTCGCTACCTCGGAGATACGACATTGAGAAAAACGTATCGCTATGTGGTATCTATGGCTGCGCGGGTGATCAATTCTTTCTCAGGGAAAAATGGAATAAAAACACACTGGATTTGACGAGCCATGAAATTATTAAATTCCTGCAGGATATTTGAATTTCTCGCGCCAAAACCGGGCTGCAATGATTCATTCTACGTAGATACCACGTAGCGGTACGTTTTTCTCGAAATCGTATCTCCGTGGTAGCGAGGTGGAGAAACGGTGGAATTCCACAGTTCGTCCACGTCGCCTCTCTGTTCCTACCACCTTTATTCCACCTCACCACCACGTTCTTTCCACCTTCGCTCCACGCCGTAGCAACGTTGCGAAGGGCGGACATTTCTCCGGAGCCTCTATGGGGACTCTACGTGTTTTCCACCTAACAGCAACGGAGTCTCCACGTTGCTTACGTGGAGGATCCACCTTCGTTCTCCGTGGAGGCCACGGAGGTGTGCTGTACGGGGGACGACGTTAGAATTTTTGCGCGGTATTGGATTGAGTCTGTGAATTCTTTATACAATTTATTCTGGAAATATTGGAAGCATGAGTGGGAGATTTGAATAACGAAAAACACTCAAAAGCTTACATGATTCAATTCATGTAATAGTAGCACATATGAATGTTACTTACACAACATTGAATGAAGAGTTTTGGTGACAAAAGTTGCATTCGCGACCCCAAAGTATCCCTTGGATATACAATACTGAAATTATTCCCTGTGCGACCTCAAAATATACATCGTATATCAAATTCATTGATTTTTATACTCCCAACCCCAAAACATACATTAGGCACGGAATTTGCTCAAGTTTAATTTGCGGCATCAAACTATACGTTGAACATGTAATGCCGAACTCATTCTATTTACGACCACAAAATATACATTGTATGTTCAATTCAGTGATTTCCATATCCGGGACATCAAACTGTACATCAGAGGCGAAATCCTCACAAGTTCCCTGGTAAAGAAAATTTCTCTGAAAACCTCTGAAAATTTCTCTGAAAAACTCTGAAAAATTCTGAGAACTTCTGAAAACACCTGAAAGAATCTAAAAAACTCTGAGAAACTATGAAAATTCTTCCAAACTCTGAAAGACTCTGAAAAATCTCTGCAATTCTCAGAGTTTTTCAGAGAAATTTTTCCACCAGGGTTTGTTTTGCAAATCCGAATTATACATTGCATATACAATGCAGAAATCATCTCACGTGCGACCTCAAAATATACATCGTATATCAAATTAAACGCATGTTCGTTTTCTTGGGTATTCTCAAGAATGCATATTCTTGAACACAGCTGGAATGTTGTAAGTCAAGGGAAATTCCCTTGGATTGAGGAAACGTTTGGATAATTCAAGAGATGTATCATCAGGTTCAAGGAAATTTCCTTTCATGCGGAATACAGATTTTTCAAGGGACGGATTTCTCGAAACATAATATAATATGTTATGAGTGATGGTAATTATTCCTCTCAGTGTTCACCTTGGTTATACAACGATGAAATCCTTCTACGTAGCACTTCAAAATATACATTCTGTGTCTAATTCAGTGATTGCCATATCCAAGACTTGAAACTATACATGAAAGGCATGGTTTGGTTCCCGATCCCAAAGTATACCTTGGATATAAAATCCTGGAACCATTTCATTTGTGATTTCAGAATATACATTGCCACATAGCAGAAGAAATTTTGCCGTTCCAGAAGTATGCGAAAGATATCTTCAGAATATCTGGAGTGACATAAGAATAACCTGCAAATGTGGGAGTATTGAGAGAAATTCAAATGAATCATCTTTGGATACAAAGTTTCATAAAGAATATTGGAACATCCCCACAGCACCACAGTTGAGAAAAAGTTCTTGACGCATTCATTTTGAATTCTTATAGCTAAAAATGGATTCATTATGAATCTCTCCTCATCTTCATCCTTCATTATGAATGTGTCATCATTTTCCATGAGGAACTTAATTCATGGATTCTCATTGAACAATAATTGAATCATCGGAATCCCATGATAGAATTCGTCGACTTCTGAATTGAATTCAACATAGTCTCATCGAGTTCATGATCTAACCATTCTGTCTGAATGATATTCTGGAAAATTGAGAACGAGATTCAACATAAAGCTGTCCATTACATATTTAAGCACTGAGTAATTTTGAGATGTTTAAGTCTACTCAATGTCATGAACGATGATTGGAAGAAAGAATATATTTCCTCACGTCAGAGCGTTTGCTAGTATTGGATTGGGTTTGTGAATTCTTTACGGAATTTATTCTGAAAATATTGGGAACATGGGAGGTAGATTGGAGTGACGGAAAACACTCAAAATCTCATGTGATTCAATTCATATGGTGATTTGCATGTCCGCGACTTTGAACTGTACATAGGAGACAGACTTTTCGAAAGTCTTCTGTGCGACCGCAAGGTGTATCTTGTGTATACACTGCAGGAATTATTTCACATGCGACCTCGGAATATACATTTTATTCCTGTTTGGAAGAACCTTCGTTAATCATTGAATCAGATATTGGGAACTGATCCAAGCTCACTGGAAATCAATTCCTGATGGGTTCGAATCAGTTTTCTGCATCAGAATCGATGAGAATCGATCGGTTCTATGAAATTCATCAACCAGGGATATGCAGTGTTATAGCCGTCGGCTGTGCGACCTCGAACTATACATGGGGAACTGAAATTAAAAAAAAAAGGTTTAGGACTCCAAAGTATACCTTGCACGCTCAAGGGAAAGAACCCATGTCATGTGCGACCTCGAATAATGTATGAGATGTGGTATGTACGGAAGTTGTATTGGCGACCTCAAACTTGACGTTGTAAGTGGAGTGTTCTTTCGAGACGTTGTTGTGTCTTCTTTTCATATCATGATGCATTGAAACGTTTTGCAATGTTTTGAAACTGATGACAAAAACCTCAGGAGACGGATATTCGGGGAAACTAGGTTTGCGAGTCCAAGGTAAGATAATTCCAAACAATCCATTAGATGCGAGATATACAAAAATTGCATTCGGGACCTCAAACGGTACGTTATGAGTGAAGTGTTCGTTCGAGATGTTGGTGTGTTTTTCTTCCATATCTTTATGAATGGAAACGTTTTGCAATGTTTTGAAAGTGACTGCAGGAACGACAAGGGGAGGATATTCGGGGGAACTAGGTTTGCGAGTCCAAGGTAAAATCATTCCAAAAAATCCATTAGATGCGAAATATACAGAAATTGCATTCGGGACCTCAAACTGTACGTTGGAAGTATAGTGTTATTCCAGGACGTTGTTGTGTTTTCCTTCCACATTTTTTCTGCGATGTTTGAAAAGTGCCTACAGAGACGTTGAGATACGGGAATTCGGTAACACTAGATCTGCGAGTTCAAGGAAGAATCATTCCATTTGCGACCTCAAACTTTACGTTGGAAGTGAAGTGTGTTCAAGACGATGTTGTGTCGTTTTTCTACATTTTTGTGCATTGAAACGTTTTGAAAGTGATTATAGAAACGTCAAGGGGAAATCCATCATGTAGATTTGCGGGTTCGAGGAAGAAACATTCCATGTGCGACCTCAAACAATCGATCAGATGCGGTATATACAAGAGTTGTATTCGGGACCTCAAACTGTACGTTTGAAGTGAAGTGGTATTTCAGGACTTTGTTGTGTTTTTTTTCCCGATTCTTCGTGCTTAGGAACATTCTGCAATGTTCTGAAAGGGCCTACAGAGACGTCAAGATACAGAAATTCGGGAACACTAGATCTGTGAGTCCAAGGAAGAATCGTTCCATTTGCGACCTCAAACTTTACGTTGGAAGTGAAGTGTGTTCAAGACAATGTAGTGTCGTTTTCCTCCATTCTTGTGCATTGAAACGTTTTGCAACGTTTTAACGTGATTATAGAAACGTCAAGGGAAAATCCAACATGTAGATTTGCGGGGTCGAGGAAGAAACATTCCATGTGCGACCTCAAACAATCCATCAGATGCAATATATACAAAAGTTGTATTCGGGTCCTCAGACTGTATGTTGGAAGTGAAGTGTTATTTCAGGACGCTGTTGTGTGTTTTTTTCCACATCTTTGTGCATTGAAGCGTTCTGCGATGTTTGAGAAGTGCCTACAGAGACGTTAAGATACGGGAATTCGGGAACAATAGATCTGCGAATCCAAGGAAGAATCATTCCAGTTGCGACCTCAAACTATACGTTGGAAGTGACGTGTGAGTTCAAGACGATGTTGTGTCGTTTTTCTACATTTTTGTGCATTGAAACGTTTTTCAACGTTTTAAAGTGATTATAGAAACGTCAAGGGAAAATCCAACATGTAGATTTGCGGGGTCGAGGAAGAAACATTCCATGTGCGACCTCAAACAATCCATCAGATGCAATATATACAAAAGTTGTATTCGGGACCTCAAACTGTATGTTGGAAGTGAAGTGTTATTTCAGGACGCTGTTGTGTGTTTTTTTCCACATCTTTGTGCATAGAAGCGTTCTGCGATGTTTGAGAAGTGCCTACAGAGACGTTAAGATACAGGAATTCGGTAACACTAGATCTGCGAGTTGAAGGAAGAATCATTCCATTTGCGACCTCAAACTTTACGTTGGAAGTGAAGTGTGTGTTCAAGACGATGTTGTGTCGTTTTTCTACATTTTTGTGCATTGAAACGTTTTGCAACGTTTTAAAAGTGATTATAGAAACGTCAAGGTGCAACCGAACAGGTAGATTTGTGGGTTCGAGGAAGAATCATTCCATGTGCGACCTCAAACGATCCATTAGATGCGGTATATACAAAAGTTGTATTCGGGACCTCAAACTGTATGTTGGAAGTGAAGTGTTATTTCAGGACGCTGTTGTGTTTTTTTTTCAACATCTTTGTGCATTTAAACGTTCTGCAATGTTTTAGAACTGACTCCAGAGACGCCAAGGGACGGAAATTCGGGAACAATAGATCTGCGAATCCAAGGAAGAATCATTCCAGTTGCGACCTCAAACTATACGTTGGAAGTGACGTGTGTTCAAGACGATGTTGTGTCGTTTTTCTACATTTTTGTGCATTGAAACGTTTTGTAACGTTTTAAAGTGATTATAGAAACGTCAAGGGAAAATCCAACATGTAGATTTGCGGGGTCGAGAAAGAAACATTCCATGTGCGACCCCAAACAATCCATCAGATGCGGTATATACAAGAGTTGTATTCGGGACCTCAAACTGTACGTTGGAAGTGATGTGTTATTTCAGGACGTTGTTGTGTTTTTTTCCCCCATCTTTGTGCATTGGAACGTTCTGCAATGTTCTAAAAGGGCCTACAGAGACGTCAAGATACGGAAATTCGGGAACACTAGATCTGTGTGTGGAAGGAAGCATCATTCCATTCGCGACCTCAAACTCCACGTTGGAAGTGAAGTGTGTTTTCAAGACGATGTTGTGTCGTTTTTCTACACTTCTGTGCATTGAAACGTTCTGCAACGTTTCAAAAGTGATTATAGAAACGTCAAGGTAAAACCGAACAGGTAGATTTGCGGGTTCGAGGAAGAATCATTCCATGTGCGACCTCAAACAATCCATTAGATGCGGTATATACAAAAAATGTATTCGGGACCTCAAACTGTCCGTTGGAAGTGAAGTGTCATTTCAGGACGCTGTTGTGTTCTTTCTCCACATCTTTGTGCATTGAAACGTGCTGCAATGCTTCAAGAGTGACTATAGTAGAGATGTGCGAATCACGTTTTCAGACCCTCGAATCGAATCAAATCGAATCTTTGACAATTTTTCCGAATCGAATCGAATTGTGAAAATCCACATCGAATCGAATTAGGGGTCCGAACCGAATTACAGCATAATGTCAATACTGGATATGATAATCATTCGAATGAAATTCAAACATTCTATGCGTATTGTACTAGTATAGATGTACCATTCAGAGGCTTTTTAAGCCTTCTCAGCCCACTGAATCCGTCCTAATTTTTCATATTTCAATACATAAGAGATGAAGTCCTCATATTCGCTATTCATTAGCTTTGATTCGCTATTCAGCAGCTGCTTTCTATTTTTTATTCATTTTTTCATCTTTGCTAAAAATCTCAGACTTCTCTCTGAACAAATCTGAAAAATTCTGATCAACTCTGAAATCTCGGTGAAAAATATGATAGAATTGGGACGAAGTTCTCTCAAAGTTCATCAGAGATTTTTCATCTCATTTTGATCAATGATTATGAATTCAACAAATCAAACCAACAAACTCTCTGAATACGGAATTCCATTCGAGCGGAATTTCCACTCTTCCGTATTTAGAGAGTTTGTGGACGCTTACGAAGTGACTGACCAGGTGACCGCGGTCAGCTTCTCAACCAATCCAACCGTTTGGAAACCTGCCCGCGGTCACCTGGTCAGCTACTTCGTTAACGTGTTGTTTGTTTGATTTGTTGGATTCATAATCATTGATCAACATGAGATGAAAAATCTCTGATAAACTCTGAGAAAACTTTCTCCCAATTCTATCATATTTTCCATCGAAATTCCAGAGTTGATCAGACTTTTTCAGATTTGTTCAAAGAAAAGTCTGAGTTTTTTTTCAGAAATTGGAGAGGAATTTCCAAACATTTTTCAGCAAAATATTTACATACGGGAAGTGAAATTTTAGCTCAGATAGAGTGAACAGAGCCAAAAATAAAAAGACAAAATTTTATATATACAGTCAAGAAGTTTTTAAATAATTTTATTATACATTAATGAATTCTGAAGATTTCAGAGATTTTCAGAGAAATTTTTTTACCATGGTAAGTATGGACTGCTAGTCCCCCCACTTTTCCTATATTATGTAAACTCCGTATGGGTCCTGTCCCCAAGATCTAGCGAGATCTTTCGATATTTCGTGATATCAGAGGTTCCAAAACGGCGGCAATTCAAAAAACGAAATCGTGTGCATATAATTAAGTGCATTAAATTCAGGTGTTCGGATTGATCATCAATGAATATGTGGGAATTCTAGTTCTCTGTGACATTTGAAGTGAAATAACCTGGAAAAATCATCTGCCTTTGTAATAATTATTTATTTCTTGATTCCCGCCAATTTCAAAATTTTAGTTCGTGAAGGTAGAGGCGCTGTAACGCAAAATATATCTTTGAGACCAGTCTGAATTCGGTGACTAGCAGTCCATACTTATACAGGGTATTCCAGAAAATATTCCGAACCTTTTGAGGGAAGATTCCTAAAACAAAAATAAACACTCCTTCCTTCACCATTTTTTTATCTGAAGCTTAGTTCCAGAGTTGACTTGGACCAATCAAGTGGATGCTGCATAAGTATACTCTTCGATTATTGGAGTAGCCGATGTACTTGCCCCCTGGATGGTAAACTTATTTTGTTTATAACACAAAAACTGAGCGTCGGTTTGAAAAATGTCAAATAGGGAATTGTTCAGTTTCGTCTCAGGAATTTCCCCTTGAAATGTTCGGAGTGTTTTCTGGAACACCCTGTATAGTCAAAAGTGTAGCTACGTTTATGTAAAGTATTGTCATCGCAATAGTAGATGAAGTTGTCAAGAAGGAAAGAATGGTTGAAACAGCAATACGATTTGCTGTTTTGAAAACAACTGTACTGGGTGCTTCCAGCATTCGTGCAAATTTCATGATTTATGCAGATTTTTAATACACTTGAACCTCGCGATAACACATCTCTTCTTCTTTCTCAATCGTACGGTTTTTATGTGCGTTGAAGAGAGAGGTCGAGCATTCTTATCACGAGGTTCTAGTGTACTTATATCCTTTTTCTCCTTACTGAGTTTGCAACCCAGATATTATAAGGGTTCGAAAACAGGTCATAAAAAATATTCTCATAGAACTCGTCCGGAATTATTGTGCCACCTGGGAAATTTTGCACGAATATCGGAAGCCCCCACTGACGGGTTATTATAACCAAACTTCGGATTGTTGTACTTATTTTTTTTCAGTGGCTATAGCGCTCGATTGTTTCCTCATACGGTCGCTGATTCGTTTCAATAAACGATTCACATTTCAGCAACATGTGATTTTTGTCAAAATGTCGTTTCTTTGACTAATGTGTTCTACTTGAATATAACTGCGGTTATACTTCTCGATACACCGCAGGAGTTCTCATGAAATTCGAAACAATTCATGAAGAATTCCCCAATTTCATCAAGAATTCTTCTGAAGAGTTGTACAGTATGAGTCGCACAGCCAGTAACATTTACCAATCTTTCGATGATGAATATCCAATAGAATTATTTTGCGAAAAATATTTTGTACACATCCTCAAGTCAGGTATACTGAAGAAAAATGTATTTGACTCGAATAAAATTGTTTTCAGGGTAACATTGATTCAGAATCTAAGCATTGTGATTCGAACAGTTTCAAATAAATCGACTTGAGATTTTTCCAATTCGATAACAAATCGAATCTACAAAAATTAGTTGGATTCGATTCGGCTTCGAACTATTTGCACATCTCTAGACTACAGAGACGCCAAGGGACGGAAATTCGGGAACACTAGATCTGCGGGTCCAAGGAAGAATTATTCCAGTTGCGACCTCAAACTATACGTTGGGAGTGAAGTGGTATTCCAGGACGTTGTTGTTTTTTTCCCACATTTTTGTGCATTGAAACGTTCTGCTATGTTTTCAAAGTGCCTACAGAGACGTCAAGATACGGGAATTCGGGAACACTAGGTCTGTGAGTCCAAGGAAGAATCATTCCATTTCCGACCTGGGACTTTACGGTGGAAGTGAAGTGTGTTTTCAAGACGATGTAGTGTCGTTTCCCTCCATTCTTGTGCATTCAAACGTTTTGCAACGTTTTGAAAGTGGTTATAGAAACGTCAAGGGAAAATCCAACAGGTAGATTTGCGGGTTTGAGGAAGAATCATTCCATGTGCGACCTCAAACAATCCATCAGATGCGGTATATACAAGAGTTGTCTTCAGGACCTCAAACTGCACGTTGCAAGTGAAGTGTTATTTCAGGAAGTTGTTGTGTTTTTTTCCCACATCTTTGTGCATTGGAACGTTCTGCAATGTTCTAAAAGGGCCTACAGAGACGTCAAGATACGGAAATTCGGGAACACTAGATCTGTGTGTGGAAGGAAGCATCATTTCATTCGCGACCTTAAACTTCACGTTGGAAGTGAAGTGTGTTTTGACGACGATGTTGTGTCGTTTCTTTACACTTTGGTGCACTGAAACGTTTTGCAACGCTCCAAAAGCGATTATAGAAACGTCAAGGCAAGATCCAGCAGATAGATTTGTGGGTTCAAGGAAGAATCATTCCATGTGCGACCTCAAACAATCCATCAGATGCAATATATACAAAAGTTGTATTCGGGTCCTCAGACTGTATGTTGGAAATGAAGTGTTATTCCCGGACGTTGTTGTGTTTTTCTTCCACATTTTTGTGCATTGGAGCGTTCTGCGATGTTTGAAAAGTGCCTACAGAGACGTTAAGATACGGGAATTCGAGAACAATAGATCTGCGAGTCCAAGGGAGAATCATTCCATTTGCGACCTCAAACTTTACGTTGGAAGTGACGTGTGTGTTCAAGACGATGTTGTGTCGTTTTTCTACATTTTTGTGCATTGAAACGTTTTGCAACGTTGTGAAGTGATTATAGAAACGTCAAGGGAAAACCCGACATGTAGATTTGCGGGGTCGAGGAAGAAACATTCCATGTGCGACCTCAAACAATCCATCAGATGCGGTATATACAAGAGTTGTATTCGAGACCTCAAACTGTACGTTGGAAGTGATATGTTATTTCAGGACGTTGTTGTGTTCTTTTCTCACATCTTTGTGCATTGGAACGTTCTGCAATGTTCTAAAAGGGCCTACAGAGACGTCAAGATACGGAAATTCGGGAACACTAGATCTGTGTGTGGAAGGGAGCATCATTCCATTCGCGACCTTAAACTTCACGTTGGAAGTGAAGTGTGTTTTCAAGACGATGTTGTGTCGTTTTTCTACACTTTTGTGCATTGAAACGTTTTGCAACGTTCCAAAAGCGATTGAAGAAACGTCAAGGCAAAATCCAGCAGGTAGATTTGCGGGTTCGAGGAAGAATCATTGCATGTGCGACCTCGAACAATCGATCAGATGCGGTATATACAAAAGTTGTATTCGGGACCTCAAACTGCACGTTGCAAGTGAAGTGTTACTTCAGGAAGTTGTTGTGTTTTTTTTCCACATCTTTGTGCATTGGAACGTTCTGCAATGTTCTAAAAGGGCCTACAGAGACGTCAAGATACGGAAATTCGGGAACACTAGATCTGTGTGTGGAAGGAAGCATCATTTCATTCGCGACCTTAAACTTCACGTTGGAAGTGAAGTGTGTTTTCAAGACGATGTTGTGGCGTTTTTCCACACTTTCGTGCATTGAAACGTTTTGCAACGTTCCAAAAGCGATCATAGAAACGACAAGGACAAATCCAGCAGGTAGATTTGCGGGTTCGAGGAAGAATCATTCCATGTGCGACCTCAAACAATCGATCAGATGCGGTATATACAAAAAATGCATTCGGGACCTCAAACTGTACGTTGGGAGTGAAGTGTTATTCCAGGACGTTGTTGTGTTTTTCTCCCACATTTTTGTGCATTGGAGCGTTCTGCGATGTTTGAAAAGTGCCTACAGAGACGTCAAGATACGGGAATTCGGGAACAATAGATCTGCGAGTCCAAGGAAGAATCATTCCATTTGTGACCTCAAACTTTACGTTGGAAGTGACGTGTGTGTTCAAGACGATGTTGTGTCGTTTTTCTACATTTCCGCGCATTGAAACGTTTCAAAGTGATTATAGAAACGTCAAGGGAAAATTCAACATGTAGATTTGCGGGGTCGAGGAAGGAACATTCCATGTGCGACCTCAAACAATCCATCAGATGCGGTACATACAAGAGTTGTATTCGGGACCTCAAACTGTACGTTGGAAGTGATGTGTTATTTCAGGACCTTTGTTTGTTTTTTTCTCCCATCTTTGGGCATTGGAACGTTCTGCAATGTTCTGAAAGTGCCAACAGAGACGTCAAGATACAGAAATTCGGAAACACTAGATCTGTGAGTGGGAGGAAGCATCATTCCATTCGCGACCTCAAACCTTACGTTGGAAGTGAAGTGTGTTTTCACGACGATGTCGTCTCGTTTTCCTCCATTGTTGTGCATTGAAACGTTTTGCAACGTTCCAAAGGTGATTATAGAACCGTCAAGGGAAAATCCAACAGGTAGATTTGCGGGTTCGAGCAAGAATCATTCCATGTGCGACCTCAAACAATCCATCAGATGCGGTATATACCAGAGTTGTATTCGGGACCTCAAACTGTACGTTGGAAGTGAAGTGTTATTCCAGGCAGTTGTTGTGTTCCTTTTCCACATCTTTGTGCATTGAAACGTGCCGCAATGTTCTAAAAGTGCCTACAGAGACGTCAAGATACACAAATTCGGGAACACTAGATCTGTGAGTGGGAGGAAGCATCATTCCATTCGCGACCTCAAACCTTACGTTGGAAGTGAAGTGTGTTTTCACGACGATGTTGTATCGTTTCTCTACACTTTGGTGCATTGAAACGTTTTGCAATGTTCCAAAAGCGATTATAGAAACGTCAAGGCAAAATCCAGCAGGTAGATTTGCGGGTTCGAGGAAGAATCATTCCATGTGCGACCTCAAACAATCCATCAGATGCGGTATATACAAAAAATGTATTCGGGACCTCAAACTGTACGTTTGAAGTGAAGTGTTATTCCAGGACGTTGTTGTGTTTTTCTCCCACATTTTCGTGCATTGAAGCGTTCTGCGATGTTTTAAAAGTACCTACAGAGACGTTAAGATACGGGAAATCGGGAACAATAGATCTGCGAGACCAAGGAAGAATCATTCCATTTGCGACCTCAAACTTTACGTTGGAAGTGACGTGTGTGTTCAAGACGATGTTGTGTCGTTTTTCTACATTTTTGTGCATTGAAACGTTTTGCAACGTTTTGAAGTGATTATAGAAACGTCAAGGGAAAATCCAACTTGTAGATTCGCGGGGTCGAGGAAGAAACATTCCATTTGCGACCTCAAACAATCCATCAGATGCGGTATATACAAGAGTTGTATTCGTGCCCTCAAACTGTACGTTGGAAGTGATGTGTTATTTCAGAACGTTGTTGTGTTTTTTCCCCCATCTTTGTGCATTGGAACGTTCTGCGATGTTTGAAAAGTGCCTACAGAGACGTTGAGATACGGGAAATCGGGAACAATAGATCCGCGAGACCAAGGAAGCATCATTCCATTCGAGACCTCAAACTTCACGTTAGAAGTGAAGTGTGTTTTCAAGACGATGTTGTGTCGTTTTTCTACACTTTTGTGCATTGAAACGTTTTCCAACGTTTTAAAAGTGATTATAGAAACGTCAAGGTAAAACCGAACAGGTAGATTTGCGGGTTCGAGGAAGAATCATTCCATGTGCGACCTCAAACAATCCATTAGATGCGGTATATACAAAAGTTGTATTCGGGACCTCAAACTGCACGTTGGAAGTGAAGTGTTATCTCAGGACGTTGTTGTGTTTCTTATCCACATTCTTGTGCATTGCAACGTTCTCCAACGTTTTAAAAGTGATTATAGAAACGTCAAGGGACAGAAAATCGAACGATTCAAAAATTTCAGAGAGCTGTTAGGGATGAAACCGTTCGTTGTCAGTGAGGTGTTCTGTCAAGACGTTATTGTGTTTTCTTCCCATATCTTTTCGCGTGGAAACGTTTCAAAGTGTTTTCAAATTGACTACAGAACCGTTTTGGGATAAAACGTGAGTTTTCGCATTGTGAAAGCATCTTATGGTTACTTCGAGGTCTCGGGCACAAAAATCGCTGCGCGACCCCGAAGTATACATTGAGTGCCGAGACCCCAAACTAATCGAATAACATATAAAAGTTTGAGGTCCGACCTCAAACTATCAAAATGACCCCAAACTATACATTAAGTGATAATTTGGGACCTCAAACTATCCGATTCACATATATATACATATATGTACATACATGACTAACTGAAAAAAATTTTTTTCATAAAAATAAATATTATCATTGATACAAATAAATTTTGCAATTTCTATTGAAGAGATAAAATCAACTTCTAAACCATTTCGAATTTAGGTTTTGGGCAATTATGTCTTGAATTCAGGGGATTTCGTCGAAACGTTAGGGGGAAAGTTTTTTCCAGAGTTGGTGACACTGTGTGCTTCTCCTTTCTGACCTTCTGTTTCTATTATTGCGGTTTGATTCTTATATAATTGATATATTATTCTCATATCACAGAAATTGATTTCTCCCTTCTTCAAGATCGTAAACATCTTCTCCCAATCAACATTATCGAATGCTTTTTGTATATCTACAAAACCTATATACACAGACTTTTTTAACTCCAGACTTTTCTCTACTACGGTTCTCAGTGCTAATATTGCTTCTCGCGTTCCCCTATTTTTCCTAAAACCGAACTGATCTTCTGCTAATCTACTCTCTATTTTATTCTCTATTCTCCTGTATATGATTTGTGTCAGTATTTTCGAGAAATGTGGAGTTGAACTAATCGTTCTGGAGTTCTCGCATTTGCCTGCTCCTTGTTTTTTTGGAATGGCGACAATTTTATTCTTCTGGAAATCTTTTGGTACTTCGCCTATTTCGTACATATCTCTGACCAAATCAAACAGTCAGTCACGAGGTCTCTGACTAGAGGCTTTGATAAGGTCCACACTTATGCCATCTATTCCTGGCGCTTTATCATTTTTCCATTCTTTTAAAGCCCTATCGAATTCTGATCTCAAAATTGAATCCCCCAATTCTTCTTCATCGATATCTTCCTCCCTCTCTAAAAATCTTATATTATCGCTCCCTTTATACAGATCTTCCAAATGATTAATCCATTGTTCTATTTTTTCCTCCGTTCTTATCAATTGTCGTCCTAGAGGGTTTCTAATCTTATCGCTTCTAGATTTCATTTGTCTGAAAAATCTTTCAATAATCCTATATGCTTCATCAATTTCCCCTAAATGTAATCTGACTTCTATATCTTGACATTTTCCCACCAACCATTGTTCTTTTGCTTTCCTTGATTCTCTGATCATTTTATTCCTCAGTGCCTTGTACGTCTGCTGGTCTTGTTCACTATTCCTATTCTTGTATTTCCTCCTTTCATTAATTGAATCGAGAATTTCTTCTGTTATCCATGGTTTCTTAGGCTCTATCTCACCGTTCTTCAAAATTCCATTTGCACATTGCTCTATGTTCCCCTTCATATTTGTCCATCTACTCTCTATTTTCAAGTCTTTCTCTTCTCGATCCTCCAATTTTTCGTCCAACATGACTTTGAATGCCTCCCGTGTTTTTCCTTGTTTGAGATTCTTCAAATTCCATCTCTTTTGCATTCTCCTTTTCTTTTTCAGAGCTTTGAATTCCAGAGAACATTTCATCGGCAACATATTGTGATCACTATCTATATCCGCGCCTGGATAAGTTTTACAGCTTTTCACTGGTTTCTAAATCTTTGTTTTACTAATATGTAATCGATTTGATATCTTGCTGTACCTCCTGGCATTTTCCAAGTATAGAATGTTCTCTTTCTTCCCTATTCTGTTTGGTTTTCTGTCTTGTTTGAAGAGGCTCTCTTGAGTAGCCTCCACCCGGAGATCCGAACGGGAGGCTATTTTACCTCTGGAATATTTTACCCGAGAGAACGCCATCATGTTGTTGTTGTTGCTTTCTTTTCAATGAATCAAAATTAAAAATTCTAGGCTCGGAGAAAAGATTTCATTCGCTCGGGAGTATTAACAGATATCAAGGAAGGTAGTTTCCCCTTGCTTTCCTTCCGTTTCTGCCGATGTTCCTGGCGTTGGGATGATGTAGTTTCTCTCAGTTTGTACCAATGATAACGTTCTTATTTTCAAATTCGTAATTTGTTTCCAACTACTGATTCAGGATGAAAAAGAAAATGGAAAAAGTTGTCTTCCTCAGAGGGAACATTCGATTCTAAATCCCAAGAAATAGACGAAAAACCTGTCACTATCAGCGAGTTTTTTCTTTCCCATCAAGTCCGGGAAATGCAGGATTTCAACTGTAATTTGAAACGTTGCAAATGATATATAAATCATTGAAAACTCATGGCAAAAATACCTTACCTACTATCTTCGAGGTTGCTCTTTCGGTTGCTGAGCTCAAAATTACCTTCAGATGGCGCTGGAATACCGATATGGCCGATTTGAAATAAAAAGTCGACAAAAAATTGGAGAATATTTGACTTTGTGATTTTTTCACGGGTTGATAATGCCCTCAAAATTATTCAAAACATCAACCGAGGGTGCACAAAATATCTCAACTTTACGATAGAACTTTTTCCCAGACTTGAAGGAGACCTAACCTCTCTCAATTTTCCATATATTCACCAAAATAACTCGCAATTCTGAGAATCTAGAGAAAATTGACAGAACATATAATTTTATTCGTTCAGTATTCTTCAAGAGAAGTACCCGGGGGTTTTTGAGGTCGCTGACTACGAATCGAACATCAGATTTTCAAAATTCAAAATGACGGATCCAAGATGGCGGACGAAAAGTCAGAAAAAGCCTCGAAAATGGATGAAAATCGGTATGCTTAGGTTTTTGAGGTTCCTGATTACGGATCCTTGATCAGATTTTCAAAATTCACGATGGTGGACCTAAGATGGTGAATGAAAAGTCAAAAAAAGCCTCGGAGATGGATTGAAATCGATCCACCGAGGTTATTGAGGTCGCTGATTACGAATTCAGCATTAGATTTCCAGAATTCAAGATGGCGAACCCAAGATGGTGGACAAAAATTCGAGAAAACTCTCGAAGATGGATGAAAATCGGTATACCGCGGTTTTTGAGGTCACTGACAACGAATCCAGCATCAGATGTTCAAAATTCAAGATGGCGGCCATGGTGGGAATATTCCTCTGAGAATCTCTGAAAAACCCCCAAATTCGGACATTTCCCACAAATCTGTGCAAGTCTCTACAAAACTCAGAATAATTCTGAAAATCTCTGGAAATATTCTAAGCATTTCTGAAAAACTCTCAAAATTGGGATTTCCACGAGGGGGATTTAATATGGCATACCGAAATTCATGAGATATCACTCAAAATCATGCAATAATGTTTATACGTGAAGTTTCCGCAAGAAAATTGGTTGTTTCCGTCCGTTAGTTATTCCATGTGCACGTTTCCCAAGTCAAACTACGTAGCAAGTTTATACTCTTGTATGTTCCCCAATAACTCAGTTCTTCATGCGATAAACTTCGTCTTTATTTTCTCCGATTCACTCGATGATAATGTCGAATTCAATTACCCTAATAATGACTGATATTCACTTCTAATATTTTCATCACGTGTCACCAGTTTAATTACACAGCGACCCCAAAAATCTCCTCGTATACACATCTTCCCGTGATTGAGAAGCATTTTATGAATTTCAGTATGCCATATTGAATCCGCCATATTGGATTTTGGAAATCTGATGCTGGATTCGTTGTCAGTGACTTCAAGAACCCAAGTATACCGATTTTCATCCATCTTCGAGGGTTTTCTCGAATTTTCGTCCGCCATATTGGGTCCGCCATCTTGAATGTCGGAAATCTGATGCTGGATTCGTAATCAGAGAACTCAAAAACCTCGGCATACCGATTCTCATTAATTTTCCCTCGTAGAATGTGAAGTAGTTCTAATTGTGCGAAGAAGAGGAGTGAAAAAGTAGTGAAAAGTAGTAAAAAGAAAAGGTATTTCCGCGACGAGAAAACCACGTAAGAGGGGGAATAAAAAGAGGGAAAGAAACTAGAGACTTCAATCTATCTATTGGGCACAAAATTAAGGTGATATGGGCCGATTAAGATGGATATTGAACGATTTTAAAAAGGGAGAATTTTCGACGAAAATCAATGTGGTACGCGTACCGGCGTCTAGCGGGGGAGGCGTGGCTACGGGCACCGAGCAGAGGAAGAGAGAGAACATGGGGATCGCAGGCCACGCCTCCAACGTCTGCGCGCACAGGAGAATGTAAGTAGTGAAAAAGGAGTGAAAAAGTAGAAAAAGAGTAGTAGGCCGCGTTTTACAGTTCTTTATCAATTTCCACAGCCCTCAGGATATTCTGTGCGGCATTTTATGCTTGTGGGAGTATCAGGAGTATGCGCTGAGATGCCGATATATTTTTCCACAGGTGTCTGTGCCTTAAGTTGGTAATAATAACGAGAAGTTTCTAAAAAACAGTAAAAAAGTAGGAGAGGAATTTTTGTTAATTTCTGATGGTTCAACCCTTTCCGATAGCATTCTATGGAATGTTCCATCACCGAATCACTATCGAATGATACCTACACAATGAGTCGCTTGTATCTAGTGATTAAAATCGAACCTGAATTCGATGAATCCGGGAAAAAGTGAAAAAGGAGTGAAAAAGTAGAGAAAGAGTAGTAGGCCGCGTTTTACAGTTCTTTATCAATTTCCACAGCGCTCAGGATATTCTGTGCGGCATTTTATGCTTGTGGGAGTATCAGGAGTATGCGCTGAGATGCCGATATATCTTTCCCACAGGTGTCAGTGCCTCAAGTTGGTAATAATAACGAGAAGTTCCTAAAAAGACGTAAAAAAGTAGAAAAAGAATTTTTTTCAATTTCTGATGGTTCAACCCTTTCCGATAGCATTCTATGGAATATTTCATCACCAAATCACTATCACATAATACCTAAACAATAAGTCGCTTGTATCTAATGATTGAAATCGAACCTGAATTCGATGAAGCCCGGAAAAAGTGAAAAAGGAGTGAAAAAGTAGAGAAAGAGTAGTAGGCCGCGTTTTACAGTTCTTTATGTATTCCCACAGCCCTCAGGATATTCTGTGCGGCATTTTATGCTTGTGAGAGTATCAGGAGTATGCGCTGAGATGCCGATATATTTTCTCCAAAGGTTTGAATGCCTTAAGTTGATGATGATAACGAGAAGTTCCTAAGAAGACGTAGAAAAGTAGAAGAGGAATTTTTTTCGATTTCTGATGGTTCAACCCTTCCCGATAGCATTCTATGGAATATTTCATCACCAAATCACTATCAAATAATCCCTCAACAATAACTCGCTTGTATTCGTTCAGTAATAGATTCACCGATCATTTTCGTGTGTGTATTTCTGAAAAAAAAATACTGACAAAAATCATATACAGGAGAATAGAGAATGAAATAGAGAGTAGATTAGCAGAAGATCAGTTCGGTTTTAGGAAAAATAGGGGAACGCGAGAAGCAATATTAGCACTGAGAACCGTAGTAGAGAAAAGTCTGGAGTTAAAAAAGTCCCCGTATATAGGTTTTGTAGATATACAAAAAGCATTCGATAATGTTGATTGGGAGAAGATGTTTACGATTTTGAAAAAGGTAGGAATTAATTTCAGGGATAGGAGAATGATATATGAATTATATAAGAATCAAACCGCAATAATAGAAATAGAGGGTCAAAAAGGAGAAGCACAAATTAGAAGAGGGGTGAGACAAAGATGCTCACTATCGCCATTGATTTTCAATTTGTATATAGAAGAAGCGATGAACGAAGTGAAGGAACAAGTGCAATTGAAATTACAGATTCAAGGTGAAAATGTAAGCATGTTGAGGTTTGCGGATGACATAGCTATATTAGCTACGAGTGGTGCTGAGTTAGAAAATACTCTCAACACTATGAAAAAAATATTACTAGACAAATATTGTATGAATATAAATAAGGACAAAACAAAATTCATGATTTGTACAACAGCGAACACATCAAGAAGAACGAAAATCAAAATAGATGCAGAGACAATTCAGCAAGTCAAAGAATTTAAATATCTAGGGAGCATAATTACAGAAAACGGTAAAAGCGAAAGAGATAAGAGATATAAGAGCAAGAATAGCACAAGGGAAACAGGCTTTCCACCAAAAGAAACAGTTACTATGTTCGAAGAATATTAGCTTAGCAGTAAGGAAGAAATTCTTGAAGAGTTACGTTGGGAGCACAGCATTATATGGTTGCGAAACTTGGACAATTGGAAAAACGGACCAACGAAGACTTGAAGCTTTTGAAATGTGGTGTTATAGAAAGATGCTTAGAATAAAGTGGGTAGAGAAAGTAAGAAATGAAGAAGTACTTGAGAAGGTAAATGAAAAGAGAAATCTCTTGAGACAGGTCGTGAAAAGAAGAAGTAATCTGATAGGACACACATTGAGGCATGATAGCTTATTGAAAACAATATTGGAAGGGAAAATGAATGGTAAAAAACGAAGAGGTAGACCTAGATTGAGTTATATGAAGCAAATTATACAAGATAAGGGTTGCCGTAGATATGCAGAAATTAAGCGGTTAGCGGATAATAGACAGGGTTGGAGGAGTTCATCAAACCAGTCATAAGACTGATTACTTCATGATGATGATGATTTCTGAACGCGCAATTTTCTGGGTTAGCAACTGACAGTTATTGAAAATAACCCTATATTATCTTAATTTGAATGATATCAATAGATTGGATACATAAAATAGTTCGATGGTCGCATTGATACTATGAAAATGCACAATTGAAAAAATGTCCATTCTTAACTCACCTTGTAAGATTCACGAAGGCAAAGCTCGTTGTGACACTCGGCATGAATCTTTATTTATATCCAGGGTACCCAAGGTATAATGGGGGAGAGGAAACACGAGTTTCAGCGCCGCCATGGAGTTGTCTCGGAATTATGAGTAATATATATATGTATATTTATACATATATATACCAAGTATACCACGTGACCATAATTATTGTATATCACGTGACCATTTTAAATATTTTGAAATTCCGCGTGTATTTTTTGTCTGCGTTGTGCCGTCAACCAGATTCAAAGGTTAAAGTGACTAAATAAATTGACTATAAATAAAGGATAAAAAAAATAAAATTTAAATTAACGAGTGCGACCATTAGGAAGCTGTTTAGCCGCAGAACATCGAGGACAATCGTCAAGTGGATTCATCGTGGGAATTAGCTGATATTACAATTTCTCGAATTATTTTCAGGTTAGTAACTTCTTTTTAGATTAATGCTCATAAAAAATATAAATTGTCGAAAGAGTTTGAATCATTTATTGAATTTGATTATCAAGGTAATATTATAACACGGTAATTATGCATCATCCTACATTTGTAATAACAATTAAAAATAGTATGCCTTATCCAAAAATGTTCAATTTAAGAACTTCTAACGCAATCATGAAATACATATTCCAGATCCAATTGCAATTTCGTTTCAATAAATGATTTAAATTTCAACGACATAATATAAATGTGCAAATTAAAATTCTGTTTGGAAAAATATTTTAACGTACGTAATATACATAGGAACATGAAATTTCTATGTATTGTTGAATAAATGCATTTATGTAATAAATTCTGTTTTCTTTCTGTTCCAGAATCAACATGAGTAAATGCAGTGTCCAGGGGTGTCAGCTGCAGATAGCAAAGAAATTTAAGTTTCCTGATCCGCTTCACAATTGTGAACGGACAGTGAAATGGTTAGAAGCTTGCGGCAATCTGGATTTAATGACTCTTCCTCCCAACAAGTTGAAGCGCAGGAATGTTTGCAGTGGACACTTTGAGGGGAAGTTTATATTAAATCAGCGATTGAGCAATTCAGCTATACCAACAATAAATTTACCAGGTATTTGATTTTGAACTTGATTTGTAGTGTATAAAGTTATTACCATTAATCAAAAATTTTATTCATTTTACTTTCATTTTGGATTTTCAGGAATCATTGGTGCTGCTGAATACCCGATTCGGTTCCAGAACGAGTTGGCGGAGCCCCAGAACGACAAGGACCCAGGGATATTATCAGAAAAAGGATTTGTCAACATGGAAGATGATTCACTTCCTGCTGATCCGCAATTAGACAGCGTGCTCCAGCTGAGTATGGATTCAGAATTTGAATCACGCGAAGGTTAGTCAGAGGCCTATTTTGGAAAATATTCATTTCATTTTTATTCCTAAAAATTAGCTGGATGATTTTTTGAAATCTAATTATTTATGACTACATGTATAGTTCTGTAGAGTTGTTTAGAAGTGATTTTTGACAATAAATCTTTATTAAGTATCTATCGCACCAATAGTTCACTTTGATCAAAGTAGAGAAAAGTCACTGCGCTCCCAATATATCAGTCAATTTCTCAATCGACTAAAGTTTTGTGGATGTCTACTATTTATTCGCAGGAAATTTATACCAACAAAGTGCTTGGTTATTCTAAAAAAAACATTTCATCATTCCACTCAACAATTACTTGAAAAATCATTGCGAGTGTACAAAAGTTGAGATGATGGTACTTTCTTTCATAAAATGCAACTTTGTATCTTCGTCACTCTATGAAAGAAGAATAAACATGTGGAACATTGTTTGCTTGATGTACTAATATTCTCAAATACTTTTTCAGGAAAAAATCAATTGCTGTGTCTGCTGAGTGATTACCTCTCTTGGTTGAAGTCACATAACAAGTCATAAGAAAATGTTCTGACTATGAACCAATATGGATTTTGCAACAGGACATTCATCAGTAAACCACGAAGTCGTATGAATCTGTGCTGATGATACATCATGCATACGTATGAATGTATGTTTATAAATTTATCGAGACCATTTTATTACGAGTCGCTATGAAACTTTGACCAGGGTAATCTGTTCCATTCATCGAGTGTTGTATCTTGAAATACTGGGCCAACAAATACTTGATTAGTGTCAATAGATTAGGTAATCACTCCTCAGAGACAGTAACTGAATTTTCCCTGGAAAAGTATTTGGGAATATTAGTTCATCAAGGAAATAATGTTCCACAACTTTATTCTCCTTTCATAGAGTGACGGAGATACAAAGTTACATTTTATGAGAGAATATACCCTCACCACAACGTTTGTATACTTGCAATGATTTTATTGAGATGTTATTTTTTAAATAACTAGGCTCTTTGTTGGAATAAATTTCCTACGAAGAAGTAGTAGACATCCACAAAACTTTAGTCGATGGAGAAATGGGCTGATATATTGGGAGCGCAGTGACTTTTCTCTACTCTGATTACCATGAACAATTGGTGCGATAGATACTGAACAGAGATCTATTGTCAAAAATTACTCCAAAACAACTCTGCATAACTATACATGTAGTTACAAATAATTAGATTTGAACGAATTATCCAGTCAATTTGTACAAATCGATATCAATTGAATAGTTATCACGTTGCATGTAAGTCATGATAATGAAGGAAATTCTTTACCACTTTGATTTCAGATATGATTTCTCTATGCAAATATACAATGATTAAAAAATTGTTTCATTTGATCCTTTAGGTTCACGTGATGAGACATCAATCACCCATACAGCGAGTCAGCAGGAAGAAAGATGCTCCCCCGAACGGCGCAAAGGTAATTTCATCCCCATTGCCTAACACCATTGAATTCATGGAACATTCTTGTGATGAATAATTCACGTACTTGAATATTTTTCACTCTTAGAATGAAAGTCGAATCGAAATGTACCAAACCCACCCAACACATCATAATTTTTTGCTGCAGAAGTATTGAATCTAATAAACTCATCAGTTAAAATCTCATTACCTTTAACATACCTTTAACAAAAATTATGATCTGTCAGGTGGGTATGGTTCATTAAGTTATCGGATCGTATATAATTTTTTTTTTGTATCCGAATATTAATATATATCTTTCCTCAGAAGTTGGAATGTCAACTTGATGAAATTTCTCATAATAAATGATAATATAATGGGTTGAAAGAAATGTTTTATTGACCCAGCGTCATTTCCAACTATCCTTATCCCTATCACATATCTTTCCTATGAAACTGTTTATCAACAAAAGTGCTCACCACTGGATTTCAATCCATTTAGGTCATTCGTTTTTTTATGTCATCAAATTCTAGAGAAATAATGAAAAATGGATTGTTAGGAGTAATATAGCAGGTTCTGCATTCAAATGAATGTAATGGAATTTTTATTATGCTTGAATGGTAATGATAATTAGGAAATTGGATTCTCATTTATATTTTCATCATTATAATTTATTGGGATATTTTTTCCCTATTACTTTCTAAGTGGATTTTCCATCTAGTTTGATGAATAAGAATCATTTAAAATCAGTATTTATCCCGTACACTACAACCACTGATCTTCCATCAATTCACTCATATGATTTGTGACGACCATTCCTCCGTCAACTCTCCATTGTCTTAAGGGAGACTCTCCCTCATTTTTACAGCTTCTATGTCTCCACTTCCATTCTACCGAAGTTCTAGATAAAGGATCAGGGGTCGTGCTGTACGGTATAACATGTAATTTATTCATAATCACCCAAAATATCTACATGATTTTTCAACACCATAAGTTTATTGAGCAACCATTTATTTCAACATTTGCTACAGATTGATGTCTGTCTATAATTAAGGGGATACCAGCGTACCATCCGAGTAAAGATTTTGTGTGCAAGATTTCTCTGAACCGAATGTATGAGACTGTCTGAAATTTTCCGGGAATAATCTTTGATACTTTACCAATTGCTGTACAGAGCAAAAATTTTCAATTTCGAAAACACATTTTCTTTCTCAGTCCGTAAAACTCAGTTCGAACGCCCACCGTAAATGTCTGTGAACTTCAAAGTAATTCTGAAGGTGACTGAGAATATTCTGGATATTTCTGAAAAACTCACAATTGAAATTTCCATCGATGCACTTATGGTAAAAATATGAATGTTATATGTATGGTGAAAATATCAAATTGTACAATTATGCATATTTTATGATTGAATTGGCCATCATAGTATCATTATGGGTGGATATGAATCACTGCATAATCCTGACTTTCCTATAGATTGTAAAAATTTCAATTATATATATACAGATCATGAGTCTTCGGTGTCAATTCTGAGATTAATGAACGTCAAGAGAAAAAAACTATTAACACCCCATGAGTTGGCAATCTATGATGCTGTATCTAAATTGAAGAGTACAGTTAGACGGTGTCAAAGAAGAAACACTGTTCTGAAAGAGAAATTGAAAGAGGTTCAAAATTTTATAAATACTAATAAATTTGAAGCATTCTTAGATTTACCTGAACCAGCGCAGAATTTATTCATTTCTCAAGTCCGCAACCGAAATAGTAAAAAATTTGGTAGAAGTTTCACTAAACAAGATAAAATCTTTGCATTAACGCTTTACAAAAAGAGTCCAGCTGCTTATAAATTCTTTGCAAGTGTATTCATCGTTCCTTCACTTGAAACATTGAGAAAATTCATAAAAACTATACCTCTGAAACCAGGAATTTGTGATAACATTTTCATCGACTTGAAAGATAGAGTTTCACTTTTTGAAGATAAGAAAGATAAATACTGTGTATTGCTTTTTGATGAAATGGCATTGAGTCCTTCTTTGCAGCATAATTCAGTAACTGATTCTATCGAGGGATTTGTAGACCATGGTTTTGGTGTTAAACCAGAAATTGCGGACCACGCCGCAGTGTGGATGTTACGAGGAATTAACAATGCAAAACCATGGAAACAACCAATCGTTTACACGTTTTCGAAGGGATCTACTCCATGGTATGATATTTCTCATATGTTCAAAACACTCGTTCGAAAAACCCGTGAAGCCGGATTAACTGTTGTGTCTTTTATTTGTGATCAAGGAGGATCTAATTGTAAAGCTATTAATGAATTGTTATCTGAATCTAAAATTTACGCTTCGAAACACAATAGAATAGAAGAGACCGTTATTTTAGTTGACGGACAACAAATTATTCCAATATTTGATCCTCCTTATTTGCTCAAATGTATTAGAAACAATTTGTTGACTAAAAATTCAAAGTTTACTTACGAGAATATTAGGAGAATAGCAAAATGGTCCCATTTAGAAGATGCGTATTTCATTGACAAAAGTCATAGTAGTATTTTTCAACCCACTATGAGTGAACTCACGGATTTTCATGTAATTCCGAATAAAATAAAAAAAATGAAAGTTGAATGTTGCTCTCAAGTTTTCAGTAACGTCGTTTCTACCTATATCAATCATACAGCTTACAATCAAGGTAAAAGTGTTTGCGGAACGAAGCAGTTACCAGCTCAAGCTGTAGATACTGCGATTCCATTCAAATTTTTCAACGATTTATTTGATTCTGTTGATAGTGGATTCCAAAGTAAAGGTTCACGTACCTCAAATAGAAACATTGAAGAGCCTACAGATGAGGAGATCATATGGAATAACGGTATTAGAGTAATATCCAGCATGGAGTATATCCAAAGCAAGCCAACTGATCAAACAAAACCAATAGTCCTGAAAAATTGGATTTTTACATTGCAAAATTTCAAAATTCTGAAGTCACGCTTGAGAGCAGTAAATTTTGAAACGTTTGTTGGTCGACATTTTACACAAGACCGGTTGGAAAATTTTTTTGGACAAGTACGGCAGCATGGTGTCCGCAATACTAAGCCTTCTGCACAACAATTTTCTGGATTTTATAAAACCTTGCTTCTAAATTCTTTTTCAAATGGCACGCTTTTTGGATCAAATACTGAAAAAGATTCCTCTGAATGTTTGATGGGAATAGAAAATTTTATTACATCTTCCTGTGACCAGGCTAGTGGATGTGAAACTCCGATTAAGTTGAATTTAGATTTTCCAAAAAATGCTCCATTGTCAGAAACGGACTTGAATAATCTGGAGAAATTCCTCGCTGAAAATTCTCAAATTACAAAACTTCGTTCAAATTGTCACATATGTGCACATAATGTAAGAGTGAAGGATGGAGATGTATTACATACGATGATTCAAGTTACCAATTTATTTATCCATATTATACCTCGAATGCGTCACAAGAAAGCTGTTTTAGGAACATTATATGATTTGATTTGTAAAAAGATTAATTTTGATTTTGAGAAATGTGCACATAGTGACATTTTGAAGGAAGTTGTGATAAAAAATTACGTTTCTAGTTTGATCTCTAAATACCTACGATATATGAGAGATGACTTAAGATCTCACCTTTGAAAGAATTAGGGAATATATGATTTGAGCTTTTAGATTTTTAAAAATAATCCCTGAAATCAATTGAATCATCAAATTTCCATACTTTTGTTCTTCTACTTCTAATTGAATTTGCGAAATTTGAACAAACGTCGCAAGTATTCAGTATCATTTCCGTGACAGGAAGGATTTGATCATTTTTTCTTTGGAATTCATTCCATTATTCCGATTGATGAACTTTAATTCAACTTCACCGTTTACATTTCAAAGTGCAGAATTGCAGATAACGTCACTTGAACGTGACTTTTCATCCAATCCTAATTTATTGTTTCAGTTCCAATGGAATTCTACTGGACGTTGGATTAAGGTATTTGCAAGTTTGGGAAAGATTTTATTTGTCCCAGTAATTTCCAGTTCAATTAATTTGTAAGACGTAGATTTGTGTTATGTGCTCTGCATTATTCTAAATATTTCAAATCCGCTATTTCTAGTTTCAAAAACAAATTGATTAGTTTGGTCCAAGATGATCTCTGGATAGAGGATACAACGTAATATTGTGCAGGACTCAGAGTGAATTATCATAAGGGTAAACTTCCATCGCCTGATTCATTAATCTGTTCAGGTATTTGATAAAGTGACATGTGTATATAATACCTTTGATGCATAATAATATACAATATGCTGCAGTACAGTGAATTGAACGAATTTTCCAATCGAATTCAATACTCAATTCTTCTCTCAATACATAACATTTGGTTTATCTTCAGTTACTCATCTCGAACTTGCAAGTACCTTTTTGCATTATTCTAAAAAATGTGTAAGTTTTATTCCTTTAATATTTGCATGAGAAGCGTGTTTTTTTCTTTGTTTCAGCTTATAAGTGCACGGTTTGTTTGAGTGTATATATTGTAAAAAGGTTTTGGGATCTGCTACTTGCATCCTCTATTATATCGATTAGAAGGAGGCTTTGTTGATTCGAAGGAAGTGAATATCTCAAATAGTTCTGGTTGGATGGAATAACAGCACGTTGAACCTAGTCTGATTTATGTCTTTTTTTCAAATATATTTTCATGAATGATTACAGTACAATCTGTTTATCAAAGATTTTTGTCTTCCCTATTGATCAAATTCAAGATTTGATTTTGACCTATGATAATCATCGTACAATATATCTTGTATAAATTGATTGTACTGTCCCATATAGCACACTAGTTCAGCAAGAATTCGTGAAGAGTTCAACTGAATTTCAAGAATCCATGTGTTCTCAAGAATTCTTCATGGACTCCTGTGTGTTGGATACTCCATGGGAATGTACATATGTATATATTATGGTTTAATGATCATATACGACATTTCATGCATTTCATTCCATATGTCGAACGCGGTTTGCAAGATAGATTATATAGTTCAGTTGACTTGACCCTTTTGGAGGGATTCGTTTCCCCTTTAGTAACACATTCAATCGCATATGTGTTGTGAATGCATGGAATCGTGTAAAGTAAGTTTGATTCACTCGTTTTTTTCCAGCAGATCGTTTTCCAAATATTGCCGAAGTTTGAGTTGTTTATTTAAACGAATTCACAATTAAGTGTCAAAATAGGGGATTGTAATTGGTGGAACTCGAATTCGTTTCCATGAATAATTCAAACTTCATCGGCATCTTTCTGATTAACAATCTTATTCTGTGATTTCCTTTCTAATCAGATTTGCATCACATCCAAGTATACATTCCCAACGTCACCTGCAGGGGGGAGTCAGTTGGGGCTATTGCTCCATCTAAAAATCATAGTATAAATTTCCTAAACATCCTATCCTGTAGCAGATATCTTCTAATATTTCGTATATACTCCTGCCTCAACTGGAAAAAAATTCTGCGGGTGCCTATTCATGCTATTTCATACTCCTGCTTCCATTCAAATCAGGGTAGTTTTCATTTACTATCTCAACATCTTTTTACAACGGGATGTTCTTTCATTTTCTCATGCATCCACTGAAATTCGGTTGAAAAAATATTTCGAATTATTTTATTTAGCTTATCTCTATGGCAAGGTCAATACTCTCAATTTCATTTGTGCTTGACTTTTTTCACTTTTTGAATCATCTCCATTGATCACTACTCCCAGATAGCACAACGTGCCACTGGAACGATTGTGAAAGGTTTATAAAACTTAAGAGAGGCTTTTGAATGCTTAGAAAACGTTCCAGGGACACATTTTGCTGTTAGGAATACAGTTCAAGTGGATTTGATTTCACTCTTTTTTTTGGTGATGCTTTCATTTACTACAACTTTTTCAAATTTTGAAACTTATCAACTGTGTTGATGTCCTTGTGTTATTTGCATCTCTATCAATTATTTGCCTTCAACATTCCTGATATTTCCTATAACAATCTTTTCCTTTCTAGCTTTTATGATTCAGATGAATGGACTATAAATCCTTTTTGCTTACTTCCTCCCAATGAAAATTCATAACCCTCCCCCGATGGAAGAAAATCCACCACCTTCTCGTGGTTTCCATTGAGAAACGGGATATTCTATAACATAGAATACCAAATGATTTCATTTACGCTATTTAATGGTTGGCCGTAATTGTGTATTCATTGCTATTACAGTTCAATGAATAATCAATTTCTAAAAAGAAGAGTATTCTATCCATCTATATAGAATATACCGTTTGCCAAGAGTGGATGATTTATTTGTTTACAGCATTATTCAAGGAAAGATTTTTCTACAGTTTCATCGATGAATACCCTGGTAGAAATAAGATGTAAGTTCACGCAAGTTCCACATTCAAAAAGCGCATCGTTGACACTTCACTTTCGCCAGAGTAATGTCACCTGAGTCAAATTCAGAATTTCAGTGAGTATAGTGAATTAAAATTAATTCGTTCAAGTAGAACTCTGAAAATTCGCTACAATAAAATTAAGATAATATCATATTGATGATGTATATATAAATCTCACTTCGTTTTATTTCGTGTCTATAGATTTCCCATCCCAGATTTGAGACCATTATTGCACAATATGAATAGAGCTCCTTGGTGGAAGAGATCTAACATATTATATGATTTCTCAATCATCAAATGCACAAATTCATACTTGAATAGGAAATAGTTTGCATTGTTTGGTGAACGCGGGATCCAATTTCGTGGAGTTTAACATTCGTATACATTGAAACCTACGGGAATGACAAGAATCATCCATTTATCCAAGGTATTGTTAATTATTCAAAAATCAAGTATTCTACTCTTTAACCATTACCATTTGTCGATTTCAAATTCAGTCCGTGTAAGAACCGAATGCAGTACGATTCTGATTCCAATTCAGACGAAGAAGGTATATCGCATTCAACTGCTGATGGAAGCTCCAAGCAACAGTGATTGAATCTGGACACCCGAACAGCACAACTAGTTGTCAAACTGTTCTTAGAGGATACCATTTGAATGCCACGCTTTCTGAAGGGAATTCCTTGAGAGTACGCACAATCATCCATCTAAATCCAAAAATAATTCCAAAAGTATGCCCGTTATGGCAGTGAAAATGAAAACATATAGAAGTCCAGAAAGAACACGTAATCTGCCCAAAAGAATTCATAATGCAGTCATATCTGAATTAATGGGGTATAAATAAATCACACCACAAAACAGGCATTTTGAATTATCTCATAATTCAACAAACCTCTGTGATTAGATATCAAGTCTCTTACAAATGTCCTATCGAAAACAATGGAGATCACAGAGTTTTTCCTACCGTTTTCTGCAAGGGATTTTTCATACTCGATAAAATCGATTAGTTCTTCCATACATGAAAGATCGTTTGTATGAATGCATTTTCACAGTCAATATCCACATATTTTGAGTTGATAAATAATTTACTCAATTATCCACGAACAATTCATAAATTTCTACACACTCCTCTTCTTTAGAGTTACATAAGTTTGTGGCATGAAAAAATTTCAACTTTAAAATCATGTGATATGTTATTTCCCAATAAACATTTGATTTCTCAAGATATGTTTTAGATATGTTTAAGATGTCTTATGCGACACTTTCATGATATGTCATTTCCCAATAAACATTTGATTTCTCAAGATATGTTTTAGATATGTTTAAGATGTCTTATGCGACACTTTCAGATATTTGAAAGATAACTTTTCGTATCTTGAGATATCCTCAACATATCTTACGTCTCTTGAAACGTTCAAGACATGTTTAAGATATCTCAAGATACGAAAAGTTATCTTTTAGATATCTAAAAGTGTCGCATATAAGTGTCTTATAAGACATCTTAAACATATCTAAAACATATCTTGAGAAATCAAATGTTTATTGGGTTATTCTCATATATATGTTTCTTGCACCGAACTGATTATTACATTGCATAATTTACTTCACTTTATTAAGCACTGTCTAAATCTCGTACACGCACCTGTTCAATCAATTTATAAGAGAAAATATACTACTAATTGTATCTTGGACATTACTTTTATTCAAAGAAGTTCACAAATTCGGGAAGACTGATTGAATTCTTGTTGATCGAAGTTCATGGTATTCGTTATAAATTCTTTTGAGCAGCCCTGCTGAAAATTTCCGATAGAAAACGATAAGATTTTTCCTATCGATTTCAATGTGGTTTCTGAAACTTGAATTCCCAGAAAGTCTTCGTGAATTCACGATAGAACTGTATCGGTTCTTATCGTTCTCTATAGGATTTAAGAGAAATGTATCTGGTTTTATCGTGAAAATCCTATACAGGAAGTATTAGTTATTTGAAGAAATGTAATGGTACTTTTTTGAATAACTGGTATTTCTCCTATAGGAATTTTACGATAAAACCAGATACATTTCTCTCAAATCCTATATAAAACGATAAAAACCGATAGAGTTCTATCGTGAATTCACGATGACTTTCCGGGAATTCCAGTTCCAGAAACCACATTGAAACCGATAGGAAAAATGTTCAGCAGGGAGAACAGGACTACATTTTGAACTTCCATCAAGATTCATATTCACTGTCATAACGGGTAGTCTGTACGAATACTTGATGCATTTTCTATGTGTATTTCAAGAACTCCCACATGTATTCATTAAGAACTCTTAAAGAGTTCTTGTGATACTCTATGTATTTATTTAAAATACTCCATGAATTCCTAGAAATGATTTCCGTAGGTATTCTTTACTCTGAATTCTCTGCGAACGCAAAAGGGACTTGTGTGCTGTCTGTACAGGATGTTCCGAATTTGTTGTATTTTTTATCGAAAGGTGTATCGCACGGAGGAAAAGCTGTTGCTGGCATAACAAACAGGTCTATTACTATAGCGCCTACAAAAAAAATTCAGCTCACAAAACAAGGAAAATAATTAGCAAAACTGAATTTTTTTGCTGACATTAACAAATTTGACAAGAGAACCAACGTCTCAGCTGCTGGAATAAATATTTTTGCAAGGACAACAAATTTGTTTGTAGGCGCTATTGTAGCAAACCATTTTTTCTCCGTGCGGGTTAGATGTATATTCGACAATAAAAATATTATTATAATCAATGAAATCATTCGTGACTTTTGTAAGAGTTCTCTTTTTAGGATGCGAAAAGGCTTATTTATATAGAAAAAAGTTTTCCTTGAGAAGTTCGCCTAGAGTTTTGTGGGATTGTAAAACGAATACTTGAAGAATTCAATCATTGTGACATAAACGAGTATATTACACATTCCAAAGGAATACATCCCAGATAGAAAAATGTCTCAATAATGCCATCATCATGGTGACATTCACGCCAAGAAATGTTTGCATCATGGTACCAAGGTGTTTCCGCATGAAGCATTGTTCTTGGTAGCAAAACGAGGTGATGGTACCATAATGAAGACATGATGTTTACATTTTATGCATCATTGCAAGCTGAGCGAAGTTTATGACAGTATGTTAACGGCCCATTATGTTACAAAATATTTAGGGCATGGTTTTCTATCTGGGATGTCAATCATTTCAGTTATTCTTAAAGAATTCTATTCCACGTTCGCGAGTTCCTATGGAATTCTTTCAGAATTCGATTTGCTATCTGCCCATACAGCACCACAGATCTCAGAAATGTCTCAATTACATTTCGATCTTTCACCTTCATTACATTTCAGTATACTTTCACAGAAATGTTGCCTATTTGCAATGTCTCAGATATATTACGAGACAAACATTACAATGAAATATGTCATAAATATTCTTGGAATATTGCAGAAATAATTCAGAAATATTGCATTGAAATGTAGGATTAGCGGACATTGCAATATTTCTGGAGAGACTTTGAAACCTCGCTGTGACATACAGCAATGTCATAGAAATATTGCAATGTTTCAGATATTAGATTTCTGCAATCTTAATGAAATCTTCGGTGCTGTGTGGGTGGGTACATAGACATAGACATTCAGATTATAAAGAAATTCTACAAAAATTCGTCATAATAGGCCATTCGATTCAAAATTACATTAAATAAGGAATGAACTGTACTCTAGAAGTATATACTTTGTTCCAAATTTCATTTTTCATGTATATCGATAAACTGTGAATCGTTTATTGGAACGAATTTTCAATTGAGTATGGGCAAATCTCATCCACTCTATTAATTTGAATATACCTATCAAGTATCCTCTGAAAAAATATGAAAATATATGTTTTAGTTTTTTCTCATATGAAAAAATAATTCAAACTTCATGAATAGTTTCATTTATGCTCAGTTCGCATTCAGATACGCGATATTTGAATCATATTCCACTTTGGTCTTGTGGATAATTTGACTTTAGGAAGAACAAGACAAAATTCATTAATTCTGGAAGGGCCCCTTGAATTTCAACTTCCTCAGGGCTCCATCAATTTTTTGATCCGGTCCTGCGTCATATTAAATGAAGCTATTCTCCCCACTATCCATACTCGACAATATGTACAACACTTTTGATCTCATGAATTATAAGTCGGTGTAGGTTAGGTCGTTAGGTGGTTAGGTTTCGATTATAGGCGATAGGTAGGATTCAGGTTCAAATCTCTTCTGTACTTCAAAAATTTTATCTTTGCAAGTTCAGAAGAGATTTGATGTGTGTCGCCGATGATGGCTGATTCCTAAACGGCAATCAAGATCCCCGCATAACCTGAACGACGGAATTAATTTTTTTGAATGAAAATAATTTTTTCGATTTCATGTGTTACCGATGTTTTTCAACTTAATTTTCTTACAGGTAATTTTTAATTACTTGCATATTGAAAAAAAACAAACGTTTGTATATTAATGTACATACATATTCCATTCATGTGTTTTCAAATATTCATCCCTATCAGATTCATCATTTGAATCAGTCCATGATTTTCTCAATATGAATGAAAATTACATTTCATTCATATTTATCCCCATAGTACGAATACGTATCGGAATATATCGAATCATTTTTGCTAATTTTTAAATATCTCATATGGTCACGTGGTATACAGGACATATGGTCACGTGGTATATAGGAAATATGGTCACGTGATATACTTAGTATATATATGTATAAATATACATATATATATTACTCATAGTTCCGAGACAACTCCTTGGCGGCGCTGGAACTCGTGGTCTTGCTTTCGCATTGTACCTTGGGTACCCTGTTTATTTCGTGAATTACATTTTTCTTCCTTCCATTTGTTTTCGCATTCCTCCCGAACAATAATGTTTGAAGATTGGAATAATCTTCACAGCACGTGATAGGTGAACGCTTCTTGTTCGTCAAAGAGGTTTTATTATCTCGAGGTTCACTAAAGGAGTCGCGTTCGCTAATGGGGTCAGTTACCTTACATATCACTCATTTTCTCCGCGGTCTTTAAATACTTGGTATTCCGGCTTCCATCGACGGATTTCGATGAAACATGGGTCCTAGGGGTTTTCGAGGGCGCTGAATTGAAATCTGGGGTCAAAATTGAAATCCAAGGTAGCGGAGTCAGGGAACTGAAAATGAATTCGGCCATTTTGGCATTGATGGTCGGAATTAGAGGAAACTTGGGCCCTGGGGGTTTTCGAGAGTGCTGCAACGGGTCGGTGCCGAATCAACGAAAAACCAAATCAACGAAAAAAAATTTACTAGCAGTATGAAGTTGTCATTTTGTTGCAGTATGGAATGAAATTAGTCATGGATCATTGATTAAATTAAACGAAAAGTCAAAAACATTGATTTGCTAACACAACCCCACGGGAAAACTTAATTTCCCTTTGTTATGTTTATGATTATGGTATGGTTATGTTTATGATAACAACGAACCGATTTTCGTTCTCTACAGACGTTTGAAACAGTTTGATTGTACCGATCGATTAGGAAGATCATTAATAATTTTATTAGAATGATGAATTACGTGTCTACTGTAATAAACGGGTGCAGTGAATAGGTTAACATAAAGAAAAATCATCTGGTCACCAAGAAGAAGGGAAAGTTAAGAAAACACTACATAAAGCTGAAGTTGAGGACGATGAATACAAAACGGAAGAACAAACGTATTATAGCTCATACGTTTCACGAGATCGTCACAGAATAAGCTTCTATCATGGTGACTGGAAAATTAAAAGAATATTAAATCGAGGTAACATAACAAAGTTTATCAATGATCTATGACTAATTTCATTTCATACTGCAACAAAATGACAACTTGATACTGTTAGTAAATTTTTTTTCGTTGATTCGGCACCGACCCGTTACCTCGATTTAATATTCTTCTAATTTTCCATTCACCATGATAGAAGCTTATTCTGTGACGATCTCGTGAAACGTATGAGCTATGCTATAATACGTTTGTTCTTCCGTTTTGTATTCATCGTCCTCAACTTTAGCTTTATGTAATGTTTTCTTAACTTTCTCTTCTCCTTGGTGACCAGATGATTTTTCTTCATGTTAACCTATTCACTGCACCCATTTATTACAGTAGACACGTGATTCATCATTCTAATAAAATTATTAATGATCTTCCTAATCGATCGGTACAATCAAACTGTTTCAAACGTCTGTAGAGAACGAAAATCGGTTCGTTGTTATCATAAACATAACCATACCATAATCATAAACATAACAAAGGGAAATTAAGTTTACCGTGGGGTTGTGTTAGCAAATAAATGTTTTTGACTTTTCGTTTAATTTAATCAATGATCTATGACGAATTTCATTCCATACTGCAACAAAATGACAACTCCATACTGCTGGTAAATTTTTTTTCGTTGATTTGGTTTTTCGTTGATTCGGCACTGACCCGAGGTAACATAACGAAGTTTATCAATGATCTATGACTAATTTCATTTCATACTGCAACAAAATGACAACTTCATACTGCTAGTAAAATTTTTTTCGTTGATTTGGTTTTTCGTTGATTCGGCACCGACCCGCTGCAACAAAATCTGGGGTCAAAACTGAAATCCAAGTTGGGGGAATTAGGGAACCGGAAGTGAATTTGTCAATTCAGCTTTTACGGATAGATTCCAATGAGACATGGATCCTATAGGTTTTCGAGGGCGCTGAACCCGAATCTGGGATCAGAATCGAAATCCAAGTTGGTGGAGTAGGGGGACCGGAAGTGAATTTGGCCACTGTGGTATTTATGGACAGATTCCAATGGAAAATCGGTCCTAGGGTTTTCGAGAGCGCTCTAAATCTGGGGTCAGAATGGGAATCCAAGATGGAGGATGGGATAAACCGGAAGTGGATTCGTCAATTTGGCTTTTATGGGCAGATTCCAATGCAGCATGGGTTCTAATGGTCTTTGAGGGTGCTGAACTGAAATCTGGAGTCGAAATGGGAATCCAAGATAGCGAATGGGATGAACCGGAAGTGGATTTGTCAATTCGGCTTTTATGGACAAATTCCAATAAAACATGAGTTCCAAGGGTTTTCGAGGACGCCGAATTGAGTTCTGGAGTCAAAATAACAATCCTAAATGACAGATGGGATAAATCGGAAGTGGATTTGTCAATTTGGCTGTTATGGACAGATTACCATGCGACATGGGTTCTAACGGTTTTTGAGGGTGCTGAACCTGAATCTGAAGTCGAAATGGGAACCCAAGATGGCGGATGGGATAAACCGGAAGTGGATATGTCAATTTGACGTCCATGAACTGATTCCGATGAAACATCGGTTCTATGGGTTTTTGAGGACGCTGAATCTAATTCTGGCGTCAGAATGGGAATCCGAGATGGCAGATGGAGAGAACCGGGAGTGAATTTGTCACTGTATCATTTATAGATAGATTTCAATGCAACATGGGTTCTAATGGTTTTTGAGGGCGCTGAACCGGAATCTGGAGTCAGAATGGGAATCCAATATGGCGGATGGGATGAACCGGAGGTGGATTTTGTGAAAAGCGGACACAGGAACGTTTCAGAAGATCTTCAAATACGTTAAAAACACGTTTCTATGTCCGCTTTTGTAACGGACACGTTTCCAATACATTACCGAAGTATTCGGTGCTGTATGGGCTGTGTGTTGAATAGACCTCTCTTCTATACCATCACTTTTTGGAGAAGTCATATTCGACCCAGTGGTTTTGAGAATACATTCTACAAATGATATACTACAAAAAAATCGAATTTTCAGTCGGTCGTGAGAAGAACCTCCCTTCAAAGAAGGCTGAAGCCCTTGAAGCCCTGCCCTAAATCCGGTATCGCAGTCTTGCCAAATTTCAATAAATTTTGGGCAAAGATTTACGTAATAAATTAGGAACAATTATTCAGAAAAAATATCATCCTCCGATAATTCTTCAAGTTTTCCTGAAAATGATCTTCTCAGATATCTTGAATGTCACGATCACTTGGAGTTCACTTTACTTATTCCGTGGTGGATTGGAAAGAGATCAAATGATACTGTCTCTGTTTGACTGACAACCATAGCCTATTTGCATTTTAATGTATTCTAATTCCTGAGATAACATTCTTCCAATCATTCTGTTTTCTCAGAGCATGACCCTGAATCATTTGAACATATATGATGAAATGAATCAGATGAACACTTCACATCTCAAGTACATTAAAAAGTCGATTCTCTGAATGATCAACATCTAGAATGAAAAATTTCCCGAAAACTTGTGATTGGTTATTTCAAATAAAATTCAAAAGAAATGATAGTTCTGGTTAAGGCTCATGGAGCTCGAGGAAAATTGGCAGGGTGTTTCATCACTGCATATCAAAAGTCTCGATTGATTGCTCAGTTGTTGGAAAAGTACGTAGCAAAGTTTTGCCCATTTTTCTCCAGCTCCATGGGCCTTGAATCAGATATTCTTGATGGCTCGTCTAGAAGGGAATTAATGTTTTGCGGAATTCCACAGATTAACATTGTATTAATATCATGTCGATGTAGATGATACATTACAATTCCATAATTTCACGTGATCCCGTTACGAGAATAAGTCATGGGTAGTGAGTCATAGGTGAACCACATGTGACATTCATTTCACATAACTTGTGACATTCCATTATATACAATTTTTGTAACTGTCATAGGACAGCGTTCATTGAGAATACTGTTGAAGAATGTCCGATCGCAATAATCAATTGAGATTTATAACTGAAAGGATCCCAAGCGGCACATCGATATTTCAGATGTGATATGAACATGCTTAGAACCTCCAAATGAGACTATTTTGGATAATCATCTGCTAAGCACAACCATAGCATACTGTGCGCATTATAATTCCTCCTGGTGCTGCTTGGAATGTGTAAGACGTCTGATTTTTCTTTGAATTCAAAAGATCTTACACAGAACGTGCTGTTCAATTTAAACGACCAATACACTGTTAAAGACCACTGGAATTCTCCGGTACCATGGAACTGGAAAATTTCTGTTCATGTTGAATTCCTCAGTATTTCACATGAAATTTCATGTTTTTTACTGCAATTTTCCAGTATGCAGAAATGTTTCGATAATAGTGCTGGAATTTTCATGATTTCAACGTGATTTTCCAGCACAAATGCACTGGTTAATTGCTTCCAGTACAGTACTGGAAATTTCCCGCAGCTTCATTTTAGAGTGTACACCATGAAATTTTGTGTAATTTCATTAGACAGGATAAAGCAAATGAGATGTTATTGAAAAGAACAGTTGGATCATTGAAGGAAAATGAAGAAAGGTAAGTAAAAATATGATTTGCACATTATTTATTGATGAATGTCTGCACAACAAATACAATGCTATATGTGTGTATGGATTACACAAACCATTTGTTTAGTGGAAAATAATCATCGCATCACTTTCACAACGTACTGCTATTCATTAGGAAACAAAAGCGATATTTTTGGATTATTGTATTTCCGTTGAAGTTGAGTTAACATAAACATTCAGGATACATATGAATATAGTAACTATATAATAGATACTTAAGAAATTATGTTACAGCTAGCAATCATTATAAGAACAAATGTATTAGCAACAAAGCCTCTAAGGTCCCACAGTGGTCGGAAATCCCAAAAAGCTGGCCAAAGATACAATCGGTTCTTGAATGCGCATGACAATGGTCTTTATGAGATCTTCGGCGCCGCTGATTACGACTTTGTGGTCCAAAGTTCCGAATTCGAAATGGCGAACTCAATTTGGGGGAGGAAGCATGACCCCTTTGACCCCTCCCCTTGGATCCGCGGCTTTGAAAGATCTCTTGAATAGGCCCTTTTATGCGACCAACAATGAATTCAATATGAATTGGAAGGATTCGAAATGACAACATATTGAATGCCTGGAAAATTCATCATGAAATCTCGATATGAATTCTTTTTGAAAATCAAGTTATTCATTAAGAGTCCAGTTTCAATTCCGAATATTGATAATGAATACATATAGATTAGCATAACGGGAGCACTCTGTGGGAATCTTTGTGCTGTCTGGGAGGGTATAATGTAGGGGTCATACCCTACACAGCATTGGCACATCCCAAATGAACACCGTAAATTATCCCGTATGTCAGTTCCGGAAGAATTCTTAATGAAGTCTGAAAATTCTTTGAGAACTCTTTTTGAATACCAGGAACTCATAAGAACCTCATTCTTAACTGACATACGGGCACTTTTGAAGAATCCCACGATGAATTCTCAAAGAATCCTTCATGAACTCATCGAAACCAATGTGCTGCGTGGGACACGATTCATTTCCATTAGGGATATCGTGAAGGCCAGATAAATTGCAATTTTTCTATTTGAAACAATTCCAAATGAAGATATCATGTCTTATAATTGTGTCATTCATCATTTTGAGCTAGTATTTTTGAAATCTGATTTGAAGTCAACGCTCCCGGTCAAAAAAATCCTTGAGGGATCTTTCATAGGAACCCATGTAGGTTCCCATGAAGGCTCCTATATAGGATCCCACATAGGTTCTCCGGGTTATTTAGCACAAGCCATAAAATATATCTTGCCAATAATCCTAGATGGAATCCGAGTCGGGATCTTATATGGGATCATATATGACCTTTTACATCGGATTTCAGGATTGCAGGACTCAATGTAGTTCCTATGAAGGATCCCTTCTAAGATTCTACACAAGTCCGTATTGATATTTGACAGTACCTATGTGATGATTTGTTTTCTGTTCAGCATTGAGAGGTCTCGAGCGCCATGTCATTGATGCTTTTTGAGTCCATCATTTCATCTTTTTTCCATGAATATCGTAGGAAGGAATAAAATCACGCTACACTCGAGTGCCTTTAATCTCATACAATTCAGAGATATGCCGTATGTGAATATTTTTTCTAAATAGTACGAATTTCTCAGACCATTCTCTCATTTTGTAGGCATGAATAATTATAATTGAGGATTCAAATTGTAATTTATGCGATTTTTATTACTGTTGGTAATATTTGGTAACTTACTGATCATGAAAATGACCAAAATGGTTTTTTTATTGTTAATCTTATAACCTCTAGTTTTATATGCAATGTTCAATCCCAAGAACTTCGATTACAACTATTTTTAGTATGCACCCATGTGGAAAATATGCCGAATTTATGTATAATTATGGGAGACTTATAGATAATTCATGAATAATTCTATTTGAATCATACATGCATTTGAATTTTTTCACATGTACAATTATACACACAGAATACGGAAATGGTCTGAAGAAATATTTTTACTATTTTCAATAAATATTCACATATGTTATCACACTGGATTATATGGAATGGGTGCTGAACAAAAAACATATAAATACCAAAGGAAACCTATGAAGGACGCTATCTGAGATCCTTCATAGGAACCCACATAGAGCCCTACAATCCTGAGATCCGATGTAAAAGCTCATATAGGATCTCATATAAGATCTCATCTTGACTCCTATCTAGCATCCTATCTGGGATTATTCACAAAATATATTTTATGACTGGTGCCAAATACCCCGGAGAACTTATGTGGGATCCTATATAGGATCCTTCATGAGAACCTATATGGGTTCCTATGAAGGATCCCTTAAGGATTTTTTTGACCGGGCTCCCTTTTGGCCCAAACAACTCGAATTTCGTAGTAGCAAAATTGAGAACTATCTCAACAAAATTTCACCCTACATACAAAAAATAGCACACCCATTCTTGTTACATCGTGATCTACAGCAACTGATCAATTGACTGCTAATGCGAACATGTGAATCGTATCCTATCCGGGTTTTCGAACCACATGCAGAAAAAAGTTACCTAAAAAATTACTATACCTTACAGTGAAGTGGGGACGAAATCACATTGCGAGGTTATGTATTATGTTGTGTTATTGAAATTCCTATACTTTCTAGTGGAGAGTAACAATATTCTGTTATTAATTGATAGAAAGTATAATAATTTCAATGACAAAACATAATACATGACTTCGGAATGTGATTTTATCCCTACTTGACTGTAAAGTAAACACGGAGAAAACGAATGTGCTAAAAAGTCCCATAATTTATTGAGGATGAGCCTCAGTCGGTGACCGATAGGGTTATTACCTGCATTAAGGTCTAGAAGTACCATAAATTCTTGTATAAATACCTCTCAATTATGTTACTTTTAGAACTAAATTCAGGTGAATAATTTTATTCATCACAGACTGGCGCTCATCCTCAATAAATTATGTGACTTTTTGAAACATATTTCTCTGCGCGTAGTGATTTTTTAGGTAACTTCTCTCTGCATGTAGATAATTTTTCAAATCCAAAACGGAAGCCGAACAGAAGACTGAATTAGTTTCTTCCGAATGTTATGAGGGATTTCGAAAAATCCTCAGTCCCTAGTAGAAATTTGCTCAGGCATTCCCTATTTTTAATGAGGCCCTGATCAGGTGAGAATCCGGAAACCGTTAATAAGGAAAATCTTATCAGACCCTTACAAGGGGCTCATCTGATTTCCCTAATAGGATTCAAATGGGGATGTAACGCAGGGCAACAATAGGGTTAGGATGAGGTTTCCATTGAAACGAGCGAGATAGGGAAAACCGTAACGAAACCTGATCAGGACCTGATAGGAAATCAGGCATGCCTCGTCAGGCCCTGGTATTTTCCCGTTTGAAATTTCTACTAGGGGTATTGAAATCCGAATAGAATCCTGATAGAACTGTATAAAGAATCCCCCCAAAAAAACTTCAAAAAAGTAAAAAAACAACGTCAAGTACATGAAAGTATAGTTTACAAAAGTAAGTATTACAAAAGTATTTCAGTTCATTAATTTTGTTGATAAACTTTATTTTCCTTTCTCATATTAGGTGATCAGCCAAAAAAAAACATCAGAGGAAAAAAAAAAAGATCTGAAATCACTATCAAGTACCAAGTATACTTGACTGCATAAATGCTGCTTGAATATATCAATTATTATGTTGAATAAATACCATGAGTCAACAATACATAGATACCACCGATTTACCATTCCCAAATCAATCTGAAGAAAACAGTCAATACAAATCCTTTTTCAATCATGACAATTTACAGTCATCGGACACTTGGCGTGGCCGATAAATACTTTGGTTTGATACAGATGTTTTCTCAATTGCTAGGTTCAAGCAAACCTTGGATAATCAAAAACCTGAAGAATCGGCCACGCCAAGTGTCCCATGATGGTAAATTGTCATGATTGAAAAAGAATTTGTATTGACTGTTTTCTTTAGATTGATTTGGGGATGGCAAATCGGTGGTATCTATGTATTGTTGACTCATGGTATTTATTCAACATATTAATTGATATATTCAAGCAGCATTTATGCAGTCAAGTATACTTGGTACTTGATAGTGATTTCAGATCTTTTTTTTTCCTCTGATGTTTTTTTTGGCTGATCACATAATATGAGAAAGGAAGATAAAGTTTATCAACAAAATTAATAAACTGAAATACTTTTGTAATACTTTTTCATGTACTTGGCGTTGTTTTTTTACTTTTTTGAAGTTTTTTTGGGGGGATTTCACCCATTTTTTCAAATGCTCCTCAAGGAGTACAGGTTGGTTGAAAAGTTTCTGCGGTCGAAATGAAAGAATACTGTTTTTGTTACGAAATATATTCTTTTATTCAATATAATCTCCTAGAAGCTCAATACACTTGTTCCAATGATCTTCCAATAATTTTCATCATCACGAAGTAATCAGTCTTACGACTGGTTTGATGAAACCCTCCACCCCTGTCTATTATCCACCAAACGTTCAATTTCTAAATATCTACCACATCCCTTGTCTCGTACGATTTGCTTCATATAACTTGCTCTAGGTCTACCTTTACCAGTTTTACCATTCATTTTCCCTTCCAATATTGTTTTCAATGAACTCTCATGCCGTAATGTGTGTCCTATAAGATTGCTTCTTCTTTTTACGATGTGTTTCAAAAAAAGATTTCTTTCATTTATCTGCTCGAGTACTTTTTCATTTTTGACTTTGTCTATCCATTTTATTCTGAGCATCCTCCTATAACACCACATTTCAAAAGCTTCAAGTCTTCGTTGATCAGTTTTCCCCATTGTCCAAGTTTCGCAACCATATAATGCTGTGCTCCAAACGTAACTTTTCAAGAATTTCTTCCTTACTTCCAAGCTTATATTTTTTGAGCATAATAACTGTTTCTTTTGGTAAAAAGCCTGTTTCCCTTGTGCTATTCTTGCTCTTATATCTCTTTCGCTTTTGCCGTTTTCTGTAATTATGGTTCCTAGATATTTGAATTCTTCCACCTGTTCAATTGTCTCGGTATCTATTTTGATCTTCGTTCTTCTTGCTGTTTCCGCTGCTGTACACATCATGAATTTTGTTTTGTCTTCATTCATATTCATACAATAGTTTTCCAATAATATTGTTCTCATAGTGTTGAGAATATTTTCTAACTCAGTACTACTCGTGGCAAGTATAGCTATGTCATCCGCGAATCTCAACATACTTATATTTTCTCCCTGAATCTGTAATTTTGATTGAATTCCCTCCTTCACTTCGTCCATTGCTTCTTCTATATATAAATTGAAAATCAGTGGCGATAATGAACATCCTTGTCTCACCCCTCTTCTTATTTGTGCTTCCCCTCCCTGACCCTCTATGTCTATTATTGCACTTTGATTCTTATATAATTCGTATATTATTCTTCTTCCTTTATAATTTATTCCCACCTTCTTCAGGATCGCAAACATCTTCTCCCAGTCCACATTATCGGAAGCCTTTTGTATATCTACAAAACCTATGTACACAGATTTCTTCAGCGCTATTCTTTTCTCTATCACTGCCCTAAGTGCTAAAATTGCTTCTCGCGTTCCCCTATTTTTTCTAAAACCAAACTGATCTCCTGCCAATCTACTCTCTATTTTATTTTCCATCCTCCTGTATATAATTTTGGTCAGTATCTTCGAAGCATGTGAAGTTAAACTGATCGTTCTGTAGTTCTCGCATTTGTCTGCCCCTTGTTTTTTCGGGATAACGACAATTTTATTCTTTTGGAAATCTTCCGGTACTTCGCCTTTTTCGTACATATCTCTAATCAATTCAAACAGTGCGTCACGAGTTCCTTCACTGGAGGCTTTTATAAGGTCCGCGCTTATGCCATCTATACCTGGCGCTTTATTATTCTTCGATTCTTTCAAAGCCTTGTCGAATTCTGATCTCAATATCGAATCTCCCAATTCTTCCTTATCTACATCCTCTTCCTTCTCTAAAAGTGCTATATCATCTTTTCCTCTATACAAGTCTTCCAAATGATTGATCCACTGTTCTATTTTTTCTTCCGTTTTTATCAATTGTCGTCCTAGAGAGTTTCTAATCTTATTGCTTCTAGATTTCATTTGCCCGATCCAAAAATCTTTTAATAATCCTATATGCTTCATCTATTTTTCCTAAATGCAATCTTATTTCTATTTCCTGACATTTCTCTTCTAACCACTGTTCTTTTGCTTTCCTTGATTCTCTCATTATTTCATTTCTCAATGATTTGTATCGTTGCTGGCCTTCTTGGCTATCATTATTCTTGTATTTTCTCCTTTCATTTATCAATTCTAAAATTTCTCCCGTTATCCATGGGTTTTTAGCTTCTACTCCATCATTCTTCAAAATCTTATCCGCACATTCTCTTATATTCCCCTTCATCTTTGACCATCTCCTCTCTATTCCCAAGTCTTCCTCTTTTTGATCTCCCAATTTTTCATCCAACATTTTCTCGAATCCCTCATGTGTTTGTTTTTGCTTGAGGTTCTTCAAATTCCATCTTTTCTGCATTTTCTTCTTCTTTTTCAGAGATTCGAATTTCAGAGAACATTCCATCATCAACATATTATGATCACTATCTATATCTGCACTGGGATAAGTTTTACAGTTTTTCGCTTGGTTCCTCAATCTTTGTTTCACTAATATGTAATCGATTTGGTATCTTGCTGTATCTCCTGGCATTTTCCAAGTGTAGATTCTTCTTGGATGATTTTCAAATAAAGTGTTTGTGATAACCATCTTTATGATTCTCACAAAATTCGACTAAACGTTGTCCTCTATCGTTCCTCCTCCCTAACGCAAAATCTCCTATTATGTTGTCCTCTATCGTTCCTCCTCCCTAACGCAAAATCTCCTATTATGTTGTCCTCTTTTCCTTGTCCTACTACCGCATTCCAATCCCCCATCACTATCAAATTCTCTTCTGCCTTCACATATTCTATCACTTCTTCTATTTCTTCGTACGTTTTTTCAATATCTTCCTCCGAATATGCAGATGTGGGCATGTATACTTGGACTATGACTGTGTCTACCGGTTTTGTTCTGATTCTAACCATTATCACACGTTCATTATGTTGCAAATAATTTTCTATTCTATTTCCTACTCTTTTATGCATTACAATTCTTACACCTGCTTGACCGTTCTTTGATCCTGTATGAATTATCCTATAATCCCCGCTCCAGAAATCGCCCTCTTGTGGCCATCTCATTTCGCTGATCCCCATTACGTCTATATTCAACCTATTCATTTCTAATTTCAAATTTTCTAATTTTCCCACTTGCCTCAGTGATCTAACATTCCACACTCCGACTCGAAGAATGTTGTTTCTTTTCCCTATCCTATTCTTCGGTCTTAGTTCTTTGCTGATAAAGCTTCCTCGAGCAGCCTCCACCCGGATAGAGACCCTTCAATCAGAGTCTGGTCAACAGGCTGAAAAATGTGAATGCATTTTGATTGGTCCGCCATGTTTCCTCCAAACAGAGTGGGAGAAATTGCGGCGAATTCAAAATTGTTATTTCGCATATACTCAGTTTTCCATGATTTATAGGCAAAATATTCACAAACTGGAGGGTGAATATGTGTCAACTTCTCAGTTGGACTGCAAAATGAATTTTTAAATCAATTCCGAAAATTTAAACATCGAAGTGTGTAGAAGTTGTAATGGAAATTAAATAACGAGTGAAACTAACCTAGATCAACGTAAACAGTTTTCACCATCTTCACCTCTCCATGTGGCGTCAAACTTTAACATTATAATTTTTTATAAAAAATCATTTTTCGTGCATTCTATTTAAACGCACAGTACGTTTTCTGTGTATTTCGTGTGGCACAACAACGCACTCATGATGAAACTTCCACAATTAGGTAAGTGATATATAGAGACCCTTTAATACCCGTAACTGTAAACTGTTTACTGACCCGTAAACTGTTTACGTTGATCTAGGTTAGTTTCACTCGTTATTTAATTTCCATTACAACTTCTACACACTTCGATGTTTGAATTTTCGAAATCAGTTTAAAAATTCATTTTGCAGTCCAACTGAGAAGTTGACACACATTCACCCTCCAGTTTGTGAATATTTTGCTTATAAACCATGGAAAACTGAGTATATGCAAAATAACCATTTTGAATTCGCCGCAGTTTCTCCCACTCAGTTTAGAGGAAACATGGCGGACCAATCGAAATGCATTCACATTTTTCAGCCTGTTGACCAGACTCTGATTAAAGGGTCTCTACACCCGGAGATCCGAACGGGAGACTAGTTTACCTCCGGAATATTTTACCCGAGAGAGCGCCATCATGTATTTATTAATTTGTTCGTTTGTTCTTGTTACATAACATTCCAGGTTATGAAAAGGTTTCATTTCCTCGGGGAGTATTGAAACATGTCAAGGAAGGTAGTTTCCCCTTGCTTTCCTTCCGTTTTTGCCGATGTTTCTGGCATTATAATTTTATCCCATCCTCATAATGGTTTTCCGGAAGCTCTGCAAAATAACCGTCTACGGCTGCTATGGCCTCTTCATTCGACGAAAAACGCTCTCCACGAAGGAATTGTTTGAGATTTCTGAAGAGATAGTAGTCACTAGGAGCCAAATCTTGCGAATACGGTGGATGTTCAAGCAATTCGTACTTGAGTTCTTTGAATTTAGCCATCGTCAAAACACTTTTGTGAGCAGGTGCATTATCTTGATGAAAAATGATTTTTTTCTTCTTCAAACCAGGTCTTTTCTCACGAATTTTTTCATCCAGCTGATCCAAAAGGCTGCAGTAATATTCGGAGTTGATTGTTTTACCTTTCTGAAGATAACCAATGAACAAAATTCTTTTTGCATCCCAAAAAACTGATGCCATAACCTTCTTTGCTGATCGTTGTGACTTCACCTGCTTTGGAGCTGAACAACCAGCTTCAGTCCACTGTAAACGTTCTTGTTTCAATTTAGGATCATGGTGGTAGATCCAAGTCTCATCCATAGTTATGAAACGACGCAAGAAGTCGGTTTTATTCTGCTTAAAACGCTCCAAATTACGCTGAGAAATTTGTTTTCGATCCAGTTTTTGTTGAATTGTTAACGTGTGCGGCACTAACTTTCCAAACAGTTTTTTCACACGTAATTCTTCATGTAAAATATGGAGTACTCGTTCGTCTGAGATGCCTATAGCATTAGCAATTTCACGTTCAGTCAAACTTGGATCTTCACCAACCATATTATGTACATGCTCAATGATTTCTGCTGTGGTTGCAGTTTTTGTCGTCCTTCGCGTGTATCGTCTTCAAGGCTAGTACGACCACGTTTAAATTCACCAGCCCAAAATTCAACGGTGCGTTTTGAAGGTGAGGACTCCTCATACACTTCTAACAACAGGCATGCTAGTGGTTCAATGGTTCCAAATGAGTGAGGGAAGTGAGTTGCTAGTGGAGAAAAGTGAGTAAAAATTGAGTTTTCGATTGAAAAAGTGAGTGAAAAGTGATTCACTTTAAATATAATTGTATGGTTGGATATGCGAATGAAACAGTCAGATAATTACTGATTGTATTAATACTAATGGAATCAACAATCAGTATCACATTAACTTGGGACCAGTTGCGGAAAATTAATTGTCATAGTGGAGAAAATGTAAAAAATATCATCAGAATAATATTGATAAAGATTATCCACAATGTAAAGACTGAACTGTAATTTTCAGAATGATGAATAACCAATTTACTATGAATTCACCTCATTCAATGGTAAACACTGTTTCATGCCAATATTTAATTACAGCACATTGAATGTTCATAAAATCCATAAGTTAGAGTAATATCAACCCTTCAAGTACACACATCCTTCCACACCTTGGGTGTACCATAGGTGCAAATTCGCACCACGCAACTGTACCAAATAATAACTCGGTTCCTGTTCGACAAATTTGACCTTACTTCTTTTCAATTTGAAGGATAACTGTGCAGATTAACGCGGCGTGGAAGAAAATTCACAAATATTTCATTTGATCAGTGAAAAAACACGAGAATAAATCAATTTTCGACGAAAAACAAAAAGTCTTAAAATGGTGGGTGCGAATTTGCACCTGTGTGTACTTGAACCGTTGAAATTGAATATCATAGGATGAGAAATAAAGTAAGATGACAATTTTCGAGAGAAGAATTCGATTTGTTTTATAAATTTCGATCAGGAAATTGATAACCAACCTGTTATGTGCCACACAGCACAGGAGTTCAAACAGAAATCTTGAGAACTCATATTAAATTCTCCAAGCTCCAATTGGATTCTTTATGAACTCTTTCTGAACTTGTGTGCTATGTGGGCTCAGAGAATATGTTATCATAATTGAACTTCAATCTTAGAAATTCTACCAGCATCAATTTGCTCATGTCCTATCAGAAATCTCACACAGCACAAGCTTGTCCCAAATCAATTCCCACCACGATAGTTCCGAAAGAATTGCAACAACCATTATTTTAGGAAAATTTTTTTTGTGTTCAATCATGAAAAAATGCATGCGACTACATGAAATAGTATTTTTTTCTTGCGTGACTGCAATTCTCTCTATAACTACGAAAAATTGAATACTGAAACACATGAACACATGAAGTTATTTAATTCATGCTGCTCAATCAAGGCTCTTTTTTAAATACTTTCTTGTCCAGATCTCGATACAATGAATTCAAATGTCACTAGAAACATTCCACTCCCTCATTTGAATCAATTCCTGCAGTCCTTCAATAATTCCTTGACTTCCCACACAGCACCCTGGTAATGTTGAATTCCTGAAGAATTCCTAATGAATTCATCGTTGGATTCTTCAAAAGTCCCCGGTATGACAGTTCAGAATGAATTCTTCATGAAACCCTAGTATTCAAAGAGAACTCTTGAAGAATTCTCAAGGATTCCTTATGAATTCTTTCGGAACTGACTCACTCTCTAAATTGGAAAGAGTCAGATTCCCACTCGAACGAGGAGATAGGTTCCCTTCTGGCTGCCTAAAGAATGAATCATCACTCCAACAGAGTAGAATTTCACTCTTCAGGCAGCCAGAAGGGAACCTGTTTTTCCGTTCAAGTGGAATTCTGACTTTTCCGTATTTATAGAGTAAAGAGAGTTCATTTGGGACCTGCTTGTGTCATGGGAGTTTCTAGAATTGTCTCTCCCATTCCCTAATTCTCCATGATCGATTATCACTTCCTTGAATTTCCCCTGACTTCCCAGAAGTGAGCATTCTGGAAGGAGGCATGAGTGATATATCGTGCATAACTGGTGAAAAACAATAAAACCCATAGAAATCAAATGAAGATCGATTCGTGTGGTATCGTTCTATCACTATAGAGACCCATCGGGGGAAGTCTCTCTATCCTTAGACAGCATTACAGTCCCAGAAGAATTCTCGAGGAACTCGAATCGAATTGTATTCGGAGAGTTTTTGATTTGTTATAAATTTCAGAGTTTCACATTGTAAAGAAAGGGATGTCAGAATTAACACCACATGGATTCTATAGGAGTCCACCCCGAAATTCGATGTTATAATAACACCGCAAGGTGTTGAAACAACACCATTGGAGGTGGACTTTCTCTAACTCCGCCGTTTTTCTTACAGTGTAGGAGAATTCAGGAGGAATTCTTTTTTCATCATACATTAGTCCTCTGAGAGAACTTATATCACCCACAAATTTCATGTTTTTAATAAAGCATTACTTTTTATAACAAAATCAGGATGAACATATAGAACAGTACATAGTGAAAGAAAATAATAAGACGTTGTTAATTCTTTATCACTTCTCTTTGTCGATCAGTTGTTCAAACAATAATTTTTTCTTGAACAATCGATAAGAAATTCTCTTCTGCAACAAAACATCAATTTGAAATCTCCATTATGCATATTAATTATTTGCATCCATACTTTATTTTGTTTTTGTTTTTTTTCATAAATTATTTCAATAATTGCATTCTAGGAGTACATTTGAATATACCCTAGCATATACATATATTTTTCACTCAACAAGTTTCTCCCAATTGTACGCAACTTGCGGGCAAAATTTTCACCGAATATCCAATCATTTCACTCTCAGAAAATCCCCCTCAATCCACAGGTTTTTACAAGCGATGTGAGCGTGAATTCATGAAGAATTCAAACAAGATATGCACTAGATCATGGCGCGCGATTTACGAGCAACAGTATGGATCACAGGTGGGTTGCACGCAAATCACACGCAAATTCTCGCGTGCATAACGGTCTCAAGTTTTGCACGCAGTCAATGTCTTCTTGGAAGTTAGTTTGATTAGTTCGATGATTAGTGATATTTCGATTTCTAAGTTTGCTTCTCATTCCTCTCCTCCGCTGTTCCACGCAGTGAAATTTTTGGTAACACTTTTAATATAATACAATAATCTTATTCGACTAAATTGAATAACTCTAAATGATTCCTGTGAATCATAACACAAAAACCATAGTACTAACGGAAATAACACTCGCTTATCATTGTTGAATGAAATATATGACGAAATAAAAAAAAAATAATCGAAATTGGACAATATTGACACACTGATCATGGGAAAAGTGAGAAAAGTGAGAATTCACAAAATAAGTGAGGGATAGTGAGGGAAATGGAAAAAAGTGAGAAAAAGTGAGAAAAGTGAGTCGCTAGCATGCCTGTAACAATTGTTCATAAATTTCCTTTGCTTTTAAACCCTTCAAAACAAAGAATCTAATGACTGCACGATATTCAATTTTTTCCATATTGAGAAAAATCAATGACACGTCAACTTCAAATGGCTTGTAAACAAAGAATGAATTGACAGAATGACTTGTGACTTCGCATGTGTTCTCAGGACAGATATACCAACTTGAGAAAGAAAAAGTTTTGAGCTAGCAGTGCTATCTCTTGGTGAGCGCAGGAACTTTTCAACCAACCTGTAATTCGATCTTCACATACTGTTTCAGTCCACGGAAAAAAGAGAACAGATAAATTTATCATGTAGGATCACAATGCGTTGCTTCAAGTCCTCAAATCGAAATTTTTACAGAATATATTCTGCAATAATATTGAGCTATTACAAGATCTGTAATAACACTCAGTATGCATTGTTCTCCATTGGAGGGCCAATACCGGCATCACGTTTATTTCTCAAGTCAATGAGTTTTTGAAGAATTGTGATGATCCAATACATTGTCAATAATGGAAAATCATTGTACTGTCATCTGTTGCGATTCTTATGGACTTTCTTGTGATTGTTTTATGTGATCAAACAGCTCTTATAAATATCCCGGATATTTGAAACATTCCCCATATAGCAGGAAGACTCCAAAAGCATTCGAGCTCTTGAGAAACCTTTTCGAATTCTTTGGGAGCGAGAGTGCTATATGGATTGGAAGTTGCAAATATCGTGAATTGCACTGTAATTTTTGGATCTATTATTGATATCAATGAGGAATTAAATTAACACTTTTCTAAAAAATAAATATATGCTTCTTTAGCATTACGTGGCCAACTTCGTGTTTCAACTTTTAAATCATCAACAGAGACCCATGTCGTACTTTTACCCCGCAAAATACATGTATAATACCTTTCAGCAATGTTCTTATCATGATGGAAAATTACGGCTACTGCCCTGTAAAAGTGATCCCCAATCCGTATTTTTGTGGTGGGCACTGCTTTAATATGGATATTTTCCTTTGTTACCTTTCCAGTGTCAGCTTTAATCAACAGCATGAGTTGTATAATCGCATGCTGTTCCGATGTTGTAACAACTGTTTCTTCAGTTCGATGTGAGCTTTCACAGTTAGTGCAAAATTCATCCAACTTCTTCAAATTCGAAAAATTATGATTCATTATATCTTGTAATGTGAATACTTTTTTTGGAATATGAGGAATTGTGAGATGCATAATACAACTTGTGCTAACAGTCTCACTTATGTATGTACAGTTTGTACATCTACGTACTTTTGTTAATTGGTGTTCTACTGCACTTCTAAGGATGACTGAATTATTATATAGGGGAGCAATGAAATCTGCTGCATCTTGTCACTGATTTTGCACATATTCTATAACAGCAAATTGTCTCAAAGGTATGATATCAAGGCTCTGCTGTGATTTATAGCTATCAATTAAAATATTCATAATATCAGCCCGTTCAGAAGATAATAATTTTTCAAAAGAATCCAGAGAATCTATTATAACTTACTTTTTCTGGAAGGAAACATCTCATGGAATATTTGGTCCAATCGCTCCAAAATGTCAGATCCAAGGTGGTGACGGAAAATTTTGAAAATGGTGTAACCATGCTGAACTTCATGCACGGAGGGGCTTTCGTTGATTGCGAATTCAAACTCAAATTTCCAAAATTCAAAGAGCAAATTCGGACGGCGTTAGAAAACTTGGGAAACCGGGATTTTGCGAAAAAATTGTAAACTCATTGTTTTTGAATCAATCACCGTAGACCAACTTTTTTCTTCTGGAATTCAATATTTTTCATTCGAATAATGAACAAGAAATAGAAGAGATGAACATTTGAAGATCTAACAATTAAGAAAGAGGAATTCATTGATCAATCATTTAGAGAACCTTATTTTTCGACAATGAATTCTCATAGATTCAGGCTTCAATGAAAGTTACCGCGTTTGGTTGATCCCAGAGACACGAACGTGGACGTAGCGGCAATTGTCTCCCTTTTATTTTTTTTTTCCAATTTTTGGATTTTTAATTTTTTGATTTTGTATTTTTCAATATTTTTTATTTTGTGTTCTTTTTTCATTTCGTATTCTTATATTTCTTCTATCTATTCCAAATTTCTCAATTGTTCATCGAAAATTTTTCAATCATTTCTCATTTTCAACTCTTCAGTTTCTACAGTTTTCTTTATAGCATAAAGTTTCACAATTTTGTTTTCTCAATTTTATGGTTCTACAATTTATGTATAAGAATGTTCATGCATGGTAATCTCGAAAACAATTTTTATCATGTTCTATGCACAATGGCACATTGCAAGTACTGCAGGTATATGGAGTCCTGCAAGGTTGACTCTTTGTACTACAAAAAGCACAACGTCTTGGAACGCTTACACATACGGGCATATGACATGATTGAGATCGTCTTGTCTCAATAGATACTGTAGGTTTTCTGACTACGTTTGATGGAGATGTTTTTTGACGTTTCCTTCCCGTAGGTGTAGGTAAACGATGGCTTGAATTGATCTACTGAAAATAACCTGAATTTTTTTGATGACATTGGATGTGCTGGATTTCTGGGATTGTAAATAATCAATGCAGTTATAATGGCTACCTCCAAAAAATGCCAAAATATGCGGTGCCACCATTTTTTTGATTTCCTATCAATTTCGTAAGTTGATATTAGGTGATCAGATCTATCAACATATTGAACCGTCAAACGAACTTACCTGTAAGTGAAGTTCGAAGGATATTATACGAAAGCCCCGTTCGAGATGATTACCTTGTAGTATACCTCGTTTCCGCCAGGTGCCACAACGTTCAGAGCTACTCAATATCCCGAAAAAGAAAACTTCTTCATGAGAGTCGGCCCCAAGCTCCCACATCCCCTACCCTCCTCATATATTTCAGAGGAACATACACAAAAAAACAAAAAAAAAAATTCCAAAGTCTATATTCTTGGGACGGGATATATTTTCATTTTTTAGGGTGGGACGTAATCATCTCGAACGGGGCTTTCGTATAATATCCGTCGAACTTCACTTACAGGTAAGTTCGTTTGACGGTTCAATTATACTTCAAGCCCCGTTCTTCGAGATTACCTTGTAGAGGTTGAGAGTGTTTGCAATTTTTTTTTTTTTTTTTTAATTGAATTTATTTCGATCTCCTACTACAAATTAAGAGAAAACAAAAAATAAAACACAAATTATAATACCTTTGGCATGATTACAGAACATATTGCATTTTAATATTGAACACAACAACCAAAGAAAATGCAAGAAATACTGTATTAGTATTTTACACTTAGTAACATAAAAATCTCTTCAACGTAACAAAAAAAAAGGAAATCACAGTTGTGGATAACTTAAATTACAGAAAAGTCTTTTCCTAGATGCCTTACTCGAATGCTATCACATCTTTTAAATTATATATAATGGATCCAATTCCAATTACAATCAACTAAGGACTAAAAAACCAAAATTTGTGTTCTTTTTTTTTTCTTAAATTATTCCCAAAGAAAAAATATATATGTATAAGTATTCTTTAACGATCCGTAATACGGAATTCCACACAAAATAAACTGAAAATTTACTCACATCAAACTTTCCGCAAATAATTTGTTCTCTGATATAATCTGCCTGTTATAGAATTTCCCGAACACTTGGGACTTATCAGACCATCTCACTGTTTTGAAGATCACCTCTAAACTAACCCCCTTTCTAAGGGCAGCAGAAGTCGAGGCATGCCTGGTTGAATGTGCCGAAAATATAGACGTGTTTATACCACATTCATGAATGGTGGTTTTAATCCATCGACTTATGGTCTGGGTCGATGCTTTTTTATAAGGCTTTTTAAACGTAATAAATAAAGTGTCTTCCTGTCCTCTTAAACTCCGCGTTCTGTCGATATAAGCTTTTAATAACAACACCACACACAACTGTGGTCTATCCTTAAACTTAGGTAATTTCAATAATGGCTGATAGGCGCATACTCGAGAAGTTTTGATAATCTCTGGAATGAAAATTTGTAAACCAAAATGAGTTTCTTGAACATTAGCCAAACTAATTTTACTAAGAGTTTGAACCCTATGGGCAGTAGCTAAGGCTAACATAACGACCGTTTTGCATGTCAACTTCTCCAGAGACAAAGAGTTTAATGGGAACCAGCGTTCCATTTCTTCCAAGACCACATTGACATCCCATGTAACGTCGTATTTAGGCAATGGAGGTCTTAATCGATAAACGCCTTTGAAGAATCTTTTTAAAATCGCGTTATTACCTAAAGATTGATCGCTGATTAAGGAAATTGCGGACCTGCTCGTACTAAGAGTTCCATACGAAGCCCCTTCTTCGAACTTTTTTGTTAAAAATTTGAGAACCTCTTCCACAGGAGAATTAAACATGTTAACTCGATTTTGATCACAAAATTTTTTCCAGTCGCGCAAGCTAATCTCATACTGTTTTATTGTGGACTGCGCGATCGATGATAAGAAAATACCGATGGATTCTTGCGGTATGCCTCGTCTTGTAAACGCCGTGCGGATAATTTCCCTGCCATCAGTTTCAAGTGTTGGGCTCTGGGATGTTGTTGAGACCTACAACAAACCTTAAATAAATTCTCTGAAGGCCCAAACACCAAAGGTTCATCTATAAGCAGAGAAACAAACAACGGAAACCACGGTTGAGTAGGCCATAGGGGCACTACTACTATTCCCGTGGATTGCTCTTGCCTCAGTTTTTGCAAAACTTTCAATATAAGAACAAAGGGTGGAAATGCATAAAAATAAAATTCTTTCCATTCAATTGTGAACGCATCTACGGCATAACAATTCGAATCCGGAAACCATGACACATAACAATCACATTTTTTATTCGCGTTCGATGCAAATAAATCAATCGAAGGTCTGCCAAACGCTTCAACCACTTGTTCAAACAGCTCATCCGACAACTCCCATTCGGTATCAGATGAAATCTGACGGGATAACCTATCCGCTATGTAATTATCACGCGATGCAATGTAGGAAGCAAATAACCAAATTCTTTTATTCTCTGCCCATTGCCAAATTCTCTTTGCTATCTTATGAAGTTCTAGGACTCTCGTACCGCCCATTTTATTCACGTAAGCAATGGCCGTTGTATTATCAATCCTTAAGAGAATTTGGCAATCTCGCAGATCAGATGCTAAAGCTTGCAAAGCTAGCAAAACTGCTTTCAGCTCCAATAGATTGATATGCAATAATTTTTCGCGATCATCCCATAACCCGTTTACGTTGCCGTTTGAACAAGAAGCTCCCCAACCAGATTTAGATGCATCTGTAAAAATCGTTAAACTGAAAAAATTTTCTCTAATTGGATTATAACTATTTCCTATATTGCATTTCCACCAGTACAAATCATCTCTCCCTTCATGCGATAAAGACATGTGTCTTTTATAATTATTATCTTGGAGTATTAAAGCGAACTGCTTGTCTCTTTCCAATGCTTTGGTATACAACCAACCGTAAGCAACACCAGGACAACAAGAAATGAGTTTCCCCAGTAACTTGGCGAAAAATTCTATAGAAAAGGAGCTTTGCTGCAAACAGCTGTTTATAAGACCCCTTACAGCATCTCCTTTATCCTGTGGTAGTTTAACCACAAACTCCTGGGTGTCAATGATGAAACCAAGAAACCTGCACCTTCGGCTGGGTACCAACTGACTCTTTTTTCTATTGACGATGAATCCCAAAGATTCTAACAACTCCATAGTTATTTTTACATTCCTTTGACATTCTTCAAAACTATCTCCAATACAAAGGATGTCATCCAAGTAAATGACTGAAATTAAACCCAAACTTCTCAAAAATTTCGAGATTGGTTTCATTATTTTAGTAAAGACGTATGCTGCTGTCGCCAACCCAAAGGGCAGGCAGGTGAATTCAAAACATTGGTCATTGAGCATAAACCTAAAAAATTTTCTACTCTCTTTATGTAATGGGATGGTTAAGTAAGCATCCTGTAAGTCTATACACGCCATAAACGAATCTAAACGGACCAATTTCATTGCCACCCTCAAATCCTCCATCTTAAAATGATCAGTCTTGATGAAAGTATTTAATTGCTTCAAATTCAGGATGAATCTACTAGCACCATCCTTTTTAGGAACCAAGAAACATGGCGATAAAAATTGATCCCGCGAGTGAAAACAAGGGACAATTGCTCCCTTTTCAACCAAATCATTCACCGCAATGCACATCTCCTGATTATCTTGCGTAGACAATCTAGGTACACTTAAAGGAAAACGCTGTTCCACTCTATTCGAAAAAACGACCTTGTATCCTTTAACGCAACTTAAAATAAATTTATCTTTAGTCAGGGCTTCCCACTGATCTAAAAAGTTTCCTAGTCGGCCCGCTATTCTACATACATTTACTGATGATAATGATGATTCCTGCTCCTCTGATCGGATCGGGTTCTCGAAGATGTCCTGGGTCGTTGATAAAATCCCCTGTGCTTCAAGGACGGACGGTTTTTTGATAGATTCGAAGATTTGGAACCCACCTGCCACAGATGTGGACGACTGACAGGTGGGTTTCTGGCGTTTAAAGACATCCTAGACGATGAAGGCTGAAACTTTTTAAGCGTCGGCTGTATTCTAATGTTATCTGAGATCTTAGACAGCGCCTTCGATTCCTTTATTTTTTCCCCAAGATCGGGTCCGAACAAAAAGGCTTCTGGCTTTGTCTTCTCCACAATGTCCTTTATTTTTTCCTCTAGGCTAGGTATTATGTACGCCCTACGATTTTTCGAGTGTGAATAATGAGCTAGTGTCAATAATTTTGCAGAATCGCAAAGATGATGCAAAAGACTGAAGTTATCAACTTCCTCTTCACCACTCCTTAGAATCATCGTAATTCCTAGCCCTAAGGAATAAAGAGCCGTGCCAACCAGATCTTGAGACTCGACTAAATATTTGTCTCTTTTAGCGGCTGTCTCGCTTAAAGTAGCCTTAATTTCCGGATTAACTTTTGGTGCACACAAAAAATCTGGTTTCGAGTACGCTTCAAGTATCTGATCCTTTTCCTCTTTCTTTAAAGGATCTAACAGCCACGCTTTCCACCGTCTCTCAAGTGAAGGATGAATCTCCTTAGAAATAGCATTAGAAGATGTTGGGTCAGACCCCAGAATGTCAATGACTGCTTCGTCCAAATACTCGACTCCTTCATATTGCTCATCGTCCAGGATAGATCCTACGGTTACTCCAACGTTGCTATTCTCAGGTCCATCTACTACGTTAGGATTTCCATTTTCCTTATCCTCATCTTGGATATACGAACCACCGTCTGGTGAAGAAGGAAAAGGCGCACCGCTATCAACTTGATATAAACAAAGTATACAAGTATACGCATTGGCCTATCTAGAAATTGAGCATCTCACCACTCGTGTAAGCATGTCTCATAAAACCACTGCTTTCCATATATATATTCAAATAAGAACTACGTACGACCAGAAAGGGTATCTTACCACGTGTGCAAGCATTGCCCATATAATAACTTATAGCCCATATAATGCTTATTGTGTCCTTGCACAAACACTCTCTGAAACATAAACCAAAAAAAAAAAAAAAAAAAAAAAAACAAGGGACCTAACTCTCTTACCTTCCGCGTCTGATGAAGAATTGCTTTGCTCGTCTTCTTGGTTAGGAATACTTTTCTTCGTTAATATCTTGATCTGATTTTCCATAACTTTGATTTTTTTCATCAAAGCACCTAACTCGCACTCTTGGGGCCTCTCACCCGATTCCATTCTGAATCGTAAAGAAAAAAACAAAAACTTTATTGTAAAAAATAAAGAGAAAACCTACAGCTCAAAGAAAAACGTGTGTGGCATCCGACGCACAACGAAATAATATGAGGAGGGTAGGGGATGTGGGAGCTTGGGGCCGGCTCTCATGAAGAAGTTTTCTTTTTCGGGATATTGAGTAGCTCTGAACGTTGTGGCACCTGGCGGAAACGAGGTATACTACAAGGTAATCTCGAAGAACGGGGCTTGAAGTATAATCCCATATTTTCATGATAGTCAGAGCACATAACTGGGCAAGTTACTTGTTTTAGAGAACCATCTTTTTGTGTACCATTTGTCACAGTAACCTCACAAGGATCATGATAGTTGGATAAAAAGAAAACAGCTTTTTTATCCATCCACTTGACCCAGCTAATTCCAGCACCACAAGTACGGTATTCATACTGCCCATGCGCCATTTTTTTATCAGGAATAATGCTCCTTGGTAAACCCTTTCTGTTGGAACGAACAGTTCCACAAGCCAACACTTCATCTTTTTTCAAATCTATCATAAGATCAAGACCGCTGAAAAAATTATCGAAAAATACATGATGATTTTTTCCTACTGAGTTACGCGTCAAATCTTTCACTACTCGGGCACCCAATTGCTTTTCAGCATTTTCAGCTTTACCTGTGTATACCTGAAACTCGCACACGTATCGCGATGCATCTGCCCGCGTCCAAACTTTGTATCCACGTTTTATGGGCTTGTTCGGCATGTACTGCTTCAAACTGCTACGGCCTTTGAACTTGATCATGGATTCATCAATAGATTGGTTTTGGCTGGATTTCCAACAATTCTTGAAAGTTTCGGATAATTTATCTAAGAATGGTCTTAGCTTATACAATTTATCATAATTTTTATCTCCTTTTCTCGGTTCTTGACTGTTATCAGCCATGTGTAAATGACTCAGAAGAAATCCAAACCTATTAACCGTCATCAATTTGCATATAAATGGATCATTCAATTTTGGATCTGTCGACCAATAATCGCGGTAAGAGGGGGATTTTTTCACGCCCATCATTATATTTATAGCGAAAAACACTAGTAATTCCTCTTTGGTTATTCAGTTTAGTTTTTTTCTGTCTCAAGTACAGGTTTGTTTGTGTAACAATTGAATCTAAAAGTTCATGGGGGAACAGACATAAAAATATGTCTGAAGGTGTGGTAACATCATCTGTAATATTTGGACCGAAAGTTTCAGTATATGGGGAATCGTCTTGGGTTCTTCTTTTTTCCGTCCACATAAAATCATTATATCAGTTATTTCATCCATATTCCGAAGTTATATGAAGTGATATGTCTTGTGCACCAAATATGAGTGATAGATGAACTTTAGTCGTTTCCACGACTGATGGAGAAGAATGCCTTTTCACACAAAAATTTGCGGAAGACAGTTTCCCACAATCCGGTTAGCCTGCCACACAAACGCGATCTTTAACACGGATAAGTTGTCTTTACTCAATATTAAATAACAATAGACATATCTCAGTCAATGCCAATATGTACTGCAATAATTAATATTTCGATTATAGATACAAAAAACTAGTTGCGAAGTAGCGATGAAAACCCTGAGTCTATCATGCCTAGAAAATCAATTTTGAGTGGTAAAGCTTCAAATAAATATTATAATGGTATTTTGCACAAAAATAATAATATTTTGGAATATTTCTATGGATTATGAAATCTGTACATATTATTATTTTTGCGTGAGTCATTTACGTCCCAGATAGCACAAGAGTTCTGAAAGTTTTTTCAATCGCCCGTTTGCCCTCACCAACCCCTTGATGGGGGTTGAATTTGAAAAATTCGGAAAAATTCAAATGTACGTGTATTTCTATGTTTTTTGGGACGCTAAAACCAAAAATGATAGGGGAAAAGAATTCCAATCCCTCTCTCCCCCGCTAGCACCCTCCTACCACCCCCTGATGGGGGTTGAATTTTGCATTCTCATAAAAAATTCAAATGTATGTGGATTTCTAGGTTCTTTGGGATGCTGAACCCAAAAATGATGAGGAAAAAGGATTCCAACCCCTCTCTTACCCGCTAGCACCCTCCTACCACCCCCTGATCGGGGTTGAATTTTAAACTTTCGTAAAAAATTCCAATGTATGTGAATTTCTTTGTTTTTTGGGATGCTTAAACCGAAAATGATAACAAAATAGAAATTCAACCCCTCTCTTGCTCGCTAGTTCCCTCCCACCACCCCCTGATGGGGGCTGAATTTGAAACTCACGTAAAAAATTTGGATGTATATGTATTCCCATGTTTTCTGGGACGTTTGAATAAGAAATGATAACAAATAACAAATTTCACCGCTTTGTTACCCGCTAAGAGTAGAACCAAATCATGAATGCATCTGATATTTCTATTTCATGAATTATTGACGTTAACAACATAGGATACTGTTTAACCTGTTGAATCAACAAGTGATTGACTTTGGATCGCTGGAATTTTGAGTATTGAGCCCATAAAAGCTTTGGTTCTTCTGTTTTATCCTGAATCGATAGCGGAATTCGCTGAGAACTGACTTTCATGTGGATTCCACTAGGTTCTTTTGAATGATTGTACAGGAGTGTGAGGAGGTGATCGAGACAAAGGATATTGTTGATTGCAATCGTTTATGGTTTCAGCATCTCAAAGAACATAGAAATACACATACATCTCAATTTTGTGAGAAAATTCCAAATTCCACCCCTCTTCAAGGGGGCAGTGAGGGGGTACTAGCGGGTAACAGAGGAGTTTAATTTGTTATTTGTTATCATTTTTGATTTGAGCGTCCCAAAAAAACATGGAAATACACATAGATTTGAATTTTTCACGTGAGTTTCAAATTCAACTCTCGTCCGGGGGTGATAAGAGGGTGCTAGCGGGTAAAAGAGAGGTTGAATTTGTTATTTGTTATCATTTCTTATTCAAACATCCTAGAAAACATGGAAATACATTTGCGTTCCAATTTTTTTACGTGAGTTTCAAACTCAGCCCTCATCAGGGGGTGGTAGGAGGGTGCTAGCGGGTGAGAGAGAGGTTGGAATTCTTCGTCCTCATCATTTTTGGTTTCAGCATCCCAAGAAACATAGAAATCCACATACATTCGCATTTTTTATGAAAATTTAAAATTCAATCCCCATCAGGAGGCGGTAGGAGGGTGCTAGCTGGTGAGAGAGGATGGAATTCATTTTTCCTTATCATTTTTGGTTTCAGCATCCCAAAAAACATAAAAATCTACATGGATTTGAATTTCTTACGAAAGTTTGAAATTCAACCCCAATCAGGGGGTGGTGGCAGGGTGCTAGCGGGCAAGAGAGGGGTGGAATTCCTTATTTGTTATCATTTCCGGTTTGAGCATCCCAAAGAACATAGAAATCCACATACATTTGAATTTTTTACGAAAGTTTAAACTTCAACCCCCATCAAGGGGTGGTAGGAGGGTGCTAGCGGATAAGAGAGGGGTTGGAATTCTTTTTCCTTATCATTTTTGGGTTCAGCGTCCCAAAGAACATAGAAATACACGTACATTTGAATTTTTCCGAATTTTTCAAATTCGACCCCCATTAGGGGGTTGGTGAGGGCAAACGGGCGATTGAAAAAGTTTTTCATGGTCATATTCGGTTTCAGCGACCCCAAAAACGTAGGGATAGTGGGGTCTCCCCTCTGGTTCATGACAATTTTTTTTGTGTGCCTGTGTTTTTCAATGAATACGGCTTTTTTTCATTGTTTATCCATTTAAATCACAATTTGTAAAACGATTGACAATGTATACGTGATGCCGAATACTTCCTCAGTCCTTATCTAAATCAAATTGAAACAAAAAACTGGGGGAAAAAGCGTTATATTGTCTCTGGTTAACTGTAAACTCAAAACACATCAAGGTGGCTATTATAATAGCCACCATGCCGCCAAGGGTTAAACCAAAGTGTGAAATGAGAATAATACATTTGTATCATAAAATTGACGTACACTAAGTTAAACAGAATACTCCGCGTGGGTTTATTAGAACTCCGCTCTAATGCTCTCATCAGAGCATTCTTACTCGAATACTTCCAGCCTCTTACGGCTCCAAAGACACGACTCTCTCCTTTCGTCGTCTAGGCGTCACTCCTCTTCTCTCAGCCTCAACCGCGGTGGCTCTCTCCATACCCACGCATGCGTATTTCGCCTTTCCATGCGTACATTCGTTTTGTTTCAACACTCGGTCATCCGTTCAATTGTTTGGTCCCCCAAACACAAATTAGAATTAGTCTCAAACAATACTAATCGCTTCACTTTCCTTCTATGAAACGAAACACAACTTTGAACTCGCGTACATAAACGAACGTTCTAATCGTGCCAGTTAACTTATAACTCTACGGATAAATTTTATGATCTCTTATATATTTATACAATTCAAACTAAAACTAAAATATTACCGGCAGGAAAAGAAATCCATGCGCTCTTTCGGTTCACATTACGTAATCCTCAAAACGTTTGGGTAAACATCCAACTCGCTTATCGTTGCTACCTCTTACTGAGCTATTTCGAATTTCCGTACGTTCTTTAGCATTTGATTTCTTTCCATGGCGATATACATCATCGGTATCGACTTCGTTCTCTATTTCGCTCTCTTTGCTAGAACTACTCCTTCCATCTGTTTCTAAAATTTGGGAGTTAGACGGATTCCAAATTTTTAATTGACTCACATGAGCTGTAGTTATGAATCCTCGATCTTGCGAATCATTCAGTTTTCTTATACGGTAAGTATCGCTCGGTTCCTTCGCAATAATAACGTAAGGTCCTTTGAAGGCTGGTTGCAATTTAGTTGATTCGCCTGTCGCGACGCGATTACCTCTCATGTAAACAATTTCTCCCATCTCAAATTGAACATTGTGGTTGCGTTTTGCATCGTAATAAGCCCTATATTTTTCTTGTTCTTGTAAAATCTTTTTACGTATATCGGATTGCAAATCTCTAGGATGTATGTACGTTTCACTGCCTTCCGTAAGTATTCTTAATTCACCCTGGTTATATCTTGGAACATCTCCCAGGCAAGCCTCAAAAGGAGTAACCCCCGTCGATTCGCTAACTGTTGTGTTTAAATCTCTCTCAATACGTTTTAAGTGTACATCCCAATCGCTAAAGTCCTGTCGTTGCGTCGCTATTCTCATTATAGGAAGTATTGTTCTATTTAACCTCTCTATTAACCCGTTCGCTTGAGGATGCCGGCTAGATGTGAGAGTATGTTTAATTCCATGTTTCAAACAAAACTTTCGAAAATGTTCCGACGTGAAACATGTTCCGCGATCCGAAATTAGTCTCCGAGGAGCTCCATATTTTAGCACGAAATCTTCGGCTTTTCTGACTGTAGTTTTACCCCTAACGTCTTTTACCGCTTCGAGAGTGGCGAGTTTCGTCAAGTTATCTATGAAACCTAAAACATATTGATTCTTCCGTAAACTTTGAGGAAAGGGACCCAAATGGTCGCAATGTACAATATCAAATGGTTTACGTCCTGGTGAAATTGGATGCAACTCACCGTCTTTGCGACCGGATTTATTTTTCGCAAGTTTACATTCTATGCAATTTTTGACATGCACTTTCATATAACGACGCATTTTAGGGAAATAATAATGTTCGCTGATACGGTTAACAGTCTTATCAGTGCCGAAATGACTATGCAAGTCGTGATATCTGATTACAATAGATTTTCTCATCGCATCCGGTACAAAGAACAATCCTTCCAGTTGACCTTTTTTTTCAACAATTTTAAATAACAAGCCATCTCGTAATACATAATTTTTAGCCTCATCGACTTCGGTTTCAGATCTATCCTCCTCTCGCTTTTTCAAGATATTAATTAGTTCTGTCACTTTCGGATAACTTCTTTGAAACAATAATATTTCGGCTTCCTGCGTTACAATCGACATGATTTGATCTTTACCTTTTATCTTATTCAAACCTAACACATTGCTGTTTACATTTTCTTTAATATCAAGATTGGTTTTCACATTATCTTGCACTGGTGAACGTGATAAAGCATCGGCATGACTCATATTCTCACCTTTCCTGTATTCAATTTCAAAATTATATTCATTTATTTCCCTCATCCATCGCGCTATTTGCGGATTTGGTGTCCTCCAAGCGTTCAAATTTATCAAACATTGACAATCGGTAGAAATCACAAACGGTCTGCCGATCAAATAATTTCGCAACCGACGCAATGCCCAAGTTATGGCTAAAAGTTCAAGCTTACTCGAATGATACTTCTGCTCTTCCTCTGAAGTACGTCTACTTATCGCATAAACTGAATTCAAATTTCCTCTTTCGTCTTCAGACTGAAGCAGAAGTGCACCCAAACCCACGGCTGATGCATCCGTATGTAGTTCAGTACGTACTGCTTTCGGATTAAACATTTCAAGGACGGGTTCATTGACTAAACATTGTTTCAACTGGTTAAAAGCCCCATCCTGTTCTTCACCCCACTCAAACTGCGTCTCCTTTTCCAGCAACCTGGTTAAAGGTTCAGCAATTCGAGTAAAGTTAACTACGAAGCGTCTAAAGAAACTCGACAAGCCGAGAAATCGACGTACATCGGTTTGACAGTTAGGTTTAGGAAACTCTTCTATTGCACTTATTTTTTTTTCCCGGTTGAATTTGACCTTCCCCATCAATATATCCTAAATATTCTACATAACGCATACCGAACTTGCATTTATTCAAGTTTAACGTTCATTTCGCGTCTTTCAATAATTCGAGAACACATTTTAGATTGGTGACTAGTCCTTCCCAATTTTCCGCATACACACAGGTATCATCAAAAAAAGTTATCGCGATATTTTTGCGTTGTGTGATTCCTAATACTTTATGCATTAATTTGGCGAAGTACATTGATGCATTTACCAATCCAAACACCGCTCGCGTAAATTCACTAGTTTGCGTTTCCGTTATGAAAGCCGTTTTGTCTCGTGACTCTTCTTTCAATGGTTTCCTGCAGGTACCCGCATGCTAAATCTAGTGCGGCAAAATATCAGGCGTTATTAAGCTTTTCTGTTAAATCATCAAAATTAGGAATCGGAAAATTATATGGCTTTGTTATCTTATCAAGTTTCCTATAATCTATTACCATACGTGGCGATCCATCTTTCTTTCTTACAATAAAAGTAGGACTAGCAAATTCTGACTCCGTTTCTGTGACTATTCCTGCCTTCTTATATTCAACAATCAACTTATCCAAATCTGCGCGATCTTTTGAGTTTAAACGATAGGGTTTCGATTGAAAGGGTTCCACTCCCTCTTTCAACTCTATTTCCATTTTTATTTTATCGGTACAACCCAATTCGTTAATATTCTCCGCAATACACTCCCTATAGTCATTTAATAGTTCAACTAATTCGTGTTTTTGACCTTCTGAAACTTGTTCGTCAACGATTAGTTCTGTAGAATCAATCTTCCTAATCCTCCCTGGGAGGCAAGGTGTTTTCTCGATGGATAAAATCTTTTCCCCAATCTTTTGGCCTCCTCTGACTAAAATTTTTTCTCTTCCCATAATATTTACAAAAGGTAAGTAAGATTTACCCAAGTTCAAATCGACATTTATAAAATCTATTTGTCCAGGTTCTAATTCCTGACAAGTGGTTGAGAATACTTCAACTCCCGTATCTACAAAGTCAGTGATTGGTTTCGGAACATCCGCGAAATTCAAATCATTTCCCAAGCGCGTGTGACTTATATCCAGAGCCTCTGTAAACGGTTGTCCCAAAATTATATCGAAAGTTTGTGCGGTATCCGGTACGACTCTAAAAGTTAATAATCTAGGTTTCAATTTATCGAAAATAATTGTTTCCGTTACAATTCCAGGCGACAAAATTTCGCTCCCACCAAACCCATTCAAATGTGAAACAACCCTTCTCATGTCAAGATTCTCATTCAAGACAACCGACGCTTTGATCGTACACACCGATGCTCCTGTATCTATCTGAACACGAAATACTTTGTCTCGACTTCGAATCTCTCTAATAAATTTATCCAGTTTTCTCAGTTCATTCCCGTTTTGAATAACATTCACTTCCCCGGCACTGGAGACATTCTCTTTCCCCTTTTCCCTAGCCTTAACACACCGAGACGCTATATGACCGGGTTTCTTACACAAAAAACAAATTATTTCTTCACGTTGAGATGTACAATCACGCGCTACATGTTTAGTAGAATTACAGCGAAAACACTTAACTATGGGATCCCTCGATGGCTGTGATGAAGAGATGTTATTGTTGATCGATGTTCCTCTCTCACTCGTGCTCATTGACGTCGCGCTACCGCTGCTTCCCCTACCACCATGTACAATTGCTCCCTTGCGCTCGTTGTTACGTTTACGACGTGCATTATCATGTTTCTCATAATTCATCAATTCCTGTAGAATTGCGTCCGTCGTCTCAAATTGTTGACTCAAAAGGAAATCTGCTGCTGATTTGGACCACAATCCTTCCGCAATAACATTGCGTATTTCACGAACTGATAGTTTGAGGTCACTACACAACCAAATTTTATCAATTGCGTATGATTAAACACATTCTCGCGCACCCTGCTCACAAGCTGACATCGCGTACAGCTTTTCCGTAACACTTCGTGTGTACAGGAAAGTGTTTTTGAGGTTGGATATGAATGACGCGTAATCGACCACTACCGTAATTTTTGACATAAGCCACTTATATGCAGCACCTTTCATTCGTGCTTTTGCAACACTGAACGCCACTTGATCACTCCACTCGTGAAGAATCACTGTGTTTCGCAGTTCACGAAACCAAGCGCGTGCTGTTTCAGGTTCTTCCGTACCGTTAAATTCTCGTATAATAGTTGTCGGGTCCGTTATCAATGGTCGAACTCTTGCCACTGCATTTTGTTGTTGTTGTCCTGCTTGTGCAGCCATAGACATGTGTAACTGTTCAAGAGCGCCACCCATGGCTGTGAGTGCACGGTTCAAGCCTCTATTATCGTCCTGGTCTGTTGATGAATTCGCGTCATCCAAGATGGCTGCTCTTTCTCGCTCTTGCGCTGCTACCATAGCCGCGTCTATATGAGCATGCGCTCTCGCAGCCTCCTCTCTTGCTGCTGGTTCACGCTGTTGCATTTCAGCCAACATGGCCGTTAACCTCTCTCTCTCTACTTCAAAAGCCGTTCTCTCTTCATTTCTACGCCCTTTTTGGCGTTCCACCTCCTCAAGTAATGCGACTGCTTCTTTTTCAGCCATTTTTCGAGTTTTGATGCCCGAAAACTCAAACTGATGTTGAGAACGATCAAACTCGTCGCCCATCAAATCACATTCACTGTGCACTAACGAATTCCAGCGAATCCCACTTCTGAATATTTGTTAGAAATGAGTTTACTCCATGAAACCAAAGTGTAAAATGAGAATAATACATTAGTATCATAAAATTGACGTACACTAAGTTGAACGGAATACTCCGCGTGGGTTTATTAGAACTCCGTGATCTAATGCTCTCATCAGAGCATTTCTACTCGAATACTTTCAGCCTCTTACGGCTCCAAAGACACGACTCTCTCCTTTCGTCGTCTAGGCGTCACTCCTCTCCTCTCAGCCTCAACCGCGGTGGCTCTCTCCATACCCACGCATGCGTATTTCGCCTTTCCATGCGTACATTCGTTTTGTTTCAACGCATCCATATATGGACAAAAGAATGTCACAATTTTTTATGCAATGTGATGAAAAACCAGAGGGGAGAAAAGTGGGATCAATGTTAATAGATTCCCCATTTCCATATATGACCATATATGAACATATATGGCCAAAATCCATATATCCTCATATATGAATGCATATATGAATCCATATATGGGTCCATATATGGAATTTTTTTCCCCGGGCATGTTAAAAAAATAATTTTCACCGGCTGTTCCAGGCAGGTGGAGAGTCTTTACCGGCACCCAGCCTAGAAGAAGAATTACTGGCCAGGCGGAGTGATTACCGGTCTGTTAGCAACCCTAAAGGCATCCCCGATTTCGCGTTATATTGGTTTTTTCACGAGTGCCCAAGGACTTGACATGATTGATTCACTAATCTTCCCACACACGAAGAAAAAAATCGCACAATAAATACATTTGGGTCCTAGTAGGGGTGTGCGAATCATGTTTTTTGACCCACGAATTGAATCAAATCGAATAACCAGATCTCATCGTATCAAATGCGGGATATCACGATCTATTCGATCGTAATTTAGACTTGACCAGTATCGAAACATCGCGTGCGAAGTCATGCACATGACTCACCAATGTCACCCACGGACGTCGAAGTTAGAAGCTCCGTGTGCAAAGTCATGCATGCCGCGGAGCACCCTGCAAAGTCTGCGAAGTTTGAATTTGAGAAAGTCCCAGAGCCATTTCCAATCCAATCAGCATATCAATGATTGCATCAATTGTGCCGGGATCGCGTGCTTTGAGTTTTGTTTTTCGAATCCTTGAAGAAATCTAGAATTCTATATGAATTCAGAAAGAATTCTTGCTCAGGAATTCTTTGGATGCTATTTCATTGCTATCAACGTCATTTGTTGATTACCTGCGGCATGGATAGAATTTCTCATAACCGTCGCGGAGGACTGAGTGTGGTTCCTGTCAATGTACACGGAAGAGAAATAACAATATCCTCCCGAATTGAATAAGGAATATCACGATCTTTATGATCGTAATTCAGACTTTTCCAAAATCGAAAGATCGCGTGCCAAGTCATGCACACGAATCCCCAATGTAATCCACGGACGTCGAAGTTGGGAGCTTCGAGTGCAAAGTCATGCACGCCGCGAAGCACACTGAAAAGTCTGCAACGTTTGAATTTGGGAAAGTCCCACAGCCATTTCCGATTCAATTAGCATATCAAGGATTTCTTCAATTGCGCCGGGATCACGTGCTTTCAGTTTTTTCTTCGAATCCTTGAAGAAATCTAAAATTCTATATGAATTCAGAAAGAATTCTCCCTCAAAAATTCTTTGGATGCTCTTACATTGCTATTAACGTCATTTGTTGATTACTTGTGGCGTGGATAGAATTTCTCCTAACAATATCTTATCGAATCGAATAAGGAATATCACGAGCTTTATGATCGTGATTCAGACTTTTCCAAAATTGAAAGTTCGCGTGCATAGTCACGCAAACCGCGAATTACACTGAGGAGTCTGCGACATTTGAATCTGGTGAAGTCCCAGAACCATTTTTGATCCAAGTAGTATATCTAGTATTTTATCGATTAGGCCGGGGTCGCGAGTAATCGAAAGCGAATATTACCTGGTGATTATTTGGGGAATGAGTAGAATCATCATTAATCGTTGCGGAGGAATGAACTTGATTATTATCCATGCCCTAGGAAGAGAAATAACTAGATCCCATCGTATTAGTGATGGGCACCGATCGTATCGATCTTTTTGATAAACATCCATTATGTTGATTCTCATATGTTCCAGTGGAACATTTAACCCATGAATTTTCGCACATCAAATTTGGAATTTTTTCTCCACATAATGAAATGGAATAATGGATCATCTTGATCTTGTCATAAAATTACCCAAGATATGCTCCAATACTATTTCGATATCCATGTAACGCGATACAAAAATATCGGAACAGTATTGAAGCATATCTCGGGTAATTTTGTGTACAAGACTACGATGATCCATTATTCCATTCCATTGTGTGGAAAGTCAAATATTCATGTTTGAAATGTTCCATTGGGATATGTGAGAATCAAGATAATCGATGATTATCAAAAAGATCAATACGATCGGTGCCCATCAGTACATCGTATCAAATAGGGAATATCACGATCTATTCGATCGTCATCCAGACTTAACCAGAATCGAAACATTGCGTGCAAAGTCATGCACACGACTCACCAATGCCACTCACGGACGTCGCAGTTGGGGACTCCGAGTGCATAGTCATGCACGCCGCGAATCACACTGAAAAGTCTGCGACATTTGAATTTGGTCAATTCCCAAATCCATTTTTGATTCAATTAGTACATCTAGGAGTTTTCCGAAGTAGCTGACCATCTGGTCAGGTCAGCTACTTCGGGAGCATGGCTAGTATTTCATCGATTAGGTTGGGGTCACGAGTAATTCCATAACAATAAAAACAGCTATTACCAAAATGTTCATGTTTCAGTCTGAAAATGCAGGTTCTTTGATATTTGTCGAAATATTTGTTGGATGTAGACAGGGAAGTTTGAATACAGTACACTGAGAAAAATTTTTTTGGATAAATTACTATTTTCGTTCGTAAGCCAGGGATATCAAAGAATGTCAACTATAATTACTCTCGATTTTCAATAAATTTTTACCATCAGTGATAGTACCCGCCTATATGAGGCAAACACGAAATCTGGCGGCTTTTACCATCACTGATGGTGAAAATCCTTGAGAATCGAGAGTACTTCTTGTGAACATTCTTCAATGTCCCTGGCTTACGAACAAAAATAGTAATTTATCCAAAGATATTCCTCTCCGTGTGGATACGACGTTATTGCGAAATTAAATATTCAGGTTACGCTGTATGCAGTTACAACAATCGCCCGACAGATAGTGTGAGTATCGATACAGCGCGGAAAATGAATAAAATATGCTTCAGTTTCATTCACTGGATACCAGGGGGGTGCAACTCACCTAATCACCTTCAAATGTTTCGCGAAATGTTTTGTCACCACAGTAAACTTCACTTGAAGTCCGTGAACGGCGCTGTCTGTAGCTAAGTCAAAATCACGTGATGTTTTTTTTGTATACTAAGTACGTGATACGAGTGTCAGTATCGTCATTATCATATTTGGTTATGTGACATATTCAAGAATTGTATGTATATATCAACACCATTACTGATATGATTTGTCAAGCGATTTCAAATGCAAAATTAGGCGCCGAAAAATTATCGGATCACGTGACTTTTTCTGATAGTACAATCAGCGTCTCTTGCGGACAGTTTGGGAAATATCGAATGGTGACAAAACGTTACGTATAGTTTTTATCGAGTTGCACCCCCCTGCTGGATACATTCATTTCAATAACTCGATTTTTTTAAAATTTTGGTTCAGACGTTATTGCGTAAAACTATCCATATTCAGTCCAGTACAACATGTACAGCAAAAAATGTTCCCAATCGCAACCCCTAACATATGCAGTAGGGCGGAGCGGAATTCCAAAAAGTTTCAGAATCGAAAAGTAATGGTGCGGAAAAGTTGCTACAGATCAAGACCTCCAAATCAAAAAAAAAAAAAATGAAATCGAACAAGATCTTTAGGTCACGCAATGCGTTCAAAGTTCCGAAAAATTTCTCCACTCTGAGCACTGTTTAGAATTCTCGCAGGAGATTCGTAAATGGTCGAATTGAAATAAGATTCGGGTTGTGACACCCCAAGAGAGAGAAGTATTGTTGAAAAGTACTGTATTGAGGGAGGGAGTACAATCCCCCCCCCCCCCCCCGAGAAAGAGCGAGAATGACCGAGAACCAATTCACAACGCAATATTCAATTCATCATTTTGTCGTGTTGCTGAAGTTTGAATCGTTTATTGAAACGAATTTGTAACCGAATATCGAAATACTGAGGTGTTGAAGACCCCAAATCTTGCAGAGCATTCTTTGAACGAGTTTTCCGGTTCCAAGGAGTTTATTCGAGAAGATAAACACTGGTGGTTCTCCGATTTTTCCGATCCATGAGTTTCAATTTTCGTTTCGTTTCTGTGAACGATTCAAACTTCACGAATATATTTTGTCAGCAGTAAATTGCGGATCATACTAATTCCCAAGTAGAATTGATCATGAATTGATCAAGTATAACATGTGAATTGATTCTCGGTCATTTTCATTTCACGATCTATCCGTTCGTCACGTTATTCCCAGCCTACTGAGCGTGTATCCCGATCTTCGGTCCGTGTAGTTACTTATTTTTTTCCGAGCATCGGGTATTATAGATAATTGGCGTGGTCTCACGATTCAAAAAATCTTTCCTCACTGACAGGTTCATAATTATCAGCGCAACGAGAAAAGTCTAGTCAACAGCATATTTTTCAGTTCGAATATATTTTTCTTGTCGTGTATTTTTCTTATTTGACAATCTTCCGTCTTTTCGCATTGGGATTGAGATCTTTCTCGTCCTAATATGCCTAAGATCAGGGTCAGGTTCCGGCAGGGCATGGAATGTCCTTTTTTCGGGCAACCGAAAGATTTAAGCCCTCAGTATCTTCCATCCAATGCTGACGTGCTAAGATCTTGTACTCAGGTGCGATATGTCTTGGCAATGGCGTCAATCTCTCCAGCTAGAGATGTTAGCTTTTCCACTGTAGCTGAAATTGTTGCTCAGAAAATAGAGGATCTTTATTCGAAGGCATCAATTCCCACTGTTTCACACAATCGAGTGACGCAACTTTTGAAATCACTTCATGAAAAATATTACAATCTTCGAAAATCTCACAATAGAGATAAGCAAAACGATAAACGCAACCATATCTATACTACATACATTTCAGATTCAAAACAAAAACTTTCTGATATTTCTTCATGCAAATGCCTCCATGAAAAAAGGACATTCCATGCCCTGCCGGAACCTGACCCTAACCTCACCCGGGAAAAAATGAATTAGATCTGAAGAGATCAAATTAGATCTGATTGCATCTCTTTTGATCAAAAAAATGGAATGCGGTAGATCTGCTGAGATCTAAATGATGTATCTACTTGGATAACAATAGATCTACTTAGATCTAAGTAGATCTCCGTGGATCAGAATAAAAAAAGCCGTGAACTGACGTAGATCAATTTGGATCTGAATAGATGAATTCAGATCTAGACAGGTCTATTTAGATCTACAGGGATCTAAATACAAAAAGAGCTTCGATTTGTACTGGGTTTGCGTAGATCTATCTATATCTATTTAGATCCAGAGAGATCTACCGCATTCCATTTTTTGGATCTGAAAAGATCAAAAATTAGATCTCATTAGATCTCTTTAGATCTAAGCAATCTTTTCTCGGGTAGGCATATTAGGACGAGAAAGATCTCAATCCCAATGCGAAAAGACGGAAGATTGTCAAATAAGAAAAATACACGACAAGAAAAATATATTCGAACTGAAAAATATGCTGTTGACTAGACTTTTCTCGTTGCGCTGATAATTATGAACCTGTCAGTGAGGAAAGATTTTTTGAATCGTGAGACCACGCCAATTATCTATAATACCCGATGCTCGGAAAAAAATAAGTAACTACACGGACCGAAGATCGGGATACACGCTCAGTAGGCTGGGGATAACGTGACGAACGGATAGATCGTGAAATGAAAATGACCGAGAATCAATTCACATGTTATACTTGATCAATTCATGATCAATTCTACTTGGGAATTAGTATGATCCGCAATTTACTGCTGACAAAATATATTCGTGAAGTTTGAATCGTTCACAGAAACGAAACGAAAATTGAAACTCATGGATCGGAAAAATCGGAGAACCACCAGTGTTTATCTTCTCGAATAAACTCCTTGGAACCGGAAAACTCGTTCAAAGAATGCTCTGCAAGATTTGGGGTCTTCAACACCTCAGTATTTCGATATTCGGTTACAAATTCGTTTCAATAAACGATTCAAACTTCAGCAACACGACAAAATGATGAATTGAATATTGCGTTGGGAATTGGTTCTCGGTCATTCTCGCTCTTTCTCGGGGGGGGGGGGATTGTACTCCCTCCCTCAATACAGTACTTTTCAACAATACTTCTCTCTCTTGGGGTGTCACAACCCGAATCTTATTTTAATTCGACCATTTACGAATCTCCTGCGAGAATTCTAAACAATGCTCAGAGTGGAGAAATTTTTCGGAACTTTGAACGCATTGCGCGACCTAAAGATCTTGTTCGATTTCATTTTTTTTTTTTTTTATTTGAAGGTCTTGATCTGTAGCAACTTTTCCGCACCATTACTTTTCGATTCTGAAACTTTTTGGAATTTCGCTCCGCCCTAATATGCAGTATCAAACCCTGGTCTTCTCACCTACTTCCAAAAAAACTATGTCGGGATTTTGTGAAACTGAAAATACTTGGTCATAAACCTTGAAAAATCAATACAAGTATCCGTTTACATTTTTTTTTCTATGATCAATAGTTTTCAAGAATAAAATAAAAATTACCCATTCTTTCGTACTAAATATGAACGTTTCTCAATCTTAAACTCGCCGTAGCTTGGGAAGTTTTCACCGAATGAAGATAAATCTCGCAGATTCTGCATCTTAAGACTTCCCCTAAGACATAAATCTTCGAAACATTCGCTGAAATTCATCATCATCATCATGAAGTAATCAGTCTTACGACTGGTTTGATGAAACCCTCCACCCCTGTCTATTATCCGCCAAACGCTTAATTTCTACATATCTACTACATCCCTTGTTTGGTACGATTTGCTTCATATAACTTGCTCTAGGTCTACCTTTACCAGTTTTACCATTCATTTTCCCTTCCAATATTGTTTTCAATAAACTCTCATGCCGTAATGTGTGTCCTATAAGATTGCTTCTCCTTTTCACGATGTGTTTCAAAAGATTTCTTTCTTCATTTATCTGCTCGAGTACTTCTTCATTTTTGACTTTGTCTATCCATTTTATTCTGAGCATCCTCCTATAACACCACATTTCAAAAGCTTCAAGTCTTCGTTGATCAGTTTTTCCCATTGTCCAAGTTTCGCAACCATATAATGCTGTGCTCCAAACGTAACTTTTCAAGAATTTCTTCCTTACTTCCAAGCTTATATTTTTTGAGCATAATAACTGTTTCTTTTGATAAAAAGCCTGTTTCCCTTGTGCTATTCTTGCTCTTATATCTCTTTCGCTTTTGCCGTTCTCTGTAATTATGCTTCCTAGATATTTGAATTCTTTCACCTGTTCAATTGTCTCGGTATCTATTTTGATTCTCGTTCTTCTAGCTGTTTTCGCTGCTGTACACATCATGAATTTTGTTTTGTCTTTATTTATATTCATACAATAGTTTTCCAATAATATTGTTCTCATGGTGTTGAGAATATTTTCTAACTCAGTACTACTCGTGGCCAATATAGCTATGTCATCCGCGAATCTCAACATACTTATATTTTCTCCCTGAATCTGTAATTTCGATTGAATTTCCTCCTTCACTTCGTTCATTGCTTCTTCTATATATAAATTGAACATCAGTGGCGATAATGAGCATCCTTGTCTCACCCCTCTTCTTATTTGTGCTTCCCCTTCCTGACCCTCTATGTCTATCATTGCACTTTGATTCCTATATAATTCGTATATTATTCTTCTATTTTTATAATTTATTCCCACCTTCTTCAGGATCGCAAACATCTTCTCCCAGTCCACATTATCGAAAGCCTTTTGTATATCTACAAAACCTATGTACACAGATTTCTTCAGCGCTATCCTTTTCTCTATTACTGCCCTGAGTGCTAAGATTGCTTCTCGCGTTCCCCTATTTTTTCTAAAACCAAACTGATCCTCTGCCAATCTACTCTCTATTTTATTTTCCATCCTCCTGTATATAATTTTGGTCAGTATTTTCGAAGCATGTGAAGTTAAACTGATCGTTCTGTAGTTCTCGCATTCGTCTGCCCCTCGTTTTTTCGGGATAGCGACAATTTTATTCTTTTGGAAATCTTCCGGTACTTCTCCTTCTTCGTACATATCTCTAATCAATTCAAACAGTGCGTCGCGAGTTCCTTCACTGGAGGCTTTTATAAGGTCCGCACTTATGCCATCTATGCCTGGCGCTTTATTATTTTTCAATTCTTTCAAAGCCTTGTCGAATTCTGATCTCAATATCGAATCTCCCAATTCTTCCTCATCTACATCCTCCTCCTTCTCTAATAGTGCTATATCATCGTTTCCTCTATACAAGTCTTCCAAATGATTGATCCACTGTTCTATTTCCTCTTCCGTTTTTATCAATTGTCGTCCTAGAGAGTTTCTAATCTTATGGCTTCTAGATTTCATTTGTCCGAAAAATCTTTTAATAATCCTATATGCTTCATCTATTTTTCCTAAATGCAATCTTATTTCTATTTCCTGACATTTCTCTTCTAACCACTGTTCTTTTGCTTTCCTTGATTCTCTTATTATTTTATTTCTCAATGATTTGTATCGTTGCTGGCCTTCTTGGCTATCATTATTCTTGTATTTTCTTCTTTCATTTATCAATTCTAAAATTTCTCCCGTTATCCATGGGTTTTTAGCTTCTACTCCATCATTCTTCAAAATCTTATCCGCACATTCTCTTATATTCCCCTTCATCTTTGTCCATCTCCTCTCCATTCCCAAGTCTTTCTCTTTTTGATCTCCCAATTTTTCATCCAACATTTTCTCGAATGCCTCATGCGTTTGTTTTTGCTTGAGGTTCTTCAAATTCCATCTTTTCTGCATTTTCCTTTTCTTCTTCAGAGATTTGAATTTCAGAGAACATTTCATCATCAACATATTATGATCACTATCTATATCTGCACCTGGATAAGTTTTACAGTTTTTCACTTGGTTTCTAAATCTTTGTTTCACTAATATGTAATCAATTTGGTATCTTGCTGTATCTCCTGGCATTTTCCAAGTGTAGATTCTCCTTGGATGATTTTCGAATAAAGTGTTTGTGATGACCATCTTATGATTTTCACAAAATTCGACTAAACGTTGTCCTCTATCGTTCCTCCTCCCTAACGCGAAATCTCCTATAATGTTGTCCTCTTCTCCTTGTCCTACTACCGCATTCCAATCCCCCATCACTATCAAATTCTCTTCTCCCTTCACTTATTCTATCACTTCTTCTATTTCTTCGTACGTTTTTTCAATATCTTCCTCCGAATATGCAGATGTGGGCATGTATACTTGGACTATGACTGTGTCTACCGGTTTTGTTCTGATTCTAACCATCATCACACGTTCATTATGTTGCAAATAATTTTCTATTCTATTTCCTACTCTTTTATGCATCACAATTCCTACACCTGCTTGACCGTTCTTTGATCCTGTATGAATTATTCTACAATCCCCACTCCAGAAATCGCCCTCTTGTGGCCATCTCATTTCGCTAATCCCCATTACGTCTATATTGAAATTAATAAACTGAAATTAATAAACAATCAATAAATTTCCAATTCGAAGTAAAAAGTACGTTTTGAATGCTTCGCATCAAAAAAAGAGTCTAGGATACTTGTATTGACATTTCAAGCCCTATCACCCAGTATTTTTAGTTTTGCAAAATTCCGACTTTTTTTCCGATGCTCCATGTGATCGCTTGGACCAAGAATTCAGACGCCATTCTAACGCTCGGCAAGTTATTGCATTCGGGTTTTCAATTTTTGTCCCCGCACTTTTTGCTCTATCTAGCACCGTTTTCACAAAATTCATCGCGGCACGTAGAAAACCCAATCAACGTGTACATGAACTTGAATACTTTTGTGTATTCAAACCACCTATTCCAGCGTCTGCATTGACATTTCCAATGGAAAACTCGACTGATTCTTCATCGGAAACTTCTCCAGCGTATACTGCAAACTCTTCGTTTCCAGCGTCATCTTCGCTCGACTCATTGTCGCAAGCTGCTGACTCATTATCCATGAAAACTAAAAATTACAATTGATCATTTGTGAATACGTATAATTAACAATATTTTCATGTAACTGACTGTTTTCAAGTGAGTATAATGCTAAATTCCTAGTCAGTAACACGTATACATATCATTCATTTAAATCTCCTATAGGTATATCCAGACTTGTTACGTCCATCAGAAATCACCAGCAGCTGTGACCATTAACTGTCTCATACTCCCTATCAATAATAATATCATACAGATCTTGTTGATAGTGGAATTGTTAATTGGAAGAATACAATGTTCCATTAGAAAACGTAATGCATACCCAACATTCTTCAAACATTAGGCCAATCTCCCATCTCTCCACCATCAATGATATCAACATTTTCTTTCGTTTTATATGACAACTGTCCTGAGAGAATCGATTGAATCTGACGAGATGCGGATGTTGCTCATATCTGCATGGATCCAATTACAACGACGGAAAGATCAATTCGGTCAAGGCTCAAAAGCTCTTAGGAGTATGGTCCGGCTTCTAAACGCGACCAATAAATTTAAATACTCCTCCCAATAAAAATTGATTGTTTTACGATCACTGTAAAAAAACCTTCAGTAAATTTACGGAAATTTTTTGGTAGATATACCGATTTTTTCGGCATAACCCGACCCGAAATTTATTCACATTTGATCAGGTTAACCCGGCATTTGATCAGGTCCTGATCAAACGTCAGGTTAACCCGATTGAATTTCTAGTCAGGAATTACCAAAATGTCGTTGAATTTCTTGACTTCTTCTGGGTCAATTGCTTCCCGAAAAATTTTGATAAATTCACCGAAAGTTTTTTTTTACAGTAATGTCTTTTAGATAAGTTCAAGATGTCTTGCGCAGCACTTGTAGATATTTTTTACATGTCCAAAACTCATCTTTGGTCCAAAAGATGTCTCAAAGATCTCTAAAAGATGCGTTCAAACATATCTTCGAACATGTCTTGGAAGACCTTCTTTAGATATCGTTCAGACCGAAGGAGAGTTTGAGACATTTGAAAAGACATCTAAAAGTGTTGTGGAAGACCCTCAAACTCATCTAGAAGACATTGTAAAACAGTAAGGTGAACGACCCCATTAGTGAATACCACAGACTTTTACACTGTGAAAAATTGACGGGGTGAGAAAAATTTCACACCAAACACTGTTTTTTTGACACCGAATTGTGTTTTTTTGACACTACATGGTGTCTCTCTAACACCGTTTGGTATTACTCTGACATCATTTCGGGGTGGACTCCTATAGAATCCGCGTAGGGTTGATTAGGAGTTAATTTTGACACCGTTTTGACAACGCCTTTTTTACAATGTATATACTACACTAGACCGCGAACATGCTATAGGACGTGCTTCTCAAGCTGGAGCAAAACACGTATATACACAAATTCATGTGTGTTAGAGAATGGTGGACGCCGGCCGCCATTTGTAATAGGAAAAAATAAAAACAGCTCTTGATGAGATGTATACAGTGGATACTTGTGACATTCGTACAGATTGTGTAAATATCAACACTGTGTTATTTTCCTTTGCATTTAGTCTGAAAAATTTGCACAAATCTCGGAAATATCCAGTTTCGCACTCTCCGTATTACAAATGGTGGCCTACGCCATTATCCCCACTACTTGAAGAAATTTGCCTCACTCGATTTCTCAACAGTTCGCGATCTAGTGTATTATATATCAATCTGTGGTGAACACTTAAGCCCCCATTAGCGAACAATCGTTTATTTGTTATATTTTTTTTATAAAATATTATTCTGGATTCATTGACATACCAGTGGTTGATTTAGTATCCAGTCAGTTATTCTTAGATGAGATTAAAGCACTGAATGGAAAGCACTATGAGTAAATAACCAAAATGTTCATTAAGGGGGTTGCGTTCGTAATGGGGTCATCCACCTCAAATTTTCACTGGGCTTCCACTCTGTACCTATTGCACATATCACGATGAGAATAATCCATGAAATTTTACTGTGTATCCACCGGAACAGATCGATATTCCAAGAAAAATTACTGTGGACATAAATTGAAGCGCACAGTAATTTTTCTCGAAACACCGATCTGGTCCGTGGTTCCGGTGGGTACACAGTAAAATTTCATGGATTTTTCTCTCCGTGAGCTATATGCGTTCTACCTGACTTTTTTATGGGAAATTCGACGCTGTGAAACTTTGATCTTGGCACTTTTTCCTCTATCTCGTACCATTTTCCCAGCGTCTGCAGTGAAAGACAAAATAATATGAATACAACATGTAAAAACAGTTCATCCATATAATTTATTTCCTCCAACAGAATAATGTTCATGCGACAATATCATTTCTGATATTCAATTCTGATATTCAATGTGTATACCTTGAACGTCCCATCAAAAGAGTTGAGTGCATTACAACAGAGCTAGCATCATAGTGTCGTGAATAAGTATAAGTGTACCAGAAATCCATCCGCTCCAACTGCGCAACGTCGATAGATGTGTTTCATCGGTGGATATTTTTCAAGCATCTCGACCAAGTTATTTAAATCGCGAGCTGTTGGATGAATGTTTTTGATCATAGCAGCCAACATCAGCAGCTTGTACTTTCTATGATATGTTCAATTCATGTCGAATGGGCCCATACCTGTGATCATTCAATCATCTTCATAAAATATAATATCATATTGAAATGAACAGAGTAATTCAGGGTGAAGATGACGCAATATATGAAACCTCATTTATTCAAAGGTTTGAAGATTCTTACTTGATCTTTATATTCTTCTTGAGTAAACGAGATTTGATGTATTACTTTATAATACTATAGAGGAGCGGGAAAGTGCGTCAACCTGAATTAGTCCTATTTGAAAAAAGGAGGCTTACGAAGTAGCTGACCGGTCATGACCGGATCACTTTGATTGATTGAAAAAAAATTCTCAACCCATCAAAGTGATTTGGTCGAGACCGGACCAGTCTAGTCAGCTACTTCGTAAGCCTCCAAAGACTACTCGGAAAAAACTCATTAGATCTTACCGGATCCGTATTCTGTCTATATTTGCCCGCATCAAATTGAATCCCAACACATCCGATTGGATACGATTTCAGATCCAATAAGATATATGCAAAATACGGATCTGGTTGGACCCAATCATTTTTCCGTGGGCAGACTTTGTGAAAAGTAATAACTTATGCACAAATCACTTCATACATATGATGAATTCGATAATCGCCAATTAATTGACGTTGACTTGTTATCAATAAAATAAATACTAACTTATTCGTTGATTTCAGCTCATCATGAATTCCCTTGATATCATCTTCCCCTGCAGCTCGAGCCGAAACCTCTACTTCTCCTTGAAACTCCAATCTCAATTGGATTGTCAGGATGAGGGTGCTGTCCATTTCCTTTCATTCTTTGAATTCCCAAGGTTTCCGAAATTTCAATGTGAATCGTTGTTCTGCAGCCTTCGTTCTTCTTCCTACGCCGAAATTCCGTCCCAGAGTTCCTATTATTCCAATAATATACATATTTGACGTGAAAATACTTGGTCGTGTATTGTTGTTTTCCTTGAAGTCCTTGCTTTTTTTTCTAGGAATGGAATAAACGTCAATCACTTGCGCTTTGATATGGAACTTGTGTAGACAGTGAAAAGTTTAATAATTGAAAAAAAAAACGGTCTCGAAATTTGAAAAGTCACTCACCAAGTACCACGTAATAAAGTTTCCTCAATCACAAAATGCACTGAAATCACTCATTCTGTTCACATATAATTCTCTCTAACCAATAACTGAAACGATTGTTTATCGCACGTACAATCACGGAACAGTGAAATTCATCCAGAAGCACTAGACGCACAAGAATTAATGAACTTTATTACGGTCTGTGTACAAAGCTTGCGTAAACGTAAGAACGGATGAGCAGGAACCACATACGTCTTGTCACCCTACTTTTGCGGTTAGGTAGTCCTGCAACCACAGTGAACTCCGCTCATAAATAAAAACGTATATTATCGAACTGTTTACTATCACTATGTACATAAATTCAATATGAGGCCCTGAAAGATTGATTTTTATTTCATTCACAAGGAAAAAAATGCAAAGAATTCCTGGGAAACACCAATATACGGTCAAGTATTCCCACGATGGATACGTATACTACTGGGACAATAGGAATTTAGGGACGATTTTCCGATGTAGCAGAAGGAACGAAAGCTGCACAGCAACGATTTACGTTGAGACTTTAGAAAACTCAGAAAATCAAAACATACGAGTGAATGGACAACACAAACACTATTTACTGTGATTGAAATTCCAAGAAGAAGCAGAGGTTTTGGCTCAGGCTGCAGGAGATGATGACATCAAAGGAATTTATGATGAATTGAAGTCGAAAGATGAGTTAGTATTCATTAGCGGTGTGCAAGAAATAGTTTTTATCAGGACGAGTCGGGAAGTATCCCATAAAACATCACGTTTCTTGAGATATTTTTACGAAAGGTCTAAGATGTCAGATCCAACACTTTTAGATATCTTATACATCTCCTCAACTCTTCTTATATTCCTGTAGGGGCATTCACTCCATTCTGAACCGAAATACTACATTTGTACTCCAATTTTTTGGAGTATTTTGGTTCAGAATGGAGTGAATTTCCCTACGGGTTCACAAGAAATCTGTAACATAACTATAAAATCTGTTTTCAGATATCTTGAAACATATTTATATTGTATAAGATATCTAAAAGTGTTGCTTCAGACATCTTAGACTTCGTGAAGATACCTTATGAAACGGAATGTTTATTAGGTAACTTTTGCTCTCGGGTCGGGTCCTCAATAACTTTGGGAACCCGACAAATATCGAAAATCCTTTATCAAAATCAGGAAACGCGGACATTTCATTTCATAAAACAACTATTAGGAAGCTTAAATCAGTTCGAGTCACCGAAAAATTTCAGGAACATGAAAACAAGTCACATACCCAATCATTCGGGAAATTAAAAAAATCTCGATTCGTCCCGATTCTCGAATCGACGACCCGAATTATTCGGGTTCTTGCACATCCCTAGGATTCATGTGATTCCATTGAACTTGATATTATACTGGAATGAGCACTCTTTGTTTTTTCTATAGTATCGACCGGTCAGAGAGAGAGATCATACGTTGGGCGCATGGTATCTGTTTCTCACAAATGCATTTTAGAGAGAGATAGGGAAAAAATTGGGTACCTCGTACTCTGTCTGGCTCATGTAATAAACCATATCACTCTGACCGCGCCAATCAGGGGAGTGCTCGTTCCAGTATGTATAGAGTTCAATGTTTTATTCATAACAAATTAAGGGGATACCAGTGACCCATGGTTTAGAAAAGGACAGGAACAAAACGATTTCTGACAAATTATCCGAAAACGAAGCGATCAAATGAAAATATCGCTCTGTACAGACCATTTTCAATGAACAAAGATGGTCTGTACAGAGCAATATTTTCTGCTTCATTTTCGAATAATTTGTCAGGAATCGTTTCTTTCTTGTTTTGTCTAATCTATGGGTCGCTGGTATCCCCTTAAGAAATGAAAACTACAATCATGATTGGCGGTTTTCAACTTCATCCAGTGGCGTAGCGTGGTAATGTGGCGCCCGGGGCGAAGTTTGTACTTTCCGCCAGGGGTGGAGATCTTTCAAAATCATCTATCTTTTTTGATATAAAAAATATATAATTCTTATAGATTCCAATACAAATTCGCGACTTTACGAAATTCATTGTGTAGAAGTTATTATTTCTAACAGAGAGTACTTTTTATTTTACTGAGATATGACGATTTATGAGACTGATTGAATTAAATTCACACCCGAACTGTCTGGCAGAGTACTCGTTGAAAACTAGTCGACCGTAGAGGAGGGATGTCAACCAATGCGCATAATCCTTTGTTAGGCTTTTTATTAAATGATTGAATCAACGTAGGTATGAGCCCATTCGGAATCAGTTGGACTACCGCAGAAGATACAAGCAGCTGATGCTCGCTGCTAGAGCCAAAAATATTCCACCAACACCTCGCGATTTGAATGAGTTAGCCGAGATGCTTGAAGAATATCAACCTACACGAAACATTTATCGAGGTTGCGTAATCGGGGCCGACGAGTCCCAGGTACTTATATTTATCCACGATTCAATGATGGAAGCTCTTTAGCGGTGCACACAGCTGTATTGCGATGGGACGTTCAAGGTATATACGTTTGATATTGATCATAAGCCCAGACAGCATAGAAAGTCTTCTACGCGTTTCGGAAATGTACTTTTGGTTCTCCGTGTTTTAGTCCCCATGAAGCGAGATTTTGAAACGTTCAGAATACCCCCCCCCCTTTGATGTTCCTGAACACGTTTTGAGTACGTTGTTTTCATTTACCACGAAAGGTTTTCATCGCGTCTTCTGAACGTCCTTTCATGAAAACTAATCTTCACAAACACAAAGTTACACAGTGGACTTTGATAGAACTAAACGGGACATTTGCATGTCTTTTGGCTTCAAATTGCGACGTTTTTGAAACATCCTGAGACGTTATTTGCACGTTCTGTGTGAAACCGAACACGTCTTCTAAAGGTTGAGAAAACCTCCTGGTGATGTATGGAAGTCTTGATGGTTTCTATTCATTATTATTGATTCGATTGTAGATAAGGCCAAGAAACCCACAATGCGCACAAGTCTTTATTATCCATTTTAGAGAAATGGATAACGTAAGTTATTCAATCAAGACTGCCTCGTTAGAATTACGAGATGTTATTATTGAATTCCAATATCATTTTAAGGGGTTTCCCGCAATATTGCACGGATGAGTTCAAGAACTCAAGACTGCTATGACGCGATGTGGCATCATATGCTGGAATTGATACCTCAACTTATAGAGAACGTGAGTACGATCTCTAGTGATTTTGAACGGGCCCAAATTAACAGCGCCAAAGAAAACTTCCCTGAAGCGAGGATAGTGGGCTGTTTATTTCATTTCAAGCAAGTGGGTGATTTTTCCTTCAAAATCTCTAGAAGACTGAATATTTTGTATCACTAAAGTTCATTTTGGCACATTCTTAGGCAATCGTAAAAAAAATGGACCAACCTGAAGATTCCCACCGATTTTGAATACATCTTAGAAAGAACATACGCCTTGGCTCACTTACCATCAGACAAAATGGTGGAAGGAGTAAATTTGGTTCAGTCTTCAATTGATAGAATTTATTGGCAAAATAACGAAGGCGAAAAAAATTACAAACCTTTGCCACGTATTTACGAACATTTTGGTTGCCACTGGCCAATGTCATGTCAGTACACAATGAACCCGTTCGAACCAATAACACGACAGAAAATTTTCATTTAATTGTGGGTAAAAAGATGGGAAATCGTCCTAATGTTTGGAAAATGTTGGGTATGTCATTGAGTTTTCTGATGGAACATTGAATTCTTCCAATTAAGAATTTTACTATTGTCAACATCTGTGTGATATTATCAATGATAGGAAGTATGCATAAAATCATGGCGAGAGTGGCTGACAATTTCAAGAAAGTAGAAGATGGACGTCGCGTTAGTGCAAAAAGGTCTAGAGATCTGCATGTGGCTGATTTGGCAATTTCAAATGCAGAAATGAATTTGAGAACTGAACGGTACGTATCGAAGAGCCAATTTAGTTGAACCAAATAAATTTGATTTGTCACAGCTAAATACTTCATTCCATTGAGTGAACTTTTTTATTCCCATTTCACCCTTAGGAAAGTTGACTACATTTAGGACCAAAACACTCCATTTTCACTCCAAATTTTTGGCGTAAGAATGGAGTGTTTTGGTCCTGAATGTAGTAAATTTTATTAAAGGCAGACAACTAGATTTTTATTTACGCCAACCAAAATTTAGCTGTGAGAACTGAATTTCAGTTACCGCAGCGAGGTGCCTTTCTCTGAGTATAACATGTTCGATTTCTAACTCAAACTCCAATCAATCTATTACGATTAGAACTCCTACAGGAAGATTACACGCTCGTCACTTCCCCTTCTTCCCATGTAAAACCATGGCATTCCGTTGCAGATACTGATCTCGTTACGTTTTCAAATCAGTGCTCGCTTGAACTCGACACTACACACCTGTACATGTCAAATCTTCAAATTAAAACGTGCGCGAGTATACCTCAAAGACGAGTTAGTCTTTTCTTTCACCTTCCCAACGTACGATTTACTCGAATTAGTTTAAAAATCGTACAAGTGGTCCTTCGAGCCGGATGCTCGAAGCAGTCCGGCTTGTCGGGAAGGGTTTATATCGAATAAGTGATATTCGAATTTATTCAAAATTTAAATATCTCGCGTACGAAACTCAGTTCGGTACAACTAGTGTCGTGATTAATCAACAATCACCGATCGTTATTACTGTTGATTAACTATCGATTAACATTCACCCCTAGTTTTTCGAATCGTAAAACGAAGTGAAGACGAATTTCTCCACACGAATAAGGGAAATTCTAAGAGTTTTCTACTTCCAACAATAGAGGTGAACGAAAGAATTTCTACATTATTACAAAGAAATTCCTAATCCTTTCAACGAGCAACTCATCGTGGCAATACTTCCGTATATCCAAACCAAATTCGGAAGTTTTTTTCTCCTTGGATTCTTTCGCTGGGTCATCGACATCCAAGTGAGAATATCTCGAGGAACATCTCATAAGAACATCATTTCACGGACATCGAGGAAATCATCCAATCGACTTTCAATTTCAATCAACTGGATGTTTCAATCAGGATCAACCAGAAAATCCAAATCCTTCAACGACCGTCAAAAGGGTTCGTCACTGCAATTCTTCTGAATATCTTTTTTCTATATTAATTGAATTTCGTATTTTAATAGAATGACTGAATTTGAAAAAGAGTCAGTTAAACGATTTTCAGTATAAAATTCCATGGTTTAGAATTTATTCATATTCCGCATAAAATTGTTTCAATTTATCGGAATATTCTTTCAATGAATAATCACGAGTTCGATGTTTTGATTCTATTTCCAAAGACTTGATTTGTTATTCGACTCGCATCATTACATTGAATTCGTAACCTTGTTAAATTCATATCAATTCTTTTATATTATCTTCACACTTCGAATTATATATCATCGAGACGTTCATTTTCATTTAATTTCTGAACCTTAGAAATAATCGAAATTCATAATTTTTCCTAATAAAATCATAACTCAGTTGAAATTACTCAGACTTTTCTATATTAAACTACGTCAAATTTCATTTAGTTAAATTTCAATTCGAGCAATGTAACATTCAATTATTTTTCATGTATCATTATTGATTGTGAATCTTCATTTCTCATATTCAAATATTAATCATTATCAATTCATTTCATCTTGAATTAATCTCATTTTCGAAATTGTGTATTCCACTACATACTTCATTTTCACGCGATCAATCTGCTCTGCTCAGTAAATTGTCATAGCAATTCGTTTTCATTTTTTTCAATTCTATTCACAGTTCACTGTAATATTTACCTTGCAATTGTCTTCACAAAACAGATCAGTTACCATTGTATTAAACGTTCATGAGATATTGAATGTTAAAGACATTTACATCGCCTTGATGCTTAGTTGAAACATTTATTCTAAAAAATTGAATCAGTTCTTTCATATTGTCTCATTTGGTGTTGTATCCTGCGAATTACCGTATACAATTCCAGTAATTTTCGTGTTGCTCTAATCAAACTAAACCGCAATCATGGCCAATCCAGCCGCGGAAAAAGTAGAGGCTGATTCCCTTCTTGGATCTCAAACGACCCTGTCTGGTCACATCTCGCGCGCTTTTCTAAACTTTTCCAAACTAGGCGCGAGTAACATGACAAAGGGACAAGCGAAGGCTCGACTCGAATTATTAGAAAAACGTTGGGATTATTATCAGGAGCAGCATGTAACATTACTCTTGTTACACGCTAAAGGTCACTCTCAGGATCATGAATACTTCACTAACGACTCCCTTGATGTTACTGAAGAATTGTATTTATTGGAAAAGGGTAAATTTATCGACTACCTTGATTCGTTTTCATCCTCAAGCAGCGTCAAAGTAAATCCCACGACTTCTTCCGAATCTGACAAAGCCTCTTCTGTCCGAACCCTACCTCGAATTGACTTACCTAAATTTTCTGGTAACTACGCTGATTGGCCACATTTTCGGGATTTATTTCAAGCATTGGTTACCTCTAATACTTCCGTTTCTGAGGTTGAGCGCCTACACCATCTCAAAACCAGTCTCACAGGCGAGCCCGCGCTTCTACTGCACAATCTCCCTATAATTGCAACTAATTTCAAGATAGCATGGAAAATTCTTACCGATCAATACGAAAATACCAGAATTTTAGTGAATGCTCAGATAGCTACCATTTGCAATCTAAAATCTGTAACTTCCGAATCCGTAACTGATCTCAAAACTCTTCTCAATTCCACCAATGACGCGCTGGGAGCTCTTAAAACCTTAAAACGATCAGTGGATCATTGGGACGATTGGCTCGTCTATATAACCTCTCAACGACTCGATACCAGATCTCGACGCGATTGGGAACAATCACTTTCAACTACTTCTGATCCTCCGACTTGGGAAGAATTAAAGAAGTTCCTAGTAGCTCGAATTCGTACTCTGGAATCGTTGTTACAGACCAATCCCAATCGATCTCCTATGCCCAACAAGGTGTCCAATCAAGCTTTCAGATCTGTATCAAATAAACCTAGTTACAACCAACAAAAACATGTAACTCCTGCAGTACGAGCTCATACAGTAAATCGAGTCAAACCCGAAGAGTCAAATGCTAGCCCTCACTCGCCACGAGGAGAATCATCATGTTTTCTGTGCAATGGAAAACACACACTATACCAATGCGATTCATTCAAATCCAAACCCATTTCACAAAAGCGTGAGCTTATCTCTAGCAGCAACAGATGTTCCAATTGTTTTGGGTCACACAAGCTCACAGAATGCCGTTCGAATAGAGTGTGTCGAGTGTGTTACGGTCGTCATCATACCCTCCTTCACGACAATCAACAAACTGATATCTCGCCAATAGCTCATTCATCTACTTCTACCAATGCTTTAGTTTCTCGACCTATAGCTAACAGCGTTGTAACGAAGCACCTTGCTACTGCAATCATCCGAGTATACAACTCTCAAGGATCTAGTACACTAGCCAGAGCCTTAATCGATCCTTGTTCCGAGAGTAACTTTATAAGCGAATCTTTAGCCATTCGGTTGCAATTATCACGACGAAATATAAGCTACGCAGTTTCGGGCATTGGCGCAAGCTATTCTTGCAAAACGAAAGGTTCAGTATCGATTTCCATTGCACCTCATTTTCAATCCAACTTTGAAGCGATCTCACTCGACGCTCTCATTCTTTCTCAGTTGACGAACTATCTTCCTCCAAAAGTTTCTGATTGCCTCTCATGGCCACATCTTAGTCAACTAACACTAGCTGATCCCAATCCTAGCCACCGAGAGCCGATCGAGTTGCTACTTGGGTGTGAGCTGTACGCTCAAATTCTACGTTCAGGTGTTGAACGACTTGATAGCAACTTATTGGCTCAGGATACCTCATTGGGCTGGATAATAACTGGAGCGTCAGGTCAGACCCCGAAAATCCAATCACTCGCTAACATCCATCATACTTCAAGTCTTGTAGCCCAAACTAACGACGAACTGACTCAATTGTTAGCTCGATTTTGGGAGCAAGAAGAGATCCCAGCCACTGATGCAGCAATATTGACAGAGGAGGAACGCGAGTGCGAAGAACATTTCTTATCCACCCACTACCGTCAAGCAGACGGACGGTATGTGGTGCGCTTACCCTTCAACACTTCGAAACGACAACTCGGAGATTCCTACCGTACAGCGTTACAATCATTCAATCGATTACAATCGAAATTCCAAAAAAACGCCGATTATCGTACCAGCTATGCAGAATTCATGAACGAATACCTGCAACTGGGGCACATGCAAGAGGCCTTGACGCAACCGTCGAAGGGTTGTTCTTATTACTTGCCTCACCACGGAGTCATCCGTGACTCAAGTACTTCAACCCGTCTACGCGTTGTGTTCAACGGATCACAGCGCACAACCAATGGCCTATCTCTTAATCAGATTTTACACGCAGGCCCCAAGTTGCAACCAAATCTCGTAGACATTCTGATACGATGGCGAACCTTTGCGGTAGTGATCTCTGCAGATGTTTCGAAAATGTTTCGACAGATAATCCTCCACCCAGAAGATCGGGATTACCAAAGAATTCTGTGGCAACCTAACGGTTCATCTATCCCACTCGAATACCAACTCGCGACAGTAACATATGGCTTAACTTGCGCTCCCTATCAAGCCCTTCGAGCTTTCAAACAACTAGCTCTCGATGAATCAGATAATTATCCATTAGCCTCACTAGCTCTGCTGAGCAATACCTATGTTGATGACATTCTGGCAGGAGCACATACCCTCGAGTCAGCCTTGGAACTCAGAAACCAATTAATCGAGTGCACCAAGGCGGGCGGTTTTCCTCTGAGAAAATGGAAAGCCAATTCCTTATCACTTTTGGAAGATCTTGATCCTGCTTGGTTATCGCCAAACATTACATTATCGTGGCAACAATCCGAGCATTATCAGCTACTAGGTCTCCATTGGAACCCACAAACCGATTCCTTTCATTTCGAGTATCAAGCCATCGATCTGGTGGAACCTATTACCCGCCGAAAAGTTCTGTCTCTCATCGGACGCCTATTCGATCCACTAGGATTCTTGGCTCCTTCCACAATCAGGTACAAGATTTTCATGCAGAACCTCTGGACCCAAACAAACGACTGGGACCAACCACTTCCGTATGATATTTCACGAGCCTGGAATGCCCTGTATCTCGATCTCAACCAACTCAACAGCATACTGATACCCCGTTGGATTGGCTTCACCCCTAATTCCGAACTAATAGAGATACATGGCTACGCGGATTCTTCCCAAAAGGCTTTCGCCGCTGTCGTATACCTACGCTTAAAGACTAGCGATGAACCAATCCAAACAGCTCTTATTTGCGCGAAAACCAAGGTTGCCCCTCTCAAACCTGTCACCATACCGCGCTTAGAGTTGTGCGCTGCCGTTTTACTTGCAGATATCACGTTACACGTCCGCAAACTACTTCCTTACCCGAACATACCCGTACACTTATGGTCGGATAGTAAGGACACTCTGTATTGGATTCAAGGATCTCCTTCCACTTGGACCCAATATGTTGCTAATCGAGTCGCCAAAATTCAAACCGCCATACCCGACGCTCATTGGCATCATATACCAGGCAGCCTTAATCCTGCCGATTGCGCATCAAGAGGTATCCCATTCTCAACGCTCGCTTCACACTCTCTCTGGTGGAATGGGCCCCCTCAATTAACGACCTCGTCGGACGCTTGGCCAGACACCACTAAACTTCCCGATCTTGACCAAGTCCTAGAACGACGAGTCATATCTCTAACCACTAAGACTACGAAATCCGACCTTTCCTCACCTGCGTGGTTTACATTCGCTAAATACGCCTCATCGTTTCGGAAACTAACCCGAATTACTGCTTGGTGTCTAAGGTGGATACGTCGTGCACGCAACCGATTTCCTGCCAACACCGAACCTGGTGTACTTGATCCATCCGAACTCGAATCCGCTCGGATATTCTGGATTAAAGTTGCTCAGCAAACCGCGTTTCCACTTGAATTTTCAGCCTTGAGATCACCTGGTCAAACAGTTCCGACTTCCAGCCTCATTTCAGCACTAAGACCGTATCTAGATAACGATCATCTCATGCGAGTGGGAGGAAGGCTGAATCATTCCAATCTTCCTCACGATCAAAAGCACCAGGCAATCCTACCATCTCAAGGCCCAATAACCGATCTCATAATCAACGACTGTCATCTATCCAACCTACACGGTGGCACACAACTAACCTTATCCACCCTTCGCCAGCGGTATTGGATAATAAAAGGTCGTCAAGCAGTCAAACGTCAAATATCCAGATGTATCCGATGCTTAAGATACAATCCGAGATTCGCAAGTCAACAGATGGCTCCTCTCCCCGCTCCTCGGGTGCAACCTGCGAGACCTTTCCTTAACACCGGGGTTGACTTCTGCGGACCGTTGGATTTACGGTGTAGTCCTGGACGAGGAACACGATCCATGAAGGGATACATCTGCGTATTCGTATGCATGGGAACAAGAGCTGTTCATCTTGAAGCCGTTTCCGGTTATTCAGCCGACCACTTCCTCGCTGCTTACAGACGATTCATCTCCCGCCGTGGTGTTCCAACCAACATGTTTAGTGACAGGGGAACCAACTTTGTGGGAGCTTATTCTGAGCTGAACCGACTCCTTTTTCAAGCCCGAAAAGAGATCATTCAAAGCACTTCCAATAACGGTACTACCTGGAATTTTAATCCACCTCATTCTCCACATCACGGAGGTTTATGGGAAGCTGCGGTTCGGTCTACCAAACACCACCTCAAACGGGTGATCGGAGAAACTAAGCTCACGTTCGAAGAGCTATCCACTTTATTATCACAAATAGAAGCGTGCCTCAATTCCCGTCCGATCCAAGTCTTATCCGACGACCCATCCGACCCCACAGTCTTAACGCCAGGGCACTTCCTCATAGGCGCACCTTTAAACGCGATTCCAGAACCCTTTCCGACCAACGAAACGTTTGACCTCAGAAATCGTTGGAGATTGTTGGTGCAAATGCGCGACTCATTCTGGAAAAGGTGGTCAGCTGAATATTTACATTCACTGCAACATCTACCAAAGTGGCGTCGGACCCAAGAACCCGTCGAAGTGGGAGACTTAGCCATTCTGAAAGATCATTCCTCACCTCCGACTAGATGGGCGCTTTGTCGAATCGTAGAAACTCACCCGGGAACAGACGGTAAAATTCGAGTAGTTACCGTGCAATCGGGAAAAACTCTCCTCAAGAGACCGATTGTGAATCTTTGTCTGCTACCAAAACCTAGTTAAACCCAGAGTACTTAGCAACTCGACGCTCCTCTAAGAGTTAATTCGCACGATATACCATCAACTAGGCAGAGCAGACCTCTCATTACGATCATCCCTTCATCTCCTTAATTTTAATTTCAATTAGTTGATAAGTTCCATAAATTTGTAAGAGGTGACTAGCGCGTAACTAACAATCACTTCGAACCAAAGGATTCGAGGCGGGCGGGATGTTCGATTTCTAACTCAAACTCCAATCAATCTATTACGATTAGAACTCCTACAGGAAGATTACACGCTCGTCACTTCCCCTTCTTCCCATGTAAAACCATGGCATTCCGTTGCAGATACTGATCTCGTTACGTTTTCAAATCAGTGCTCGCTTGAACTCGACACTACACACCTGTACATGTCAAATCTGCAAATTAAAACGTGCGCGAGTATACCTCAAAGACGAGTTAGTCTTTTCTTTCACCTTCCCAACGTACGATTTACTCGAATTAGTTCAAAAATCGTACATAACACTAAACTTATATTTTTCAAAATAATATTTCCAGATACAGTGTTGAGAAATTCCTGATGAACGTGGCTAGTCTAAGGCGATTGGAGTTCGCAAGAGGTCAGTTGTCTAAAATATATATATTTATGGATTTAAGACATGTTAATAAATGATATGCGTGTCACTGACTGGCAATTTTGCATTGTACTCACTCAAAAACAGCCACTTATTGGATTTTGTATTGCTAATTGTGCATCCTCAAAAATAATCAATTGTCCTTTCCAGTTTTCATCGGTAATGAGTTAGTAGCCCGAGAGAACGGCGATGAGACAAGTGAACATGATGCTGAAAACGAAGACTTCACAGGAGACGTCGACCAAGTTCTTGATGAAGAGTCCATCGAAATGCTCATTGAAAATCTCAATCCAGATGCTGGAGCAGGTTAATCAAAATGCACAAAAATATTTCAGTTTTGAAGCACTTTAATTAGTCGTGAAATGAGTTAAGGAGTCTATCCTAATTGAAATTTTCAGAAAAAAGTTTGTTGCAAATTTTTTTCAACAGTTTTGTAATATAAATATTGATATGAAAGTTATTACACTGTATTGAGGCCCATGGAGCTCCAGAAAAATAGGCAAAATTTTGCTACGTACTTTTCCAAAACCTGAGCAATGAATGGAGATTTTTCATATGCAGTGATGGAGCACATTGCCAAGATTAGACTTTGGATACCTGAGTGAATCTGGGAAATATTTGTGAAAATTATGCAAAGAATTATGAACATAACAATCTACAAATATCAATAATTTTCATGACTTGTCTTCTGTCATGTTCAGATATTACTTTTGACTTTCAATTTATATTCAAAGTCTAATCTTGACAATATACTCCATCATTGCATATTTAACATTTTCATTTATCATTCAGTTTCACGAGAAAAACGTAGGAAAGTTTTTCCCGCTTTTTTAGAGCTCCATGGCGGCCCAATAAGAAATTCCAGTAACCTGCTAACGGCAGAGATAAATTCAACATTACCTCATTGCTGGAAACCAACAGTTGGTTTCTATTTTGGAAACAGTACTGAAAAGTTTTGAACGTTGGCTACCAACGTTATTCCAACGTTGGATTTGTCCAAAATTTCTTATTGGGCGTTAATACACTATCAAAATAGGTACACGAAAAAAATTTTTTTGGTACATTTAAGTCAGTTTTTACACATGAAAACATTTTCGCAAAACAACGTTTTCCGATGCCCTGTTAATAAAATTTCCGAAACTACGCGAACGATCCTTATGAAATTTTTACCACATATTTTTCACACCTATAGCTATAGCGCATATCGAGCGATTTTTGATTCTCTAAAAATTGACAAAATGGCGGACATTTCTGGAAAAAAAGTATTTTCTATTGTTTTTGGCAAACAAAGGGTTCAAATGAAAATTTCAAAAAACCCTTGATATACGCTATAGCTATAGGTGTGAAGAATATGTGGTGAAAATTTCATGAGGATCGGTCTTGTAGTTCCGGAAATTTTATCAACAGGGCATCGGAAAACGTTGTTTTGCGAAAACCGCGTTTCATGTATAAAAACTCACTAAGATTTATCAAAAAATTTTTTCTCATCTAGAGTCATTTGGGGTAAACGTGCGCAGTGGGTGAGTGTGCGCACCCGCTTTATCCTGGAAAGTGTGCGAAGGAAGTCGTGAGATGCACAGTTGACCTGTAGATATGCGAGAGGAGAAATAGCTCATGCAGAATAAAGCGGCCTAATGCAGTCAGTCTGTTGGAAAAGAAGAAAAATGAGAATTAGTCGTTCCAAAAATAGTTTTAGCCTTCACGGCAAAGATTGTCACAACGTATTGCTGTAAGCCACAAAGGTGAATTAATTTTTTTTATGATGCCAATGTATTTTCCATCATAATATCTGAGATATAGTTTAGGTTCGGTAAGAATATGCGACAAATCATAGAATAAGTCCTTCCGGGGTAAGTGTGCGCATGCAAACAATATTATTCGTTTTACTGGGACCCCTCTTGAGATGATTTGTCATCAAGTTCGTATCAACTAATCCGATTTCGAGTCAGTTTGCATACTACTGACCCTGTAAGATACTATATCAGTAAATCGATCTCTAATCATCTATGGATCTGGTTTTACATAACTTTGTCTAATCATGCCGATTTTCTCAAAGAAATAATGACCTAGTGAGATTTATGCGTGATATTGAGCTAATCCGCTTTTATGATGTTCAAAACTATGATAAAAAAAGAGTAAGCACACTTTCTGCAAATGCGTACACTTACCCGGTACGAGTGCGCACACTTACCCGCAACAGAGGTTAAGTGTACGCATTATGGATTTCCTTGAAATAACCTTTTTTCTTCGGAGTTTCGAGGTTTTGTGTATCATTATTAAATCTAATTAGTACTTGAATGACCACTTCCTCAAACACACGGTTTCATTTTCCTTCATTCTTTATCATTCAATTTTGGCATCTCTTCAAATGTTAAAGTGCGCACACTTGCCCCGAATGACTCTATTTCGATAGTGTATTAATACAGTGTAGTAACTTTCACATCAATATTTATATTACAAAACTGTTTAAAAAATTCTGAAACACAATTTCTTTTTTGAAAATTCTAGTCAGGATAGACCCCTTGATGGCTCTAAAGTTGATCGAAAGAAGTGATGAAGTCGGTGGAATGAATGTAATATTGTGTAAAAATATAAACATCACATGAAATGCATGATTTATCATGGCTTACAGGCGGGGAGTTCGAAAATGAACGGGTTTTCCGCCGGCGACGTCGACCTATCCCAAGTATGTATTATTTTTGGGTTAATTAAAGTTCATGAAGATAAAATTATAATATATCAAATAGATGAATTAGTTTTCATGTAAAATAATGAAATGTAAAAAAATGTACAATTTTTGTCCCATATATTAGTTAGAGACGAACAATTCGACATCCTGTTCCCGTTCATCGTGCAGGAAGACCTCGTCGAGCTCCTCCTAATGCTTGTGACGCTGGCACTGTGCCCGAACCAGTGCCCCAAGATAGGCTCAATACTCTCAACGACGTAGATGCCGAAGAAAATGTTCTTCCAGTTCGACGTGTGGGTAGCCCTCGTCGGGCTGCTGCACGTGCTACTGGCACTAGAGATCTAACTGTTCAAGTGCCTCCCGGTAGGCTGAATGACTTGAACTTCTTAAAGAATTCTTCTGGAACTGTGATGCTGTGTGGGGATTCAGATTTTTTCTGTGGAACAATGAATTTCAAATACCCTGAGACTTATAAATGTGACATTTGTGACATAAATTAGGAGTGATATCTACGGGGTGATTCAGAACTCGCGCACCGTACTCCACAGGCATATTTTGCAGCCGAAATGCAGTGATTTCCTGTTTGGACATTTTTTTTTTAGGCTTAGTTTTTGAGATATGAGCATTTTTAGATTTTTTTTTCAAATCCAAATCATCCCAAAGCACTGTATGGTACACACTTGAACTCAACGCCATTCTCTGAGTTGGAAAACGGCGGATTCCTGGGAAAAATTGAACAATCGTATCATTGTTTGTTCCGAAGCTATAGCGATTTGAAATTTTCGAGCTTCCAGCCAATCAGAATTCAGCAACTTTGAATCGTTATAGCTCCGGAACAAACAATGATACGATAGTTCAATTTTTTCCAGAACTCCGCCGTTTTCCAACTCAGAGAATGGCGTTGAGCTCAAGTGTGTACCATACAGTGCTTTTGAATGATTTGGATTTCAAAAAATCTAAAAATGCTCTTATCTCAAAAACTAAGCCTCCAAAAAACATGTCCAAACGGGAAATTACTGCATTTCGGCTGCAGAATATGCCTGTGAAGTATGGTGCGCGAGTTCTGAATCACCCTGTATATACTCCATACACGTACAAAATACAACGTCCGAAACTTATGTCAAAAATCGTTGCATGAGATGTCTTTTATACATCCGAAGAAAATCTCCCAGTATAAAAAATAATATAAATATATGACTATATTCAAACCTATTCAAAATATATTCATTATACAAGAACCTCAATTGGAAACACTAGGAACAATTGTGAAAAAGGGTCGGTTGTAACATTGCGAATAACTAAGGATTAGCTCGCAAAAGCTCAAATTGCTTAAAGGGCGCGGAGAGCTCCTCGCATGTAGAAGCTTGTTTGTCACTTGTTCATGGCATATAATTAACTAATCGTTGGTTATTTGCGATGTCACAGTCAACCCCCCGTTACAAGCATCCCCCATCTCCGATAAAACATAATATTGAAGTTGAAGTTCATGTTCATATATAGTTATATATGATAATTTGTTCCACTGATTTTCCTCGAATATGAATTCACGTTGCTCATGCCTGTCCATATATGATTATAAATAAATCTGGGTATCATTATTAAAATTATGAATCAAGTTTGATCTGGTCCAACATGATTATGTATGAATACCAATGCTTCCATGTGGAATGATGAATGGTAATATCTGGGTCCACATGTAATCATATACATTCAGATATGATTATATATGACTGTTTCTCTAAGCCTTCTCTGGTGATCAATTGATCTACTTCACTCACATATGATTATACATTATCATATAGGAAGACAAGACAAGTCATATATGATCATGTATAGTTCCATATATAATCATATATCGTCATTTATAGTTCCACATATAACCATACACGTTCATACATGATTAGGTATAAGTTTTTTTCCCCGGGCATGTACAATTGTTCATATCGATTTTTTTCCTAAGAAATTGAACTCTGACACAAAAGTGTCCCATAAGTTTCTTTCCTGCTTTTTCCCGTAAAATCGATTGACCGTCTCCGCGTTTTTCTGCAATTGTCAAAAGGAAAAAGATGGGTCCCTTTTTTTTCTCACCATGCCCTAAATCCAAGCGTCAGTAGGATGTTATATGGCCTAGATTTGGCTTGGGTTCTAATGGGTTGGTGAGACAGATGTCGCAGAAAATGTCATTCCTTCTGTTTGAAGTGTAGGCAGGCCTCGTGGAACCACTGCAGATACTGCTGACTTCAGAGTTAAGCCTGAAGGAGTTCTCCTAGAGGGACTTGAAAATGAACGTGCCATCGGACGACCAGCTGAAAATTCCCCAGAGCTACCTCTACTGAGAGCTGAGGAAGACGTACAAGTTCATTTCCAAGCTGGTACGTGATAATTATTAAATAAGGAACTCTACCTATTGGCACATGGCTTCCTCATCAAACAATACAGATTACTGAAGAGCTTCCGCGGATTTCTCAACCGATTGAAATGGAACTCATATGGAACCAGTATGGAACCATACCCGCACCAAAGTCTCCATGGAGATATTGCAATATCTGATTGGGTGCATGGTTTTTCATTATAAGATAGAAATAACACGTCATATAAATTTCATTGCAATCGAATTCTCAAAGCACGAAACCAACATTTTTCCCCAGGTTCTGATAAACATTTTGATCTGAGACATTTTGAGTTTTGAAAGAAAAAAATTCTTGGTCTCTTGAGACGATCATAAAACTTCCTTCTGGCGAGCAAGCGGAATTTGGTGGTGCAAAATTTGGAGTCAGTGTCAAGAGCAAATTAATTTGAAACATTGATGTAATTTAGGTATTGTTGAAAATCAGCTGCAGATCAACAATCAAATCGAGTTCGTTGACGGAGTTCAAGAACATGTAGCAGATCCAAATAAGGAATCTCAAGTTCGTATGGGGATTGATGCGGATATCAATGAACAAGTGCGATTAGGGTGTGAGGATGATGAACATAATAAAGATGACACACAATATAATTGAGTAGAAATATGATTGCGTGACAACATACCTGAATATACTGTTGATCTTTTATTACAGAGGAGGAACCACAAAAAAAAAGGAGAAAATGAGAAGAGGAGGCAAAACAAGGCGTGAGAAGATTAATATTATATCTTACAGTACTAAAGTAACAATATTATAATAGTATCTTTTGCTATTTATCTAATCCACTCATATTATGATTAGGGGTGTGCGGGAAATGCTCTTATCGGGTCGGGTCGAGTTGGAAAATGAAGTTTTTTGTGTGTCGGGTACCCAAATTCTTCGGGAAATGAATTTCCTCCACGTGAGGGAGTTTTGTTGCCGGGGGAAAATCCTACTCACTCTTTACGGTGCATAGATAGATTGATCAATTGCATATCAAATTGTTCAAATTTCACTATATACCCGGATAATACTGAAAAAGCTCGATACATTCGAGGACTTTCAGGACACCTGAATTAAATTGAATACCAGAGAAGTTTCGGGGACTGAAACCTGACGAAAATCCTAACCCGTTTGCGCCCCAATTCCGGATAATTTGGGACACGCACACCCCTAATTTCAATACATTGACACTCACATATTGTCGGTACTATGAACAGAACCTCGTATCTCGTTTTTTTACGGTTTCGAGGTTCCATTGGACCAATGATCAGTATAGTTGATTCTTGTCGATTGAATATAATTGATAACACATGACTTCATTATATCCTACCAAACAATGATTGTTGCCGTAACCCGTACAGCACATCCACCCATGTCCACGTCGCATCTCCGTGAAGGCGGGGTGGATTTGAGGGAGACGTTGTTGCAATGAGGTGGCAACCGAGCAGAGATAGGCAGCCCCGAGTACTTGTATGTACTTGAAGTACTTTTTGATTTTCATGAAATAAAAACTTTTAACATGAAAACTAGAAAGTACTTGACGAGAAAAAGTACTTCAAGTACATAAAAGTAGTTGAGGCTGCCCATCTTTGCAACCGAGTCATTCCATACTCCAGCTTGTAGTGGTTATATAACAGTAACTGTTTTGTAACCTCAACATTATTGTCACATAACAATAAAATATATGTCGTCGATTCGATGTAACTGAAACAGAACTTTGTGATGTAAAAGCTGTGACAAAGTTTCATTATAGTCATGTCATTCCAATGAAACTGTATTTGGTGGGATGTGTATTCAGCGCGTTATGATCATTTTTCTGATGGATCCTCGAAAGTGTCAGACATCAACCTCAACGGAAAGCACACGTCACATCCGCGTAGAGGCGAGGTGGATGAAAGGGAGACGTGGATACAACATGGAGAAACGCAGAAGCAACGTAGGGGCGACGCAGAAATGTCCGGAATCGGTGGTTGTGCTGTACGGGAAGATACGAGATTCTGTCATAGTACAGACGATATCAGTAGTTTTCATGATCACCGCTGAATAATTAGTTGATCTATATGTAATTCAATGTTTCATTCTTTTCAAGTCTGCGTTGTTTGCTACGGGAGCAAGAAAGTACAAAAATTGGAGCCTTGTCAGCATAGAGTTTGCGAAAGATGCGCGAAGAGGGTGTCCGAATCGAGGAGAACAGAACAAATGCTTTGTCCCACGTGCACAACTGTCACTACAACATGGTTACCACCACACTTGATGCCTGCATTGGCAAGGTACAATATTTTTCTTTTTTCATACAATAATGGAACCAATATTATTATCCCGTTCAAACATTAATGAATTTTTTATTTTCAGGAATCCAGTAGCAAATGAAATCATTGAAATTGATTGGATAGAAGTTGGAAGAATTTATTGTAATATGTTTTTTTACTACAATTGTGAATAAATAATACGTTGATGATGCTTATTTCCACTTACCGTGTTTTTATTCCCCTCAATAATCCAATTCTTCTTGTTTATAATTACCCTTGTCAACATTTTCTTACGATTTCAAATGTCACGGCATGGGTCATTCAAATTCAATAACATGTTCTTTGAAACTGTTTTGAAGTTTGAAGGAGAGAAAAATAATATGTGCTGAGCATCATTTCACTTAGAACCTCGAGCAATTAGAATCAAAGTGATTTTCATACTTAAAAATTTGGGTTGAACGTTGGTAAGTAGTATACTTTCACCTTTCTCGTAAATCCTTCACTGGTAAGAATTTCTGCATGAAGCTTCAATCACATGTGATGGAAGCAATTTCCACTCACGTGATTGAAAAAGTTCTTGAAATTTCAATCACATATGAATGAAAATTCAGTCACCAAACTATATTATTACAGGTGATATAATATAGCAAAAATGGAAAATTCAATAACATTTGATTGATTCCTGATTCAATCACCAAGGATTGAAAATTTCATTCACAAGTGTACTTGACAAATGAATGGAATTTCAAGGAATTTTGAACAGCGTTCATTGATTGTCAACAACTTGAAATCTGCAACCTTATTCAAGATACAATCTTCAAAAGTAAGTGAAAACTGGGGGGTAAATCACGTTGTTTTCAGTATCTAGAATAACGTCCAAAAGTAGGTTGGAAACAACGTGGTTACACATGACCACCGAGTTGGAACATTACATTCCAGAATGGTGAAAAACCAACTTTCATTCGGAATTGAACTTGGATCTTCGTGATCGCAGATCTGACTTCCTTGTCGCTTATTTCATCTGCATACCTATGGAACTTATATGAACTGTACTTGATTGAAAATGATTTATAGGTGAGATAATCGATTAGAATTATGACTCTTCACCAATCAGTAGTATTATTTCCTTTGAATTTTATTTGGAAAAACCAATCACAAGTTTTCGGGAAATTTTTCATTCTAGATGTTGATCATTCAGAGAATCGACTTTTCAATGTACTTGAAATGTGAAGTGTTCATCTGATTCATTTTATCATATATGTTCAAATGATTCAGGGTCATGCTCTGAGGAAACAGAATGATTGGAAGAATGTCATCTCAGGAATTAGAATACAATAAAATGCAAATACGCTATGGTCGTCAGTCAAACAGAAACAGTATCATTTGATCCCTTCCCAATTCACCACGAAATGAGTAAAGTCAACTCCAAGTGATCGTGACATTCAAGATATCTGAGGAGATCATTTTCAGGAAAACTTGAAGAATTATCGGAGGATGATATTTTTTCTGAATAATTGTTCCTGATTTATTACGTGAATCTTTGCCCAAAATTTATTGAAATTTGGCAAGACTGCGATACCGGATTTAGGGCAGGGCTTCAAGGGCTTCAGCCTTCTTTGAGGGGAGGTTCTTCTCACGACCGACTAAAAATTCGATTTTTTTTGTAGTATATCGTTTGTAGAATGTATTCTCAGAACAACTGGGTCGAATATGACTTCTCCAGGAAGTTATGGTATAAAAGAGAGGTCTGTTTAACACACAGCCCATACAGCATCGAATACTTCGGTAATGTATTGGAAGCGTGTTCGTTACAAAAGCGGACATAGAAACCAGTTTTGAACGTATTTGAAGACCTTCTGAAACGTTCCTGTGTGCGCTTTTCACAAAATCCACCTCCGGTTCATCCCATCCGCCATATTGGATTCCCATTCTGACTCCAGATTCCGGTTCAGCGCCCTCAAGAACCATTAGAACCCATGTTGCAATGGAATCTATCTATGAATGATACAGTGACAAATTCATTCCCGGTTCTCTCCATCTGCCATCTCGGATTCCCATTCTGACGCCAGAATTAGATTCAGCACCCTCAAAAACGCATAGAACCGATGTTTCATTGGAATCAGTTCATAAACGTCAAATTGATGAATCCACTTCCGGTTTATCCCATCCGCCATCTTGGATTCCCATTTTGATTTCAGATTCAGGTTCAGCACCCTCGAAACCTGTTGGAACCCATGTCGCATGGTAATGTGTCCATAATTGCCAAATTGACAAATCCACTCCCGGTTTATCTCATCTGTCATTTGGGATTGTCATTTTGACTTCAGAACTCAATTCGGCGCCCTCGAAAACCCTTGAAACTGTTTTATTGGAATTTGTCCATGGAAGCCAAATTGACAAATCCACTTCCGGTTTATCCCATTCGCTATCTTGGATTCCTATTTCGACTCCAGATTTTAGTTCAGCACTCTCAAGGACCATTAGAACCCATGCTGCATTGGAATCTGCCCATAAAAGCCGAATTGATGAATCCACTTCCGGTTTATCCCATCCGCCATCTTGGATTCCCATTCTGACCCCAGATTTGGATTCCGCGCTCTCAAAAACCCTAGGACCGATTTCCCATTAGAATCTGTCCATAAATACCACAGTGGCCAAATTCACTTCCGGTCCCCCTACTCCCCCAACTTGGATTTCAGTTTTGACCCCAGATTTTGTTGCAGCACTCTCGAAAACCCCCAGGGCCCAAGTTTAATCTAATTCCGACCATCAATGCCAAAATGGCCAAATTCATTTTCAGTTCCCTGACTCCACCATCTTGGATTCCAATTTTGGCCCCAGATTTTAATTCAGCGCCCTCGAAAACCCCTAGGACCCATGTTTCATCAAAATCCGTCGATGGAAGCCGAAATAACAAGTATTTAAAGACCGCGGAGAGAATGAGTGATATGTATATAGGGTAAGGCGGGGTAATATGCCAGTGTGGGTAAAATGCCACTTGGGTGATATTTTCCAAAATTACCGCAGATGGCAATCATATGTTCTTCTGAATCAGTAGACTAACTGATTCCGAAGAACATATGACTAAGCTATGACTGATATCTGCGGTAATTTTGGAAAATATCACCCAAGTGGCATTTTACCCACACTGGCATATTACCCCGCCTTACCCTACGTATACAGCGGAGAAAATTTTCTCCGCGACCACCTATTTTTGTTAGAAAAAATCGGAAAAAAAATAGAAGGACCTGTCCGATCTTCATATAAAAAAAATAGTCTCGGGGGAATAGTCCAGGGAAGGTCCCCTATCAATTTCAACCGATTCGGACCACACGTTTCGGAGATATCCCGAACACAGACACGAACGATAGCGACAGACAGACACACAGACAACCCCACGAATTCTTAATCAGTATTACATGAAAGGAAAAACTGTCAAACCCCCAATGGAATTATTCAAATATTTCAAAAGATACTGTCACACCGCCCGAGAGCGAGTGCAATAGGCACTCTGTGCTCGGTATACTACGTATACTGCTGAGTGCCTAAAAACGAAAAGAAAAATTCAAATGTCCGCCATTTTTTCAATTTTCCACTTTCATTGATAATTGTAGTCTAGATTCCAACTACACTCACATATTTTGTTAAAATGCTTCGATTATTGATTTTTCATCATTTTTGCGAGTACACAACAGTGGCCCTAATCGACCACGTTTTTCGGAGACGGTTACATGAAAAGGCGTGTCATCGATTATTCAATAAAAAAAATTTTTTTTAGTACCTTTTGATACACATTGAAACTGTGACGAAAAGTTTGAGTTCTTTAGTTATTTCCTTCTATAAGGAAAAAATTCGAGGAAATATCTTTTCGATTCGTATGTGTACAAACTGTGAAAAATTTCACCCTATCATATCATATCATTTAAAAAACCGAAGAAATCCCATATGAATTCCATAAGGTGTACAATAATTATACACTGATTGATTACATACATTCTTTATCCGTGCATGAAAAGATGTGTACGATTTTTGTTGATCACTTTTTTCAAGCATGACAAATTATGAATTACATCACGTGTACAATAATTATACACCAATGAATGTCATTTCCTAAACGTGCATAAACAATATGTGTACAATTTTTGTTAATTAAATTTTTGGAATGTGTAAAATATTTCGTGTACAATTTTTACATCGATCAATTTAACGTGCACAAATATTATTGTGTAGAATATTATGTGTTGAAAAAGAATTATCGGTGTAAATACTTTTCGGTTTCATTTTCGTGTACAATTAATTAGTGTATGATTCTCACGTGCATAAACCATACCCTGAGATTAGGATTCAGTGACCTCAAAAAACCCTGAGTAGTGAGTTTCAAACGAAATCCTCTGATTTTTATGTTCTCGGCTGCCATATTCACTCTCAAACGTAATTCATGCACTGGTAGACCGTAGTAGGAATGGATCATATAAGAACATCTGAAAATCATATGTGATCCATATAAAATTCATATATGGTCATGTATGGCCATATGTAATCCGTACATGGGGCAGAATTTCTTAAGCGTACCAGCTCAAAAATTTCTACCTCCTCAAACTTTCTGAAATCCCACTGAAATGTAGTACTAGTCAGTGACTTTTAATCCTATGAAGGATTCTGCTCTGGTACCTCTGGTTATCGAACTTACAGGGGTCAAAAATTCACAGATTTTGTTTAATCAGCTCTTTTGGAGATATAATTTCTTAAATTACAAATTACAATAAAATTATTTTCGGTATTGTTTTTCGTAGTTTTCTTTCTGTCCTTCACAATGGCGTGATCTGTTTTTGTGGGAAAAAATGTTTTTCAACAAATTTAGCGAGTTTAACGTTGCATTCTTCTTCAATTTCGACAATTTTGAGAATATTTTGAGTTAGTCATCTGACAGCTGGATTCTGCGGCTTTAAAACCATGTAGGAGGAATTATGGGAAGGAAATTTCATCCGGCATTCGCAACGGTTTGAAGCGCACGTGTCGCATATTCCTATTATCTCCTGATACGGTTCATCATACCGTTGAAGTGGAATACAAGTGAAACGAACTGTTTTTCAATAAAATATGATTTTTCAATCATACCAATGATTTCATACAATTTTACCGTACCATTATATTATCGAACTTTATCAATAACAGCTTTTGAAATTATGAAATATAATCATGAATAAATACACATAATAAAATAAATAAAGAATAATTCTGCTCGAAGCAATATATTTAGCGCAATTTCTCATTCGGATTCATTTTTTTTTCAATTTTCATCTTCGGGAAAACATCTACATTCAATGATGACGGAAATACTCGTAAATGCGAAGTAATGTTCGAAGTTGGGATGAAACAATGATATTTGAGCGTTCCTGGGATTGTTTTTCCAGTTCCGAAGCGAGTTTTGAGCTTTTTAGCAGTGATTTCATGATTTGTCTTCGAACTAAAAAAAACAGCAGCTTCTGATAGATTTCTCTTTGCCCATTCGTGAAGCGCATCAGGATTTGAGATTTGCTGCTTAGACCTCGTTTGAAGACTCGCTCGAGTTACTAGCCGTTTCAGATTACCACCGATACCGTCACAAGGCCCTTTTCCATGAGCAATTGCATGGAAATGCCATTCAGCTGCTATTTCCAAATCTTTGTAATGATACAAAAGATTTTTGAAATTATATCTATTCTTGAAGTGCTGAAATGGTCCATCCGTAGAATAGAAAATTTTTCTTGGTTGAAAATGCTCTTGCAGGTACGCTATTATAATTTTTTGAAATTCGTACACAGCGATTGTATCGTGATTCGAATTATCCGATAAAATAGCAATGCTCCGATGACTGAGTTCGTTTCCTTGTTTGTGATGAATGACAGTGGTGGAAATTGTCGTTTGGTCGTTTTTCCAGTGGGAAACCTGTGCAGCATTCTGGGCTACAAACGCATAATTCTCCACGAAATCGCATAAAACCAAAAATTCTCCTTCTTGTAAATTATCCTTCAAATTTCTCAAAAAAGATGACTGCTGTTTCGCAACGAATGCATGGAATTTGAGTTCCGAAAGGGAGCGAGAAAGTTCTTCTAAAAAATCTTCCGCATCTGCAACTTCAGTACGCAAAGTGCTACGATCAATCTGTTGTCAAATTTGATATTCGAGTTTTTCGATGCAATTGTCTTTGAAAACTGTTTGTAAGGAATTCTGGAAACCCTCTTTGCCAGGACATAATGAACATTCATCGAGATAACATCCGGCACATGGATTCTGACATGAAAACATTTTGAGAACATCATGATAAGTGGCGATTGGATTATTCGTACGGGATGTTAATTTTTGAACATCTATCGCATCAAGCATTGGATTGTCATTTTCGTGATGGACACAAACGCGAACAGTATGCGTTCCACTAGCACCAGCGAGTACGCAATTACGAGGTCTAAGCTTCGAGAATGTAGAGAGACTTACCGGAACAGTAGGATCCTGATCTTCGAAAGCGAAATATAATTCTGAAAGATTGCACAGAATCAATCTCTTTCGTACATGCTCTCGTGATCCGTCTTCTTTTTCAACTGAAATAAAATCTTTCATGCCTGGCATTATACGACTATTTTCGTCATCATCATAGAAACTTATGATCTTGTTTTTTATTTCAGAAGCTAAAGCATGACCCTTTATTGGAGATGGTGACGTTAAACTACCATTTTCTTTTACCAGTTCGATAGCTTTCCTAGCTTGGCGTTCAGAAGTCTCAAACTTGTCAGCAAGTCTCCTCCGATCCCAGGATTTTGGCGCAAGCGTGAGCAGTGATGCCAGCATTTGGTCGACCGAGTCGATTTACCCTCTCCATCTGACCATTTCTCGTCCCCACCATTCCAGCCGGGAGTACGCACACATTGAAACCCGTATTCATGTGATTCGGAACCGGTCGGTTCACTTCGAGTCAGCTCGGGCAATCGAGAGAGAACCAACTATCCGTCGGTCTTTGTCTTCTCAATATGTTTTACGATCGGCTAACTCCATGCAAGATCGGAAAAAATTTAAAGCCCACGCGGTCGACTTACCGAAAAGTTTCACCGCTTTTTCTTTTCCAAGCGACAATTTTATTGTAATCAGTATCGAACTGACTTACCCGGCACCCCGGGCAATTCTCGGCCGGGGCCCTTCGATATTTTTTTCGTTTTTTTTTCAAATCAAGAGCCAGTTCAATACTGATTATTAAATTATCACGATGAAATATAAATTTGATGCATAGCATCATTTAATTGAATTCAAATCGAATATGAGTAAATAATTTTTCAATTATTATTTATTTTTTCATAAATTTTATAAGATTATTGGTTATTCTTATGACTAATTATGAAGCTTTCAAGAACTCCTATATGTATTGTGTAAAAATTTTCTAATAGTTGCGTATTTCTAATCATTATTTTAAATCTTGATGATTTTTCAATGAATTTCATTAGAATTGTCAATCAATCGATGGTTGAAAAATTCTAAGATAGTTTGGGGATCTATGATAAATGTCCTGCGGTGAATTCCATAATTTTCCCCGATGAATTAATTTTCAGAGATCACTATGATATTCCAATAATGAGGATAATCAAATCAACATCGATTATCAGATGTTGATCAACATCAAAATAATAAGACTGAATATTCAATTGATTGAGTGCAAATTATTTTCAATGGACTGAATAATCAGATTTGAGCATTCAAATTGATATTTCATCATTTCACGCATTATCAGTCTCTTTCCTTCGCTGCATTACTTCATAGACGTAATATGTGGATCGAAATATTACAAGACCCCGTAGCCTAGCGGCAAAAGACATGTTTCTTGCGGAAGAACCGTCGGGTTCGATTCTGTGTGGAGACATTTCATTTTTTCTTGTCATCTCTCTGGTTGTATAAGTTTATAACACACAATTTATATTTCTCGCTATGTATTTAGTTCGATGAGTGTCCGTTGGCGCTCTTGTTGTTGATCGCCCGCTTTTGAATAATTGTAACTACTGAGGTAGTCAGTAGCAACCAACACACGGCGTTGTAAACACCATCATTTTGAAATACAGTCCTCTTTTATTAAATCTGACATGTCATTGTGTATTAATATTCACGTGTACCAGTTGTACAAATTCATCAGTAAAAGTAAGAATAGTAGGGTTGAATGCAAAATCCTACATGTTATTGGTCCCTTCGTACCGGATTATCCGACGCATCGCCGTGTGTAAACTCGCATCATATCATCAACGTGTTGGAATGAACAGTTCAATCACCATAGCTGCAATCGGTTCCAAGTGAAACAGTGTTCTTTTCGTTCATTTGAAAAGAAATAAGTACACAAACATATTCAAAGCAGTTGTGAATATTTGTACATTTCATGTGGTCGTGATACACGCAATTTCATCTAAAGTGCGACAAGCGAATTATCAAAGCGTTCCAACATGGCGAACGAGGCAACAGTTCATTCGAAGTGAATTTTCACAAGTCTATCTGACTTCAGTGAAGAATGAACAGTGTTGCTGAAAGGCACAAGTGAATTGCAAAATTTCGTGTGCTTCAATTATATAGCTGGTAGCTATTTTACAATCATTCGCAACATCGTTTTGTTCGGAATCATCGAAGGGGATTCAAGGAGTCCTTTTGGGCAGTTGACGTGTCACGTGGAACGGCTGTCTCGTCCGATAGGTGGCGCTCAAATTGGTTATCGACGCAGCTATATCTTCACTCAAGCGAGTCTACATTGAGCTTCCAGATCGCACCGTCAATATTTACGATCGAGAAGATACGTGCCGACTTTTGTCAACCACATAGACGTTTCGTGAGCAGGAAGCATAATCTTTTTTTTCTCATTTTGTTTATTATTGGAAGCGTTTGCTTCTATTTATATGAATCATCAGCGCGATATATTTGGTCGGGAATTTGAGTCAATCAATGTTTTTTTTCTTTGAATACGATACGAATTTCTTATAATATGACTATACTATTGTGAGATTTAATTTTTGTTTTTGAGTTCATTTGAATTGTTTTGAAATAGACAACAAAAATCGATATTAGTCAATTTGCTAGATTATTCCACACGAATCATTGTACATTTATACTTTGTGAAAGAATCTGATTTTCATGGTTTTTTTATGACACACGTTTGAAAATTGATTTCATATAATTTGCGGAACCTGTATTCAACAAGATTATCATGCGTTGAATCAAATATTGTCAATATTCCTAAGATTCAGATGGGAAGTTCTCTTGTGTTAAAATAATCCCATAATATTCTCAATTACGTGTATTGATAAGTTCATTGTATGTGTATTGAAATTCGAAACAAAAAATGGCCGAGTTACAGATTTTAGTGAAGAAAAGGAGTCATATCAAATCTAGACTCACTCGTTTCATCAACTTTTTAAATGATTGCGACGAAGACGCATCTATAATTCCAGAAATATCATCTCGATTGGAAAAAATTCAATTAATATACCAAGACTTTTATGATGTTCAAGCTAATATAGATCAGTTAGACCAAAGCGAGACTCAGGAGACCGAAATTAATAATTTCGAAAATAGATTCCATCAAAGTGTTACTAGAGCTAAAAAGTTAATTGAAGTTCCAGTACAACAGAATAATGTTCAACCGCAGGTGCAAGAAATCAATCCTCAAATAAATATAGTGCAACCTGCTAAATTACGTTTGCCTACTATTGATATTCCCAAATTTGATGGCAGCTGGGAAAAATGGTTGCCATTTAGAGATACATTTTTATCTATGATTCACAATGATGGAACCTTACCTGACATTGATAAGTTACATTATTTGCGATGGGCTTTGGTAGGGGATGCATTCAAATTGATCGATTCCTTGGAAGTTGTGGGGAATAATTATCAAGAGGCATGGGAAATTATCACAAACAGATATAAAGACGAAAAAGCAATAATTATTCAACAATATTCAGCATCATGTTCAGGCAATAATAAATTTTCCAAATGTTTCAAAGGAGTCACATTCACCTCTCCGAGTCCTCGTGGACGGTATACAACAACATCTTCGTATATTAAAAAGATTGAATCAACCCACTGATACATGGGATACTTTGCTCATACAATTATTACTTCCGAAAATTGACAATTTTACCAGGAGAGAATGGGAAGCTGATAGAGCGAAAAAGGCTGCATTGCCTACTATGAAAGAATTTACCGAATTCATGGAAAAAAGATGTTCATTCTTAGAATCTTTAGCGCGATATAATCAAACGTCTTCTTTTAAAGGTAGTCAAGTCAATTCAAAACCATCATTCAGCAAACATTCCAATCAAGTACATTCATATGCAGGAATTGAAAAGATAGTATGTCCCATGTGCAAAAATTCTCATAAGATATTCGAATGCTCAGGTTTTCTGAATTGACCAGTTCATCAAAGAATAGATAAAGCTAAAGAGATCAAACTCTGTTTCAATTGTCTGAAGTCATTTCACGGTAGAAATTGTTCACAGGGATCATGTAAACATTGCAAAAAACATCACAATACTCTGCTTCACATTGAAAAGAATTCAGGCGCAATCGCTGCAGAGCATATTGAACAAATCGATGTAAATAATAGAGCAACTTCTCATTCTAATAATCACATTATAATGTGTTCAAGTGATAACTATAATAATCAATTCCATGAAGAATCAAACCGAACTGTAAATAATCAAAATGATTCAGAAGGTAGTGTTACGGTTTCCGCGCACACTGCAAAGGGCACCTCTCAAGTAATATTATCAACCGCTTTAATAAACATTCATGATAGAAATGGCATGGTGCACCGGTGCAGGGCGTTATTAGATTCTGGTTCTCAGGCAAATTTCATGTCAACTGAATTATGTGCCAGATTGAGATTACCTCAGTATAAATCGCATGTGTGGATTACAGGCATCAGTAAAACCTCATCTCAATCGTTATCCAGGACCGAGACAACGATTGGATCAAGATTTAACTCCTTCAGCACAAAGATAACATTCCTCATAGTAGAAAAGGTCACAGACAATTTGCCTTCAGCAAAAGTGGATTTATCTGACTTACAAATACCAACCAACATAAGCTTAGCAGATCCTGACTTTCACGTACCCGGTCCCGTAGATTTGCTTTTGGGCGCAAGTATTTTTTGGGAACTTCTATGTATCGGTCAAGTACGCCTATCGAAATCACATCCCACATTTCAAAAAACGGTTTTGGGTTGGATAATATCAGGTGTTATTAATAGTGCGTTAGCCAAGCAGGAAAGAGTTCAATGTAATTTGGTTCAAGACAGCGTTCAAGATCTAATTGAAAAATTTTGGCAAATCGAGGAGGTAGGAAGTAAGAAGCAATTCTCCAAGGAGGAACAAGAATGTGAAAATTATTTTCAAAAAACATTTTCGCGTGACAGTGAAGGCCGTTTTATTGTGCGTTTGCCCCTCAAAAACAATTATAAGGAGCTTGGTGATTCCTCCGAACAGGCACAGAGAAGATTTTTCTCATTGGAGCAGAAACTCGGAGGACAACCAGAGCTTAGGAATGAATACGATAAGTTTATGCCAGACTATATAAATTTGGGTCACATGAGACTCATTTTCGGCATCGATTCAAAGTCATACAGGAAACATTTAGATGAGCCGATGTATTATTTGCCACATCATGCGGTGATTAAAGAAGGCAGTTCCACTACTCGTGTTCGCGTAGTTTTCGATGCATCATCGAAATCAGACTCGGGTCTATCACTGAATGATGTTTTGTTGGTAGGTCCAACGATACAAGAAGACTTGTTCAATATTTTATTACGTTTCCGTCAGCACATGTATGCGATATCTGGTGACATCGTCAAAATGTATCGCCAGGTTAATGTGCGAGAAGACGAACGAAGACTGCAAAGGATTTTCTGGAGATTCCATCCAGACGAAGCGCTACAAATCTATGAACTCAATACGGTTACGTATGGTCAAGCGTCTTCTTCTTTTTTGGCCATCCGTGCGTTGCATCAATGTGCACTAGACATGAAGGATCAATTTCCTCAAGCAGCTGAAATCATCTTAAGAGATTTTTACGTCGATGATCTGTTGACGGGTGGAAATAGTATAGAGGAAGTTTTTACATTGAAACAACACATAACTGATATATTGAAATCAGCCAAATTTGAATTGAGAAAATGGAAGGCAAATCATTCAATGCTTATTGACAACGAAGAAAACAATGAAAGCACAATGGAAATTGGTGACGCCACGAAAGTTCTGGGCTTGAGATGGGATACAATCTCTGATATTTTATGCTTCAAGGCTAGCATGCCTGCAGTTAAACCGCACGTCACTAGGCGTATGATGCTTTCTTCCATTGCACAGATATACGATCCATTGGGATTAATTGGACCCGTCATTACGAAGGCAAAAATTATTATGCAGAAATTGTGGCAAATGAATATGGGGTGGGACGAATCGCTGCCATCAGGGATACATACGCAGTGGGAACTTTGGAGTCAAAATATGGAGCACTTGAATCATGTAAAGATTTCTCGTCGAATTTTGTGTGATTCTCCGATCAGTATTGAGATCCATGGCTTTTGCGATGCCTCAGAGTCTGCATATGGTGCCTGCATCTATGCAAGAAGTACCAACGCCAACCATGAACATTATATACAACTAATTTGTGCCAAATCACGAGTGGCACCTCTCAAAACAGTGTCATTGCCGGGATTGGAGTTGTGTGGCTGTTCATTGTTGGCCAAATTGCATCTGCAAGTAATTTCTTCTTTGACCGTGGACATCTCAGAAGTCTTCTTCTGGAGTGATTCCACCATTGCTCTATCATGGATCTCGGGCAGTCCAAATCAATGGTCCACTTTTGTTTCAAATCGTGTTTCTGAGATACAGGGTCTAACGGATATAACTAAGTGGCATCATGTCAAATCGGAAAATAATCCCGCTGATGTGATTTCGCGCGGATTGAATCCAGACCAAATCAAAGGGTGTTCGTTGTGGTGGAACGGACCTGCATTTCTGAAGGGAGATTTCAAAACTCAATTCAATATCGAATATATGCCATTGAAACCTGAAGAGTTACCGGAAGTGAAACATAAAACGATTTCTCTGACTACATCTGCCAGCGAGGATTCCACCATTCTTCGCAAATTTTCATCGCTAGGACGTCTGAAACGAGTTCTTGCCTATTGTCTTCGTTTTATAACAAATGCAGGAACAGGGAAGAACCATTCAGAAAAACAGATTGGTGCACTGACGGTTGAGGAGCTTGATCGCAGTATGACAGTTATTTTGAAACTTACACAGCAGGAGGCATTCCCTGAAGAAATTCGTGTTCTTCACGAAGTTCGTGAAGTGCAAAAAAAAGGAAAATTAGCTGCTTTGCACCCATTTTTAGACAAAAGCAATATTGTACGTGTAGGAGGAAGACTGAGTAAGGCTCCACTTACTTACAATGAAAAATATCCAATCATTTTACCGAGTAATCATCCAATTACCACCTTGATAATTAGGGGTGAACATTATAAGCATCTACACGCAGGGCCGCAAGCACTATTATGTGCTCTCCGCTTGAAATACTGGCCAATTTCTGGACGTTCCACGGTTAGGAGGGTATTACGCCAGTGCGTTGTTTGTTTTAGGTCTAGACCCATCTTGATGGACCAACAAATGGGGGATTTGCCTGAGAATCGAGTAACGCCTGCTCCACCGTTTGCTCACACTGGTGTAGATTATGCAGGACCATTTGAAGTCAAGATAAGCCGTAACAAAACCGGAAAATCTTACTTATGTGTTTTTATATGCTTAGTTACTAAGGCGGTTCATTTAGAAATAGTTCATGATTTAAGTACTGTATCATTTTTGAATACTTTGAAAAGATTTATAGCCCGACGTGGGAAATGCATTAGCATATCATCTGATCATGGCAAAAATTTCGTTGGCGCCAATAACAGTTTGAAAGAAATGTATAATTTTTTAAACAATCACGATAGGGAGGTGCATGATTTTCTCGGTGAACAATGTATCAAGTGGTGTTTTATACCACCGTATTCGCCTCATATGGGAGGCATATGGGAGTCAGCTGTGAAGGCTTGTAAAACTCATTTGAAAAAGGTCATTGGTCTTACTAAACTCACTTACGAAGAGCTATCCACATTAATCACTCAGATCGAAGCTTGTTTGAATTCGAGACCTGTGACTCCCATATCCTCAGATCCCGCTGATTTGAATGCATTGACTCCTGGTCATTTTCTAATAGGACGGCCCATTACTTCAATAGCTGAAGCTGATTTGACTGATGTCGCGTCTAATCGCTTGACCAGATATCAGCTTATAGAACAGTTGAGACAAAGCTTCTGGAAACGTTGGTCCAACGAATATTTGTCTCAATTACAAACTCGTTCAAAATGGATACACCAACAGCCTAATGTATCCATAGGAAGATTAGTGATTTTAAAAGAAGATAATACACCTCCGTTGAATTGGCGCATGGGGGGTATTACGAACGTGTATCCGGGTAAAGATGGGCTCATTCGTGTAGTAGATGTTAAAACTGGCTCAACTGTGTATCGCCGCCCTATAACTAAAATATGTTTGTTACCTTTAGAATAAGTTTAATGCAATTTGTATTCTGAACTTCATACTGAAGTCCTTTCAGATTATTATTCTCATTTGAAAGTCGGAGATTTCAAGGCCGGCAGTATATGTATAAGTTTATAACACACAATTTATATTTCTCGCTATGTATTTAGTTCGATGAGTGTCCGTTGGCGCTCTTGTTGTTGATCGCCCGCTTTTGAATAATTGTAACTACTGAGGTAGTCAGTAACAACCAACACACGGCGTTGTAAACACCATCATTTTGAAATACAGTCCTCTTTTATTAAATCTGACATGTCATTGTGTATTAATATTCACGTGTACCAGTTGTACAAATTCATCAGTAAAAGTAAGAATAGTAGGGTTGAATGCAAAATCCTACACTGGTGAATAATTAAATTTCACATCCGATTATTATTTGTTATGTCATTACATCGTCATGTTATCAATAATCCTGATCTTTCGGAATGCACTTGCGGATTCGACCAAGTACAGGTCCGAGTCGATTGGAAATTTCCCAAATATTCGTGTCCATGAGATATACACAGTAAAAAATTCTTCGTCAAATTCAACACACAAGCGAATGTTAACCATTTTTCTTCACACTCAACGTGTGTTGATTCCAGAGTGACACTCACAAAGTGTTAATTCGAACTCGAATAACATTTTGATGTGTTGAAAATGAATAGATCGAACAGCATTTGATCAGTGTGTTAAATGAACACACAAAAGTGTTAAATATTCAACACTTGAATTTTGACACGTACTTCTTTTTTACACAATGACGGAATTCCTTTTTACTGTGTAGACCGATCGATGCAGAATCTTCTGAAATGAGAAATGAATAGCACTTCAGAGGAACGTTTTTGAAGAAGTGTACTTGCAAATTCCATCAATTCCTGTGACGAATTGATGAAAAAATTTCAAAAATTTGTGTCCATCGAATAAAGACCGATCGATTCGAAATCTAATGAGATGAAAAATCAAATCACTTCGGAGGAACGTTTTTGAAAAAGTATACTTGCAAATTCCATCAAACCCTTTGACGAATTGATAAAAAAATTTCGAAACTTTGTCTCCGTGGAATATAGACCGATCGATTCTGAATCCCCTCACGCAGAGCAATGGATTCTAAGGAGTATGACAAATATCATGAAGGCTGGAATATTTCATAATATATTTTCGAGTATGAGGACAAGTATCTAGATTATAAGTGTTATAAGTACAAGTATCCATTTATGATGAAGGTGTTTGTTTTGGGGTAGATGGTACTGTCAACTCCAGAGCTCTATATGAATTCACTAGTTCGAAAAGAATTCTTGAAGAGTTCTATTCTCGCTCTTGAAAAAGGATTCTTCGTGTGGTATCTTGGCGGGTTCATGTCCTGAGGAATATCTTTTTTTCCGATTCCATATTATTCTTTTCTCAATTCAAGCAATTGAAGATAGTAATTGTAATAATCTTATATTATAATAGGAACTAACTTTTTTCCCTTGCTGTTATTATATTGATATATTACTGGTTGACGGTAACGCAAAACAAACACCTTCATCATAAATGGATACTTGTACTCATAACACTTATAATCTAGATACTTGTCCTCATACTCGAAAATGTATTATGAAATATTCCAGCCTCCATGATATTTGTCATACTCCTTAGAATCCATTGCTCTCCGTGGGGAGATCCAGAATCGATCGGTCTATATTCCACGGAGACAAAGTTTCGAAATTTTTCTGTCAATTCGTCAAAGGGTTTGATGGAATTTGCAAGTATACTTTTTTAGAAACATTCCTCCGAAGTGATTTCATTTTTCATTTCAGTAGATTGCAAATCGATCGGTCTTTATTCGATGGACACAAGTTTCTGAAATTTTTTCCATCAATTCGTCACAGGAATTGATGGAATTTGCAAGTACACTTCTTCAAAAACGTTCCTCTGAAGTGCTATTAATTCCTCATTTCAGAAGATTCTGCATCGATCGGTCTACACAGTAAAAAGAAATTCCGTCATTGTGTAAAAAAGAAGTACGTGTCAAAATTCAAGTGTTAAATATTTAACTACGTGTCAAAATTCAAGTGTTGAATATTTAACCACGTGTTAAAATTCGAGTGTTGAATATTTAACACTTTTGTGTGTTCATTTAACACACTGATCAAATGCTGTTCGATCGATTCATTTTCAACACATCAAAATGTTATTCGAGTTCAAATTAACACTCTGTGAGTGTCACTCTGGAATCAACACACGTTGAGTGTGAAGAAAAATGGTTAACATTCGCTTGTGTGTTGAATTTGACGAAAAATTTTTTACTGTGTATACGAGGGTGGATTGATAAGTTTCCGGCCTGACCAAGAAAAACAACGTTTTTAAGAATTTTTTTTTTTTTATTTCTCAACATAATCTCCTCCAAGGCTGATACATTTCTCATAGCGGTGTTCTAGTCTAGTAATGCCATCTCTATAGACTGATTCGACAAGCTCCTCAAAATACCCATTTACAGCTTCGATTACTTCTTCAATGTCCGCAAATCTCTTACCGCCAAGCCATTTTTTGAGGTTAGGAAACAGATAATAGTCACTCGGGGCTAGGTCTGGAGAGTAGGGAGGGTGCGGCATTAATTCAAACTTCAGATCGTTGATTTTAGCCATCGCAACGATTGACGTGTGCGCTGGTGCGTTATCGTGATGAAACAAGATTTTTTTCTTCGCCAGATGAGGTCGTTTAATTTTCACTTCATGGCTCAAACGTTGCAATAAGTCTGCGTAGTATTGACCAGTGATAGTTTTACCCTTTTCAAGGTAATCAATGTATATAATACCTCTTGCATCCCAAAAAACAGTAGCCATAACCTTGTTCGCCGAGAAAATTGTTTTTGCCTTCTTTGGAGTTGGTTCCCCTGGTCTAATCCACTGTTTAGACTGTTCTCTGGTTTCGGGAGTGTAGTGGTGGACCCAAGTTTCGTCAACGGTTACGAATCGACGCAAAAATTCGCTCCGATTACGCTTATACAACGCCAAATTGGCGGTAGAAATGTTCTTTCGAATCAATTTTTGGTCGACTGTTAGCAAACGCGGCACCCATCTTGCACAGAGCTTTTCCATATACAAATGTTGGTGCAAAATATTTTGTACACGTTCATATGACATCTCACAGGTCTCAGCTATCTCACAAACTTTTAATCTGCGATCTTTCAGCACTATTTGATGGATTTTTTCGATCATGACTGGAGTTGTGACCTCAATGGGGCGTCCTGAGCGAGGCTCATCAGAGGTGCTCACACGACCCTTTTTAAACTCGGAAACCCACTGCTTAACGGTTGAATATGATGGGGAGGATGTCACCAGTGTTGAGTCCATCTCTTCTTTAGTTTCCTCCGGCGTTAACCCCTTCAAATAAAAGTATTTGATGACAGCACGATTTTCCAGCTTTTCCATTTTTACGAAAAACACAGAGGCGTCTTGGTCAGCGTGCTCTCAAAACTAAACTAACATGGCGATCGGACTGAAACTATAGCTACAAGCTATCTAAGGATGGTACTATAGAACGCTACCTCAAGGTAGGCCTAGTGGCGCCATCTCTTGGTCAGGCCGGAAACTTATCAATCCACCCTCGTATCTCATGGACACGAATATTTGGGGAATTTCCAATCGACTCGGACCTGTACTTGGTCGAATCCGCAAGTGCATTCCGAAAGATCAGGATTATTGATAACATGACGATGTAATGACATAAAAAATAATAATCGGATGTGAAATTTAATTATTCACCAGAGAGATGACAAGAAAAAATGAAATGTCTCCACACAGAATCGAACCCGACGGTTCTTCCGCAAGAAACATGTCTTTTGCCGCTAGGCTACGGGGTCTTGTAATATTTCGATCCACATATTACGTCTATGAAGTAATGCAGCGAAGGAAAGAGACTGATAATGCGTGAAATGATGAAATATCAATTTGAATGCTCAAATCTAATTATTCAGTCCATTGAAAATAATTTGCACTCAATCAATTGAATATTCAGTCTTATTATTTTGATGTTGATCAACATCTGATAATCGATGTTGATTTAATTATCCTCATTACTGGAATATCATAGTGATCTCTGAAAATTAATTTATCAGGGAAAATTATGGAATTCACCGCAGGACATTTATCATAGATCCCCAAACTATCTTAGAATTTTTCAACCATCGATTGATTGACAATTCTATTGGAATTCATTGAAAAATCATCAAGATTTAAAATAATGATTAGAAATACGCAACCATTAGAAAATTTTTATACAATACATATAGGAGTTCTTGAAAGCTTCATAATCAGTCATAAGAATAACCAATAATCTTATAAAATTTATGAAAAATAAATAATAATTGAAAAATTATTTACTCATATTCGATTTTAATTCAATTTAATGATGCTATGCATCAAATTTATATTTCATCGTGATAATTTAATGATCAGTATTGAACTTGATTTGAAAAAAAAACGAAAAAAATATCGAAGGGCCCCGGCCGAGAATTGCCCGGGGTGCCGGGTAAGTCAGTTCGATACTGATTACAATAAAATTGTCGCTTGTAAAAGAAAAAGCGGTGAAACTTTCCGGTAAGTCGACCGCGTGGGCTTTACATTTTTTCCGATCTTGCACGGAGTTAGCCGATCGTAAAACATATTGAGAAGACAAAGACCGACGGATAGTTGGTTCTCTCTCGATTGTCCGAGCTGACTCGAAGTGAACCGACCGGTTCCGAATCACATGAATACGGGTTTCAATGTGTGCGTACTCCTGGCTGGAATGGTGGGGACGAGAAATGGTCAGATGGAGAGGGTAAATCGACTCGGTCGACCAAATGCTGGCATCACTGAGCGTGAGGATTAATACTTTTCCCGAAGCACTCGAGGAAGTTTCATCTTTCTGCTCAATTTGATCCTGAACCTCCGTAGCCGATTCACGTTCCTCAACATCACAACCTCTTGGTTTCTTCTCTAATGGCTGGTGATCATTGTCATTACCATGTTCATCAATACCATCATCATCGTCATCCTGAATCATGTGAAACATATCGTAGTAATCAATTGTCATTCACATAAATGTATTGTTCATTTTCATTGATGTACAAATTGTCCTTTTAGCAATTGAATATATGATATCAATACCTCGAGTGAAACATAACCGAACGAATAAACTTGTGCATCAATTGGAGGCTTCTCTCCAGAACAAGCAGCAGCTCATTTTCTACATAACCCACACACTTTCGCATAGGGGAGGATACTGGGAAACTTCCATTGAATTGCCCACAAACAAACACAATCAAACAGTTGGAAAAGAAAAAATTGATTTTCATCAGGAATTGCGAATCATATTTAGAATTGAAACAATTTTACTTACAATTCAAGATCGTGTCATGCGATGCGATTTTTTGGGTGATATCAAGTTGTATGAAGTATGCGTATGAACAAGGAAAAACAAATTAACATCGTCGATATGTTTGATGTATCGAAGATGTTTACAGAATTTCAATTGTTCATCGAATTGAGAAAAATCGATCCCAAATTCAAATGAATAGATTTGAGAACCATTTTTCCGAGTCTACAACAAAAGTTTCCCAACATTCTTCCCGATGCAGAAGTGTGTGGGTTATGCAGGAAAGAAGCCAGTGTATTTTCTAAAGGGCAGAATTATTCCATATTCATTATATTATGTGTATTTATTCATGATTATGTTTCTCAATTTCAAAAGCTGTTATTGATAAAGTTCGATAATATAATGGTACGGTGAAATTGTATGATATCATTGGCATGATTGAGAAATGATATTTTATTGAAAAACAGTTCGTTCCACTTGTATTCCGCGTCAACGGTATGACGAACCGTATCAGAAGATAATAGGAATATGCGACACGCGCGCTTCAAACTGTCGCGAATGCCAGATAAAGTTGTCTCCCCATAATTTCTTCTACATGATTTCAAATCCGAAGAATCCAGCTTTCAGATGAGCTAACTTAAAAAATTTCCAAAATTTCCGAAATTGAAAAAAAATCCAAAAATAGCTTGAAACTCGCTGAATTTGTTGGAAAAAACTTTTTCACAAAAACAGATTACGCCATTTTGAAGAACAGGAAAAAAGCTACGGAAAACAATATCGAAAATGATTTTATAAAAAAATGTAATTCAAGAAATCATATCTGCAAAAGAGCTGATTAAACAAAATCTGTGAATTTTCGACCCCTGTAGTTTGATAACCAGAGGTACCAGAGCAGAATCCTCCATAGGTTCAAAAGTCACTAACTAGTACTACGTTCCAGTGAAATTTCAGGAAGATTGAGGAGGTAAAAATTTTTGAGCTGGTACGCTTGAGAAATTTTGCCCCACGTATCCCATATTGAAGCCATGTATGGCCCATATATGACCCATGAATTCAAGAGTTTCCATATATGTGGGAAAATTCTGTCATGTATGGAATGTTCTCCATACATGGATTATATGTGCATTATATATGGATCATATATGTGAATTGTATATGGATTGAATGTGGATTATATATGCCTGCATACGTTTTGATGTATGGACTATATATGAATTATATATTCATTTTGTATGAATTATGTATGTTTACTCTTCACTGAAGTAGATGAGGAACATGAAGTCTGTAAATGATCGGGTGAAAAGTTTGTGCGATTCCTGCATTACCACACGAATCTGGGATAGTAGCCGCACTGGTATATCTTTTCACTCTTGATATCTAATATTTCAACGATTCGTGTATTAATGTCATCGACATCATCATTCAATATTGCACGTGTAATACGTGTAAATACGGAAGAGTACTGGAGATGAAGGTTTCTTCTGATCCTCCTGAGCCATCTATGTGAAAGCACCTTTGCAACTCAATCGTCTGTTGTAAATTAGTATCAACTAATTTCAGAACTACAGCTACAATATCTCCCTGTTCCTCAGTTAGTTTTTCATATTGTTGCACACCTATCTCCGCGCACTCTACAATTTGATTAAATTCTTCGTTATCCTCAGCTCCCAATACTTGATACATATTTGGGAACTGAGATCAACCCCATCCTTCACTATTCAACATCTCACTCATGTTTGCATATGCTTGTTTCTCACGTTCAATTGTACCTGAATGTCTAACAAAGTCTTCGACGATGAGATTTTGAAATTTCCCCATAACTGTTCCGGATTGACAGGATAACAGTGAATCAATATGCTCACTGACAACCGGCGCAGTTGTTGCGGCATCATCCAAATAACAGCTTCTTCCGTTGCCCAATTACATTCTTCATCGTCTTCAATCAATCCCGAAGCTAAACATGCAGCTGTAGAGGAGCGATGAAGTTGTCCTCTCACTGTTCTTAAATGTTCAGAACTTGTTGCTCCTTTGCCTGTTAACAATAATAGCCGCGAAGGGAATAATTCAGACTGCACAGGACTAATTAAGTACATACGACCAATGAGATCAAACTGTATTTTACGAGTGACCCATCTGAACACGTTTCTACCATTGAATTGCAGTTTCTTGAATACCTAATGACTTGGAGCAATTTCTGAATAGCTATATTTTCTCGCCGTTTGCCCTCGTGAATTGAGTGCAAAATATTCCATCACCATGGTGACTCCATCTCACAAGCCTCTCAACGCATTATCATCGGCATCTGCAGGAATGACACCACATTATACTTCGTTGTTTTGGCAAACATAAAGGCAACCTGATGATCGTATGACTTCTGTCTTATAAAAGTTGACTCATAATACGACACGCAGCTCCTACGGGCTACATAGCTGGTTTCCATGTAATTATGTATTCCATTATCATTGAGCCAAGCGTTATCAGCAGATTGACGTACCACAAGTCAAGCACCATCATGTCCTTTGAATACATACAAATATGAATGTTTACCAGATTCAATACTTGAAAAATTTTCAACATTGATATGAGAATTCAAAAGAAGCAGTGATATTGGGCAATGTGGAGCAACATGTCAATTTTCAACGATATAGTCACCAGGACGTGCCAAAGTGATCCCAGTATCCCTCCTCTCATAATGTGGGTGATCATTATTGTCCATCGTTGTTCCTTTTTTGAATGTCCTGGGATGATGCTTTGAAAATTTTCTATCTACTCGACACCAATTCGCACATGGCCCATGTCTCATTTGGTTCATCACAATACTGTGTGAAGTGAGGTGCTCATGTGAGCTCGGAATCTCTGTACAAATATAACGATCTACAATATCTGGAGTTGATATTTTACTCTCCCGATTCAAAGTGATCAACGAATGCATATGTGGTTATCCTCTCCTCTGAGATTCAATCAGGTAAACGGGAGCTTGAAACTGAAAGGAATATTTTTGACGGACGATGAAATCTAATGAATGACTCTTCTTGATGTTGGAAACACGAGCACAAATATCAGGTCTATATTGCCCAGGTGAAAGGTTTTATTGAACTTCCACCATTCCCGGGAAAAAATAATTCATATATGGTCGTATATGAGCGTATATGAATCATATATGAATCATATATGAACACATATGAAATACATATGAACATATATAAACATATATGAGATCGTATATGAGCATATATGGATCTCGGCCATATATGATCATGTATGAAGGAGACTGTATATGGCCATATCTGATCATATTCAATCATACATTATCATATACATCCATATATGGACAAAAAAATGTCACAATTTGACATGCGATGTGATGAAAAACCAAAGGACAGAGAAGTGAGATCAATGCTGATAGATTCCCCACTTTTATATATGACCATATATGAACATATATGGCCAAAATCCATATATGCTCATATATGGCCAAAATCCATATATGCTCATATATGAATGCATATATGAATCCATATATGGGTCCATATATGGAATTTGTTTTCCCGGGATTATACCAATTATTGCGCGAGCTAGAATAGTATCAGCAAACGCTTTCTTCTTTTCCTTTCCAAACCAGCTGAATTCCTCTCCCATTCTATTGGTTAGTAATTTTGGCATGATTCTTTTGACCATGCATCTATAATTGTCTCCTCCAACCATTGAAAGTTGATTCACCTGCATTTTTGACAGAAAACAATAAGTAGAACAATTCAAATTATAAAAAATAGTACAATGATATTTTTTGCTTCCTCGTTAAAAGGCTTTGTGATCGTTTCGAGGGACCGGAGTTTTTTTCTCAAACCTCAAAATCTCTGAGACTAAAATGTTCCTCCAAATTCGGGGAAGAGTTTCGGTTTCATGCCTGTCTCTATGTATAGTATGCATGTATGTTTGAATCTTCCCCCTACGGATTGCGACCGCGTATATAGGGTGGGGCATTTGAAGTGTCGCGGGCGTTTTTTCCAAAAATGAAGTGAGATACGAGAAAATTTTTCGGACAAAAGTTGTAGGGTACCGAGGGAGACATCCGATGGTGGCCTTGGCTTTGACCTCAAATCTCATCTTCAGGAGCATTCTGAGATCAACTCTTGTTTTTTAAATAGCATCTCATATTTTTTACTGCAGATTTGGATTCTAGGTCAAAAACCAAGAAACTTTTGTCTGAACCATTTTCCTGAAATCCGCAAAAATGGCGCTCTAATCGATATTGTTCCATTTTGAATCTGACATTCGAATAACTCGAAAACGAAGGGTCTTGCAAAAGAATGTTTCGTACAAAAGTTGTCAATACACAACACATTTCAATCGTCTACATTACCACCATTCAGAGCTCACGCGATGTAAACAAACGACGGGGTTCAGTGGAATTTCACGATTTTGAAAGTCAGTTTGTCAGTTACATTTGATTATTACTTGGTTTATGACAAATTGAAAATCATGGATATCCGATACACGGTTTCTGAAAAGATCGATATGATCTACATTTACGGTGAAGTGCATAAGAACCCCAGACAAGCATATGACTTGTATGCAGAACGATTTCCTGAAAGAACAACGCCATCCATTAGGTATTTTCAACGCATTACAAAATTATTCTCAGAAACGGGAAGTGTTACAAGGGAAAAACGACATCGAATGAGAACTGTTAGCGGAGAAAATGCGGAAGTTAATGTACTAGCTGCAGTAGCCAATAATCCACACGTGAGCTCTCGTGAAATTGAACTCCATTCGGGAATTTCTCGAAGAAGTGTTCTTCGAATACTGAAACGTCACAAATTCCATCCGTATCACATTTGTTTGCATCAAGACCTTCACGGTGATGATTTCGAAAATCGTGTACAGTTTTGTCGATGGGGTCTAGCGCAAATGCACAATAACAACTTCATCAACATATTATTTTCTGATGAGTCGACGTTCACCAATCATGGTCAAGTAAATCGACATAATATGCATTACTGGGCGACAGAAAATCCAAGATGGTTACGTCAAGTAGAGCATCAAAGACAATGGGCTGTGAATGTTTGGTGTGGTATTTTTCGATCTCGAGTAATTGGACCGTACTTCATTGCAGATACGCTAAATGGAGAGAAGTACAGACATTTCTTAGATCAAGTACTTCCAACATTACTTGAAGACATACCTATTCAGGAACGATTGAATATGTGGTATCAACACGATGGTTGTCCATCCCATTATGCAGTCACAGCTCGAGAAATATTGGACAGAGATTATCCTGGACGATGGATAGGACGTCGTGGACCAGTTCATTGGCCTGCCCGTTCTCCGGATCTTACTTCTCCAGATTTTTTTTTATGGGGATACATAAAAGATACAGTTTATCAACAAGCACCGACAAACTACACCTGAGAATATGCGTCAACGAATCATCAATGCATGCGCGAGCATCAATGAAGATATTTTAGCACGAGTTCAGCAATCTTTTGTAAAACGTTTTGAAATGTGTATTGAAGTCGAAGGCCATCATTTTGAGCATCTACTGCATTAAAATTATCCAAGTGATGTAGACGATTGAAATGTGTTGTGTTTTGTCTGTTATACCCCATCACCTCCGTTTCAGTTCAAGGGGTCCCCCTTGGAATCAGACAACTTTTGTCCGAAACATTCTCCTCCAAGACCCTTCGTTTTCGAGTTATTCTAATGTCAGATTCAGTATGGAACAATATCGATTAGAGCGCCATCTTTGCGGATTTCAGGAAAATGGTTCAGACAAAAGTTTCTTGGTTTTTGACCTGGAATCCAAATCTTCAGTAAAAAATATGAGATGCTATTTAAAAAACAAGAGTTAACCTCAGAATGCCCTTGAAGATGAGATTTGAGGTCAAAGCTAAGGCCACCATCGGATGTCCCCCTCGATACCCTACAATTTTTGTCCGAAAAATTTTCTCGTATCTCATTTTATTTTTGGGAAAAACGCCCGCGACACTTTAAATGCCCCACCCTGTATATTCCGTTCCTGTTATCCGATCATCATGAAATTTTTACAACGGTTATGTTCGGTATCAATAGAGGTCCAATATAAGTTTCAACTCGATTCTTACAGATGAACAGGGAGGGTGGAGAAATATGTTGTCAAAAATTGTGATTTTGCGACCAACATGTCTTCACAGAAAAAAAGTATCTTATATAACAAAAACAATATTTTTCTTGGTCCAAGTAAACTTGCTTTGAATCGAGAAAATATTTTTTCGGTTCAAATTTCAATTTTAAATTGTTCTTGAACTAAAACAATATTCTCTTGATTCAAAGCAAGTTTACTTGGACCAAGAAAAATATTGTCTTCGTTATTTATGAGACAATGGGTATAGAATCAAGACAATTTCCTTTCTGTGTTCGCTTTCTGTTATCTGGTTGAGATGAAAATCATACCACGCTTCAGTTATAGTCTCATAGCAGTCTCATATGAGTATCACCTCAATCGGTTGAGAAATGTGGAAAAACAATCTTTGGGAATCTGCATTGCTTGACGGTATTTTGGAAGCATGCTCCCCCCACGTTTTTCCCCAACATTTCCTAAAATTACGATATCAAGGAGAGTATCAAATGAACACACCACTGTGGTGAAATTTTGTTGATCGCTTAAAAATCCTTCAAATTCTTCGAAATTTGCCATGGTTCCCAATTTGTTGGGAAATGCGAAATTGGCTTGTTGTTGATCAGAATCTTCATTATTCCGCACAGATCTCAAATTGTTGATACCAATCAGGACTTCTTGCACTCTTAGATCGATTTTTGTTAATAACGTTAAACTGGTCTTTTTAAATTGATCTTCTGAAAAATGCAAATGAAACATAAATGTTTGATATACATGAGGAGAGACACAAAACTTGAAATTAAGAATATTAATATTACAAATTTTATGAGTAGAATGAAGAAATCTTGTGGAAAAATGAGGTGAGATAAATTGTTTGCAGTTTTGAGAGGATAAAAATGAATAGGCAGTCATCTTGTGACGTTTTTTTCAACATAAGCTGTACAAAATTGGACTCTTGGAGAGCTCTAGAGTTTTGTGTAAAGAATTTTGAGAGGTTCATACCCTGGTAGCATTCGGGGCGTTTTTAAACATTCTACGGACGTCCAAATGTTCTTAAAACATTTTCAGAACGTTTAAAGAACGTCTAAGGAACTTTCTGCTGTTAGTGTGAAGGCTTGTGCAGAGCTGAGATTTTTGTATTGAGAAACAAATCGTTCTCTGAAGATGTAAGATTGAATATTTGAAAACAACAGATTTTTCTCTGAAGATGTAAGATTAAATATTTGAGAGGTCTTTGTAAATCTGATTTTGCATAGAGTGTTGAAAGAAAAAACACACTACCAACTGGTTCTGCCTGTCCGCTGGCATTTTCTTCAAAGTTATGCCATTCTAACTATCGGTTGGAAGCTAAAGGTCAGTCGCTGTAACTTCTGTAGTATAAATGCTCCAGACATTAACAAGGCAGTGAACGCTGAATTGGAAAAAGACGAGACGACTTGCTCTTGGAAGGCCTTTGCAACTGCCTTGCAAATTTTCAACCATACCTCCAGTTCAGAGTTTCCAGAAAAAGTCGTCTAAACTTTGATTATTAGTGAATTCTTGTGAAATTGAAAATACGATGGGTTGCTTACACGAGAACCAACCAAGCAGTAGAGTTGGGCGACTTTTTCTGGCCATTTTTCCCCTATTCAGCATTGAATGCCTGATTGAAATGAGGATTTGATTAACCCTCCATGTACACTGTGGGTGCTAACCACCCATGGACCAAATTCGATGCTCTGTGTCTTTTAAGGTTTGAATGGTGTAACGATATGGATAAAATAATAATTCTAATGGCTCAAATTTTTAATATCCCAATAATGAGTGTTTCGATCTCGTCTCGTCTCGCCGAGACTGACGGGGTCTCGATCTCGGTCTCACTTTTGTCTCGACAAAATCAGTATCGTCTCGATCTCAAGTCGAGATTCTCGGTTTCGATGATAGATACGAAATTCCTGGCATCGTCGAGATTCTCGGCTTGGCAAATATCGTTTCGGTCTGAAAAAATGATTGTTAGTCTCGTCTCGTATCGGTCTAGATCTCGTCTCGATCTCGGGGTCGATAACGAGACCAGTGTCGGTCTCGTCCGAATCACTACGAATAATTATAACATGAATTTCCAACCAATAATATTCGAAATTAAAAGACTGTCATTTCTCTATAGCAATACTGTTTCCTTTTTAATCTAACAAAATAAATTCGGTAATTGTTTGATTCGACGGCTCCAACGGTGTGGTGGTCGTGGTGGTCGCTCAAGTGGAGCCGTCGAACTAAACAATTACCATAAATTCTTCTAGGTACTAAGCACATGAGATTTTGGATTGGAAATCATGTAAATACTTTTTCTGAAATACTCGAGCGCGCTAATAAACTTTTCGGTTATTGTACAATCGATAATTTCAAAAGGGTTGAACCATCTCTTGAGATTTTTTATGCTGTTGAAGAAATTACTTGTGCCAGGGTGCTGGCTAAATCTCTCGTGTGAGATTGCTAAAAAATACTTGAATATTTTCGAAATATCGCTCTACACAGAAATTGTTAGATACATACAGAATTCTGTATAGAGGGGTATTTTGATTATATTCAAGTAGGTAGCCCCGTTTTTAACCGAAGTTCAGTTATCCCTACAAACGAGTATTCCGAAACTTTGTATCCCTACGAGTTGTTATCCCGACAGTTCAGTATCCCGATTATTTTTGGTCCAATTGTATTCCTTATTTCTTATGGATTCCAACAGACGAACCAGTCATGATTTTTCGGAACAACGAACTGTCGGGATACGAAATTTCGGAGCAATCGTTTGTAGGGATAACTGAACTTCGGTGCAAAACAGGGCTACCATTCAAGTATCAGTCAAGAGTCAAGAATACAAATTCTTCGATAAAATAAAATTAGAAACACATACCGTACATAGAAATCTTTGAGTCCGTTTGACAGGCGACATCGTACGTTTGCTTATGGGAAACAAATCTTTGAATTGAAGAGTTTTCTCTGGATGTTGACTGGCTATTGTTCGGATATACATTTTCTTTCTCAAGAACTTCATCATCTAAATGGAAAAAAAAGGATTTAGTAATTATCCTTTTCCCTCACTTGCACGGGAAGTCTATGTTTCTCGACGTATTTTTAAAGAGAGAAAATGCTAAGCTCAATACCACTTCGACGACTGTTCCCATTTGTGTAATTCACTTGTATTTATAGAAAATTCATGAATTTCAACCGGGTGTCACGTATATTTCCCATATAGAACAGTCGCCGATTAAATTACGTCGCCCCTCCGTGGAAATTAGGAAGAAAAAAAAGATCCCTGTTGAAAATGCGAGGCAGAACCAGGAAAAAAATTCTTATCAGACTCCAAAAGATTTTCGTCATAGCAGATCCGGTCGAAAGCTCACAAACTTCCTACTCGGCCTCATCCGGAATTGCTAAAATTGGAAAATTCTACTACCAGATTCTGATGTTCTAATTTGGTAATTTCGGATGAAATTGGGTAGGAAGTTTGTCAGTTTTTGGCCGGATTTACTGTGACAAAGTCCTTGAAGTCTTGAAGACAACAATTTTTTGTGCTGTTTTGCCTGGCAGTCCGCACGAGACATTCCTCCATCGTCTCTACGCTGCTTCTCTGTCGTGTCACGTTGTATCTACCGATCCCTTTTTTCTCTCCGATCTCCACGGAGACGCGACGTAGATGTTCTGTGTGGATTAAGGAGATGCTAACCAAATTTTCCATGTAAAATATCTCAAAAATACTCCAATATTTCAAAAATATTGAATACATACAGGAATGGTATATAGAGATTTTGACAATGTTGAAGTATTTCTGAGAAATCTTACAGGAAATATCCCAGATAACATTTTGCACGCATATTGCTACTCAGATACTCGTAAAGATGAATTCCAGTGCACTGCTAGCGAACTGCTCGTGTTTGCTACTCTTTTGCATGCAATAAACTCACAACCTGCACAGCCACCGATCGCTGGACATTTCTTCGTCGCCTCCACGTCGTTTCTCCGTTCCTCCACCTTGTATCCACGTCTCCCTTTTATCTACCTTGTCTCTACGGAGATGCGACGTAGACATCGGTGCGTGTGCTGTGCGAGAAAGGATGTTCACGCACGAAATGTTATCTGGGATTTGACTAGCATCCTCTTGAGAACTCCAGAATGTTGAAACAGTTTCAAGAGGAATTTTTATCCAGAATTGACGTATGCTTTTCCTTCGCTGTCTAGATATTCCAGTTTTTTCATGTATACAGTGAGGAATGATTTGTGAATATGATATGGAAATCATATGAAAAACCACATTTCATCAATTACTTTCAATACTTGGAGGAGTTGGGAGCATGATCGTATCCTTTTCTTTTTCTTCTATCTCTGTATCGGAATGAGAAGCATATTCCTCTTCAGATTCTTCCATTTCATCAAATTTTCTTCTTTGCGCGTTCCGTTTCATATTTTGCACGTGGTCATCTGGGGTTTCGTCGAAAAATTTTTCACGCCTAAGTATTCTCTTTCCATTATCCTCTGGCCGTGAATTGACATCGGATGTTAATTCCACCTTCGTAGCTGTAATTTTGGCTTCTGACAAGTCATGTAAGTGATAATATTATCCATTAAAACAATGAAAACATTTTCCAATTTCCTCAGCATATGGGGTAAAATTCGCCAAGTGTTCCCACCTGAAAATTTCAATCTCATCAATGTTGATGAAATTCCATGAATTTTTTGTACTAGTGACCCTCTTCAAATTGTGTCAACACCAGGTTTCTAGGAAGTCAGGTTTTCGTGATACAGGGGTTTAAATTTTCAAGATTTTTCTGATCTGCGTTTTTTCGAAAAATCATCATCTTCATCAATTCTATTTAATGAGAATATGTTATCATTGATATTGTTAGGATTTTTTCTAAATTTTACGATAAAAATACTTCCATTCATGCAGAAGAAATATTTCACATAGAAATTCGATTTTTAAAAGTATTTTTGCATTTTTCGGTCACTGCGCCCCTTTCGATATTAATGAAATCTTGATAAATCGAAAGCTTGATTCCTTAGCTTCAAAATCATACAGGTTTGAAAATGGTGCGGAGAAATTTCCCCAAGGTACAGAGTTCCAAGTGTGTACGTATCGTACCTTGAGTACGTGACGATCACACCATCGATTTTCAGTGTATTGTTTTATGAAAAAAGTAATTATCAAATTTATTTTCTTAATTTTGCCTACCACATTGCACAATACAACCATCTAGATTATCCCTTCCAAATGAATAATTGATTCATGACACACGGTTGAAGAAAACACATCATACTTTATTAGAACATTATTGTAATAATTAGTCATACCAATTTGTCATCTTGAACCTATTGAATTTCTTTTTATTGATAATCAATTTTTATGGAAACGCGGCTACTGTAACTGGTAAAAGTAACTGTAAGTAGTGACTTTCTTTGTACAAGTTATAGTACTCTGATTATTTACAAAATTGAATTATTGCTACATAAATGTACAGAATGATATTAAACAATTTGCAGTATTTATAATTATCAATCTTCTGATCCTTCTGAAAGGTTGTTCCTATACTCTAATTTTTATGCCTTCTTCGGGTCTTTGGGAATATATCATATTGCACTGCCGAAGAGTGAGTTTCAAGAATAAACGATGAATGTTCCATAGGTATCACACGATGGTATTCGAGAGTTCCTGCTATCGTTTTTGCAGATGCAAATCGTTTTTCAAGTGCTTTAGTAGCCTCTATATGAGTACTCTCTGGACTGAAAAAAATGACAGTTTCTTTCAAATGTTCTTTAGCCCACTGATAAAGAGCATTCGCAGTCAAAATTTGATTTTCATTTGATGATGCTTGCAGACTTGCACGTGGTGCAAGTCTCTTCAAATTTCCACCAATACCGTCGCAAGGTCCTTTCCCACGTGCACTTGCATGAAAATGCCACTCAGCCGCAATTCCAAGATCATGCTCATGATGTAGAAGATATGCAAAATTATATTTATTTTTAAAATGTTGCGATGCTCCATCAGTGAAGTAGAAGATGTTCTCACATTCAAAATTATCTTGCAAATACTTTGTGATAATTTTTTGAAATTCATAAACAGCTACCGTATCATGAGTCAGATTATGAGACAAAATTGCTATACTGCGATGTCTTAACTCATCTGTTCTGTAATAAATTACTATTGTGAAAATGGTAACTTGGTTGTTATTCCGATGAAACGATTGAATAGCATTCTGAGCAATAAATGCATAGTTTTCAGCAAAATCACATGTCACTATGAATTCTCCGGCCTTCAAATTATCCTTGAGATTCTTAAGGAAGGACGATTGCTCCTTTGCCATAAAAGCGTGAGATTTCAACTTATGTAACCGTTCACAGAGATCCTCCACGAAATCTCCTGCGTCTGCTATTTCAGTTTTCAACGTGCTGCGATCAGTTTGTCGCCAAATTTGATATTCTACTCCCTCAATGTACTGGTCTGTGAGATTCGATTGAAGAAAATCCTTGAAATTGTCTATTTCAGGACACGCTAAAGACTTGTCCAGATAGCATTCAGAAGTAGGATTATCACATACAAGCATTTTAATAGCATCATGGTGAGAAGTCATGGGGAAATCTGTCGCAGACGTTAGTTTTTGTAAACTTATGGCATCTAGCATTGAATTCACGTTTTCATGATAAACACGCACGCATACGGTATGAGTTCCAGAAGCTCCAGCGAGTACACAATTGCGAGGTCTCAGCTGTGGAAATTTCGATAAGCTCATATCAACTGTAGGATTCTTCAATTTGAATGAAGAATACAATTCGGCAAATTGCATAAAATCAATCTTTTTTGAACATGTGTAACGTGTGCGTTACGAGGAGGATGAGAGAGTAGAGGGGGGCACCGATGAGGAGGTAGAGGAAGCAACAGCGGCGAGAGCCGTGATTGAGCGAAGACGAGAAGGCAGATTGTTCCCGGCCATCGACTTGTTCGCAACTCATTAGTTCTCTTTCTCGCCCGCCTCACGAGGCCGATTGTTAGACACTTAGTGGAGCGAAGTTCTGGACGGTTCCTAGACCGCATACCCCCGCGGTAGCCAGGATATATTCCACGAGGACGTGCCACCTCATCGCCCAAGGCTTGCAACCTGTGCGCAGCCACCCTGACCTCCACGGTGCACGCCAGAACCGGCATCTCTACAGGCCACGGATTTCGACGCCACGACACACACAGACCCACGACACGCATTACACCAGACACTCTCACACGATTAGCGGTAAGACACACATTGTATCGAATTGGATTTTTTTTGGTTCATCACATCATTTACTATCGAGCAAATACATATACCTATATCTATACATACATCGATAGTCACAATCTATATGCCTTGACCGTACATTCCGTTTTCCAAGACACCCTCATCATAGTGGCGCCCAACACAAAAACCCACATACAGCACATACATCACACACAAACACATACACACTCAAACATACAAAGACACATTATCAAACATACATATACAGCGAGCATACTCAGAGATATAACACGTAAAGAATACATAAATACACATATATACACATTAAAACACGTAAGAAAACAACGAATTTTCCCCCTGATATCTTACTAGCGTATAACCATCTATGGGTCACGGAAAACTTAAATAAAATATCGATATATACAGGGCGGGGCATTTAAAGAGTCGCGGGCGTTTTTTCCAAAAATAAAGTGAGATACGAGAAAATTCTTCGTACAAAAGTTGTAGGGTACCGAGGGGGACATCCGATGGTGGCCTTGGCTTTGACCTCAAATCTCATCTTCAAGGGCATTCTGAGATCAACTCTTGTTTTTTAAATAGCATCTCATATTTTTTACTGCAGATTTGGATTCTAGGTCAAAAACCAAGAAACTTTCGTCTGAACCATTCTCCTGAAATCCGCAAAAATGGCGCTCTAATCGATATTGTTCCATTTTGAATCTGACATTCGAATAACTCGAAAACGAAGGGTCTTGCAAAAGAATGTTTCGTACAAAAGTTGTCAATACACAACACATTTCAATCGTCTACATTACCACCATTCAGAGCTCACGCGATGTAAACAAACGACGGGGTTCAGTGGAAATTCACGATTTTGAAATTCAGTTTGTCAGTTACATTTGATTATTACTTGGTTTATGACAAATTGAAAATCATGGATATCCGATACACGGTTTCTGAAAAGATCGATATGATCTACATTTACGGTGAAGTGCATAAGAACCCCAGACAAGCATATGACTTGTATGCAGAACGATTTCCTGAAAGAACAACGCCATCCATTAGGTATTTTCAACGCATTAAAAATTATTCTCAGAACCGGGAAGTGTTACGAGGAAAAACGACATCGAATGAGAACTGTTAGCGGAGAAAATGCGGAAGTTAATGTACTAGCTGCAGTAGCCAATAATCCACACGTGAGCTCTCGTGAAATTGACCTCCATTCGGGAATTTCTCGAAGAAGTGTTCTTCGAATACTGAAACGTCACAAATTCCATCCGTATCACATTTGTTTGCATCAAGACCTTCACGGTGATGATTTCGAAAATCGTGTACAGTTTTGTCGATGGGGTCTAGCGCAAATGCACAATAACAACTTCATCAACATATTATTTTCTGATGAGTCGACGTTCACCAATCATGGTCAAGTAAATCGACATAATATGCATTACTGGGCGACAGAAAATCCAAGATGGTTACGTCAAGTAGAGCATCAAAGACAATGGGCTGTGAATGTTTGGTGTGGTATTTTTCGATCTCGAGTAATTGGACCGTACTTCATTGCAGATACGCTAAATGGAGAGAAGTACAGACATTTCTTAGATCAAGTACTTCCAACATTACTTGAAGACATACCTATTCAGGAACGATTGAATATGTGGTATCAACACGATGGTTGTCCATCCCATTATGCAGTCACAGCTCGAGAAATATTGGACAGAGATTATCCTGGACGATGGATAGGACGTCGTGGACCAGTTCATTGGCCTGCCCGTTCTCCGGATCTTACTTCTCCAGATTTTTTTTTATGGGGATACATAAAAGATACAGTTTATCAACAAGCACCGACTACACCTGAGAATATGCGTCAACGAATCATCAATGCATGCGCGAGCATCAATGAAGATATTTTAGCACGAGTTCAGCAATCTTTTGTAAAACGTTTTGAAATGTGTATTGAAGTCGGAGGCCATCATTTCGAGCATCCACTGCATTAAAATTATCCAAGTGATGTAGACGGTTGTCTGTTATGCCCCATCACCTCCGTTTCAGTTCAAGGGGTCCCCCTTGGAATCAGACAACTTTCGTCCGAAACATTCTCCTCCAAGACCCTTCGTTTTCGAGTTATTCTGATGTCAGATTCAGTATGGAACAATATCGATTAGAGCGCCATATTTGCGGATTTCAGGAAAATGGTTCAGACAAAAGTTTCTTGGTTTTTGACCTAGAATCCAAATCTTCAGTAAAAAATATGAGATGCTATTTAAAAAACAAGAGTTGACCTCAGAATGCCCTTGAAGATGAGATTTGAGGTCAAAGCCAAGGCCACCATCGGATGTCCCCCTCGGTACCCTACAATTTTTGTCCGAAAAATTTTCTCGTATCTCATTTTATTATTGGAAAAAACGCCCGCGACACTTTAAATGCCCCACCCTGTATATATATGAAGTAGAAAAAAAACGGAATTAACAGACTCGTAGTCGTACAGATAAACGTTACAATAACGAGAGAATTGATCAAAAACGACTCAAACACCGTGTATGTGAATTCCATAGAACGACAAAAGAAGCCCATTATATGTAAAAGAAAATTCGATTCACGCGAATATTATACAGAGGCATCGGGGCGTGTGTGTGCGCGCATGCATACATGTAGAGAACCATGAGAACACGCGTACATACACACGAGAGGCATAAAATCGCACATAACGATACTCTACTTGCAAGAAGAACAATAACCTTGAGCGCGGAGTAGAGTATCGTTGACGCGATAAGACGTGATACAAAGACATAAGACATAAACGACATTCCTGAGACGATACAAAGGACAAGTGAGCACATATAAACGAATCGATTGAATAAATCGAAGTCTAAAATCCCTTGATAAATCCAAACTACAGACGAATAACTCAAAAGTAGTAGCAGGAATTATTAAATAGAGATTAGATTCAACAGAAGAACCGACAGAATCATGAATATAACTACACACATTACTGGACACACAAACACCAAGGAAGTTCAAACGAGAAAAATTACACAACGAAAAATTAAGGCTGAATTAAATCAAAATTAAACACAAAATGAATAGACAAAGCAGACACAACGAAACATACATACCCACAGATTACAGACACATACGCGAGGGACCCCAACACGAACAGAGAACAAGAAGAAGCTTGAATAACGAAACACAGCACAGACGAAGACATACCACACAGACAGAATATAATCAAACTTTTACACAAGACAGTTTTCTGAGAAATAACCAAGAATTCATCGATGAGACAAACCACCTATCAGAACATTTCGATCACCCAAACGTACAACAAAGACGAAGACAAAGACAACATAGACAACGAAAACGACCAGAAAGAGAAAGAAACAGCACAATGTTTAGAAATTTCTGACATAGAGATTCTGATTATAATAACGAACTGAGTAGAGCAGATTCAAACAACACACATAGAACACATAGACAGGAACACGTAGAACCGGAAATCACAGTGAGAAACCCAATGGATGAGGATAGAAATCACACATTAGACGAAATAGATAGTTATGAAACAGACATGGAAACCGAACCAGAAAGAAGTAGGAATTCCACACGAAACAATAGACACACAGTTAGACAAACACAAAATTACACAGACACAAGTGAAGAAGAGATAATACAGAATGACACATACGGGATAGAACCATATAGCACGAGGAACAGGACACAAAGAAAACCACGACTACCAGTGACGAACTCGAATATAAAATTCAGCGGGGACGAAACAGAAGACCCCGAACAATTTTTATTGGAACAAGCACAATACCAGAACACATACATATTCACAGACAAAGAAATATCACTACTCCTACCACAAATATTGCACAACATAGCATACGAGTGGCATACACTAAATCATAGGAGATGGGGAAACTTACAAGAATTTGGAAAAGATTTCAGGGGAACATTCTTTCCACACGATTACACAGAAAGATGGGAGGAACACTTGGAAAGATGTACACAACAAAAAGATGAAAATATTACAAAATACCTCATAAGATTCAGAACAGTAATGAATAAAATTTGGCCACCATACCCCCTAAAAACACAGTTAAACAAAGCATACAGAAACTTACAATCAGAATACAACTTATACATAAAAAGAGAAGAGTTTGATACATTCGAACAATTAGAAAGAAAGGGGAGAACACTAGAAGCAATAAAACAAGGGGAACAGAAATGGGCAACGCACACAAATGACTCAAGGAAACAAAACACGGAACCAAGAACAACACCAAGGTACGATAAAACGTACACACGAAGAAGACCATTTTGGAACCAAAACACACAAAACCCACACACAACAATAGAACAACAGAACGAAGACCACCACTATTACCGACACCCACATACCCATCAAATACACAACATGGAGGAAACCAAAGGACAAGAACGACAGAGACCCAAATTAATACCCGACAAAACACCAACACAAACACGGGAACAATCCCAAAAGGATGTTTTAATTGCGGCCAACAAGGACATTGGAGGATAAACTGCCCGAATAACCAAAAAAACTAACGAGGGGGCAAAAACGGGTGGAAGAAACCCCCTTGCAGAACACAACACAAACACCCGAACATATAATTACGATAGACAAGGAAGAATATGACCCAAGACCATACATAGAAGTACAGATAGGAAATAGAATAACAAGCGCACTAATAGACACAGGATCTACACATACATACGCAAACATAGAAATCATGGGAATACTAGAGGAACAACAGATAAAAATACACAAACCGGAAAAAGCAACAGTAATAACAGCAGACGGATCGGAGGCAGAAATAATAGGAATAATAAAACGAACAGTATTAGTACACGGAGAACCATACGAACTGACAATACGAATAGCGCCGACCTTACAATACACACTTATATTAGGAATGGATAGTTTAAAAAACATGGAAACAACAATTACATTCAACGAGAACAAACTGGGGGAACACTTAAAACAAAAAGAAACAAAGAAGAACGAAACACAAAACACTAAAACGAGGAATAAAAAAACGGACAACACACAACAACACAGCACACATAAAAGAAAAGTACTATCACCAACACCCAAGATTAAAGCAAACACAAAACTATACCCAAACGCACCAATACTAGATAAAAAGGAAGTGAAGGACATGCTACACGGAACGAATACCCAAAAACAAGAAATAGAATTCGTTAGTAGCATAAAAGAATTGAAAGAATACGAAAGAAAGCAAATCGATAGAACAGTACAAGAATTGACACAAAAAAACACAGACGACACATTACAACACACAGAACTAGTCAAGCACGAAATAGAACTAGAAAAGAACGAACCGAAAAAACAAAAACCTTACAACACATCACCCAAAATACCACAACACATGCACGAATAAGTGAATAAAATGTTAACCGAAGATATAATACAACCCTCAAACAGTAACTGGTCCAGTCCAGTTATAATGGTGAAAAAACCGAACAACAAATACCGATTCTGCATAGACCTCAGGGATGTGAATAACAAGACAAAAAAAGACGCATACCTCATACCCAACATGACAAACATACTAGACAAACTACACACAGCAAACTACATTTCAAAAATAGACCTGAGCCAAGCATATTTCCAAATACCCCTAGAAGAGGACAGCAGACACATCACGGCTTTCACAGTCCCAGGAAAAGGACTATTCCAATTCAAAAGAATGCCATACGGACTGACAAACGCACCAGCGACGTTTCAAAGACTCATGGACAGACCTATAGGCCCAGGCTCAGAACCATATCCTTTTTCATACTTGGACGACATAATCATGGTCACAAAAACACTCGAGGAACACCTTACACTGGCTGAAGACAATACTGGGAAAAATTAGAGATGCTAAACTGACAATAAATAGGGAAAAATGCGAATTCAGATGGACGCAAGTAAAATACTTGGGATACATAGTAGACAGAGACGGACTACACATAGATACATATAAAATACAACCAATACTCAAGTACACACCACCTAAGACACTCAGACAAATACGCAGACTCATAGGAATGACATCCTGGTACAAACGCTTCATTCCAAACTTCGCACAGGAAACAGAACAAATTAGCAGATTACTCGAAGGAAACTGCAAAGAAAAATAGGTACAATCACAAAACAGAGCACCAGATGAAATTAAACACGTACTGACGACCCCACCTGTACTCAAACAACCAGACTTCACAAAATCATTCTTCATACACACGGATGCAAGTAACACAGGACTAGGAGCAATGATAACACAAAAACACGAGGACAAAGAACACGTAATAGGATATGCCAGCAGAACGTTAAACGACGCGGAAAAAAATTATTCCGGAACAGAAAAAGAATGTCTAGCGGTAAAGTGGGCCATAGAGAAATTCAGACCGTACATCGAAGGAGAAAAATTCACAGTAGTAACGGACCACGCGTCATTAAAATAGCTACATAACTTAAAAAACCCCATGGGCAGACTAGGAAGATGGGCCTGAGAATTACAACACCATAACTACGACATAATCCACAGGAAAAGGAAAGAACATTACGTACCAGACGCACTATCACGATCACACAAGGACACAGAAGAAGTAGCACACATAACAGAAGAAACGGACACATGGTACGAATATAGGAAAAAACAAACACAAAAGCACCCAAACGAAAACAAAAACTGGACGATATTAAATGACAACCTATACTTCTACAGACCAGACCCCCTACACACAGAACTACTGCCGGATAACAACCCATGGAAACTTGTGATACCGAAAAAACTACAAAACAGAATACTGACAGAGAATCACGACACACCACAATCAGGCCACCTGGGAATGGAGAAAACATACACGAGGATAGCGAAACACTACTTCTGGCCAAGAATATACAGGGACACCGTAAATTACGTGAAAAAATGTAATAAATGCCAAATGTCAAAGATAGAACAACAAAAACCCATGGGATACATGGGACACAGAATAATCGAAGAACCTTGGACAGTCGTGGCAATGGACATCATGGGTCCAAAACCAATGACAAAGAACAAATACCAATACATTCTAGTAATAACAGACTTATACACCAAATGGACAGAAATAGCCCCAATGAAGAAAGCAAACGCAGAAACAGTACAGAAAATAGTAAAATCACAACTAATTTCAAGATGGGGGACACCAAGAATCATAATAATAACAAATAACGGACAACCATTTGTAAACAAACTCATGAGGAAACTAACAGAAACACTAGGTATCAGACACACAACAACCCCACCATACCACCCCCAAGCAAATCCAGTAGAACGAACGAACAGGACAATCAACGCAATAATAAGAACGTTGGTAGACAAAAACCATGAAGATTGGGATGAACACATAGAAGACATACAATTCGCGATAAACATAAGTAAACACAGCTCCACAAAATACACACCAGCATTTCTTAACCTAGGCAGGGAACTCACACCACTACAATCATTCAAACACGACGGAGAGAACACACAAGAAATAGAAAACACGGACATAAATCACTGGACAGACAGGCTAAAGAAACTAAAAATAATTAAAGAAGAAGTACAAAATCACTCGCTGGAAGCCAACGAAAAACAAACACATCACTATAATTTACGCAGAAGAAACACAGAATTCAAAATAGGGGATAGAGTATTAAAGTTGAACCACACACTATCCTCGAAACAGAAAGGAACAACAAGTAAATGGGACCAAAAATACACAGGCCCATACACAATCATAAAAAAATATTCGCCACTAGTATATGAATTAATGAATAGACAGGGAAACTCCATCGGAAAAACACACCTTCAAGACGTAAAAAAATTTTATGAATAACAATACCAGAACAACCGAAACTAAATGAAAATAATAACCCCTAACCCTTTACGTTACAGACGGACAACATGTTTTCGATTTGCCCGAAATGCGGAAGCCAATGCACAACCTCATACTCACGAACGCACATACTAACCTGCGGTAGAACCAACGCACAACCAACCCCGACGAACAGACAAGACAGACCACCAAACGAAAACAGACAAGGACCAAACCAGTGGACAGAAAGACAACAAAGAATACTGGCAACAGAACCAAACTCGTGGTCACGAGCGACACAGACAGAACCGACAGATACGAACTCGGCGACAACGCAAACCACCCCTAGGATGGTACAAAACAAACATACGCAAACAACAAAATACTCTTGTTTCAGGGAATAAACAACAAAAATGGACACACGGATACAATGCACGTACTGCAGAAACGAAGTGACAAAAGAACACATGGACCGACACACAAGAGGATGCCCGAAACGGAAAGAATGGGAGCAAACACAACAAAGAAGGACATTACTATCCAACCCAACACGTGAAGACCCAATAGGGAAATGGAAGTCACCACCACCAACAAAAATCACAACACACAACACACAATACCAAACAGCACTAACAGAACCCATACACAAACACAAAAATACAACAACACAAACAGAATCATACAGGAAGAGGAAACATTCGAGAAACACACAAACGGAATACGCAGTAATAGGGGGATGCTTACAGGAAACACAAACAGAAAACAAACAAATAACAACATGAAACGCGAAACTTCAAACAACAGAAAACAAGAGGACACAAACATATACACGGAGAGAAAATAAAAGAACACAGACAGACAAATACACACATAACACACCGGAACGAAACACACACGAGTACAAAACCAAAAACCAAAGAGATGGACAGACACAAACGAGAACAAACCAAACGGACATACAGACACAGACAAACAGACGACAGGAACTAGGAATACAGGTAACAGTAAACAATGTAAAAATACCTAGACCAGAAGACGCAACAGAAGAACAAGTAGAGATGATGTTAGAAGTATTTTCAATATACGTAGACAAGTTTAAACAAGAAAAGACAAGACTGACAAGAATTATCGAAGAACTGAACGACGAGACAAAAGACAGAGAGACAGACCAAAATTAGAGAAATGGAGGGAACGGAAAAATGAAAACGACACAAAATACATGGACGCATGCGGGGATGCACACGCCTCGATACATTTTTTCCTTTTGTTACATAAAAAAAAAAAAAAATTTTTTTTCTCCTCCTGATCAATATCAACACTTGTTAGTAAGAATAGGCTAAGACAAACAAAGATAGTATAAGCAAACACAAACACACCCACACAAAAATGTGAACACGTAGAAAAAGACTAGGAACAAATGTAGAAAAAGAACATGCACACCCACACAAAAGATTGTAAAGTAAAAACACACACACAGGAACAAATGTGGAGAAAGGAATGAACACGCACACACACACTACACAAATAGCGAACAGAACAAGAACAAACACAAACATCGGAATAGGAAATAAGAATAGAATAGATAAAGCCAAAGAAAAAAAGAGAAAATATTTTTTTTGTTGAATACACCATATAGAGAGTACGTTACAAATAATAAACGAACCCAAATAGAAAACAAGAATACACATAGGTTAAGTAAACACTGTAAAGAAAACGTAGAAATGAGAAACACACACAGGGGGACAGGGGGACACAACACCCAAGACATAGACGGAACAAGCAAACAAGGGGCCTACAACTGGTGGAGGAACACTTCGCTCACGCTTCGTCCCACCGTGAAGGGGGGGGGAGTGTAACGTAAGCGTTACGAAGAGAGTAGAAGGGGGCACCGACGAGGAGGTAGAGGGGGCAGCAGCGGCGAGACTAGTGATGAGTCCAGGCGGGAAAGGACAGTTCGTTACCGGTACTCAACAGACTAGTGATTCGATAGCACCATTTTCCACACGCCCTACGAGGCCATCAACGTATACTTAATTGAAGTGAAGTTCACTCTTCGACAAAGTACCCCGTGGCATCAGGAATATTCTCCGCGAGTCATCGGACCAAGGACCTCCTCGCGGTCACCCGTACCTCCACGGCGCCCCTGCAGAACAGTTATCAGGCCCGGCCAGCTGAAAAGACGAGACGACACACTCACACTCACGACACTCATACACATTAGATACATGTCAACCACTAGTGGTAAGAAGCTACTTTTATATTATATCATATTATTTTTCTTGTATTATTCTCTTCGCGACCAAAATCGAGAAATATATATATATATATCATCGTTCTCCATACACTGGTCTCACTCTCAGTTTCCCCAAACCCATTCCTTATAATGTGATGGAAGATTTTGCCGGAGCATCGCAAATGAAACCCCGGATCACGAATGTAATATTACAACCTTCGTATGGGAATCCTAGATTTGTCAATTCACAAGCTTCTTCAACAAAATCTTTTAATAAATCGTTGGCGTCACGAGATTTATTATGTCCATGATATATGCCAATCACTTGTACAAATCTTGGGTACCCTACAAGAGAACAAAGAATCACAAAAAACTGACTATGTGAACTTTTGACGAGGGGCAAACCATCCATATTAATTAACAATTCTATTTTGTGCGGAATAATTCCAATTTGTGAAATTATATTGATCAAAGCCTTCTTTATACTAATATGATAGTATAGACCAGATCCACTGTTCTAAATGCAGTGGATGTTGAAGTGGATAATAACGTTCTTGCATAAGAGGGAAGCATTTCAAATGTCGGCATAGGTTTGAGTATTTTCAATAAACGTCCTAATGACTGATGGTTAATATTATTTTCTATAGCCCATGATCGTAATTCGGATATGAAATTTTCAATCGACTTCTCATCTGATCGTGGATACAAATTTTCAGAAATTTGATTAAAAGTGGTGTTTGATAAAATATTTACATTTTCTTCGGAAGCGTCACGATTAACGTTTGGATTGGATGTAGTTTCTTGGTCAACATACAAAATATCATCTGATTCTATTGAACTCCTGATAGCCTGTATCGGAGCTTGGTGAATATTCAAATTTGAAATCACTTCATCTGTTTTTATCACTGCGTTCTGTTCCGAAACATTGCTTTCTTCTGTTGCTTGTAAAACATTTGCTTCCAAATCAGTATTGAGTATATCAATTTCTGGAGTGTCATTTATTGAATGCAAATAGTTTGTGGTAGCACAGTTCACTCCCCTATAGAAAGTGCTGGAAAATTTACGCTTCCTCACATTCATATTGGAAAAAATCAATGAACAATTCATTGGACAATTGATTAGAGAAACCGAAAATAATTAGTGTATAGAATATTGTATACCATTATTGCCTTCAATTTAGATCTGTATAGCGAATGAATATGCTGTGAATGTTATGAACTTGTATTAGATCAAAAGACAGCTTTGGAAGTACGGGAATCTGCAAATGAAATGATGAATAACATAAATAACGTATTGCATATGTTCGATTCACAAAACTTTTATTCGACAAGGCCAGGACTCTATTCTTCATTTCTCTATTATTGAATATCTCTGCTTTCAAATGCCTGTATGGAGGTTTTCAAGAATGAAAATGGAACCAGCACAAATAATCAATTTGAATTTATAAAGACTGCTTGGAGCTCTCTTGAAGAGTTCCTGTTATGTGACCAACAATGAATGCAATATGAATTGAATGGAATCAAAATAAAAACGTATCGAGTGCTCGAAGAATTCATCATGAAGTCTCGATATGAATTCTTTCTGAATATAAAGTTGCCCCTCAAAATTTCATTGTGCATGCAAAATGTTCACGATGAATACATTAATGTTTCATTTTCAGGCGATATTTGTTTTCCTCTGTCCCACCTGTAGCTCTCATACTTCACATAGGATGGAACAAATATTCCCGTTGGAAAAAAATTCCAAGTGAATTTAAAGGCTTAGTTCATCCAAAACTTCAATTTCCTATTTGAATAATACAGGAAGAATTATTGTTTGGGAAAATTAATCATTTTTGCATTTGAATCTTGAAGCCAGTTCAGATTCTCTCTTTAATTATGATGAGTATGAATTCAATTGTATCATATCGGCTTGTTCGATATCAAAGAGAATAGAAATTTCACACGTTTCAAGGTGTAAAAAGTTGAGGTGTCAAGTTGAGCGACAAATACGCACAGATTGTTTTCTTCGATTGATGAGCTTCTAAATTAGTACATTATTGTATCCTTTCCCAAAAATAATTCAGTACCCTGGTTTAACAATCCGATTGAATCCGATAAAAAAAAATTTTATCGGAATGAATTGAGTTCCTGCATCGGAAATTTCCTATTGATACCAATGAGATAATTTTTAATTGGATTTAATCGGCATTTTCCCTGGTAAAAAAATCCGATTGAATCCGATGAAAAAAACTTATCGGAATGAATTGATTCCTGCATCGCGATTTTCTTATTGAATTTTATTGGTTGTTAACCCAACCAACGAACGGTTTATATGCATTATATACGCGCATTTTGTATCAATAAAACAAACACATATATCGTTTATTCAATCATTACGTACGACAAATTATTGCTGAAATAAATTCAAACGATTATTTATGTGTTATTAACATGGTGATCACCCATCCACCTTGTACCGCAGTTGTCGCTGCTTAACCTAGCAGATCGATCTGAAACACCCGCTCGCTCGATGCCGTGGTTCGCTTCTTATCAATGTGAACTGAATGACTGTCTTATGTCAGGGATGGGTGTTCTATAGTAATAAGATTCAATTGGTAATAGTCCATTGGACATATGAGGGATTGTATCGGTCTTAATGAGAGCATGGGAGTTCATTCATAATAAAAATCCCAATGAAGACCAAGAAAATATTTTCCAATTGGATTCAATCAGTATTTTATGATGGATGAAGAATTCCCATTGATATCAATACAATATTTTTCAATTGGATTTAATCGGTATTTTATCAATTATGAAAATTCTGATTGATACGAGTCAAATATTTTCCAATGGGATTCAATAGGTATTTTATCAATAATAAAAATTCCGATTGATATCAATGAAATATTGTGTAATTGGATTCACTTGGTATTTTATGATCAATGGAAATTCCGATTGACGCCAATACAATATTTTTCAATTGGATTGAATCGGTATGTTATTAATTATGAAGATTCTAATTGATGCCAGTCAAATATTTTTCAATGGCATCCAATAGGTATTTTATCAATAATAAGAATTCCTATTGATACCAAGAAAATATTTTTCATTCGATTAAATCGAGATTTTATTGATTATTGGAATTTTAATTGATATGGGTGAAATATTTTCCAATGGAGTTCGATGGGTATTTCATCAATCACAAAAATTCCGAATGATACCGAGAAAATATTTTCTAATTGGATTCAATGGGTATTTTATGGTTGATAAAAAATTCCGATCAATACCAATAAAATATTTTTTAATTGGATTGAATCGGTATTTTATAAATCATGAAAATTTTATTTGATACCAGTCAAATATTTTTCAATGGGATCCAATTGGTATTTTGTCAATAGTAAAAATTCCGGTTGATACCAATACAATACTTTTCAATTTGATTCATTCGGAGTTTTATCAATCATGAAAATTCCAATTGATACCAGTAAAACGTTTTTCAATGGGATCCAATTCGTATTTTATCAATAATAAAAATTCCAACTCGTACGGACACAATATTTTTTAATTTGATTTAATCGGCATTTTATTAATCATTACAATTATAATTGGTACCAGCAACATATTTTTCAATGGAATCCAATGGATATTCCATCACTGATAAAAATTCCGATTGATACCAATGAAATATTTTCTCATTGGATTCTCTTGGTATTCTGTGATTATAGTTTCCCATTCCAGCAACTTTCCCATTAATTCCAATACATCGAGGTCACCAGGGATTCCGATAAGAACCCATGATCTGATGCAATGAAAGAAATTTCAAAACTGAATCGGTTATTGCCGGTACATACCTATAGGACTTTAGAATCTGTAAACTTGCCTATTATTTCCAATAAATTTGAATGTTGAAAGGATCCAATTAAAACCTATTGATCAATGAAATCGATACATCCTTCAATGCAGTCAGAAATCTCCCATAAGAAACCCATCCATCATTCAATTTCACAAATTTTCCCATGAGTTCCAATAGATTGGAATTGTGCAAACTTCCGATAAAAACCGTTTGCCTGATGGAATGGAGAAAATTTCAATCATCCAATCAGATATCTCTTATACAGACCAATAGATTATGTGAAGTCTGATTAATTCCCATAAAATGCAGATTTGTTGATTGGTGAATCCCCGATTGAAACCTACAGAAAAGAGATTCCGATAAACTCTTATTGATTTTGAATCGGGGACTGAACTGTTCTGATTGATCCTATGCAGTCCGATTGATTCTGAATCGGTTTCTATCGGATCTTATCGGATTTTTCAACCAGGGCTTATGCGGTGGAATGAAGTCTAAAATTGAATTGGACATTTCTCATTCAATGCTATTAAATATTCAATCCCGTAAATATTCCTTTTATTTCCCATAAATTGCACTGAAAAAAACATTTCATCGAAAATGAATTATATTTTGTTGTTAGGGTAACTGAATATGATAGTCAAGTCAACGAATATACGGCCAGATTGACAGTATAATTGTTGACTTGACACCATGATGGTTGATTCAACTGCATGTAGTTGAGTCAACAGTGCATGTAGTTGAGTCAACAGTGCATGTAGTTGAGGCAACAGTCAGATTCAGTTGGATATATCCAATCGTATTCTACTGTTGAATCAACTATATCATCATTGTCTGTACCCACCTTTTCTCTCAGTGTGGGATGATCGGATAATCCAATTGAAACCTCTTGACCAATAAAATAAACAAACTCAAGTCGAATTGGACATTCTTCATAAAAACCGATTAAATTTCCCATTACGTAACATTTACGATTGGTTCCAATAGCTTTAGGTCATGGAAATTTCCGATAAAAACCATTTGCCTCATGGAATGGAGAAATTTTCAAACTCTCAATCAGATATCTCTCATACAAACCGATTGATCACTGAAAGTCATATTAATTCCAATAAAACAAATATTTTTCTATCGATAAATCCTCGATTCAATACTATATATACCACGTTCCAATTAATTCCTATTCATCTTGAATCGGTAGTTGAGCCTCTCCGATTGACCCTATTCATTCCGATTGATTTTGAATCGGTTTTTATCGGTTTCTATTGGACCTTTTAACCAGGGTATTTTCAAAACTTGATGCTGTACTGCATTCTCATGTGTATAGAACAATATTCTGAAAATATTTAAGTATTTTTGGAGAATTTCACACGGAAGAATTGGCTAATATCTCCTCAAACTGTTCAATATAGCAAAATAGTAGATTGGGTCATAAGATCATTTAACGAAAAGCGTGAAGTGGATAAAACTATATGAAGTTCAATTTTCAAGTTAATTTAAAATATAATATTTCATCAACTATGGGGCAGTTCTGCAGTATATACAGCACTCAGATTTTTCGCTCATTTTATGCACAGATAACTGCTTTGAATACAATACGTACAAGACAGCAGGTCAGAAAGAGTTCTTAAAAACTCGATTGGGGTTCGAAGGAAACAATCCAAATTCTAAAGAATTCTTTTCCAATTCTTGTGTTGTATGGAAAGAAGAGAAGAAAATTGGTGAAAAAATATCTTCATATGCGAATAATTCATCTCTCTCATTGTTTCTATTTGTTTGCATATAGTATTGAATCGAGGATTTATCGATAGAAAAATATTTGTTTTATTGGAATTAATATGACTTTCAGTGATCAATCGGTTTGTATGAGAGATATCTGATTGAGAGTTTAAAAATTTCTCCATTTCATGAGGCAAATGGTTTTTATCGGAAATTTCCATGACCTAAAGCTATTGGAACCGATCGTAAATGTTACATAATGGGAAATTTATTCGGTTTTTATGGAGAATGTCCAATTCGATGAGAGTTCGTACAGATTTGATCGGTCTGTAGGTTTTAATCGGATTATTCCACTATCCGAATTCATGGGGAATAATAACACCATTTACGGATCTGAAAATTGAATAGGATTGAATGAGAAATATCCGATTCGAATTCAGAATTCCTTTCAGCGGATTAAATCATCGGTTTTTATCAGAATTTTCGGTGATTTCGGTCTATCGGAACCAATGGGAAAATTGTACAAAATTCAAGACTTACTGGGTTTCTATCCAGAATATCCAATTCGATGTGAGTTTGTTTATTTTATTGGTCAATAGGTTTCAATCGGATTATTCGATCATCCCACACTGAAAAAAAGGTGGGTACAGACAACGGTGATATAGTTGATTCAACAGTGGAATACGATTGGATATATCCAACTGAATCTGACTGTTGCCTCAACTACATGCACTGTTGACTCAACTACATGCAGTTGAATCAACCATCATGGTGTCAAGTCAACGATTATACTGTCAATCTGGCCGTATATTCGTTGACTTGACTATGATATTCAGTTACCCTAACAACAAAATATAATTGATTTTCGATGAAATTCTTTTTTCAGTGCAATTTATGGGGAATAAAAGGAATATTTACGGGATTGAATATTCAATAGCATTGAATGAGAAATGTCCAATTCAATTTTAGACTTTATTCCACCGCATTAGCCCTGGTTAAAAAATCCGATGAGATCCGATAGAAACCGATTCAGAATTAATCGGACTGCATAGGATCAATCGGAACAGTTCAATCCCCGATTCAAAATCGATAAGAGTTTATCGGAATCTCTTTTCTATGGGTTTCAATCGGGGATTCACCAATTAAAAAATCTGCATTTTATGGGAATTAATCAGACTTCACATAATCTATTGGTCTGTATAGGAGATATCTGATTGGATGATTGAAATTTTCTCCATTCCATCAAGCAAACGGTTTTCATCGGAAGTTTCCACAATTTCAATCTATTGGAACTAATGGGAAAATTTGTGAAATTGAATGATGAATGGGTTCCTAATGGGAGATTTCTGACTGCATTTGAGGATATATCGATTTCATTGATCAATGGGTTTTAATTGGATTATTCCAACATTCAAATTTATTGGAAATAATAGGCAAGTTTACAGATTCTAAAGTCCCATAGGTATGTACCGGCAATAACCGATTCAGTTTTGAAATTTCTTTCATTGCATCAGATCATTGGTTTTTATCGGAGTCCCTGGTGACCTCGATGTATTGGAACTGATGGGAAAGTTTCTGGAATAGGAAACTATAACCATAGGATACCAAGGGAATCCAATTAGAAAATATTTCATTGGTATCAATCGGAATTTTTCTCACTGATGGAATATCCATTGGATCCCATTGAAAAATATGTTATTGATAACAAGTATAATTGTAATGATTAATAAAATGCTGATTAAATCAAATTAAAAAATATTGTGTCCGTACGAATTTATTATTGATAAAATACCTATTGGATGCCATTGAAAAATATTTGACTGGTATCAATTAGAATCTTCATGACTAATAACATACCGATTGAATCCAATTGGAAAATATTGTATTGGCATCAATCGGAATTTCCATTGTTCATAAAATACCAAGTGAATGCAAATACACAATATTTCATTAATATCAATCGGAATAATTATTATTGATAAAATATCAATTGGATCCCATTGAAAAATATTTGACTGGTATCAATTAAAATTTTTATGATTAATGAAATACCGATTCAATCCAATTAAAAAATATTCTATTGGTATCCATCGGAATTTTTTATCAACCATAAAATACCCATTGAATCTAATGAGAAAATATTTTCTTGGTATCAATTGGAATTTTAATGATCAATAAAATACCTATTTAATCAAATAAGAAACATTTTATTTCCATCAATTGGAATTTTTATTATTGATAAAATACCAATTGGATCCCATTGAAAAACGTTTTACTGGTATCAATTGGAATTTTCATGATTGATAAAACTCCGAATGAATCAAATTGAAAAATATTGTATTGGTATCAACCGGAATTTTTACTATTGACAAAATACCAATTGGATCCCATTGAAAAATATTTGACTGGTATCAAATAAAATTTTCATGATTCATAAAATACCGATTCAATCCAATTAAAAAATATTTTATTGGTATTGATCGGAATTTTTTATCAACCATAAAATACCCATTGAATCCAATTAGAAAATATTTTCTCGGTATCATTCGGAATTTTTGTGATTAATGAAATACCCATTGAATCCAATTAGGAAATATTTTCTCGGTATCATTCGGAATTTCTGTGATTAATGAAATACCCATTGAATTCCATTGGAAAATATTTCACTCATATCAATTAAAATTTCAATAATCAATAAAATCTCGATTTAATCGAATGAAAAATATTTTCTTGGTATCAATAGGAATTCTTATTATTGATAAAATACCTATTGGATGCCATTGAAAAATATTTGACTGGTATCAATTAGAATCTTCATAATTAATAACATACCGATTCAATCCAATTGAAAAATATTGTATTGGCGTCAATCGGAATTTTCATTGATCATAAAATACCAAGTGAGTCCAATTACACAATATTTCATTGATATCAATCGGAATTTTGATTATTGATAAAATACCTATTGGATCCCATTGGAAAATATTTGACTCGTATCAATTAGAATTTTCATAATTGATAAAATACCGATTGAATCCAATTGAAAAATATTGTACTGATATCAATCGGAATTTTTCATCCATCATAAAATACCGATTGAATCCAATTGGAAAATATTTTCTTGGTCTTCATTGGGATTTTTATTACGAATGAACTCCCACGCTCTCATTAAGATCGATACAATCCCTCATATGTCCAATGGACTATTACCAATTGAATCTTATTACTATAGCACACCCATCCCTGACATGAGACAGTCATTCAGTTCACATTGATAAGAAGCGAACCACGGCATCGAGCGAGCGGGTGTTTCAGATCGATCTGCTAGGTTAAGCAGCGACAACTGCGGTACAAGGTGGATGGGTGATCACCATGTTAATAACACATAAATAATGATTTGAATTTATTTCAGAAATAATTTGTCATACGTAATGATTGAATAAACGATATATGTGTTTGTTTTATTGATACAAAATGCGCGTATATAATGCATATAAACCGTTCGTTGGTTGGGTTAACAACCAATAAAATTCAATGAGAAAATCGCGATGCAGGAATCAATTCATTCCGATAAGTTTTTTTTATCGGATTCAATCGGATTTTTTTACCAGGGAAAATGCCGATTAAATCCAATTAAAAATTATCTCATTGGTATCAATAGGAAATTTCCGATGCAGGAACTCAATTCATTCCGATAAAATTTTTTTTCATCGGATCCAATCGGATTGTTCAACCAGGGGAGAGACCGATTAAATCCAATTAAAAATGATCTTATTGGTATCAATAGGAAATTTCCGATGCAGAAACTCAATTCATTCCGATAAAATTTTGTTTTATCGGATTCAATCGGATTGTTCAACCAGGGAACAGAACCATTGGTTAGAAAAGGACGCAACCAAAACTATTGTGACAAATTATTCGAAAACGAAGCAATTAAATCAAAATATCGTTCTATACTCTATACAGACCTTCTTCAATAAATAAAGATGGTCTGTATGGAGCGATATTTTGATTTTACTGCTTTATTTTCGAATAATTTGTCAGAAAAGATTTGGCTCGGGTTGCATCGTCAGGGATCGCTGGTATCCTTTCAACTAAATATTTTATTGTTCCCGGACATTCTTTCTCTCAGTGTACAGTGTTGCTGTTGAATTGCTGTTCCTTTTCGCTAGGTGATGGATTCCATTAGAGCCTAGAATACGATTGGTAGTCGCATAAAAATTAGCCGATCATCGAAAACGGACAGCGTTTGAACGGTAACATTAGATAAGTAGCAGGAAAAGAATTAATAAAAAAAGACGTTGTTTTCACCAATCTCCACAGATGTAAACCCTTACGTGTGTTTGATGAAATGCGAAATGTATTAAAATCAAATGTTTCATCTAAATACAGTATGTTGAATTTCGAATCGTTCATTGAAACGAATTTGTACTATGTTCCTGAAGTTCGAATCGTTTATTGAAACGGACTAGCAATTGAGAAACAAAATACTAAGACGTTAAGGGCTCAAAATCTTGCAGAACATTTTTAAACGCTTTTTCCAGATCCAGGCACTTAATTCGACAAGATCAATAACAACGATTCATCAGATTTTGTAAGTTTGAATTCTGGTTTCGTTTCTATGAACGATTCAAACTTCAACAATATTTTGTACTCGAATCATTGAACTATATAATATACTGGAATGAGCACCGTCCGAAAATTCTTGGTCAGAGAGAGATAGGCGAGTGCATTGTGCAAGAAAAAGAAGCACACGCTACTTAATCTCATCGTCTTTTTCTAAGGTGCATGGATTGTAAAGAAACAGCGCCATCCCATCTTGCATTTCACACTGACGAAAGATCTCTTTGTCTGTCTTATAATTCAATGACTCGAATACAAAAATATTTCAATACACATGTCTCCATCTTTCCCGAACCATGTACTAGTATTTGTTATTGAACGAGAATTGATTTTTTTCACATTGTTATGTATTTCAAATTAGACTTTGTTATACTATAATCTAAATTCGTTCAAATAATCGATTCAAACTTCAGTGACATAATGCCGTGGTTCTCAATATCAATGCTCATCGTCTCTAAAGAGATACGAGCGGTGAAACTTCAGTCAATTTCTTCGTGGCATACTATACGGGCAAATGAAGCACGAACAGTGATGCCAGATTTTAGAGGAATCGCCAAGTTTTACCCTCTCCATCAAGCCATTTTCCCTCTACACAATTAAATTTCTCTTGTCGGCAGTTTCATTGTGTGTGGAATTTCTATACAGATGGGGATGGGGGCCAAATCAACGAAACCGTTAGTTGGAAAGAATAAGACATCATACATCATACATCTCTTTCTTTTCAACCAATGGTTTCGTTGATTTGTCCTCTCGTTGATTCGGCCCCCACCCCCAGATGGAGGGGGTACAACTTGGCGTCTGCCATCACTGAGCACGAATCCATTCAAAATTTGCCTCTGCATATTTTTTCTTCAATCGTTCAGGAAATGTTCTCCATGAGATATTCCAAATAATCGCATGGATTTTCACGTATTTTGTCTCGAAAATATTGGCTAGAGTCCCGCTCCTCGTGTCTTCTTACTGTCCGAAGAAAACTTTCATTTCGAAAAAGTCGTCAATGTCGGTATTAAGAGACACAACTGTGCACTCAGAGAAAGCCTTTGAGAGGATACCAGAGTTACGCGGAGAAACTGTCACACAAGTAGTCAAAGTCATGTACATTGATGGCCAATGCGCAATGAAAAAAAATTTTCTCGCATTGATTTTCAATGCGCTAACACAAATGTCTAATGTTCTTACGTGAGCCATCGGTGTGTGACACACTGAGAATCGATGTGAAAATGATGTGTTTTTGTTTCACATTGATCATAAATGTGCAAGTTAACCAAGGCACTGGTTATCTGCGTAACAGTTTCTCCGTGTACCATCGGAGCAAGTTTTTTTGGGAAAAAAAATTTTTCCGGAATTCAAAATTCGGGCTGTATACAGACTTAGATAAAATCTCAAAGAATCATCCCTGAAAATTTCAGATTTTTTTATGGATTCAGTTTCGAGTATTTTGTTGCAAAAAAAACTTGCTCCGATGGTGACTCTGGGTATCCTCTTAAATGAAACTTTCAGTCAACATAACTGAATTCAGCTATCACAAATAACAATCCAAGTAGCACCACAACGTTTCGAATGTTCTATGAATGTGCATAGCATAGTATATAAACATGCGAATACGACCTAAGAACGTTCACAGTGAATGCTTCCGATTGCGAAAGCCCTTGGCCCCAGGGACCATGAATCAGCCAATGGGAGTTCATTTTCAGAGCCCCAGGGGCTATAAATGCCTGCAATCGGAAGCATCTAGTATATCCCAAACGTTCGGATGCTACTAGGGAATCTGTTTGGTTAAAATACGAATAAATTCATGTACACAAGTCTACTGAAAAATTTAATTACGGCAAATGAAATTTATTTGGATTGATTAAATTTTAATACAAGGTTACTAAATTCTTTAGCTAGCTAATATCATAATATACAAATAAATCATTTTTCTCGGTGTATATGTGAATTTGAATTGTTTTGTTACTCTCTAAATCTGAATCAGTGGAATTCCACTGGATTGCAGTGATAAGTATACCACTGCGAACCGGTGCATATACACTGCGAATCATTGAGTATTCACTGATTTTCACAGTGTAATACGACTAATTGTAATCAGTGAAAAGGACATCAAACTGCAGAATCAGCGACTATTCACTGATTATGCAGTGGAATTCAACTGATTGAAATTAGTCGTATACTTATTACTGCGGAATCAGTCAAATTCCACTGATTCAGATTTAGAGAGTAGACTTATTGAGATTATGAAATGATCTTTTCATTCGAATGAAAATTGAATAACTTTCTAACAACCAGAAAAGTATGGAAACAAATTTGCCATCAAGCATCTAAATCCAGTTTTTCTTTATAACTCTGAATTTAATTTGAATTATTTGGTGCAAACAAATCCGTTCGTTTGATTACTCCAATTCTTTCTTATCCTTTTCAATGCGGAGTTATAAATTAAATCCCATTCATTTTTATATTTTTAAAATTTCCGATGCGTATCGATTCTTTGGACAATGCATACAAAAATATATGTACATGCCTTCAATTTGTTTTAAATCTTTCCGGTTGTTAGGTTTATTACATCCCTAGTAACACAAAACGTTCTACAAACGTTCTGAGAATATTTGCAGGACATTCAAATATTCTAGGAACGTTCGGAGAATATTTTACGCACATTGGTGTTACTTGGGATGTTGCGAATCTGATTAAATGAAGAAGAATTAATCAATTTTATTCTAAACAATTCTCAAAATCCCTCCCAGTGAGAATATTGTAATTCCAAAATTGCGGTACTCACTTTGGGTGATGGTTCCCAAGTAGCAAGCGAACGTTGTATATATACTATGCATGTTCATAGTATATCTAGATGTACTATGAAGGTGCATAGTATATATACAACGTTCGCTTGCTACTTGGGTTGATGATCCACTGAATCATCTGAATTTGAACCTGACGAACTCGAGCTATTGATCGATGTTTGACTGAGTTTCGGAACTGTTAGTTTTTTTTTCTCGATTAGTTCGTTTAACTCTTCACGTGTACCTGTGAATATTCATGCTCGTCAATTCTAACGTATATCAGTGGAATAGCAAATATTTTTCATAAATTTTATTTTAGTGAATTATATCAAGACAAAAAAACTGTAGCGAAGTAAAAAAAATAACGCCGGGTTCATAATGAAGTTTTAGTAGCACCTCACTATTGCAAAACTCTAAATCTTTGCAGATATATTCAAGAAGGACTTGATAAAATCATATTTTGAATACAAATTATTCATTCAGATGCCAACAATATGATTTTTAAGGTATAACTACTTCACAAATCTCAATTATTTTTGATGAATTGAAGTGAAATTACATGCTTGCGTTTGTTATATGCAAAACCATCAGATCAAACAACAGTTAAGGTGCTATTACCTAGAACCCTGCTTAAAGTGTCATATAGAATCGTATAGAATATCATAGAATATGATTCAAAAACATGATAGAAACTGTGAATCTGATCATGTTTTTGAATCATAATCTATGATATTCTATACGATTCTATATTACACTTCGAGCAGGGAACCTCTTTTCATTCACTAAAACCGCTCGCGACAAATGCATGCAAGTAATTCCATTTCCAAGTATTAAGTTCTTCATTACTTCTTTCTATCAAGTTCATATCACAATTCTTCAACCAACTTCCACGGGGTTTAATTCTAACGAACACTTATTAATTATGCATATGAAATATTCATAAAATTACAACTTTCAATCCATAAAATACACGCCCTGATGGAAAAATTTTATGAAGTTCGTTCATTTTCCGCTCATTGATTTTTCATCAGGAATCAGCAAACTTCAACGAAATTTCGATCAAATTCAATAATAATCCACAAATTTCGATAAATATTGGTGAAATTCGTGGACTTTGACTGAAGTTTTTTGAATTTTGTGGAATTTCATTGAAACCTTGATGTGCTGAAAGTGAAATTCAATAAAACTTTCCCACCAGGGCGGAGAGAAAAGAGAATAACATATAACTATACAGGGTGTTTCAGAACTCGCTGAAACTGGCTGGAGGGATTATTCTCTAGTGAAAACTAAGAAGATTGATCTTTGGATCAAGTCGATCCGACGCTTAGTTCTCGAGATATGAGCATTTTTAGATTTTTTTTCGAACCCAAATCATCCAACAGCATCATGTGCTACGTACTGGAGCTTGATACCATTCGCTGAGTTGGAAAACGGCGGATCTCTGGAGAAAAAATTGAACTATCCTATCATTTTTTGTTCCAGAGCTACAGCGATTTGAAGTTGCGGAGTTCTGATTGGCTGAGAGCTCAAAAATTTCAAATCGCTGTAGCTCCAGCGTTGCCAGAACAATTTTTGTCAAGTCCGTATTCTATGAGTGGAAAGTCCGTATTTAGTCCGTATAATTCCGGCAGATTTCCATATAAATTCCTTAAATCAAAATGGCCATGAAACAAATATCGTTATAATAGCCGGATGTCGAGTCAGAGGGCATGAAATGTGCTCTGTTTAATTTAAGATGTTCAAGAGAGTTCCAGTTTCCATCTCGCGCTATAGATTCAAAGTGCTGTCTCTGAGTGGCTTAGCTATCGCTTCGCATAATAATCAATTGCATCTATTACCTATTTGTGGTGCATCATACATTTTATATTTCCTTCTGTGGTTTTTTGTGAATAACATCGAGGGTATCTTCTTATCATCAAGAACTGTCATTGGTCCGCACTCTCACTAGCACATAGAAGACTACGCTCACATATCACGACGTGTCTCGCGTTATCTGTGTGTGTGCTGTTATTATCACGTGGTCTGTCGTTCGATTTCATCGGTACAGACAGTGGCTCTCATCTATCAACTCTTTCTTCAATCTTCATCCTACATTTGGAATATCTCGAAGAAAATTTGCAAGGGCTGTTCAAGAACGGTGGATAAACCTCTCATATGCACAACTTGTGATGTTACCTGCCACCCTGGGTCCACTTGCTTGGCCAGAAGTGGCCATCCGTGGCATGTTGGTACTCTACTTGATTGCAATGAATTGAGATCCCTCAACCCAGCTACTACTAGCACCGATGAAGATTTGTTGACAAAAATCCGAGCTATGGTTGAAGAGGAAATCTCTGTTCTGAGTTCAAAATTTTCTCATTTTGAAGCGGAGTTGGGAAAATTATCTGTGGTCGTTTCTAGCTTGGTATGCAGGGTTTCTGAACTTGAATCGCAACATACTGAGATACATAGTAGTTCATATCCAAATGGAGAAGAAATCGTAAACGAGATCAAAGACCGCCATCGAAGGGCATCTAATATCATGTTATTTGATATGAATAAGAATGTGTCATCACCTTCATCGGATATGGACGCTGTCAAAGATGTTTTGTCATCCATTGTACCCGCTAACTATGATGGCATATCGATTCGTCGTCTCGGTAAATTTTCTGAGAATAAATCTCGTCCGATGTGCGTAACTTTTCCATCCAATTTGACACCTTTGGAAATTATCCGTAGTAAGTCATCTTACAAGGGTTCCATGAAAATCTCGTTGGACTCGACGCCTAAGCAGAGAAGTTATTTACAGAATCTACGCGAGCAATTGGAGAATTTAAATGACCCTACGAAGACTAACAATATTTGAATGGTGTTCCAAAGATCGTGCCGTTGAACAAACCAGTTCACCAGTCAGAAAACAGCCATGCAACCCATTAGTGTACTTTCAAAATGTTCGTGGTATGCGAACAAAACTTCCTCATCTTTCAAGTTTGGTTGCTTTATCTTGTCATAAGTATGATGTGATTATCTTTTGTGAAACTTGGCTGAACGATGGTATTTCATCGACGGAAATTGGTCTCCAAGAGTACGAAATTTATAGTATGGATCAAAGTGTGCTGACGAGTCCTCTTACAAAAGGTGGAGGTGTACTAATTGCGGTAAAAAAATGTCTCCGCAGTTGCATTATTCCCTTTTCATACAATAATATCGAGCAACTCTTCGTCAAAGTATGTTTCGATAACTCAACAGTCATCTTTGGCGCAATTTACTTTCCACCAGTTTCTCCTTCTACCATTTACCTGCATCATTGTCTCAGTTTAAGCGATTTATTTAGTTCAAACTCATCCTCGAAAATTTTTTTGTTCGGAGACTATAATCTACCTCATATTACTTGGTATACTCGTTACTCATGTTTAAATTTCGTTTCTCCTCCGCATGTGAGCTCAAACGAAATCGCACCGGCTGAACACATTGCTGACTGTTACAATCACTTGAATTCTCGTCAATTCAATATTCATAATAATGTCTTCGGCAACATGCTTGATTTGATCTTTAGTAATGATTCTTATATTGATGTTAAACCTGCGTTTGACTCGCTGATGGATTGTGATGAATTCCACCTCGCTCTGATATGTAAACTCAATTTTTTCGAGTCTGAGAATTTATCCTGTAATTCTGTATCCAGCTATGACTATAAACATTCCGACTGCAGGAGCATGTGTCGATATTTCAATCAGATTAATCAGGATGCTGAACTCTCTCAACTTGATCTGAACGAATCAGTTGAATTTCTTTATTCTTAGTTACATTATGCAATTGATTCATTCGTACCACGTTCTCGTATGAGAGATAACAGCTCCCCCAGTTGGTTTTCATCTGCATTGATCAAGTTGATCAAGCAAAAAAAATTGGGTCATAGAAAATTCAAAAATTCTAATTTTCGCGAGGACTACCTTGTTCTTTGTGGTTTATGGTCGAAATGTAAGTTTCTTGCTCGTAAACGTTATGTGGATTATTGTAATCGAGTTCAAGATTCTCCATCGGGTAACATTAAAGTCTTCTGGAATTTTGTGAATAGTAAACGTAAGTCAAGTGGTATACCCTCAGAATTGACGTTAGATAATCTGTCTGCTCATACTGGTCATGATATTGCTCATCTGTTTGCCCTTCATTTCCAGTCAGTTTATACGACTCATACACCTCAGCTCACAGATTCTCCGACCGATGTCAATATCGATCTGCCAGATATAACTGTTAGTATAAGTGATATTTTCACTGAAATTGAGTCTCTGAATGTTAATATCGGCCTGGGTGATGGCAATATTCTTCCGATTCTCTTGAAGTCTTGTGAGTTCATCTTATGTCGTCCATTATTGCTCATTTTTAATCAGTCTCTGTCAACCGGTGAATTTTCAGCACTTTGGAAATCTAGTATAATTACTCCCATTCCTAAATCTGGTAATAGAGCAGATATTAAAAACTACCGGCCGATAAGTATTTTCAATCTTATACCCAAGATTTTTGAAGATTGATTATTACATTGATCAAGCCATTCTTTCCTAATGTTATTTCTGACTGTCAACATGGCTTTATCTCTGGTAGATCGACGATCTCAAATTCATCTGTGTTCAGTAATTTTATCTCTACTTCACTTGAATCCAACATTCAAGTCGACACAGTTTTTACCGATTTTTCCAAGGCGTTTGACACCGTAGACCACGGTTACTGTTGAGCAAATTGTTAAACATGGGAATTCGGGATAACTTCTTATCGTGGCTCCGTAGTTACTTGTCTGAACGCTCTCAGCGTGTACGTGTTCGTAACTTTCTATCTGATTCTTTTGCTGTAACATCCGGAGTACCTCAGGGTTCTCATTCGGGTCCTCTTTTATTTCTTGTATTCATAAACGACATCAGCAAAGCTTTCTGGTATTGTCGTCACTTACTTTTTGCTGACGATCTTAAAATGTTCATGCGCATAACGACCTTAGAGGAAGCTCAGTAATTGCAATCGGACCTGTATAGACTTGAGAAGTGGTGTGAGACTAATAATATCAAGCTCAACATATCTAAGTGCCGAGTGATGGGATTCGCTAGGAGTAACAACAGAATTCTTTTTCCTTAGACTCTCTCTAAGGAGTTATTGTCTCTCTGTCACTTGGTACCAGCGTTGCCAGTATTCCCTAGAAAAATCTTCGGCATCTGATGATCGGTTATTTCTTGTACAACCGGCCAATCATATTTACAATTTAAAAAGAAATGACCAATGCCAAAAAATCTGAAGATTTTTCTAGGGAATACTGGCATCACTGCTTGGTACGCGATTTGGGGGTATTTTTTGATGGTCACTTTAGCTTCTCTCATCACTATCATGTCATAGTAGGTAAAGCGTTGAAAACTCTAGGCTTTATCCAAAGATTTGGTAGTGAATTCAATAACCTGAGAGCGTTACGTACACTTTACTTCTCCTTAGTGAGGCCTTATTTGGAGGATGCATCCCAAATTTGGTCTCCCTGTCTTATCAAAGACTCGATCTTGTTGGAGAGGGTTCGACATAGATTCTTGCGCTTCGCAGCTTATCGGATTGGTTGTCCTATGAACCCGAATTCTCATGATCATACTGCTATTATGCGCAGACTCAATATCTCGACGCTTGAATCACGAAGGTTTCTTCGATGATTTATTTTTCCTGTATGAAATTTTGAATGGAATTATCGATAATGTTAAAGTTCGCAGCCTTATCAATTTCAATGTTCCCAACAGATGTCTTAGATCTCATCAGTTATTTAAAACTATAATGTATAAGTCCAGATTTGGCCACATTTGAATCGCATTTGTCTCTATGTGAATACTCATAGTATTATAATAGATTTCTTTGCTCACTCTGTCAATGAGTTTCGGAGAGCATGCTCCCAGTTTATAAATAACTGATTTTATCTATTTTATTGTGAAGTTTCTGGATGTCCTCTTTCTCCCTATTCCAATTGTTTGTATTAATTATTCTTTGTTTTTTGTTTTCTTTTGTATTCTACTTGGTACACTAATGGGTTCAACCCGTATATGAATGAACAAATGAATAAATAAATAAATAAATATTTCCTTGGCAAATGCACAATATTCAAATCTTGTATGTTCGATAAAACCTTGTTCTCCACCGAATAATGTGAGAAGAATATGAGAATCAATTACATCTCAAGTATTAGATGAAATACCTTGTGTTGAAACTTGAGAAATGGTCAAAAGCACACACTATTGAAAATTGTTTGAAGTTTCATAACATTTCCAATCACATCCGTAACTAAAATTTCCAATTCTCAATATTTGAATTGAAAATTCGTTTACATGTCATTGGATTTCCAAATTTTTACAATACTCTCTCACACAGTCATGTATATTTCCGTAACTGAAATTTCATACATATGTAACTTAATTCCTCAGTTATGTGATTGAAAATTGCTTTTGCTACGTGTATTCATATTTCGACCAGAAGTTTTGTACAACATGTAAATATTCAACGCGGAATGCATGTATTCAATAGGGATTCGTTCTATTTTCAAACCACAATGACTAAATTCGGGCTATTGTAACAAAATTTTCTAAAACACCAGCAAAAATTCACCTAATGTAGCTACATGTCTATGTGAGTGCTAAACTGATTGGCTGAATCAGCTAAACATCAAGTTGGTAGGGGGTTATTTCGCCGAAAATGTTTTTGGCCGAAAATTTGTTCATTGGCAGATTTGATAGAAGTAACTACACATTCCCAAGAAATACTAGTGATTCTCCAATGCAGAAAATTCGGCCAAAAACATTTTCGGCTGAAAGACCCTCTACCATCAAGTGGTACAGCTAAGAATGTTTTTTGTGTATCATATACAGGAGAGAAGAGGTGAAAAACTAAATGTACAGCCGAAAGTATTTCAGAATTATTGAAGGAATTTATTGGGTTGGTAGGAAAATATTTTCGTGTTTTTGTTCGAAATTGAGGACATTCCAAAGTTTCAAAGTCATCACATTAGCGCACTCAATTTTCTCAGAAATAAATGAATTGAATGAAAAATAATGAACACCCGCATTCTCATTACATCTAGCGGAACATGTAGAGTTTCATTATTCTCCATTCAATTCATTCATTTTGAAAGAAACGGAGGCGAGAATCTGAGATTGAACCTGGTTGAAAAAAATCCACAGAATCTGACAAAATGGAATTTAATGGGATTTGATCAAAACATTATGCAAGATTCAATCAGAAAATTCATGAGTTCGTTTAACTAGAATGGTCACTTTTCTAGGGGTTTCGGAATGTCCTTGCGGGGTGCAAAACCAGATTATTTTCTTATCAAACTAACAGTACATTTCCAATATACTATGAACGTATTAAGTACATCAAAACACTCTTATAAGCATATTCTATGGACCTTATTTTTATACAGTATTGATACTGCTATTTCGTATATGCGTTCGAAAGTCTGATAATATCCCACGCAGCACTTTTGATCTCCAAGATCTAATCACCATCAATCGGAAAACGGAACTCCCAATAAGAAGACGTTATAAGGGAGTTAGGATGAGGAGGAGGGGCGGGTGGAGAGAACAAAGAAAATATATCGGAAATCGAAATGATAGTGCAAATATGTATATTAAAAGACGTCTCGGTAGGTGACTTACAATTACTGAAGCTTACCACCAAAAATTTGTGTGTAGAGTGTGTTTGTGTCGTCACGTCTTCGCTGGGTCGGTCGGCCGGGCCTTATCGTTCCCTTGGAGTCGCTGTTGAGAGAAGACCTTTATCGAGGGCTCGAGGCTTGATGGACGGCTAGTGGTTGGTTCTGAGAGGCCGAAGAATAACTGGCACTAATTTAACTGTGTATGTAATTGCCTCGTAGGGCACGTGGCTATTCCAGACTAAGGAAAGTCGTGGTGTCAAGAGAGTACGAGGGGGAAAACTGTCTTCGCCGCCTTGGCTTATCACGACTCTCGCCGCTGCTACCACTTCCACCTCCTCGTCGGTGGCCCCTTCTTCTCTCTTCCTCTTCTCGTAACGCTCATGTTACACTCCCCCACTCCACGGTGGGACGAAGCGTGAGCGAAGTGTTCCTTCCAGTCGTAGGCTCCTTGTTTGTTTGTTCCGTCTATGTCTTGGGTGCTGTGTTTCCCTGTCCCCCTGTGTGTGTTTCTTATTTCTACGTTTTCTTTACAGTGTTTACTCAACCTATGTATATTCTTGTTGTCTATTTGAGTTCGTTTATTATTTGTAACGTACTTTCTATATGGTGTATTCAACAGAAGAAATTTTTATTTTCTCTTTTTTTCTTTGGCTTTATCTATTCTATTCTTATTTCCTATTTCGTTCTTTGTGTTTGTTCTTGTTCTGTTCGCTATTTGTGTAGTGTGTGTGTGCGTGTTTATTCCTTTTTCCACATTTGTTCCTGTGTGTGTGTTTTTACTTTACAATCGTTTGTGTGAGTGTGCATGTTCTTTTTCTACATTTGTTCCTTGTCTTTTCTACGTGTTCACATTTTTGTGTGGGTGTGTTTGTGTTTGCTCATACTATCTGTGTTTGTCTTAGCCTATTCTGACTAACATGTGTTGATATTGATCAGAAGGAGAAAAAAAAATTTTTTTTTTTTTTATATAACAAAAGGAAAAATGTGTCTAGGCGTGTGCATCCCCGCATGCATCCATGTATTTTGTGTTTCTTTTCTACTGTTCACTTAATTTATCTAGTTCTATTCTGTAGTTCTGTCTTCTGTCTGTAACGTCAAGGGTTTGGGGTTATTATTTCCATTTAAAAACGGTTGTTCTGGTATTGTTATTCATAAAATCTTTTTAGGTCTTTAATGTGTATTTTCCCGATAGAGTTTCCCTGTCTATTTATTAATTCATATACTAGTGGCGAGTATTTTTTTATGATTGTGTATGGGCCTGTGTATTTTTTATCCCATTTACTTGTTGTTCCTTTCTGTTTCGAGGATAGTGTGTGGTTCAGCTTTAATACTCTATCCCACATTTTGAATTCTGTGTTTCTTCTGCGTAAATTATAGTGATGTGTTTGTTTCTCGTTTGCTTCTAATAAGTGTTTTTGTACTCCTTCTGTAATTATTTTTAGTTTCTTTGAACTGTCTGTTCAGTGATTTATGTCTGTGTTTTCTATTTCCTGTGTGCTGTCTACGTCGTGTTTGAATGATTGTAGTGGTGTGAGTTCCCTGCCTAGGTTTAGGAATGCTGGTGTGTATTTTGTGGAGCTGTGTTTACTTGTGTTTATCGCGAATTGTATGTCTCCTGTGTGTCCGTCCCAATCTTTATGGTTTTTGTCTACCAACGTTCTTATTATTGCGTTGATTGTCCTGTTCGTTCGTTCTACTGGATTTGCTTGGGGGTGGTATGGTGGGGTTGTTGTGTGTTTGATACCTAGTGTTTCTGTTAGTTTTCCCATGAGTTTGTTGACAAATGGTTGTTCGTTATCTGTTATTATTATTATTCTTAGTGTCCCCCATCTTGAAATTAGTTGTGATTTTACTATTTTCTGTACTGTTTCTGCGTTTGCTTTCTTCATTGGGGCTATTTCTGTCTATTTGGTGTATAAGTCTGTTATTACTAGAATGTATTGGTATTTGTTCTTTGTCATTGGTTTTGGACCCATGATGTCCATTGCCACGACTGTCCAAGGTTCTTCGATTATCCTGTGTCCCATGTATCCCATGGGTTTTTGTTGTTCTATCTTTGACATTTGGCATTGATTACATTTCTTCACGTAATTTACGGTGTCCCTATATATCCCTGGCCAGAAGTAGTGTGTCGCTATCCTCGTGTATGTTTTCTCCATTCCCAGGTGGCCTGATTGTGGTGTGTCGTGATTCTCTGTCAGTATTCTGTTTTGTAGTTTTTTCGGTATCACAAGTTTCCATGAGTTGTTATCCGGCAGTAGTTCTGTGTGTAGGGGGTCTGGTTTGTAGAAGTATAGGTTGTCATTTATTATCGTCCAGTTTTTGTTTTCGTTTGGGTGCTTTTGTGTTTGTTTTTTCTTATATTCGTACCATGTGTCCGTTCGTTCTGTTATGTGTGTCACTTCTTCTGTGTCCTTGTGTAATCGTGATAGTGCGTCTGGTACGTAATGTTCTTTCCCTTTCCCGTGGATTATGTCGTAGTTATGGTGTTGTAATTCTAAGGCCCATCTTCCTAGTCTGCCCGTGGGGTTTTTTAAGTTATGTAGCTATTTTAATGACGCGTGGTCCGTTACTACTGTGAATTTTTCTCCTTCGATGTACGGTCTGAATTTCTCTATGGCCCACTTTACCGCTAGACATTCTTTTTCTGTTCCGGGATAATTTTTTCCCGCGTCGTTTAATGTTCTGCTGGCATATGCTATTACGTGTTCTTTGTCCTCGTGTTTTTGTGTTATCATTGCTCCTAGTCCTGTGTTACTTGCGTCCGTGTGTATGAAGAATGGTTTTGTGAAGTCTGGTTGTTTGAGTACAGGTGGGGTCGTCAGTACGTGTTTAATTTCATCAAGTGCTCTGTTTTGTGTTTCTCCCCATTTTTCTTTGCAGTTTCCTTTGAGTAATCTGCTAATTGGTTCTGTTTTCTGCGCGAAGTTTGGAATGAAGCGTCTGTACCAGGATGTCATTCCTATGAGTCTGCGTATTTGTCTGAGTGTCTTAGGTGGTGTGTAGTTGAGTATTGGTTGTATTTTATCTGTATCTATGTGTAGTCCGTCTCTGTCTACTATGTATCCCAAGTATTTTACTTGCGTGCATCCGAATTCGCATTTTTCCCTATTTATTGTCAGTTTAGCATCTCTAACTTTTCCCAATATTGTTTTCAGCCAGTGTAAGGTGTTCCTCGAGTGTTTTTGTGACCATGATTATGTCGTCCAAGTATGAAAAAGCATATGGTTCTGAGCCTGGGCCTATAAGTCTGTCCATGAGTCTTTGAAACGTCGCTGGTGCGTTTGTCAGTCCGTATGGCATTCTTTTGAATTGAAATAGTCCTTTTCCTGGGACTGTGAAAGCCGTGATGTGTCTGCTGTCCTCTTCTAGGGGTATTTGGAAATATGCTTGGCTCAGGTCTATTTTTGAAATGTAGTTTGCTGTGTGTAGTTTGTCTAGTATGTTTGTCATGTTGGGTATGAGGTATGCGTCTTTTTTTGTCTTGTTATTCACATCCCTAAAATCTATGCAGAATCGGTATTTGTTGTTCGGTTTTTTCACCATTATAACTGGACTGGACCAGTTACTGTTTGAGGGTTGTATTATATCTTCGGTTAACATTTTATTCACTTATTCGTGCATGTGTTGTAGTATTTTGGGTGATGTGTTGTAAGGTTTTTGTTTTTTCGGTTCGTTCTTTTCTAGTTCTATTTTGTGCTTGACTAGTTCTGTGTGTTGTAATGTGTCGTCTGTGTTTTTTCGTGTCAATTCTTGTACTGTTCTATCGATTTGCTTTCTTCCGTATTCTTTCAATTCTTCCATGCTACTAACGAATTCTATTTCTTGTTTTTGGGTATTCGTTCCGTGTAGCATGTCCTTCACTTCCTTTTTATCTAGTATTGGTGCGTTTGGGTATAGTTTTGTGTTTGCTTTAATCTTGGGTGTTGGTGATAGTACTTTTCTTTTACGTGTGCTGTGTTGTTGTGTGTTGTCTGTTTTTTTATTCCTCGTTTTAGTGTTTTGTGTTTCGTTCTTCTTTGTTTCTTTTTGTTTTAAGTGTTCCCCCAGTTTGTTCTCGTTGAATGTAATTGTTGTTTCCATGTTTTTTAAACTATCTATTCCTAATATAAGTGTGTATTGTAAGGTCGGCGCTATTCGTATTGTCAGTTCGTATGGTTCTCCGTGTACTAATACTGTTCGTTTTATTATTCCTATTATTTCTGCCTCCGATCCGTCTGCTGTTATTACTGTTGCTTTTTCCGGTTTGTGTATTTTTATCTGTTGTTCCTCTAGTATTCCCATGATTTCTATGTTTGCGTATGTATGTGTAGATCCTGTGTCTATTAGTGCGCTTGTTATTCTATTTCCTATCTGTACTTCTATGTATGGTCTTGGGTCATATTCTTCCTTGTCTATCGTAATTATATGTTCGGGTGTTTGTGTTGTGTTCTGCAAGGGGGTTTCTTCCACCCGTTTTTGCCCCCTCGTTAGTTTTTTTGGTTATTCGGGCAGTTTATCCTCCAATGTCCTTGTTGGCCGCAATTAAAACATCCTTTTGGGATTGTTCCCGTGTTTGTGTTGGTGTTTTGTCGGGTATTAATTTGGGTCTCTGTCGTTCTTGTCCTTTGGTTTCCTCCATGTTGTGTATTTGATGGGTATGTGGGTGTCGGTAATAGTGGTGGTCTTCGTTCTGTTGTTCTATTGTTGTGTGTGGGTTTTGTGTGTTTTGGTTCCAAAATGGTCTTCTTTGTGTGTACGTGTTATCGTACCTTGGTGTTGTTCTTGCTTCCGTGTTTTGTTTCCCTGAGTCATTTGTGTGTGTTGTCCATTGCTGTTTCCCTTGTTTTATTGCTTCTAGTGTTTTTCCTTTTCTTTCTAATTGTTCAAATGTGTCAAATTCTTCTCTTTTTATATATAAGTTGTATTCTAATTGTAAGTTTTTGTATGCTTTGTTTAATTGTGTATTTAGGGGGTATGGTGGCCAAATTTTATTCATTATTGTTCTGAATCTCATTAAGTATTTTGTAATATCTTCATCTCCCTGTTGTGTACACCTTTTCAATTTTTCCTCTAATCTTTCTGTGTAATCATGTGGAAAGAATGTTTCCCTGAAATCTTTTTCAAATTCTTGTAAGTTTTCCCATTTCCTATGATTTAGTGTATGCCACTCGTATGCTATGTTGTGCAATATTTGTGGTAGTAGTAATAGTATTTCCCTGTCTGTGAATGTGTATGTGTTTTAGTATTGTGCTAGTTTCAGTAAAAATTGTTCGGGGTCTTCTGTTTCGTTCCCGTTGAATTTTATATTCAAATTTGTCACCGGTAGTCGTGGTTTTCGTAGGATTTTTTTGTCCCCTGTGTTATATGTTTGTATCCTACATGTGTCGTTTCGTATAATTTCATCTTCGCTTGTGTCTGTGTAGTTCTGTCTTTGTCTAGTTGTGTGTCTATTGTTTCGTGTGGAAGGCCTACCCCTTCCTGGTTCGCTTTCTATGTCTGTTTCATAACTATCTATCTCGTCTAATGTGTGATTTCTATTTCCATCTATTGGGTTTCTTACTGTGATTTCCGGTTCTACGTGTTCCTGTCTATGTGTTCTCTGTGTGTGGTTCGATTCTGCCCTACTCAGTTCGTTATTATAATCAGAGTCTCTATGTAAAAAGTTCCTCAACATCGTGCTGTTTCTGTCTCTTTCTGGTCGGTCTCGTTGTCTATTTTGTCTTTGTATTCGTCTTTGTTGTACGTTCGGGTGGTTGAAATGTTCTCATAAATGTTTCGTTTCGTCAATGAATTCTTGATTATTCCTTAGAAAACTGTCTTGTGTAAAGGTTTGATTATATTCTGTCCTTGTCTATCTTGTGCCTCGTCATTCAAACTTCTTCTTGTTCTTTGTTCGTGTTGGTTTTCATTGCGTGTGTGTCTATAATCTGTTGGTATGTATGTTTCGTGGTGTGAGTTTTGTCTATTCATTTTGTGTTTTGGTTTTAATTTAATTTAAACTTGATATTTCGTTGTGTAATTTCGTTCGTTTGAATTTTCAGTTTTCGTATGTATGTGTCTTCCTTGTTTACTGTAGCTGTATTGTATCGTGTGTTATGTGTTACTTGTGATGATATGTGTGTATGTGTATATGTGTGTTTTTCGTTCGTCTTTTATATGGTTTGTGTGCCCAGTAATATGTGTAGTTATATTTATGATTTAGTCGGCTCTTCTGTTGAATTTAATCTCAATTCAACTCTCCATGCTATTACTTTCGAATTATTCGTCTTTCATTTGGATTCATCAAGGGATTTTAGACTTCGATTCATTCAATCGATTCGTTTATATGTGCTCACTTGTCCTTTGTATCGTTTCGGGAATGTTGTTTATGTCTTATGTCTTCATGTCGCGTCTTATCGCGTCGACGATACTCTACTCCGCGCTCAAGGTTATTCTTCTTCTTGCACGTAGAGTATCGTTATGTGCGATTATATGCCTCTCGTGTGTATGTCGCGTGTTCTTATGGTTCTCTACATGTATGCATGCGCGCACACACACGCTTCGATATTTTCGTATGATATTCGTACATATATAATTTCCTTTACATATAATGGATTTCTTATTGTTTGTTCTATGGAATTTATATACACGGTGTTTAATCCGTTTCTGATCGATTTTTTTGATTTTGTAACGTTCTTATTCTCCTTTGAATCTTGTCTTTACGTTTTCAATATGATTTATGTATATTGCTTTTTGTTGTATATATTTTTTTTTAATACGACTTCGTGTTTATAAATTCGATTTGAATTCTTCTATTACGTATATGTATCGATATTTCATTTACGTATTCAGTTAAATATAGATGGATAGAGGCGTGCAAAATATCAGAGGGAAAAATTCGTTGTGTTCTTATGTGTTATATCCATAGGTATGTTTGCGGTATATGTGTGTTTAAAAATGTTTCTTTGTTCGTTTGAGTGTGTATGTGTGCTTGTATGTAATCTATGTGGGTTTTTTGCGTTGGGCGCCACTATAAGGGAGTTAGGATGAGGAGGAGGGGCGGGTGGAGAGAACAGAGAAAATGTATTGGAAATCGAAATGATACTGCGAATATGTATATTAAGAGACCTCTCGGTAGGTGACTTACAATTACTGAAGCTTACCACTAAAAATTTGTGTGTAGAGTGAGAGGGTGTGTAGAGTGTGTTTGTGTCGTCACGTCGTCAAGCCGTGGTGTCGAGAGAGTACGAGAGGAAAAACTGTCTTCGCCGCCTTGGCTTATCACGAATCTCGCCGCTGCTACCACTTCCACCTCCTCGTTGGCGGCCCCTTCTTCTCTCTTCCTCTTCTCGTAACGCTTATGTTACAACGTTTCAAGTTCATATTCTGGTAATACTGCTTTCTGATGATGTGAAACTTGTCTTCCGGGACAATCTTTCGGGTTCTTTGATCTTTTATAAATCTATAGAAATCTTTTAGAAGTGAGAACTGTTTTAGATGTCTCCAAAATATCTTTTCGTGTTGCATAAGACCTCTTAAATTTGCATTGGGATATCTTTTAGGCATGAAATGCTGTGTGGGATGTACTTCGGGAATAAAATTGTGGGAATAGACAAATTATGAATGTATATGAATGGTTTCATTTCTAAATCACAGAAATTGTACACATATAATTAAATCAAAGACTGATTAGAGCGACTCATAATTGTTCCCACGTAATTGTTAATGTACAAAAGTGGAAGATCTATTGGAAATAGATTAGCTGGATAAGCTTCAATGTTTCAGAAGTACATACGTTAATATACAGCGAGTGAATGAAGTATCTATCGTTTTCGTCTTTGTTGTCTTTTTTCTTCTCTAAAGTTGGGCTTGAGAAGAAAAGAGACAAAAAATACGAATCCAGGATAGGGGACCAATACGTGAATGATGACGAGAATGGCCAGGTAAACCATAATGAACAAACAGTCCAAAAGTACAGTAGACCTGAAGTTTAAAACCTGAAGTCCCGGAAAATATTTGGTTATGCTTTTTCCGGTTTGCAGATGACTAGTAGTGTATAGTTATGTTTCGGGAGAATTTCCATTCAGAACTCTGCACTTTGAGTCTACTTTGCTCAGGTTTATTCAGGTTTATTCTGGTTTACCAACTTTGTTCGAGACTATTGCCATTGGGGATTTTGAACTTCGGGTCTACTGTGCTTCGGGATTGTTTGCATTCGGGTTGATTTTGGATTGGCGATAGTCAAACTCTCTTTCCTAAAGCATGTAATATGAGAACTCAAAAATGAAAATGTTTCGAAATCAGTGATCGAAGAAAAAGGTGGAAATTTGTTTTTTCCAATCTTCCTTTTCAACCAATGATTTCGAAAAATTTCCATTGAGGAACTTTTATGTACATCTGTAGCAGTTGTATTGTTTCGATCATGATCCCTCAATCTGTAGTTTGTTATGAACATAATTGTTTATTCATTCATGATAAGGATTCCCAGGTCGCGAGAATTAATTGTCCCGCGGAAGAGTTAATTGCTCAATAATGTTCAAACGTCAATCATAATCGCATCAAACTTTTCCAAGACAATGTTTTCGTGCATGTACATGTGGCATTTCATGAGAATATGGAATGGATATTTACATTATGTAAATTTACGTTTGAAACAAACTTTTTGAATCATTCCCGGATTTTTCCTCACAGACCCTTGGAATTCCGTATTTTTCCATCCGAAGTCCGTATGTCCGTAAAGCATTCAAAATTCCGTAAAATACGGACCTAAGTCCGTATCTGGCAACGCTGTTAGCTCTGGAACAAAGAATGATAGGATAGTTCAATTTTTTTCTCAGAGATCCGCCGTTTTCCAACTTAGCGAATGGTGTCAAGCTCCAGTACGTAGCACATAATGCTGTTGAGTGAGTTGAGTTTGAAAAAAAATCTAAAAATGCTCATATCTCGAGAACTAAGCGTCGGATCGGCTCGATCCAAAGACCAATCTTCTTAGTTTTCACTAGAGAACAGTCCCTCCAGCCGGTTTCAGCGAGTTCTGAAACACCCTGTATAGCAGAAAGCAACAATTTGTGACCGTTAAAAAGACGGTGAGAAACGAAAAGCTGCTTCGATCCGTAGAAACAACGGATTCCAACGTCACGATGAAAGTTTCTCGCAATTGCTATGACTGTTATCACATGTCGCTATGAAATACGTAGCCACGTTTTATAACAGCCACAGAACTGCGAGTGACGTTTACCGTGATTGTGACCATTGATTCTAGGAACCCATGTAGCTTCCTGTTTCTCATAGTTGTTTTGATGGTGAAAACCCGTTGCTACTATCACTCTCCTCTTTTCATATACGCATTTTGTGTACAGCATATCCAATTCTATTTAATGCAGTGTTGCGATTTCCTAGCTCGACAATATCGCAAAACTGATTGATTGAAATTTTGTTCATATATTTTCATGAATATGTCACTTACCTGCCATAGCAAGAATTTGGCATTTCACTTTATGTCGCATATTTTCTCTTCGCAGATGAAAAATTCGTTCCGAAAAATTCTTTGGCGTTCCATCGACGTAGTTGTCTTCGTTGAAGTCTACTAGATCCGATGTTGAAATAGTGGAATATTCTCCTGTTTTCGGCTCAAACACGTATGCCACTTCCATTATTTGAAATTGATCATGTATATTTTACATCGAAATAAATAAAAGGAATAAAACAACCGTTACGAATTCGTGAATGAAGCCACTACACATGAGCGTATCAATACGTACTAGCACCAATGGAAGTAAACTGCTATAAGTGCCCGGAACACGGGACGCGTCTAGTACAAACGACGAGATGCGCAAACCCAAACTTTCACTTGATCTGTGCAGCAGCGTTGCCGAGTGAGAAATTTCTCAGCTTTCCTTCTCGACCATATTTTCCAACGGAACTTGGATATATTTTATTCCTGGTAAATATGCAGAAAAGTGACTTATGGGAGAACAGCATTTTTTCCGGGTCATGTATGCATAAATGGCTTTCACCTGAGCCAAATAGAGTATTCGAATAGGGGGAGCTGGAGAAAATTCAAAAACAGTGCACTTACAGCTCATAAACAGCTCTTTTTGAACCTAACCCCGCTAGAGAGTGAGTTCTCTTCAATTATGCTGAGGATTCCTTTTCCACGTGACCCCGCATTGAGTGTGCATCCCTGTGAACCTCTCACAGTACTGACAACCGCAGAGGGAGCCCATTAGACGCTCACAAACGGCCCCTTTTACATCAGTGCTGGCAAATCACGATTTTCGCTTGATATCGTTGACGGTACCCTCGTACCAGAGTTGCCAGATGAGCTTCAACGCTCAGGGGAATAGTACCCCTATCATCACTTCATATATATGATAGTCGTAAGTATTGGTAAGTAACACTTATAACACATACATATATGAGGTGATGGTGGGCGTCCATTTCCCCTCAGCGTCGGAGCTCATCTGGCAGCTCTGCCCTCGTACACGGCTTGAAAGTGAGATTGAGGTACAGGAAACGCGTCCAGTTTCCACTGCTTCAATTGGAAGCCCACAGGAAGCTCACAAACAGTCCCCTGTGCTTGACAGTCGGGAAAATCATGATTTTTGCAGAGTTTTGAAACGTGCGCATGAGTGTTGAAGGTGAAGGAAGATGGCAGGACATATTTCAAGGGATAGTTGTAACCAAAAAAAGTATTCAAACAGGAGGAGCTGGAGGAAGTTCACAAACAGTGCACTTACAGTTCATAAACAGCTCTTTTTGAACTTAACCGTGATGGAGGCTGAGTTCTCTTAAATTCTGCTGAGAACTCCTTCCCTCTCTAGCCCGGCATTGAGTGTGCATCCCTGTAAATCTATCACAGTACTGATGATCGCTGTGGGAGCTTATTAGAAGCTCACAAACAGCCCCTTGCACATGAAACGCTGCCAAATCATGATTTTTCCTTATCTTTGACGGTACTCTCGCACACGGCTTGAAAGTGAGGGTGAGGTACAGGGAACGTGTCTAGTTTCCAATGTTTTCATCGGGAGACCACCAGAAGCTCACAAAGAGTCCCCTGTGCTTGACAGCCGGGAAAATCGTGATTTTTGCAGAGTTTTGAAACGTGCGCATGAGTGTTGAACGTAATGGGAGATGATGGGGTATATTTTAAGAGGAAGCTCTGAGTGAAAACTAAGTTCCACAGCAGAAGGTGTATTGATACGTTTCCAATAGACCTTGCATATTAGGGTGCAGTGCAAAACAAAAAATTCTCCGAATGGAATCGTAATAGCGCGGAAAAGTTGCTCCTCGGAAAGACCAACAAAACAAAAGAAAACTTTTGAAATCGGATAATATCTTGAACTCGCGCGTTGCGTTCAAAGTTTTTGAATTTGATCGAATTCAACAATATTCAAAAGTATTCCAGGTTGCTCAACTACTGTCCGATCGGGGTGATTTTTTGTTTTTCGCAATATATTTAGGTTTTTATTGAAGAAAAAATGTACCTCGCTCTCTTCTGTAAAAATTCAACAGACGGTCAGAATGAACAAATTACCAACTCAGAGGTGTTTTGATGGGGGGAAAAGTGTTTTGTTTCAGTTATAATACACAGTCATCATTACAGTCAGACAGTGTTGCCAGAACAGCAACACGGTTGCTAGATTTAGCACTATGGAAACATTTCTAGCCCTGAATTTTTAAGTACAGCACTTAGCACTATGGATAGCACTTTGATTAAATATCTAGCACTATTTTTTCAATATCTAGCACCGTAATAGAGCTCGCTGCTTTCTTTTCATATAAGACCACTGATACAGGTAAAACTGGATATTACTATATCAGAAGAAAAAAACAACGTTATCTATTGAACAAACCTGCATTCAGTCCATTTGGATTCTCTCTTCCGTTATTTTGATTGAATAAACAAAGATACATTCACATCTGTTTGTGTCTCTCTTTCTTTCCACGCAATTCTATCATTGCGCTCATTCCAATATATGGGTGCTTCCGCCACCGAGGGAATAGAGTGGGTGAGCTTATTTTTCCACCAATCAAAAATTAGGAAATTTTCTCTGAATTTTTCAATTGATTAAAAGATAACCTATTCTACTCTATTCCCATCGTTGAGCTCTATATATACATACTGGAGTGAGGGCAACAATTTAATCGCGCGTATAGAGAGAGAGGTACAAACGGGTGTCAATGTGTCCTTGTCTATCCAATCAAAATGGCGAGAGAGAAATTCGAACGGGTGTGAATCTATGTTTTTTGTTTATTAGAAAAAAGTCCAGTTTACAGCAGGGTTGGAAGTCATTCAATTAAAACTCATTTGAATTGACGTTCAATGAACAATAAAAATTTAATTTTCAATTGAAATTTCTCTCAATTAAAAATTAAATTAAATTCTTAATGGAAATTTTTTTGCAACAAACAATTAAGTCAAATTCTCAATGGAGGTAATTTCCATTTGACAAACCAATTTAATTGATTCAAAATTAAGCAATGGTTGATCCATTTTTCTTATATTTTCTTGTTCTTTCTTAATTAACAAATACAGAAAAACAAGAGCGCATCAGGAAAATCAATCAATCATTGCTTGATTTTGAAGCAATCACATTTATTTGATAATTGGAAACGACTTCAATTAAGGATTGAATGTAATTTTCAATTGAGGAAACTTTCAAATAAGAATTAAATTCTAATTGTTGATTGGGTGCTTCTTCAATTAACTAATTTACAACCCTGTTTTACAGTATATTGATACATGATTTTGGTCATTGAATATCGAATCAAATATCCCTGAACATCTATTTGGAGATGTAAAATGGAAAAATAAATATACAAGGTATCTCACTAAACACTCTGACCCTGCTGAATGTAAATTCCTGATATAACAGAATGTGCAAAATTCACAAATTCAAAATTCTCTATTTTTCCCGCGTTTTTTTTAGCACTAACATTTGGCAACATCGAAAAAAATCTAGCACTGTCACCAATTCTAATTTAGCTCTGAACAGCACCGACTGCTGCGTCATCTAGCTCTGTGAGCTCTAGTTCATATATCAGGAGGAAGCTCATTCATAGTAGCATAAATAGGCCAAATACTAATGTTTCCAGAGTTTGTTGCTTGGTGGCACCCATCGGTATTAAAATCATGCTGGGAAGTTACTATTCAGCAGAATTATTGCAGATTTTTTGACTGAACAGGAATGATTCGAATCATTATAAGCATTTGTATAAACAAATTTAATTGAGGAATCAGTAGTTGGGATAATTCTGTATACAGGGCGTCCCATTTGAAACAGGACAGCTGAATAACTCTTCAGGGAATGGAGGGGGAAAAAAATTGTTCAGATAAAAGTTGTAGGGTTCGAAGGGGGCCATAAGATGGTGACCTTGAATTTGACCTTGAGGTCAATTTTGAGCATAATTGATGGTCAAAGTATGTTTGTTCGAATGTAAAACCCTACGTTCGACCTCAGAAATGGAAAGAGCGGAAAATTTTACGTCCGAATATGTTAACATATCAGGTCATTTAGAGGTCATTTGGAGGTCAAAAAACCATTTTCTATGGATTTTCACGGAAAAGCCTCAAACGAGTTGTTTTGTTTGACCAAAGTTATTAAAGTTAAAGTGAAACCCCACGTTTCGACCTTGAATTCGACCCTGAGAACGATAATGAATGCCAAATTTGGAACAATAATTAGAAAATTATTTATTTTTCCAGTTCGTCGTTTTATAATTACAGATGGCACAAATCCGTTGACGGGTAAGACACACTTATTGCAGGAGATGTTCGAATTGACCGCCATTTACTTCAATACATAACTCCAGCCGGCGTCGAAAGTTTCCAAGAACAGACTGAAAAACTTCTGCACGAATATTCGCAATTGCGTATCTGATGCGTTGTTGTAGATCCACAGGTGTTGTTGGTCGGTTGGTATAAACGACATTTTTTACGTAACCCCACAAATAAAAATCTAGAGGGGTGAGATCAGGAGATCTTGCCGGCCACAGTACAAATCCACCTCGACCAATCCAACGATTGGGGAAAAGGGTATTTAGATAATCCCTCACACATCGAGCAAAGTGTGGTGGTGCACCGTCTTGCTGATACCACATCCTCTGCCTAGTTGCTAATGTCACATCTTCCATGAGAACTGGTAATTCATTCTGTAAGAACTGTAGATAATTAGGACCGTTAACAGTTCCATCAAAAAAATACGGCCCAATAACTTGATTGTCTAGAATTCCACACCAAACATTTATACTCCACCGATGCTGATGATCAACTTGTTGAGTCCAGTGCGGGTTTTGCGCTGACCAATAGTGGCTATTGTGACGATTTAACAAGCCAGTACTTTGAAACGTTGATTCATCACTGAAAAGAACATATCGAAAGAAATCGGGCGCTTCGTTCAACCTCTGTAAAGCCCAATGGCAAAAGTTAACCCGATTCTGCATATCTTGTTGAGATAATTCTTGGGTCAGTGTGATTTGGTACGGATGATATTGAGCAGTTTGTAGAATTCTGTGTGCCGTACTGCGTGGAATACCCAAATCACGTTCAATATCACGTAAACTAACATGAGGATTCATGTGTATTATTGCTAAAACAGCAACGCATCGAGGGTCGTTAAAGTTGAAACCTTGATTGTTTCGGCGTTGACCAATCCTTCCTTGTCGACAATTTCTTTCAACTCGGCGAATGACTTCTGGAGAAGGATGATGCTGCCGATCTCCAAACCGCTCTCTGTACAATCGTGACGCTCTCTGTACAATCGTGACGCTCTTTGATACACTCCGCGACACCCACCCAAGATCATTAAAATATCAACACATTCGTTAGGTGAATAAACCATTTTGAACCCGCACTTACACCGTAAACGATGAAAACTTCTTAATGATCATTTTCGTACTGATATGAAGAATAAACTCTAAAGGTTAGTTCTGTTTACTTTCAATTCAAGGTCGGAACGTGGGGTTTCACTTTAACTTTAATAACTTTGGTCAGAGAAACAACTCGTTTGAGGCTTTTCCGTGAAAATCCATAGAAAATGGTTTTTTGACCTCCAAATGACCTCTAAATGACCTGATATGTTGACATATTCGGACGTAAAATTTTCCGCTCTTTCCATTTCTGAGGTCGAACGTAGGGTTTTCCATTCGAACAAACATACTTTGACCATCAATTATGCTCAAAATTGACCTCAAGGTCAAATTCAAGGTCACCATCTTATGGCCCCCTTCGAACCCTACAACTTTTATCTGAACAATTTTTTCCCCCTCCATTCCCTGAAGAGTTATTCAGCTGTCCTGTTTCAAATGGGACGCCCTGTATACAGAATTATCCCAACTACTGATTCCTCAATTAAATTTGTTTATACAAATGCTTATAATGATTCGAATCATTCCTGTTCAGTCAAAAAATCTGCAATAATTCTGCTGAATAGTAACCTCCCAGCATGATTTTAATACCGATGGGTGCCACCAAGCAACAAACTCTGGAAACATTAGTATTTGGCCTATTTATGCTACTATGAATGAGCTTCCTCCTGATATACGAACTAAACATATGATGTTGGTCGGAATTTGGGTTGCTCCTATCGAGTCTAATATGAACGTATTCTTATCGCCATTTGTTGATGAAGCCAACGATCTTGCAATTAATGGACTCACTTGGCAGTATAAAAATGAACAAGTCACTAGCAAAATAATCCCTTTATGTTGTTGTGTGGATTCCAAAGCCCGATGCCATATGAGGAACATGAAGCAATTTAACGGATATTTCGGGTGCACCTTTTGTGAACATCCCACAAAGAGAGTAGATGAGCAACATAAATATCCAATTTCAAATAGTGTGCCAACATTACGTACTGATGAATCCATCAAACGTAATATGCTTCTTGCAAATTCATTAAATCTTGTACCAAGCGAAAAACCACAAGATGTACGTGGTGTTTGGGGGCCCTCATGTCTTATGAATTTAAAATATTTCAATTTGTCAGACGGAATGGTTGCAGATTCTATGCACTCAGTTCTTCTTGGTGTCGCTAAACAGCACACAGAATTATTTTTTTCCAAACCTAATGAAGAATTCTACGTTGGCACGCCGAATTATTTGAACGCTATTGATGATAGACTCCTTTCAATATGTCCACCTCAATGCATTACTAGAACTCCAAGAAGCATAAAAACTAGAAAAAAATGGAAAGCCTCAGAATGGAGATCGTGGGTGTTGTGGTATGGATTACTTTGCCTCGATCAAATTCTCCCTGACAAATATCTTAAGCATTTGGCTTCATTGTCAACGGCAATTAATATATTCTTGCGAAAATCTATCAGTCCAGGAAGTTTTCGTACTGCTGAGCGATTACTGATTCAATATGTTGTACAGTTTCAAGATTTATTTGGGAAAAGCGCGATGACATATAACATTCATTTGATGCCACACATTAGTAGAGGGGGAGCGAATTACGGTCGTTTATGGACTTATACAGCTTTCAGTTTTGAAAATGCAAATCGAATTTTGTTGACCATGAAGAAGAGTCCGAAATCGATATCACTTCAGATCGCTCGTCGAATGAAGATATATAAAACATTACCTATATTTTGCGAAAAATTCTGTTTACATTCAGAAGTTAAAAGATTCATCGCGCAAACATTCAAAATGCCTCTAAAGTTTCATTCTCAAGTGTCTAATTGCGTTCTAATGAGATCTGGTACAAATTATGTGTTAAATGAAGAAGAAAGGAACTGCATGGACTTTCCCATAACCCATTGTCAATCTTATCACAAGGTGATATTCATGAATATGAAATATTATACTGTACGTTATAATCGATGAAAAAACGAATCAATTGGATTGTTGGGACTACAAATGGAACGGTAGGAATGATTGAAAATATTTGCAGATTTGATTTGAATGAACGTGAAGAAGTTCTCATCTTTTTACGACAAATCAGAGTAACTGATTGGAAATATACATCAAGTACGAACGATAGTCCCATTAGGGAAGGTAATGTGAACGCAGGGAATGTATATTGTATACCCATTGAAAATCTTGTTAAACCATTTTCATTTGTCAAACTTCAGAACAAAAATTGTTTCGTGTGTGAAATACCTTACGGGAGTTTGAGCAATTGATTATTGTGAAAAATACAGGAAAAGTACATGTCACAATTCGCTTCTGTCTCAGCGTTTATTAGATCATTTCGTATTTCACAACAGCAAATTTGTCATCTCAAAAACTCCTTTGATTCGAATATAACAAAATGAATTGTATGTAAGGAACCTAAACAATGAATACCCAAAATACATTATTCAATATCTCTGTGTCTAATCCATTGTAAATAAACATTGTCAAGCTGTCAATTGTTATTGCTCATTTTTTCATCTAGAATTCTCATTGGAATTGTATGGTTTATACGTTGATCTAAATTTATTAACACACACGCTTGTCTCATCTTCATGATGATTGAAATTCTTAACCGGACAAAGTTTTTTGGAATTGGTTGAAACATTGTTGGAAAAACGTTGGAAGAATTCATTGAAATTGAACGAAAATAATTCTTATTCCACAAAATTTGATTTCTTTCAATAAAATTCGATATATTTCCAGAAAATTCAACATTTCTCATGATAATTCCTCGAAATTTTGTTGAATCATTTTGTTGTATTTTTCTGAAACTTAATGAACATTTATTGAGATTTAATGTGGAGAAAAATGATGAAGTTTCATGAATTTTAATGAAATCTAATGAATGACATTGATTTTTATTGAAATTAATGTTGAAATTTGTTGAAAATTTGAGAAACAATGACTGATCACTCGATGATGGAGTATTTTCAATTTTATTGAAATACATTGAATGTTAGTGGAACTTGTGGAAAAATGTTGGAAACAATTAATAAATTGTAGTGAAAGAAGTCGATGGACGCAAATGACAAAATGTTGGATTACATTGAAATATGATTCATCTTGTTGAAATTCGGTAAGTTTTATTGACTACGATTGATTAAATTCAGGGAAAAAGATTGATGGACCAGAGTTGTAAAAATGTGAATTAGTATTGGAATATACTGAATTTTATTGCATTTCCACGAAATTTGTGGAATAATATTGAAGTACATTGATGAATGTTGGCGAAAATAATTGATGTCAGCGAATTAGGAAATGTTGAAATGCGTTGAAATATGATTCGTGTTGTTGAAATTCTATTAAATTTGTTGAATTGCATGGGACATTGTGTACGACGATCAATGAACTTTGATGAATGGAATGGATTAACACAAGTATTCGAAATATGGAATGGCGTGGAAATGTAATGAATCTCGTTAAATTTCGATGGAATTCGTTGGAGATCTTTGAAACAATGGAACAATTCAGGGCCTTAATACTTAACTAACACAATAATTTTCATGAAAATTTGTTACATTTTTCAAAGATCTTCAACGAATTTCATCGAAATTTAATAAGATTCATCACATTTCCACGTCATTCCATATTTCGAATACTTGTGTTAATCTATTTTATCCATCAAAGTTCATTGATCGTCGTCAACAATATTCCACGCAATTCAACAAATTTAATCGAATTTCAACAACACGCATCATATTTCAACGCATTTCAATCTTTCCTAATAAGCTGACATCAATTATTTTCCACAAATTTCGTGGAAATGCAATAAAATTCAGTATACTATTCAATACTAGTCCACATTTCTACAACGATGGTCTATCAATCTTTTTCGCTAAATTTCGTTGATCGTAGTCAATAAAACTTAACGAATTTCAACAATATGAATCATATTTCAATGTAATTCAACATTTCGTCATTCGCGTCCATCAATATTATTTTCACTACAATTCATTAATTTTTTTTCAACATCTTTCCACAAATCACCAACATTCAATGTATTTCAATAAAATTCAAAATATTTCATCGTCGAGTGATCAGTCATTGTTTCTCAAATTTTCAACAAATTTCAGCAATAATTTCAATAAAAGTCAATGTCATTCATTAGATTTCATTAAAATTCATAAAACTTCGTTATTTTTCATAGTATTTCCACATTAAATCTCAATAAATGTTCATTAAGTTTCAGCGAAATACAACAAAATGATTCAATAAAATTTCGAGGAATTATCATGAAAAATGTTCAATTTTCTGGGAATATATCGAATTTTATTGAAAGAAATCAAATTTTGTGGAATAAGAATCATTTTTGTTTAATTTCAATGAATTCTTCTAACGTTTTTTCAACAATGTTTCAACGAATTTCAACAAAATTTTTCCACTAGGGTACCCAATAAACAATTCATTTCTCATTTCATCTTTCAGACAAATTTAAGATACCTTATACAACACCTTAAGATATCTACGGAAGGTCTTCTCAGACAACACACAAGAATCACGAATGAATTCCGAAAGAAGAACTCCTCTTGAACTCTCTTAGAATTTCAGAATTCTTAGAGGTCCAAAAAGAATCATACCCGGGAAAAAAAGTCCATATAAGGCAGTAGGGAATTTATCCACTTATGATCGCACTACTGTTTTCTTCTTTGGTTAACCATAACATTCCATGATACGTGATAAAATATTTTTGCTCGTATATGGATGTATATGATAATGTATTATTGTATATTATCATATATGGCCATATATGGCCTCATTAATGGATGATCGTATACGGCCGAAATCAATACATGCTCATATATGATCCGATATATGTTCATATGAGTTCATATGCATTTCATATATGTCCATATATAGGCCATATATGATTCATATACGCTCATATATGAATTATTTTTTCCCAGGTACAGTTCTAAAAGAGTTCAAGAGGGGTTCTTTTTTCAGAATTCATTCGTGACTCTTGTGTGTCGCCTGGGCTGACCATATCTTGAGATATCTTTAAGAGATATTACATCTTTCAAACCCTTTAAGACATGTTCGAAATATCTCAAGATAGGTTGATACATCTTTTAGATATCCTAAAGTGTCGCATGAGATATCTTAAACTCATCTAAAGAATACCTTAGGAAGCGAAAGCTTGACTGGGCACATGGTCAATTCTATAACATTAATATACTGAGTAACCGAAATTATTAATATCCAGAAAATAATGGTCAATTCAGGAAAATTTATAAATGTATAAAATCCATGTACTTTTTCTAAAGTTGTTTGAGAGAGTTTTCTCCCCTCCCTTGCAATACTATCGGGTAAAATGCCAGCTTTCATCTTCAATTCCTTTGATTTGTTGGCCAAATATCGCGTCGTAACAAATTCTTGGGCGATTTTTCTCGCACTCCAAGATGATGGGGCGATAGTTAAAATTTGTAATTTCAATTGATTGTTGGGTTCCAAGGTTGAAAATTTCTCCTTGAGCTCATCCAGCATTCCTTCCAGTTCAATTTCTCTGTTCGTGCGTGTATCATTGAGACCTTCGTGTGTCTCATTCTCCAATTGAACATCCATTCTCATAGAACTCTCAATACTACAAATATTTTCACCGCTATCATTTGATTCATGAACCACATCGTCATTTTGTAATTTGTCCGATGAACCCTTTTTTAAACATGCAGCACAAATCCTCGAATTCGCGCATAAGTCGGGAAATTGCTGTAACATAACCTCCGATATCTTTCTTAAATTTCTACAACGTGCCCGGCAGTTTTGAACGGATTTGCACATCGGTCCGTTCGAAGAATTCGCGGCATCGTGTATTAGATGATCAGATAAATCAGATGAAAATATGCGAACTCCTAGTACGATTTTATAAGTTAAAACATAAAAACCTTGAGGTTTGAACGTCGCGAACATTCATGAAGTAACAATGTAAAACGATAAATAACAGGAGACGAGAAAAACAATTGACGTTACAATGAAACCACATGAAATTAGGTGCAGACATTACTGAACAATACGCTGTCAGTTGATAAGAATCGATTTCACGCATTTATTCGTTTATTTTCAGCTGATTTATTCGACATTCTAATATACGAAGCCGCGAATTCTTCAAAGAAGCCAATGATTCATTCACTCAAAACAGCCGCACACAATGGTAGAAATTCGCGAAAGATATCGGAGGTCAAGTTACAGGAATTTCCTGACTTATACGCGAATTCCAGAATTTCAGCTGCATGTGTGGAAGGAGGTTCATCGTACAAATTACGAGATGACAGAGTGGTTGATGGATTGAATGATAGAGGTGGAAATATTGAAAGTATTGAGAATTCGATTGTCCAGGAGTTTCGCAGTTCTTGGAGAAATTACATGATCTACTGGAGAATTCATTGATCACAGGTATTCAATATTCAGTTTGGACGGCAGCGGATCGTTCAACTCTACAAACAGTAATGATGAAAATTGATAATTTTATACAACAATTGTACAATAGACTGATAATACTCAAACCTCATTCATTTATGTCTGAGCGACAGAATCTTTTCATCCAGGAACGGAAACACAATCTTCGCGATGGCGAAGCACCGATTACGTTTGATTTTTTGACAACTAAGTATATGTTAGCCAGGATGCCTCAAAAGCATTTGAATTTCGATACCGAACAATGCACCGTGTTTCCTGCTATTCATTATCACAGGGACGCGATCTTGAGCACAAGAGTTACGTATTCTGATCAGAAAGTCTAAAACACCACATCTTTGCTGTTTATGCTATTCAGACTTTGTTAATTTCTCAAATTCAACGGAATGTGGGAAGAATGAATGGGATTATCCGTACCAGAGACGGAGCGAAGCAGCACTTCACAAATAAATTCCAGGATAAGTATGATTGGGCCCCAAATAATTCTTGAAATCAATAGAATATTTGGTCCCATCATATTAAATGTGCTTGCGGATCATTGAACGTCCGTTCTGGTTTCCGGAATCTGACCTTAGGTTCATAATGAACGACCAGAACTTCCTCGGAACAAAGATTTACGTCAGAGGACGGATGATTCCTCATATCCAGACCGTCATATCGAATCTTCCATTCATAATTCCGAGAATCCGGATTCGGATGTCTATCAGCGACCCCAAAAATCTCAGTATGACATTGTTTCCACAAATTCAAGAGATTGATAATTCTTCTGACCGCCATATTGGATTACCCATTCGCTATCCCGGAAATTCGAGTCCGGATTCTTGATCAGTGACCCCAAAAACTCCAGTATGCCAATGTTTCCGCAAATTTAATGGATTTATAATTCTCCCGAGCGCCATATTGGATCCGCTTTTTGTAATTCCGGAAATCTGAGTTTGGATTCGTCATCAGCGCCCCAAAAAAACCCCTTCTCCAATGTTTCAGAAAATTCGAAGCAATATCTTAATTTTCGGCCGCCATATTGGATTCGCCATTTGCAATTCCAGAAATCTGGGTTTGGATTCTTGTTCCGCGACCCCAAAAATCTCAGTATGACAATGTTTGCACAAATCCAAGGGATTTATAATTTTTCCGACCGCCATATTGGATCCGCCATTTGTAATTCCGGGAATCTGAGTGCGGATTCGTCATCAGCGACCCGAAAAACCCCCTTTCCACATGTTTCAAAGAATTCGAAGCAATTTTGAATTTCCAGCCGCCATATTGGATCCGCCATTTGCAATTTCAGTATTCTAACCGCATGCAATTAATCCGGAAGGCTCGAATTACATGTCCCAGTCCACAGAACTATCCAACACCCACGTATCATATTTCTAGGACTGGTTTTGATTATTCTCAACACGTTACCCCTTCGTTTCAGCCGCCATATTGGCGAAATGGCCGCCATGTTCAAAGAACACCATACGGCAATGAAAAGTAGACACTTCAACGAAAATTTTTATTGGTCTACGAGATCTCTATCTACAAAATTGAGATGTGCAGGGGGGGGGGGTGGCCGATTTCACAAAGAATGCCCCACATATATGTCAAAATCAGCTGTGCAAATCATTCACTCTTGAGATCTCTATGTGTGTGTGTATCGTTGACTGTAGCAGATACCTTCCCATCGTGTCGTTGTTACATATGTACTAACACACACAGTCGAGCCATACACAAAAGATACATCAGAATCCAATCGCATGCAGAATAATAACACCTTTTCATACGATTTCGATGATTATGTACAGGAGGTACGACAAAGAAGCATATATGTGAACATACATATAATTTTTGCACTTTCGTCGACTCAGGTATGAGAAATCGTCCCAATAGATCGAGAATACATAAATAGATACATATAAATACAATACGTGGGAATAGCTTGCATGCATTCGAGATGAAAGTTATATCGAATATAAGTAAAGAATGCAATCGAGATTATTAAATGAGTCAATTTGGTTTCATTTCGCGTGCAAGTAAATAAGAATTTCGTATCAAACGGAATTCAACGTTTCATTCGCGCCCGAACAGTTTAGAAACCCGTATCCGAATTAGGAAAATTGTTAGAGAGTTAGGATATAGATTGTGGGATAGGATATTAGGATAGAGTATTTTTGTCTTTTTTTTTATAGGTATAAAGATAGGAAAAATGGCGGGCAGGACTAGCAAAAATATAGTCATCCGCGACGATCGAGTCATTAACAGACAGGTGCAGGGTGATGAAATAGAGGAGATACCACACGTAGATAGACACTTAGGAGTGACAACAAGGAGTCGAAAATCGATACAACAGGAGTTAGAGGAATCGTTAGAAGAAGTGCAACATGAAATAGACGGTGTAGAAGAAGATGAAGTTATAAATCATACGGTAATAGACGAGGAGGATATTACGGATATTCAGGGTTTGACGGAACAAATTAAGGGTATGAGAAAAGAGATGTCAAAAGAGATACGGGGGATGGCAAAGAGGAATCACAGGTTAACCGAGAGTGTTAAGGAGCACGGTGAAGCATTGTTATCAACGATGAGAGAGATTGAGGATAATAGAGAAGTGTGTAGAGAGGAAAGAGATGAGGTAATAAAGAGTTTAAAAAAGTACGTTGGGACAGAGACTGATAAAATGGAAAGTGGGAGAGAGGAACAGGTCGAAAATAGGGTAGGGAAAATCAAGAAACAGATTCTGGGAACGATGGATAAGAAGATGGGACGGTTTCAGGAGGGGGTAATAGAGGTATTATTAAGGTCGGACGAATTGAGAATCGAGAAGGAGGAACGAAGGAAGAAACCAATTGAGAGTATGAATTTATCATTGGAGAACGCGGAGAGAATAGGAAAATTAGAGAAGAGAGTTAGTGCACAAGGGAGGGGTAGTAGAGTGACAGTGGGTCAGCAGTCGGTGATAGTTAGGGGAACCGAGATAAAGAAAACAATACCAACTTTTTATGGGGGAGTTAGAAAACATCCTATGAATTTCTTAGCGGAACTAGAAAAGTATAAAGAGGCGAGCGAAATATCAGAATGAGAACTCAAATACGTGTTATCGGAATGTTTCAAAGACAGTGCAAAGGATTGGTGGAGAATTGTGCGAAGGGAATTAAGTAAATTCGAAAATTTCAAGAAAGAATTCATATCGAATTATTGGGACGATGGAGCCCAACATTCGATATGGATGAAATTGAAAACTGGTTTCTATGATAGATCAAGAAGAATCACGCGAGCAGGATATGCAACAAAAATTCACAAAGAAGGTTTGGATTTATCACCGACACCAAGCAAAAAAGGGATTATACGGTATTTGAGGATGCATTTCGGTAAGGAGATGAAGAATACGGCAATAACAAGGGGAATATTGGAATTTGAACATATGGTAGATACATTAAAGTGTCATGATAGGAGTACAGGAGCGAACAGACGTGGAAATACATACGTAAGAGAGGGGAATACATACGGGCAGGTGAATGGATTCAACCATTTGAATAACAGAGAAGGTATAGAAAATAGATTTCGAACTCAGTATGTGACGGATGGAGACAGAACAGTGGGTAGATGCTATGGAACGGACAGGGATAGTCAATCTCCTGTATGAAGCATATCAGACCTGTTCATAGCCAGATCGTCGAGCAAGCACTCTCATTCTTGGAGTAGGAACACTACGGTCCCAGACATGCGACCTAGAGAGCAGGGGCCTCTATGTGGTATATACACTCCGATCTTAGTCATCATGCTGAGGAGTCAACCTCCTGTATCGAGCATATGGAAACTGTGCCCAGCGAGATCGTCGAGCGAGCAATCTCATTTTTGAGGAATGAACACTCCGATCATAGCCATCAGGCCGAGAAGCCAATCTCCTGTATCAAGCATATCGAACCTGTTCCCAGCCAGCTCGTTGAGAAAGCACTCTCATTCTTGGAATAGAGACACTACGATCTCAGTCATACGACCGAGAGAGCGGGCGCCTCCATGTGGTATATACACTCCGATCTTAGTCATCATGCCGAGGAGTCAATCTCCTGTATCAAACATATGGAACCTGTTCACAGCGAGATCGTCGAGCGAGCAATCTTATTTTAGAGGAAGGAACACTCTGATCTTAGCCATCAGGCCAAGAAGTTAATCTCCTCTATCAAGCATATCGAACCTGTTCCCAGCCAGATCGTCGAAAAAGCACTGTCATTCTTGAGGTGGGGACACTTCGATCTCAGTCATGCGACCGAGAGCGATCGCCTCCATGTGGTATATACACGCCGATCTTAGTCATCATGCCGAGGAGTCAATCTCCTGTATCAAGCATATGGAACCTGTTCCCAGCCGGATCGTCGGAAGAGCACTCTCATTATTGGAGTAGAAACACTACGATCTCAGTCATGCGACCGAGGGAGCAGGAGCCTCCATGTGGTATATACACTCCGATCTTGGTCATCATGCCGAGGAGTCAATCTCCTGTATCGAGGATATGGAAACTGTTCCCAGCGATATCGTCAAACGAGCAATCTCATTTTTGAGGAAGGAACACTCTGATCTTAGCCATCTGGCCGAGAAGTTGACCTCCTCTATCAAGCATATCGAACCTGTTCTCAGCCAGATCGTCGAAAAGGCACTGTCATTCTCAAGGTAGAAATACTTCGATCTCAGTCATGCGACCGAGAGAGCGAGGGCCTCCATTTGGTATATACACTGCGATCCCAGTCATCAGGCCGAAGAGTCAATCTCCTTTATCAAGCATAAGAAACTAGTTCCCAACGAGATCGTCGATCGGGCATCCTCATTTTCGAGGGAGGAACATTCCGACTTCGGCTATCAGGGCGAGAAGATGATCTCCTCTATCAAGCATATCGACCCTGTTCCCAGCCAGATCGTCGGAAGAGCACTCTCATTCTTGGAGTAAAAACACGACCAAGAGAGCGAGAGTCTCCATGTGGTATATACACGCCGATTTTAGTCATCATGCCGGGGATTCAATCTCCTGTATCAAGCATATGGAAACTGTTCCCAGCGTCATCGTCAAGCGAGCAATCCCATCTTCGAGGAGGGAACACTCTGATCTTAGCCATCTGGCCGAGGAGTTGATCTCCTCTAGCATATCGAACCTGTCCTCAGCCAAATCGTGGGGAAAGCACTCTCATTCTTAAGGTACGAACACTACGATCCCAGTCATGCGACCGAGAGTGATCGCCTCCATGTGGTATATACACTCTGATCTCAGCCATCAGGTCAAGGAGTCAATCCCCTCTATCGAGCATATCGAACCTGTTCTCAGCGAGTTCGTCGAAAATGCGCTCCCATTCTTGAGGTACGGCCACTACGATCTCAGTCGTGCGACCGAGAGTTATCGCCCCCATGTGGTATATATACGCCGATCTTGGTCATCATGCCGAAGAGTCAATCTCCTGTATCAAGCATATGGGAACTGTTCCCAGCGTCATCGTCAAGCGAGCGATCTCATCTTTGAGGAAGGAACACTCTGATCTTAGCCATCAGGTCGAGGAGTCAATCCCCTCTTTCGAGCATCTCGAACCTGTTCTCAGCCAGATCGTCGAAAGAACACTCTCATTCTTGAAGTAGGAACACTTCGATCTAAGTCATGCGACCGAGAGAGCGGGCGTCTCTATGTGGTATATACACGCCGATCTTGGTCATCATGCCGAAGAGTCAATCTCCTGTATCAAGCATATGGGAACTGTTCCCAGCGTCATCGTCAAGCGAGCAATCTCATCTTTGAGGAAGGAACACTCTGATCTTAGCCATCAGGTCGAGGAGTCAATTCCCCCTTCCGAGCATCTCGAACCTGTTCTCAGCCAGATCGTTGGGAAAGCACTCTCATTCTTGAAGTAGGCACACTTCGATCTGAGTCATGCGACCGAGAGAGCGGGCGTCTCCATGTGGTATATACACGCCGATCTTAGTCATCATGCCGAGGAGTCAATCTCCTGTATCGAGCATATGGAAACTGTTCCCAGCGAGATCGTCAAGAGAGCAATCTCATTTTTGAGGAAGGAACACTCCGATCTCAGCCATCTGGCCGAGAAGTTAATCTCCTCTAGCGAGCATATCGAACCTGTCCTCAGCCGGATCGTCGGGAAAGCATTCTTATTCTTAAGGTAGCAACACTACGATGCCAGTCATGCGACCAAGAGTGAGCGCCTCCATGTGGTATATCAAACTTTATTTTTCAAAGAATGCTCCCCAGGGTTTCACCCCCGGGGGCGGATACAAAATGGCACTGAGGCCTGGCTTATAATCTATGGTATAGAAAAAACAAAGATACAATAATCATCTGGCTCCAGGAGGTACTCTAGTAAATGGATTATATCCCACCTATGGGCTATAGTAAAATTCCAAATTTGAGCGTACTTTTCAATAATAAAAATTGGTGGCACCACCTGGCCCACCCATATCATATTTGGCTCATTCTTATCAATGGGGTACCCCCTGGAGCAACCAGACCTATATACTTAATCTAGACATAAAATAGTAATAATAATTGCCCCCGCGGAGCTATCACAGTGTTATGACTAAATGAATAAATATATAAATAGATAAATAAATAAGTACATAGATGAATAAATAACTAAGTGCATAGATAAATAAATAGATACATGAACATAAATTGTATAAATAAATTGTATAAATAAATAAAATTGTAAATTGTATGGATAAAATCAGTTATAAATAAAATCAGTTAAAATCTTGACCCTGGCGGCTCAATCACAGATTTTACATGTATGACTAGCGGTTAAAAGGCACACCAGGGTCATCCGCGGGGGCCAAGATAAAATCATCGCATGTATAAAATAATATCGCGACACTCACACACTCATTCACACTTAATAAGGGAAGAAAAAAAGAAAAGTAGCTAGTTGGCAGTGCCATAATTAATCTGCGTGTTTAAAAGAAGAAAACGCACTCATACCCACACATAAAAACAAAGAAAAAGTTTAACAGAGGAGCGCGCAAGCGTGCGGTGGATTAATCGCCCGAAGTTTCTTGAGCCGCTTCAGCTCCAGCTAACCTTCGCGGTGCGGACGGCGCCTGATACTGGCGCGCGCCGGAAACATGCTCCACGTATATGTCGCGTGACCAGCGGACGGTCTCCGACACCATGAGGCGGCGCATAAGCTGCGCGTATCGTGGGCTGATATTGAGCAGCCTAAGGACCCCCTCATTGGACGGATCCCACGAGCCGAGCGCTCCTATCACGAACGCATGGATAGCAACACGGTACCCTTTTGAGCAAAGGTGTTCAGCCAGAGGCGTATAGTGTGCAAATTGACGCTCTCTGGCTTCCCACATCGCCTCCCTCCGGTTTTCGAAGGGGATGGTAACGTCCACTATCACAATGCTCTTTGAGGGTTCGTGACGTATGACCAAGTCAGGTCTTAAACCCCCAAAGTCGCGATCGACGCCCTCGATCCGCTGGTTGACCTTTTTCTCCCCCGGGAGACGGCAGGCCGCACTCAGGCGGTCCAGCACAGCGTTATGCCGATACTGGATGGCCGCCGAGTGAGGGGGGCAGTGACAGATGACGTGCGGTAAGGTCTCCAGTCCACTACCGCAACGCCGGCAGCGCTTGTCACCATCGCCCCAACGCCTAGCCCCGTTAAGAGGTAGTACATCTAGTCGGGCACGATGAATGAATCGCCACTCGGCGAAGCGGGTGAAGCTCCCCGTACGGAAGAAGTGGTTGGACACATTCGACCGCACGGAGACATCAGCGACCTTACCCTGGTCCCTCTTCGCGGGAAGAGAGACCAGGTACCTTTGTGTCACCGCCGCCCTCACCCGATGGATCACCTGCTTCTTGGCGCCAGGTGGAATGACGACAGGCCGCCCTTCCGCCCCCGGGCACATCAACTGCAGCTCCACTAGTTCGGCAGACCACCTCCAAGTTATCCCAGCCTTCTTGGATTGTCTCATTATGGCGTTCCGCACTCTCGACCACATGGAGCCCATCTGAGCGTCCCTTCGAAATTCCCCCTCCAGCGAGCCGGAGAGGTATATCGCCAGGTCTTCACCGGACGCAGGCCTACCAATCTTGTCTCTCACCGCCTGACGGAGGGTGTCCCAGGCCAGCATGCTCACCGACTCGTCATCCGCATTCAGAAGTCTGAAGGAATGCGCGACGGTGAGCACGTCGGCCAAGTCCGCGAGCGGGAGGAGTCCACAGCCACCCTTGCTAGGAGGGATGTAGACCACCTCCGCGCTCGCCCTCTGCGGCAGGTTGAGCCAAGATTTGACGACCTTTTTGATAAGGTCGTCAGCCGTTTTCAGTGGTTTCTTCTCCACGTGGGCTCCCCTCAGAAGGAAATCCAACCTGGGCAGCAAGAATGTCGCCACAGTTTCGATTTTCTGCCAAGGGGCCAAGAGAGAACGGTCCACCATGCCAAGATCCCCAATCAGCTGGTCTATGTCGGAGATTGGGGTCTGCCTCACCTGGTAGCCCGTTGGCACACCCAGGTGCACGTACGCCTCTTCCGTCTTCAGCGGGCGAATGTCCGCCCCCATGAGCCCGAAGACGGTCGGTCGGACCCCGCCGCGAGCCGTTCCACCGATGTGAAGGGTCGCACATTTGGCGGGGTTGAACCGCAATCCGATCGACTCGGCCTCGGCCTCCACTGCACTCAGCAGTTCCCTCATTCCTTCGGGAGTGTCGGCAATGAGCGCCACGTCGTCCGCGTACGCCAGTCGATTACGCCGCTGACCCTGAATCGTATAACCCGCCCCAAGCCCGTCCAGCTTACGCAGGACGGACTCGAGAGCGAGGTTAAAGGTCACTGGACTCAGTGGACACCCCTGACGAACCCCCCTCCGGATGGGGATGGGACCGGTGTATCCCTCGGCGGTCCGCACGCGGGTCACGCATTCGTGGTACATGGACTTCCAGATGTTGAGGAAGCCATGTGGCACACCCGAGTGCACCAGGGCGTTCTCGATGGTCGCGTGCGGGACCGACCCAAACGCGTTGGAAAGGTCCAGCCACGCCACCACCGCCTGCTTCTTGTGCCGCTTCGCATCTTGAATGATCTCCTGCAGCACGAAGTTATGCTCGTAGCATCCCTCGTGCGGCAGGAAACCCTTCTGCGCCGGGTCCAGCCTCCCGTGTCGCACCGCCCATCCCGTCAGTCGGTCCGCCATGACCGCAGCCATCAGCTTGGGCATGGTGTCGCCCATGGCGAGGGGACGCCAGTTGGACAGGTCGTCTCGGTCGCCCTTCTTGTACACCAACACGGTGTTTGATGTTTTCCAGGTGTCCGGGATCCGACCTATTCTGTAGCAGGCGTTGAACAGCGACGCTAATAACACCGACCCAGGATCACCCCCCCGCAAATCCCTGTAAGTCAGGCCGTCAGGACCAGGCGCCGAATTGGTCATGCGCCTGATCCGACGGTACACCTCACCGGGCGCGAAGGGGATCTCCAGGGCCTCCGTGTCCGCACCGTCCAACGCCGCCAACCTGTAGGCGGGAGGGACAGGCTCGAAGGCCTCCTCCCCGGCGTGCACATCCAGGAAGCGCTGCTCTATCCTCTCCTTCTGCACTTGGCAGTGGTGTGAGGGACCCTGCAGCACCTCCTGGACCGCACGCCGGCGATTCGCCCTGTACAAAGCCTGTATCCTCGTGGCCTCCCGCACTGGATCCCGGGCACCGTCCAAGGGACGACCATTGACTTCCCGATCCAGGCGCTCCCCCTCCCCACGTGCTCCACCTACCCTCCCCTCCGGTCTGCGTCCCCGCATTCCGCCGCCGGGACGTGCGCCGCGACCCGGAGTCGCTCCCCGCGCGCCGGGCGCTCCCCCCGTGTTGGTCGACGCCTGGAAGAACCGCCGGACCTGGTCCGCCAGCTCCCCCAGAGCCTCGGCCGAGGCGACCGAGTCGGCCGCGAGCACCAGTTGGTCCCGCTCGGCCCGCCGCGCCGCCGCGGTACTCCGGCCGCGCACACCCACAGAAGGTGCAGCTTCCGGACCCCGCGGCCCCGCGACGGGTCGCTCGGGCCTGCCACCCCGCCGACCCCGCCCCCCTGGTGGGCCCGCCCGTCGCCCGGATGACGGCCCCGCCACAGGACGACCTTCCCCTACCCCCTCCCCTGCGAAACGACACCCCCAACGCCCCGAGCACCCCGCGTACCCCCCCTCGCGTGGTTTCTCCCGCGTGCCATAGCGCCGAGAGCCACATCGGGACTCAACGCTTCGCATGTCACCGGACTTGCCGCGTCAGCATCTGAAAGAAGATTAAAAGCATTGTCATTTGCGCCGTCCGCACTTACCTCCGGTCCGCCATTGCCTCCACGGCTCCCATTCGCATTGTTTCGTCCCCCAAAGTGGGGGATCGGCGTCGTTTGCGTCTCCGCATTCGCCAGCGTCCGCGATCCGGCCCCCGGCCGCACTTCCCTTGGCATAAAATCAGCCAAAGTTATTGGCGTCAGCCGTGTCCGATCCCTCGGCGACGGAACTGCACCCGATGTTGGCGGTGGTGGCGACGATGACGAAGTCGATGATCCAAGGACCCTGTTCCGCCGCCTCCTTGTCGCCGCAAGCCGCCAGCCCTGCCGGTCCGCGGAGGGATCGTCGTCCTCGTCGCTGGTGTTCGTCGTTGTTGGGCTGCCACCGTTGCGCGACCCGAATCTCCCACCACTGGCCCGATGTCCTGGACTGATGACGATGGGCACCGCTGGAGATGTTATTGGCGATGCCCCTGGTGTCTTCGACGGTGGGATTTCGAGCCGCTCGAGAACCACACTCGACAGCCTTTCCTCATGGATGTCGGGAAGAGCAGGTGGAGTGGCTACGATGGTAGTGGCCCTTCCCGACAAGTGTGACCCCGTGGCCATGATTGGGGCCCCACACGTTGATATCGTGACTGTCGAGGTAGTCAGCGTCGTGGCGACGGAGGTCATCGATGGTCCGCTGGTCGTCACACCCGACGAGGAACTGACGCTGGGTGGTGATTGACTGGTTGGCGTCAGTCCACTGGTGCGGTTGGGCTGCACCAGTACGGGTGTGACATCCCTCGATGGGGGAGCAGCTTGAGATGGAGGTCCAATGGCAGTAGCTGCCCCCCTGCGTGCCACCGACGCCCCCGCCGTAGTTGGTGGAGTGTCCGACGCTGACCTCACGACGCCTTTGGTGACTTCCGCGAAGGTGGTGGTTGCGGAAGCCATTCGTGATCCCGGAACTGCAGATGACCTCAGTTTCCTCGTTGGGGGGGACCTTGGTTGGAGGCTGGTCCCCCTCTTCCCCCTTTCCCCGGGATCACTTCCCAACCTACCTCTGCTGGTGGTGTTGGAGGATGAGGCTCTTGGCTCCACCGACACACTGGCTGCCCTCGGCCGCCGCAGGTTGTACTCCACCCCATAGTTGTATGTGGATGTTAAGCTAGTCGCAGTAGTTTGAGGTGGAGTCCTTGGCGACGACCCGTTGCTACTGTGTCCAGATGTTCTTCTCTGTGCCGGTGGATTGCTGCCTTTTGGGTAGGTTAGGATGGTGCTGGACGTCGTGGCACTGGTTCTTGGCGGCAACCTTCCTCGCCCCGCGGATGTGGTTGCAGCAGCTGATGTTGTGGCCGCTGCGGTCCTTCGCAGACCACGCTGGGACGTGGCCCCACTCGCGACGACCTGTCTCGTGGTGGATGATGTCGTTGCGGACACGGCAGACGCCAAAGATGCTGCCGGAGAACGGCGCGCAGAGGCCGACGATGCGGTCGACGCTCTCACCGCACGCACAACCGTGCCGACGCTTGAAGACCCGACCGTGTTTGGCGAGTCACGTGGGGTCGTGTCAGATACCACATTCGGACTAGAATGACCACTTCTGCCACCCGAGGGCGCGGGAACCTCCGTACCGTGCATCTTTTTGAAATGTTCCTTCACGACTCTCAACTTGTACGTTTTCGCACCGGTACTTCGGAACCCGCAGTGGCCGCAAACGTAATCTATTTCGACCCCCGGGTGGTACTTCCCCACGTGCTTCGCCAGATCTCCCGTGGTCCCATATGTGCCCACCAACCTGCGATTACCCCCCCTCCCGTACGCCTGTTCTTCAACTTCTCGCGAAGGACGGCAGCCCGGCATGCAATAGAAAAGAGGGTTGCCTGCCGGGTCCTTCTCGCCGTATATCTCGTACGGGATGGGGACAGTTAAAACATTTTGTGCCGTCGGATTCGCCATGGCAAGTGAGAAAGAAGAAATAGAGAGGGGATGTGTTGGATTCGGTTGCGGTTCGGAACCAACGGAAAGTCCCCACAAACCAGATCCAACGGAAAATGAAGAAAGAGAGAGAAAAAAAGAGTGTGCTGGAAGCAGTTGTGGGTCGGTTCCAACGGAAATTCTCCAAGAACTGGTTCCAGCGGAAAGTTCAGAAGAAGGAGGGAGAAAGAGGTTGTTGGAATCAGCCGTAGCTCGATCCCAGGGTAAACTCACCACGAGCTGGGTCCAACGGAAGGAGAAAGAGCGGGAAGGTGGTGGAAGCGGCCGTGGTTCAGTCCCAACGGAAATTTCCCGCGGGCCGGGTCCAACGGAAAGGGGGTTGGGTTGTGTCGGACACCACTGCAGTTCAGTCCCAGAGGGAAATCCCCACAGAGGAATCCAATGGAATGTGAGAACCGAAGAGAGAGAGAGGTGAGGCCTCGGACAGCCGTCTCACTCTACCCGTCGGAACTCACGGGAGAGGTAAAGGAGTGTGTTGGACACAACTGCGGCTCAGATCCAAAGGAAAATCACCACAGAGGGATCCAACGGAATGTGAGCACCGAAGAGAGAGAGAGGTGAGGCCTCAACAGCCGTCTCACTCTACCCGTCGGAACTCACGGGAGAGGTAAAGGAGTGTGTTGAACACAACTGTGGCTCAGATCCAGAGGAAAATCACCACAGAGGGATCCAACGGAATGTGAGAACCGAAGAGAGAGAGAGGTGAGGCCTCAACAGCCGTCTCACTCTACCCGTCGGAACTCACGGGAGAGGTAAAGGAGTGTGTTGGACACAACTGTGGCTCAGATCCAGAGGAAAATCACCACAGAGGGATCCAACGGAATGTGAGAACCGAAGAGAGAGAGAGGTGAGGCCTCAACAGCCGTCTCACTCTACCCGTCGGAACCCACTGGAGAGGTAAAGGAGTGTGTTGAACACCACTGCGGCTCAGATCCAGAGGAAAATCACCACAGAGGGATCCAACGGAATGTGAGCACCGAAGAGAGAGAAAGGTTAGGCCTCAACAGCCGTCTCACTCTACCCGTCGGAACTCACGGGAGAGGTAAGGGAGTGTGTTGAACACCACTGCGGCTCAGATCCAAAGGAAAATCACCACAGAGGAATCCAACGGAATGTGAGAACCGAAGAGAGAGAGAGGTGAGGCCTCGAACAGCCGTCCCACTCTACCCGTCGGGACTCACAGGAGAGTATTCTCGAACACACCAGCGACTAGTCACTGTCGTGCTGGAGAACAGGAAAGGTAGGGTAGAGGGAAAAACCAAAGTCCTGAAAAGGACTCTGGGGGAAAAGTAGTAAAGGCGAGTCCTTACCAAGACTTCACCGACGGCTGGCAGGTTGGGGTCGGGCCTTCACTCGCCGTCACAGCGTCGCGCTCCGATCGTCCTCTCGTTCTGAAGATGTCTTCTTAGCGACACAAACTAACTCAGTCACTCGCGGATAAAAGAAAACGAGCAGAAGACTCAGAAACTAGAACTTAGAGGCGTAAGATCAAAGCCCTCGAGGAGTCAGTGTGCTTCGGCGGGTGAGGAGAAAAGCAGCGGAAAAAAGAAAAGAAATTTAAAATAGGAAGAGAGAGCTGCTTTCTCCTCCAATGAGCCGTACTAGGTGGCACTGCAATACCTAGACGACTCGTGGCAGGGTCGATGCAAGCACCGGGCACCCGCCGAATTCCAAAAATCAGGTTAATATACTGACTCCTCGATGAGGAGTGTATCAGATATTAAGCTGATAAGAACAGATTAATCAAACTTTATTTTCAGAGAATGCTCCCCAGGGTTTTACCCCCGGGGGCGGTTACAAAATGGCACTGAGGCCTGGCTTATAATCTATAGAAAAAACAAAGATACAATAATCATCTGGCTCCAGGAGGTACTCTAGTAAATGGATTATATCCCACCTATGGGCTATAGTAAAATTCCAAATTTGAGCGTACTTTTTAATAATAAAAATGGGTGGCACCACCTGGCCCACCCATATCATATTTGGCTCATTCTTATCAATGGGGTACCCCCTGGAGCAACCAGACCTATATACTTAATCTAAACATAAAATAGTAATAATAATTGCCCCCGCGGAGCTATCACAGTGTTATGACTAAATGAATAAATATCTAAATAGATAAATAAATAAGTACATAGATGAATAAATAACTAAGTGCATAGATAAATAAATAGATACATGAACATAAATTGTATAAATAAATTGTATAAATAAATAAAATTGTAAATTGTATGGATAAAATCAGTTATAAATAAAATCAGTTAAAATCTTGACCCTGGCGGCTCAATCACAGATTTTACATGTATGACTAGCGGTTAAAAGGCACACCAGGGTCATCCGCGGGGGCCAAGATAAAATCATCGCATGTATAAAATAATATCGCGACACTCACACACTCATTCACACTTAATAAGGAAAGAAAGAAGAAAGGTTGCTAGTTGGCAGTGCCATAATTAATTAAGCGATCGCTTCTCGGCCTGATGGCTAAGATCAAAGTGTAGAACGAGAGGACGATCGGAGCGCGACGCTGTGACGACGAGTGAGGACCCGGCCCCAACCTGCTAGCCGTCGGTGAAGTCTTGGTAAGGACTCGCCTTTACTACTTTTCCCCCAGAGTCCTTTTCAGGACTTTGGTTTTTCCCTCTACCCTACCTTTCCTGTTCTCCAGCACGACAGTGACTAGTCGCTGGTGTGTTCGAGAACACTCTCCTGTGAGTCCCGACGGGTAGAGTGAGACGGCTGTTCGAGGCCTCACCTCTCTCTCTCTTCGGTTCTCACATTCCGTTGGATTCCTCTGCGGTGATTTTCCCTTAGATCTGAGCCGCAGTGGTGTTCAACACACTCCCTTACCTCTCCCGTGAGTTCCGACGGGTAGAGTGAGACGGCTGTCCGAGGCCTCACCTCTCTCTCTCTTCGGTTCTCACATTCCGTTGGATCCCTCTGTGGTGATTTTCCCTTGGATCTGAGCCGCAGTGGTGTTCAACACACTCCCTTACCTCTCCCGTGAGTTCCGACGGGTAGAGTGAGACGGCTGTTCGAGGCCTCACCTCTCTCTCTCTTCGGTTCTCACATTCCGTTGGATCCCTCTGTGGTGATTTTCCTTTGGATCTGAGCTGCAGTGGTGTCCAACACACTCCCTTACCTCTCCCGTGAGTTCCGACGGGTAGAGTGAGACGGCTGTTGAGGCCTCACCTCTCTCTCTCTTCGGTGCTCACATTCCGTTGGATCCCTCTGTGGTGATTTTCCTTTGGATCTGAACCGCAGTGGTGTTCAACACACTCCCTTACCTCTCCCGTGAGTTCCGACGGGTAGAGTGAGACGGCTGCTCGAGGCCTCACCTCTCTCTCTCTTCGGTTCTCTCATTCCGTTGGATTCCTCTGTGGGGATTTCCCTCTGGGACTGAACTGCAGTGGTGTCCGACACAATCCAACCCCCTTTCCGTTGGACCCGGCCCGCGGGAAATTTCCGTTGGGACTGAACCGCGGCCGCTTCCAACACCTTCCCGCTTTTTCTCCTTCCGTTGGACCCAGCTCGTGGTGAGTTCCCCCTGATTCCAACAACCTCTTTCTCCCTCTTTCTTCTGAACTTTCCGCTGGAACCAGTTCCTGGGGAATTTCCGTTGGAACCGACCCACAACTGCTTCCAGCACACTCTTTCTCTCTCTCTTTCTTCATTTTCCGTTGGATCCGGTTTGTGGGGACTTTCCGTTGGTTCCGAACCGCAACCGAGTCCAACACATCCCCTCTCTATTTCTTCTTTCTCACTTGCCATGGCGAATCCGACGGCACAAAATGTTTTAACGGTCCCCATCCCGTACGAGATATACGGCGAGAAGGACCCGGCAGGCAACCCTCGTTTCTATTGCATGCCGGGTTGCCGTCCTTCGCGAAAAGTTGAAGAACAGACGTACGGGAGGGGGGGTAATCGCAGGTTGGTGGGCACATATGGGACCACGGGAGATCTTGCGGAGCACGTGGGGAAGTACCACCCAGGGGTCGAAATAGATTATGTTTGCGGCCACTGCGGGTTCCGAAGTACCGGTGCGAAAACATACAAGTTGCGAGTTGTCAAGGAACACTTTAAAAAGATGCACGGTACGGAGGTTCCCGCGCCCTCGGGTGGCAGAAGTGGCCATTCTAGCCCGAATGTAGTAACTGACACGACCCCACGTGACTCGCCAAACACGGTCGGGTCTTCAAGCGTCGGCGCGGTTGTGCGTGCGGTGAGAGCGTCGACCGCATCGTCGGCCTCTGCGCGCCGTTCTCCAGCAGCATCTTTGGCGTCTGCCGTGTCCGCAACGACATCATCCACCACGAGACAGGTCGTCGCGATTGGGGCCACGTCCCAGCGTGGTCTGCGAAGGACCGCAGCGGCCACAACATCAGCTGCTGCATCCACATCCGCGGGACGAGGAAGGCTGCCGCCAAGGACCAGTGCCACGACGTCCAGCACCATCCAAACCTACCCCGAAGGCAGCAATCCACCGGCACAGAGAAGAACATCTGGACACAGTAGCAACGGGTCGTCGCCAAGGACTCCACCTCAAACTACTGCTACTAGCTTAACATCCACATACAACTATGGGGTGGAGTACAACCTGCGGCGGCCGAGGGCAGCCAGTGTGTCGGTGGAGCCAAGAGCCTCATCCTCCAACACCACCAGCAGAGGTAGGTTGGGAAGTGATCCCGGGGAAAGAGGGAAGAGGGGGACCAGCCTCCAACCAAGGTCCCCCCCAACGAGGGAACTGAGGTCATCTGCAGTTCCGGGATCACGAATGGCTTCCGCAACCACCACCTTCGCGGAAGTCACCAAAGGCGTCGTGAGGTCAGCGTCGGACACTCCACCAACTACGGCGGGGGCATCGGTGGCACGCAGGGGGGGAGCTACAGCCATTGGACCTCCATCCCAAGCTGCTCCCCCATCGAGGGATGTCACACCCGTACTGGTGCAGCCCAACCGCACCAGTGGACTGACGCCAACCAGTCAATCACCACCCAGCGTCAGTTCCTTCTCGGGTGTGACGACCAGCGGACCATCGATGACTTCCATCGCCACGACGCTGACTACCTTGACAGTCACGGTATCTACGTGTGGGGCCCCAATCATGGCCACGGGGTCACACTTGTCGGGAGGGGCCATGACCATCGTCGCTACTCCACCTGCCCTTCCCGACATCCATGAGGAAAGGCTGTCGGGTGTGGTTCTCGGGCGGCTCGAAATCCCACCGTCGAAGACACCAGGGGCATCGCCAATAACATCTCCAGCGGTGCCCATCGTCATCAGTCCAGGACATCGGGCCAGTGGTGGGAGATTCGGGTCGCGCAACGGTGGCAGCCCAACGACGAACACCAGCGACGAGGACGACGATCCCTTCGCGGACCGGCAGGGCTGGCGGCTTGCGGCGACAAAGAGGCGGCGGAACAGGGTCCTTGGATCATCGACTTCGTCATCGTCGCCACCACCGCCAACATCGGGTGCAGTTCCGTCGCCGAGGGATCGGACACGGCTGACGCCAATAACTTTGGCTGATTTATGCCAAGGGAAGTGCGGCCGGGGGCCGGATCGCGGACGCTGGCGAATGCGGCGACGCAAACGGTGCCGATCCCCCACTACGGGGGACGAAACAATGCGAATGGGAGCCGTGGAGGCAACGACGGACCGGAGGTAAGTGCGGACGGCGCAAATAACAATGCTTTTAATCTTCTTTCAGATGCTGACGCGGCAAGTCCGGTGACATGCGAAGCGTTGAGTCCCGATGTGGCTCTCGGCGCTATGGCACGCGGGAGAAACCACGCGAGGGGGGGTACGCGGGGTGCTCGGGGCGTTGGGGGGTGTCGTTCCGCAGGGGAGGGGGTAGGGGAAGGTCGTCCTGTGGCGGGGCCGTCATCCGGGCGACGGGCGGGCCCACCAGGGGGGCGGGGTCGGCGGGGTGGCGGGCCCGAGCGACCCGTCGCGGGGCCGCGGGGTCCGGAAGCTGCACCTTCTGTGGGTGTGCGCGGCCGGAGTACCGCGGCGGCGCGGCGAGCCGAGCGGGACCAACTGGTGTTCGCGGCCGACTCGGTCGCCTCGGCCGAGGCCCTGGGGGAGCTGGCGGACCAGGTCCGGCGGTTCTTCCGGGCGTCGACCAACACGGGGGGAGCGCCCGGCGCGCGGGGAGCGGCTCCGGGTCGCGGCGCACGTCCCGGCGGCGGAATGCGTTGACGCAGACCGGAGGGGAGGGTGGGTGGAGCACGTGGGGAGGGGGAGCGCCTGGATCGGGAAGTGAATGGTCGTCCCTTGGACGGTGCCCGGGATCCAGTGCGGGAGGCCACGAGGATACAGGCTTTGTACAGGGCGAATCGCCGGCGTGCGGTCCAGGAGGTGCTGCAGGGTCCCTCACACCACTGCCAAGTGCGGAAGGAGAGGATAGAGCAGCACTTCCTGGATGTGCACGCCGGGGAGGAGGCCTTCGAGCCTGTCCCTCCCGCCTACAGGTTGGCGGCGTTGGACGGTGCGGACACGGAGGCCCTGGAGATCCCCTTCGCGCCCGGTGAGGTGGACCGTCGGATCAGGCGCATGACCACTTCGGCGCCTGGTCCTGACGGCCTGACTTACAGGGATTTGCGGGGGGGTGATCCTGGGTCGGTGTTATTAGCGTCGCTGTTCAACGCCTGCTACAGAATAGGTCGGATCCCGGACACCTGGAAAACATCAAACACCGTGTTGGTGTACAAGAAGGGCGACCGAGACGACCTGTCCAACTGGCGTCCCCTCGCCATGGGCGACACCATGCCCAAGCTGATGGCTGCGGTCATGGCGGACCGACTGACGGGATGGGCGGTGCGACACGGGAGGCTGGACCCGGCGCAGAAGGGTTTCCTGCCGCACGAGGGATGCTACGAGCATAACTTCGTGCTGCAGGAGATCATTCAAGATGCGAAGCGGCACAAGAAGCAGGCGGTGGTGGCGTGGCTGGACCTTTCCACCGCGTTTGGATCGGTCCCGCACGCGACCATCGAGAACGCCCTGGTGCACTCAGGTGTGCCACATGGCTTCCTCAACATCTGGAAGTCCATGTACCACGAATGCGTGACCCGCGTGCGGACCGCCGAGGGATACACCGGTCCCATCCCCATCCGGAGGGGGGTTCGTCAGGGGTGTCTACTGAGTCCAGTGACCTTTAACCTCGCTCTTGAGTCCGTCCTGCGTAAGCTGGACGGGCTTGGGGCGGGTTATACGATTCAGGGTCAGCGGCGTAATCGACTGGCGTACGCGGACGACGTGGCGCTCATTGCCGACACTCCCGAAGGAATGAGGGAACTGCTGAGTGCAGTGGAGGCCGAGGCCGAGTCGATCGGATTGCGGTTGAACCCCGCCAAATGTGCGACCATTCACATCGGTGGAACGGCTCGCGGCGGGGTCCGACCGACCGTCTTCGGGCTCATGGGGGCGGACATTCACCCGCTGGAGACGGAAGAGGCGTACTTGCACCTGGGTGTGCCGACGGGCTACCAGGTGAGGCAGACCCCAATCTCCGACATAGACCAGCTGATTGGGGATCTTGGCATGGTGGACCGTTCTCTCTTGGCCTCTTGGCAGAAAATCGAAACTGTGGCGACATTCTTGCTGCCCAGGTTGGATTTTCTTCTGAGGGGAGCCCACGTGGAGGAGAAACCACTGAAAACGGCTGACGACCTTATCAAAAAGGTCGTCAAATCTTGGCTCAACCTGCCGCGGAGGGCGAGCGCGGAGGTGGTCTACATCCCTCCTAGCAAGGGTGGCTGTGGACTCCTCCCGCTCGCGGACTTGGCCGACGTGCTCACCGTCGCGCATTCCTTCAGACTTCTGAATGCGGATGACGAGTCGGTGAGCATGCTGGCCTGGGACACCCTCCGTCAGGCGGTGAGAGACAAGATTGGTAGGCCTGCGTCCGGTGAAGACCTGGCGAAATACCTCTCCGGCTCGCTGGGGGGGGAATTTCGAAGGGACGCTCAGATGGGCTCCATGTGGTCGAGAGTGCGGAACGCCATAATGAGACAATCCAAGAAGGCTGGGATAACTTGGAGGTGGTCTGCCGAACTAGTGGAGCTGCAGTTGGTGTGCCCGGGGGCGGAAGGGCGGCCTGTCGTCATTCCACCTGGCGCCAAGAAGCAGGTGATCCATCGGGTGAGGGCGGCGGTGACACAAAGGTACCTGGTCTCTCTTCTCGCGAAGAAGGACCAGGGTAAGGTCGCTGATGTCTCCGTGCGGTCGAATGTGTCGAATCACTTCTTCCGTACGGGGAGCTTCACCCGCTTCGCCGAGTGGCGGTTCATTCATCGTGCCCGACTAGATGTACTACCTCTTAACGGGGCTAGGCGTTGGGGCGATGGTGACAAGCGCTGCCGGCGCTGCGGTAGTGGACTGGAGACCTTACCGCAGGTCATCTGTCACTGCCCCCCTCACTCGGCGGCCATCCAGTATCGGCATAACGCTGTGCTGGACCGCCTGAGTGCGGCCTGCCGTCTCCCGGGGGAGAAAAAGGTCAACCAGCGGATCGAGGGCGTCGATCGCGACTTCGGGGGTTTAAGACCTGACTTGGTCATACGTCACGAATTCTCAAAGAACATTGTGATAGTGGACGTTACCATCCCCTTCGAAAACCGGAGGGAGGCGATGTGGGAAGCCAGAGAGCGTAAATTTGCACACTATACGCCTCTGGCTGAACACCTTCGCTCAAAAGGGTACCGTGTTGCTGTCCATGCGTTCGTGATAGGAGCGCTCGGCTCGTGGGATCCGTCCAATGAGGGGGTCCTTAGGTTGCTCAATATCAGCCCACGATACGCGCAGCTTATGCGCCGCCTCATGGTGTCGGAGACCATCCGCTGGTCACGCGACATATACGTGGAGCATGTTTCCGGCGCGCGCCAGTATCAGGCGCCGTCCGCACCGCGAAGGTTAGCCGGAGCTGAAGCGGCTCAAGAAACTTCGGGCGATTAATCCACCGCACGCTTCCGCGCTCCTGTGATAATCTTTTTCTTTGTTTCTATGTGTGGGTGTGAGTGTGTTTTTCTTTTTACTAAACACGCAGATTAATTATGGCACTGCCAAAAGGCAACTTTTCTTTTTCTTTCTTTCCTCATTAAGTGTGAATGAGTGTGTGAGTGTCGCGATATTATTTTATACATGCGATGATTTTATCCTGGCCCCCGCGGATGACCCTGGTGTGCCTTTTAACCCCTAGTCGTACATGTAAAATCTGTGATTGAGCCGCCAGGGTCAAGATTTTAACTGATTTTATTTATAACTGATTGTATCTATACAATTTACAATTTTATTTATACAATTTATTTATACAATTCATATGTTCATGTATCTATTTATTCATTTATGTACTTATTTATTTATTCATCTATGTACTTATTTATTTATCTATTTATATATTTATTCATTTATTCATAACACTGTGATAGCTCCGCGGGGGCAATTATTATTACTATTTTATGTTTAGATTAAGTATTTAGGTCTGGTTGCTCCAGGGGGTACCCCATTGATAAGAATGAGCCAAAAATGATATGGGTGGGCCAGGTGGTGCCACCCATTTTTATTATTGAAAAATAAGCTCAAAACTGGAATTGTAACATAGCCCATAGGTGGGATATAATTTATTTACTAGAGTACCTCCTGGAGCCAGATCATTATTGTATCTTTGTTTTTTCCCGATTATAAGCCAGGCCTCAGTGCCATTTTGTATCCGCCCCGGGGGGTAAAACCCTGGGGAGCATTCTTTGGAAATAAAGTTCAATTATATACTTTATGGAGGCGATCGCTCTCGGTCGCACGACTAAGATCGCTTCTCGGCCTGATGGCTAAGATCAAAGTATTCCTACCTCCAAAATGAGATTTCCCGCTCCACGATCTCGCTGGAAACAGGTTTGATATGCTTGATACAGGAGATTGACTTCTCGGCCTGATGGCTGAGATCGGAGTGTATATACTTCATGGAAGCGATCGCTCTCGGGCGCACGACTAAGATCGCTTCTCGGCCTGATGGCTAAGATCAAAGTATTCCTACCTCCAAAATGAGATTCCTCGCTCCACGATCTCGCTGAGAACAGGTTTGATATGCTTGATACAGGAGATTGACTTCTCGGCCTGATGGCTGAGATCGGAGTGTATATACTTTATGTATATACTCAGTTCTGTAACTAAGTAGTTACAGAGTAGAATACTTCCTCCTCTTCTCAATCGAATCTTTTACTCAACGTGGTTTTGTCTTCTATTCCTTTCACATTTCTCTAACCAACACAGTATAGTTTTGCCGGCACGTTGTGATCGTTGTTCGGATAAATCTCGTCATTTTTAGGATATAGAAATTCAACTTTATTAGTGCAGATTATTTGAAATGAAATAAAGTCATCATTTTGCCCAATATAACGAGCACGCCAACCGGAGTGCTCTTCGAAGGAGAAACAGTAGACGAGCGACCAAAGAATGAAGTAATTACCAAAGAAAACACAAAAGCACCTCCATACACGACGCAGATAGTTTGGAGGAACGTAATAATATTCACATATCTCCACCTTGGAGCCATTTATGGATTATACCTTATATTTACATCAGCTAAATTAGCGACAACTATTTTTGCTCTGGTCTTGTATCAATGTACCGGACTTGGAATCACAGCTGGTGCGCATAGGTTATGGGCTCATAGAGCATACAAAGCGAAATGGCCATTAAGAGTTATTCTCGTCATTTTCAATACTATAGCTTTTCAGGATGCCGCTATCGATTGGGCTAGAGATCACAGAGTTCATCACAAGTACAGTGAAACGAATGCGGATCCCCATAATGCGAAAAGAGGATTTTCCTTCGCTCACGTCGGCTGGCTTTTGTGCAGAAAACATCCCGATGTCAAAGAGAAAGGCAAAGGAATCGATTTGAGTGATCTTCAAAGCGACCCCATTCTTCGTTTCCAAAAGAAGCATTATAAATACCTAATGCCCCTGTTATGCTTCATCATGCCCTCTGTGGTTCCTCTCTTATGGGGCGATACAGTTTGGAACGGTTACTTCGTAGCTGCAGTTTTTCGATATATTTTCACATTGCATATGACATGGTTGGTGAATTCTGCGGCTCATCTCTTTGGGAATAAACCATACGATAAATTCATCAATCCATCAGAAAATAAAGGAGTTGCGCTGATGGCTCTTGGCGAGGGGTGGCACAACTATCATCACGTATTCCCTTGGGATTACAAAACAGCAGAATTGGGAAATCACAGGTACAACACCACAACCGCTTTCATCGATTTCTTCGCCAAGATCGGCTGGGCTTACGATCTTAAGAGCGTGGCGAAGGATATGGTTCAGAAAAGAGTTGAAAGAACTGGAGATGGTTCTCATAACGTTTGGGGATGGGGGGATAAAGATACACAACCGGAAGCCAAGGCAGCAACAATCCACACGCATCAGAAGGCTCATTGAGGATATCATCATTCATGTATGAAAAGAGAGATAGATTTAGGCGTTGAAATTGACAACGCACATACACATACACAAATACATATAAATCTACAAAAGCGTGAACACCAAACACAGGAATATCAAGGTTATTTACACTTGAACTCTATCATCAACTACGCTCGATAAGATCCACAAAGATTTTAGCCAAGTTTACGTAGCATGCGACGATTTATGATTGTTTCTACGCGACTGGATCGCATGAAATCGTAACGTTTCGGATGGTTTCGGATGTAGTCTGACACAATATTATCAGTGTTATAACAGGCCCTGGTGGCTGCTTTTGTAACCCTACCATAATGTGATAACGTGACCTGATTAGGAGCTTACACTACGATTTCAAAGCTTTTTCTTTTCTTCAAATGTCAACCGTTTTACGAATAGAATCTTCTTGTTTAATCTGTAATGAATTTACTCAGGGAAGAGCATAAATAATCTATGTGGTATCGATATATATATATATATATATATATAATATATATACATATATATTCCATTTATATCCGAAACGTTACTTATATATCAATAATAAAACCGATTCTATTGAAGTCATCACAGAGATAATGCTTCGCAATATTATTTTTCTCTATCTATTTGCAACATCCCATACAGCACCGAATACTCCAGTGGTGTATCAGAGGCGTCTCCGTTGCAAAAGCGGACATAGAAACGTGTTTGGAAGGTATTTGAAAACTTTCTGAAATGTTTCTATGTCCGCTTTTGTAACGGACACGTTTCTCATACATGGCTGAGGTCTTCGGTGCTGTATGGGATTATTATCTCTATCAAGTGATGTTGTTGAAGTTCGAATCGTTTATCAACTATCATAGCGAACGTGCTTTTAGTTTTTTTTTGTTTTGTTATTGGGAAACATTGCATCTCAAGTATTGTCATCAATTTCATTAAAAAATTTCAGGATATTCTATTAAAAATTCGTTTCGATAAACGATTCGAATTCAAAACACATCACCAAGTGAGTTTATAATATCTTAATTTTTTTTTTGTTAGTTCCTGTGAAAGATTTTCATCAATCACATTTTTTTCGTTGTTATAATCTCTGAGGAACCGAAACGTTTGGTTTAAGTTATTTATTCTTATAGAAAGATAGACATGTGTGAACGCCTTTAATATAAGGAATCAATGAACATCGTCTCAAATTCAAAAATATTATGACATTCGTTTTGAATTCTCGTATTAAGGTTTGAAACATCGTTTTATATGATTTTTCTTTATTCTTTATCGGTCTGAAGTATACAGCGCGAGGGTACAATTTCAACAGGAGATTCCAAAGCATGAATGTATTGTTTTGGATTGATACCAGGCAAATACGATCACACCCAGAAGAAGATAAAAAGAATCAAAACTATGATAATAGAGTTGCAGTTATTAAATGTATATATTTCATTTCATTATATGTTAATATAAGTGTTTTATTTGTATTTTCCCCTCGAAATTGACGCTCATTATGTGCTGTTTTGATCACTTTTTTCTGGGTGTACAATAGCTGATGTACTGTACGCAGGCGTTAAATGTACATGTATTTTGTTTTATAATTTATTTACACAAACTTGGGGGAAAGACTGGATTGGAAAAGCTCACTGGAAAGCTTCGATCAACTCAACGATTCGTAATAATATCAATAAATTTATACTTTATGGAAGCGATCGCTCTCGGTCGCACGACTAAGATCGCTTCTCGGCCTGATGGCTAAGATCAAAGTATTCCTACCTCCAAAATGAGATTTCTCGCTCCACGATCTCGCTGAAAATAGGTTTGATATGCTTGATACAGGAGATTGACTTCTCGGCCTGATGGCTGAGATCGGAGTGTATATACTTTATGGAAGCGATCGCTCTCGGTCGCACGACTAAGATCGCTTCTCGGCCTGATGGCTAAGATCAAAGTATTCCTACCTCCAAAATGAGATTTCTCGCTCCACGATCTCGCTGAAAACAGGTTTGATATGCTTGATACAGGAGATTGACTCCTCGGCCTGATGGCTGAGATCGGAGTGTATATACTTTATGGAAGCGATCGCTCTCGGTCGCACGACTAAGATCGTAGTATTCCCACCTCAAAAATGACATTGCTCGCTCGACGATCTGGCTGAGAACAGGTTCGATATGCTCGATAGAAGGAATTGACTTCTCGGCCTGATGACTCAGATCAGAGTATTCCTACCTCCAAAATGAGATTTCTCGCTCCACGATCTCGCTGAGAACAGGTTTGATATGCTTGATACAGGAGATTGACTTCTCGGCCTGATGGCTGAGATCGGAGTGTATATACTTCATGGACGCGATCGCTCTCGGTCGCACGACTAAGATCGTAGTATTCCCACCTCAAAAATGACATTGCTCGCTCGACGATCTGGCTGAGAACAGGTTCGATATGCTCGATAGAAGGAATTGACTTCTCGGCCTGATGACTCAGATCAGAGTATTCCTACCTCCAAAATGAGATTTCTCGCTCCACGATCTCGCTGAGAACAGGTTTGATATGCTTGATACAGGAGATTGACTTCTCGGCCTGATGGCTGAGATCGGAGTGTATATACTTTATGGAAGCGATCGCTCTCGGTCGCACGACTAAGATCGTAGTATTCCCACCTCAAAAATGACATTGCTCGCTCGACGATCTGGCTGAGAACAGGTTCGACATGCTCGATAGAAGGAATTGACTTCTCGGCCTGATGACTCAGATCAGAGTATTCCTACCTCCAAAATGAGATTTCTCGCTCCACGATCTCGCTGAGAACAGGTTTGATATGCTTGATACAGGAGATTGACTTCTCGGCCTGATGGCTAAGATCAAAGTGTATATACTTTATGGACGCGATCGCTCTCGGTCGCACGACTAAGATCGCTTCTCGGCCTGATGACTCAGATCAGAGTATTCCTACCTCCAAAATGAGATTTCTCGCACCACGATCTCGCTGAGAACAGGTTTGATATGCTTGATACAGGAGATTGACTTCTCGGCCTGATGGCTGAGATCGGAGTGTATATACTTTATGGAAGCGAGCGCTCTCGGTCGCACGACTAAGATCGTAGTATTCCCACCTCAAAAATGACATTGCTCGCTCGACGATCTGGCTGAGAACAGGTTCGATATGCTCGATAGAAGGAATTGACTTCTCGGCTTGATGACTCAGATCAGAGTATTCCTACCTCCAAAATGAGATTTCTCGCTCCACGATCTCGCTGAGAACAGGTTTGATATGCTTGATACAGGAGATTGACTTCTCGGCCTGATGGCTAAGATCAAAGTGTATATACTTTATGGACGCGATCGCTCTCGGTCGCACGACGAAGATCGCTTCTCGGCCTGATGACTCAGATCAGAGTATTCCTACCTCCAAAATGAGATTTCTCGCACCACGATCTCGCTGAGAACAGGTTTGATATGCTTGATACAGGAGATTGACTTCTCGGCCTGATGGCTGAGATCGGAGTGTATATACTTTATGGAAGCGAGCGCTCTCGGTCGCACGACTAAGATCGTAGTATTCCCACCTCAAAAATGACATTGCTCGCTCGACGATCTGGCTGAGAACAGGTTCGATATGCTCGATAGAAGGAATTGACTTCTCGGCCTGATGACTCAGATCAGAGTATTCCTACCTCCAAAATGAGATTTCTCGCTCCACGATCTCGCTGAGAACAGGTTTGATATGCTTGATACAGGAGATTGACTTCTCGGCCTGATGGCTGAGATCGGAGTGTATATACTCCATGGACGCGATCGCTCTCGGTCGCACGACTAAGATTGCTTCTCGGCCTGATGACTCAGATCAGAGTATTCCTACCTCCAAAACGAGATTTCTCGCTCCACGATCTCGCTGAGAACAGGTTTGATATGCTCGATACAGGAGATTGACTTCTCGGCCTGATGGCTGAGATCGGAGTGTATATACTTCATGGACGCGATCGCTCTCGGTCGCACGACTAAGATCGCTTCTCGGCCTGATGACTCAGATCAGAGTATTCCTACCTCCAAAATGAGATTTCTCGCTCCACGATCTCGCTGAGAATAGGTTTGATATGCTTGATACAGGAGATTGACTTCTGGGCCTGATGGCTGAGATCGGAGTGTATATACTTTATGGACGCGATCGCTCTCGGTCGCACGACTAAGATCGCTTCTCGGCCTGATGCCTAAGATCAAAGTATTCCTACCTCCAAAATAAGATTTCTCGCTCCACGATCTCGCTGAGAACAGGTTTGATATGCTTGATACAGGAGATTGACTTCTCGGCCTGATGGCTGAGATCGGAGTGTATATACTTTATGGAAGCGAGCGCTCTCGGTCGCACGACTAAGATCGTAGTATTCCCACCTCAAAAATCACATTGCTCGCTCGACGATCTGGCTGAGAACAGGTTCGATATGCTCGATAGAAGGAATTGACTTCTCGGCCTGATGACTCAGATCAGAGTATTCCTACCTCCAAAATGAGATTTCTCGCTCCACGATCTCGCTGAGAACAGGTTTGATATGCTTCATGCAGGATATTGACTTCTCGGCCTGATGGCTGAGATCGGAGTGTATATACTTCATGGACGCGATCGCTCTCGGTCGCACGACTAAGATCGCTTCTCGGCCTGATGACTCAGATCAGAGTATTCCTACCTCCAAAATGAGATTTCTCGCTCCACGATCTCGCTGAGAATAGGTTTGATATGCTTGATACAGGAGATTGACTTCTGGGCCTGATGGCTGAGATCGGAGTGTATATACTTTATGGAAGCGATCGCTCTCGGTCGCACGACTAAGATCGCTTCTCGGCCTGATGGCTAAGATCAAAGTATTCCTACCTCAAAAATGACATTGCTCGCTCGACGATCTGGCTGAGAACAGGTTCGATATGCTCGATAGAAGGAATTGACTTCCCGGCCTGATGACTCAGATCAAAGTATCCCTACCTCCAAAATGAGATTTCTCGCTCCACGATCTCGCTGAGAACAGGTTTGATATGCTTGATACAGGAGATTGACTTCTCGCCCTGATGGCTAAGATCAAAGTGTATATACTTTATGGAAGCGATCGCTCTCGGGCGCACGACTAAGATCGCGTCTCGGCCTGATGGCTAAGATCAAAGTATTCCTACCTCCAAAATGAGATTTCTCGCTCCACGATCTCGCTGAGAACAGGTTTGATATGCTTGATACAGGAGATTGACTTCTCGGCCTGATGGCTGAGATCGGAGTGTATATACTTTATGGAAGCGATCGCTCTCGGTCGCACGACTAAGATCGTAGTATTCCCACCTCAAAAATGACATTGCTCGCTCGACGATCTGGCTGAGAACAGGTTCGATATGCTCGATAGGAGGAATTGACTCCTCGGCCTGATGACTCAGATCAGAGTATTCCTACCTCCAAAATGAGATTCCTCGCTCCACGATCTCGCTGAGCACAGGTTTGATATGCTTGATACAGGAGATTGACTTCTCGGCCTGATGGCTGAGATCGGAAGGTATATACTTTATGGACGCGATCGCTCTCGGTCGCACGACTAAGATCGCTTCTCGGCCTGATGACTCAGATCAGAGTATTCCTACCTCCAAAATGAGATTTCTCGCACCACGATCTTGCTGAGAACAGGTTTGATATGCTTGATACAGGAGATTGACTTCTCGGCCTGATGGCTGAGATCGGAGTGTATATACTTTATGGAAGCGATCGCTCTCGGTCGCACGACTAAGATCGCTTCTCGGCCTGATGGCTAAGATCAAAGTATTCCTACCTCAAAAATGACATTGCTCGCTCGACGATCTGGCTGAGAACAGGTTCGATATGCTCGATAGAAGGAATTGACTTCTCGGCCTGATGACTCAGATCAAAGTATTCCTACCTCCAAAATGAGATTCCTCGCTCCACGATCTCGCTGAGCACAGGTTTGATATGCTTGATACAGGAGATTGACTTCTCGGCCTGATGGCTGAGATCGGAGTGTATATACTTTAGGGACGCGATCGCTCTCGGTCGCACGACTAAGATCGCTTCTCGGCCTGATGACTCAGATCAGAGTATTCCTACCTCCAAAATGAGATTTCTCGCTCCACGATCTCGCTGAGAACAGGTTTGATATGCTTGATACAGGAGATTGACTTCTCGGCCTGATGGCTGAGATCGGAGTGTATATACTTCATGGACGCGATCGCTCTCGGTCGCACGACTAAGATCGTAGTATTCCCACCTCAAAAATGACATTGCTCGCTCGACGATCTGACTGAGAACAGGTTCGATATGCTCGATAGAAGGAATTGACTTCTCGGCTTGATGACTCAGATCAGAGTATTCCTACCTCCAAAATGAGATTTCTCGCTCCACGATCTCGCTGAGAACAGGTTTGATATGCTTGATACAGGAGATTGACTTCTCGGCCTGATGGCTAAGATCAAAGTGTATATACTTTATGGACGCGATCGCTCTCGGTCGCAAGACGAAGATCGCTTCTCGGCCTGATGACTCAGATCAGAGTATTCCTACCTCCAAAATGAGATTTCTCGCACCACGATCTCGCTGAGACCAGGTTTGATATGCTTGATACAGGAGATTGACTTCTCGGCCTGATGGCTGAGATCGGAGTGTATATACTTTATGGAAGCGAGCGCTCTCGGTCGCACGACTAAGATCGTAGTATTCCCACCTCAAAAATGACATTGCTCGCTCGACGATCTGGCTGAGAACAGGTTCGATATGCTCGATAGAAGGAATTGACTTCTCGGCCTGATGACTCAGATCAGAGTATTCGTACCTCCAAAATGAGATTCCTCGCTCCACGATCTCGCTGAGCACAGAGTTGATATGCTTGATACAGGAGATTGACTTCTCGGCCTGATGGCTGAGATCGGAGTGTATATACTTCATGGACGCGATCGCTCTCGGTCGCACGACTAAGATCGCTTCTCGGCCTGATGACTCAGATCAAAGTATTCCTACCTCCAAAATGAGATTTCTCGCACCACAATCTCGCTGAGAACAGGTTTGATATGCTTGATACAGGAGATTGACTCCTCGGCCTGATGGCTGAGATCGGAGTGTATATACTTTATGGAAGCGAGCGCTCTCGGTCGCACGACTAAGATCGTAGTATTCCCACCTCAAAAATGACATTGCTCGCTCGACGATCTGGCTGAGAACAGGTTCGATATGCTCGATAGAAGGAATTGACTTCTCGGCCTGATGACTCAGATCAGAGTATTCCTACCTCCAAAATGAGATTTCTCGCTCCACGATCTCGCTGAGAACAGGTTTGATATGCTTGATACAGGAGATTGACTTCTCGGCCTGATGGCTGAGATCGGAGTGTACATACTTCATGGACGCGATCGCTCTCGGTCGCACGACTAAGATTGCTTCTCGGCCTGATGACTCAGATCAGAGTATTCCTACCTCCAAAATGAGATTTCTCGCTCCACGATCTCGCTGAGAACAGGTTTGATATGCTCGATACAGGAGATTGACTTCTCGGCCTGATGGCTGAGATCGGAGTGTATATACTTCATGGACGCGATCGCTCTCGGTCGCACGACTAAGATCGCTTCTCGGCCTGATGACTCAGATCAGAGTATTCCTACCTCCAAAATGAGATTTCTCGCTCCACGATCTCGCTGAGAACAGGTTTGATATGCTTGATACAGGAGATTGACTTCTCGGCCTGATGGCTGAGATCGGAGTGTATATACTTCATGGACGCGATCGCTCTCGGTCGCACGACTAAGATCGCTTCTCGGCCTGATGACTCAGATCAGAGTATTCCTACCTCCAAAATGAGATTTCTCGCACCACGATCTCGCTGAGAACAGGTTTGATATGCTTGATACAGGAGATTGACTTCTCGGCCTGATGGCTGAGATCGGAGTGTATATACTTTATGGAAGCGAGCGCTCTCGGTCGCACGACTAAGATCGTAGTATTCCCACCTCAAAAATGACATTGCTCGCTCGACGATCTGGCTGAGAACAGGTTCGATATGCTCGATAGAAGGAATTGACTTCTCGGCCTGATGACTCAGATCAGAGTATTCGTACCTCCAAAATGAGATTCCTCGCTCCACGATCTCGCTGAGCACAGAGTTGATATGCTTGATACAGGAGATTGACTTCTCGGCCTGATGGCTGAGATCGGAGTGTATATACTTCATGGACGCGATCGCTCTCGGTCGCACGACTAAGATCGCTTCTCGGCCTGATGACTCAGATCAAAGTATTCCTACCTCCAAAATGAGATTTCTCGCACCACAATCTCGCTGAGAACAGGTTTGATATGCTTGATACAGGAGATTGACTCCTCGGCCTGATGGCTGAGATCGGAGTGTATATACTTTATGGAAGCGAGCGCTCTCGGTCGCACGACTAAGATCGTAGTATTCCCACCTCAAAATGACATTGCTCGCTCGAAGATCTGGCTGAGAACAGGTTCGATATGCTCGATAGAAGGAATTGACTTCTCGGCCTGATGACTCAGATCAGAGTATTCCTACCTCCAAAATGAGATTTCTCGCTCCACGATCTCGCTGAGAACAGGTTTGATATGCTTGATACAGGAGATTGACTTCTCGGCCTGATGGCTGAGATCGGAGTGTATATACTTCATGGACGCGATCGCTCTCGGTCGCACGACTAAGATTGCTTCTCGGCCTGATGACTCAGATCAGAGTATTCCTACCTCCAAAATGAGATTTCTCGCTCCACGATCTCGCTGAGAACAGGTTTGATATGCTCGATACAGGAGATTGACTTCTCGGCCTGATGGCTGAGATCGGAGTGTATATACTTCATGGACGCGATCGCTCTCGGTCGCACGACTAAGATCGCTTCTCGGCCTGATGACTCAGATCAGAGTATTCCTACCTCCAAAATGAGATTTCTCGCTCCACGATCTCGCTGAGAATAGGTTTGATATGCTTGATACAGGAGATTGACTTCTGGGCCTGATGGCTGAGATCGGAGTGTATATACTTTATGGACGCGATCGCTCTCGGTCGCACGACTAAGATCGCTTCTCGGCCTGATGCCTAAGATCAAAGTATTCCTACCTCCAAAATGAGATTTCTCGCTCCACGATCTCGCTGAGAACAGGTTTGATATGCTTGATACAGGAGATTGACTTCTCGGCCTGATGGCTGAGATCGGAGTGTATATACTTTATGGAAGCGAGCGCTCTCGGTCGCACGACTAAGATCGTAGTATTCCCACCTCAAAAATCACATTGCTCGCTCGACGATCTGGCTGAGAACAGGTTCGATATGCTCGATAGAAGGAATTGACTTCTCGGCCTGATGACTCAGATCAGAGTATTCCTACCTCCAAAATGAGATTTCTCGCTCCACGATCTCGCTGAGAACAGGTTTGATATGCTTCATGCAGGATATTGACTTCTCGGCCTGATGGCTGAGATCGGAGTGTATATACTTCATGGACGCGATCGCTCTCGGTCGCACGACTAAGATCGCTTCTCGGCCTGATGACTCAGATCAGAGTATTCCTACCTCCAAAATGAGATTTCTCGCTCCACGATCTCGCTGAGAATAGGTTTGATATGCTTGATACAGGAGATTGACTTCTGGGCCTGATGGCTGAGATCGGAGTGTATATACTTTATGGAAGCGATCGCTCTCGGTCGCACGACTAAGATCGCTTCTCGGCCTGATGGCTAAGATCAAAGTATTCCTACCTCAAAAATGACATTGCTCGCTCGACGATCTGGCTGAGAACAGGTTCGATATGCTCGATAGAAGGAATTGACTTCCCGGCCTGATGACTCAGATCAAAGTATCCCTACCTCCAAAATGAGATTTCTCGCTCCACGATCTCGCTGAGAACAGGTTTGATATGCTTGATACAGGAGATTGACTTCTCGCCCTGATGGCTAAGATCAAAGTGTATATACTTTATGGAAGCGATCGCTCTCGGGCGCACGACTAAGATCGCGTCTCGGCCTGATGGCTAAGATCAAAGTATTCCTACCTCCAAAATGAGATTTCTCGCTCCACGATCTCGCTGAGAACAGGTTTGATATGCTTGATACAGGAGATTGACTTCTCGGCCTGATGGCTAAGATCAAAGTGTATATACTTTATGGACGCGATCGCTCTCGGTCGCACGACTAAGATCGCTTCTCGGCCTGATGACTCAGATCAGAGTATTCCTACCTCCAAAATGAGATTTCTCGCACCACGATCTCGCTGAGAACAGGTTTGATATGCTTGATACAGGAGATTGACTTCTCGGCCTGATGGCTGAGATCGGAGTGTATATACTTTATGGAAGCGAGCGCTCTCGGTCGCACGACTAAGATCGCTTCTCGGCCTGATGACTCAGATCAGAGTATTCCTACCTCCAAAATGAGATTTCTCGCACCACGATCTCGCTGAGAACAGGTTTGATATGCTTGATACAGGAGATTGACTTCTCGGCTTGATGACTCAGATCAGAGTATTCCTACCTCCAAAATGAGATTTCTCGCTCCACGATCTCGCTGAGAACAGGTTTGATATGCTTGATACAGGAGATTGACTTCTCGGCCTGATGGCTAAGATCAAAGTGTATATACTTTATGGACGCGATCGCTCTCGGTCGCACGACGAAGATCGCTTCTCGGCCTGATGACTCAGATCAGAGTATTCCTACCTCCAAAATGAGATTTCTCGCACCACGATCTCGCTGAGAACAGGTTTGATATGCTTGATACAGGAGATTGACTTCTCGGCCTGATGGCTGAGATCGGAGTGTATATACTTTATGGAAGCGAGCGCTCTCGGCCGCACGACTAAGATCGTAGTATTCCCACCTCAAAAATGACATTGCTCGCTCGACGATCTGGCTGAGAACAGGTTCGATATGCTCGATAGAAGGAATTGACTTCTCGGCCTGATGACTCAGATCAGAGTATTCGTACCTCCAAAATGAGATTCCTCGCTCCACGATCTCGCTGAGCACAGAGTTGATATGCTTGATACAGGAGATTGACTTCTCGGCCTGATGGCTGAGATCGGAGTGTATATACTTCATGGACGCGATCGCTCTCGGTCGCACGACTAAGATCGCTTCTCGGCCTGATGACTCAGATCAAAGTATTCCTACCTCCAAAATGAGATTTCTCGCACCACAATCTCGCTGAGAACAGGTTTGATATGCTTGATACAGGAGATCGACTCCTCGGCCTGATGGCTGAGATCGGAGTGTATATACTTTATGGAAGCGAGCGCTCTCGGTCGCACGACTAAGATCGTAGTATTCCCACCTCAAAAATGACATTGCTCGCTCGACGATCTGGCTGAGAACAGGTTCGATATGCTCGATAGAAGGAATTGACTTCTCGGCCTGATGACTCAGATCAGAGTATTCCTACCTCCAAAATGAGATTTCTCGCTCCACGATCTCGCTGAGAACAGGTTTGATATGCTCGATACAGGAGATTGACTTCTCGGCCTGATGGCTGAGATCGGAGTGTATATACTTCATGGACGCGATCGCTCTCGGTCGCACGACTAAGATCGCTTCTCGGCCTGATGACTCAGATCAGAGTATTCCTACCTCCAAAATGAGATTTCTCGCTCCACGATCTCGCTGACAACAGGTTTGATATGCTTGATACAGGAGATTGACTTCTCGGCCTGATGGCTGAGATCGGAGTGTATATACTTCATGGACGCGATCGCTCTCGGTCGCACGACTAAGATCGTAGTATTCCCACCTCAAAAATGACATTGCTCGCTCGACGATCTGGCTGAGAACAGGTTCGATATGCTCGATAGAAGGAATTGACTTCTCGGCTTGATGACTCAGATCAGAGTATTCCTACCTCCAAAATGAGATTTCTCGCTCCACGATCTCGCTGAGAACAGGTTTGATATGCTTGATACAGGAGATTGACTTCTCGGCCTGATGGCTAAGATCAAAGTGTATATACTTTATGGACGCGATCGCTCTCGGTCGCACGACGAAGATCGCTTCTCGGCCTGATGACTCAGATCAGAGTATTCCTACCTCCAAAATGAGATTTCTCGCACCACGATCTCGCTGAGAACAGGTTTGATATGCTTGATACAGGAGATTGACTTCTCGGCCTGATGGCTGAGATCGGAGTGTATATACTTTATGGAAGCGAGCGCTCTCGGTCGCACGAGTAAGATCGTAGTATTCCCACCTCAAAAATGACATTGCTCGCTCGACGATCTGGCTGAGAACAGGTTCGATATGCTCGATAGAAGGAATTGACTTCTCGGCCTGATGACTCAGATCAGAGTATTCGTACCTCCAAAATGAGATTCCTCGCTCCACGATCTCGCTGAGCACAGAGTTGATATGCTTGATACAGGAGATTGACTTCTCGGCCTGATGGCTGAGATCGGAGTGTATATACTTCATGGACGCGATCGCTCTCGGTCGCACGACTAAGATCGCTTCTCGGCCTGATGACTCAGATCAAAGTATTCCTACCTCCAAAATGAGATTTCTCGCACCACAATCTCGCTGAGAACAGGTTTGATATGCTTGATACAGGAGATTGACTCCTCGGCCTGATGGCTGAGATCGGAGTGTATATACTTTATGGAAGCGAGCGCTCTCGGTCGCACGACTAAGATCGTAGTATTCCCACCTCAAAAATGACATTGCTCGCTCGACGATCTGGCTGAGAACAGGTTCGATATGCTCGATAGAAGGAATTGACTTCTCGGCCTGATGACTCAGATCAGAGTATTCCTACCTCCAAAATGAGATTTCTCGCTCCACGATCTCGCTGAGAACAGGTTTGATATGCTTGATACAGGAGATTGACTTCTCGGCCTGATGGCTAAGATCAAAGTGTATATACTTTATGGACGCGATCGCTCTCGGTCGCACGACGAAGATCGCTTCTCGGCCTGATGACTCAGATCAGAGTATTCCTACCTCCAAAATGAGATTTCTCGCACCACGATCTCGCTGAGAACAGGTTTGATATGCTTGATACAGGAGATTGACTTCTCGGCCTGATGGCTGAGATCGGAGTGTATATACTTTATGGAAGCGAGCGCTCTCGGTCGCACGACTAAGATCGTAGTATTCCCACCTCAAAAATGACATTGCTCGCTCGACGATCTGGCTGAGAACAGGTTCGATATGCTCGATAGAAGGAATTGACTTCTCGGCCTGATGACTCAGATCAGAGTATTCGTACCTCCAAAATGAGATTCCTCGCTCCACGATCTCGCTGAGCACAGAGTTGATATGCTTGATACAGGAGATTGACTTCTCGGCCTGATGGCTGAGATCGGAGTGTATATACTTCATGGACGCGATCGCTCTCGGTCGCACGACTAAGATCGCTTCTCGGCCTGATGACTCAGATCAAAGTATTCCTACCTCCAAAATGAGATTTCTCGCACCACAATCTCGCTGAGAACAGGTTTGATATGCTTGATACAGGAGATTGACTCCTCGGCCTGATGGCTGAGATCGGAGTGTATATACTTTATGGAAGCGAGCGCTCTCGGTCGCACGACTAAGATCGTAGTATTCCCACCTCAAAAATGACATTGCTCGCTCGACGATCTGGCTGAGAACAGGTTCGATATGCTCGGTAGAAGGAATTGACTTCTCGGCCTGATGACTCAGATCAGAGTATTCCTACCTCCAAAATGAGATTTCTCGCTCCACGATCTCGCTGAGAACAGGTTTGATATGCTTGATACAGGAGATTGACTTCTCGGCCTGATGGCTGAGATCGGAGTGTATATACTTCATGGACGCGATCGCTCTCGGTCGCACGACTAAGATTGCTTCTCGGCCTGATGACTCAGATCAGAGTATTCCTACCTCCAAAATGAGATTTCTCGCTCCACGATCTCGCTGAGAACAGGTTTGATATGCTCGATACAGGAGATTGACTTCTCGGCCTGATGGCTGAGATCGGAGTGTATATACTTCATGGACGCGATCGCTCTCGGTCGCACGACTAAGATCGCTTCTCGGCCTGATGACTCAGATCAGAGTATTCCTACCTCCAAAATGAGATTTCTCGCTCCACGATCTCGCTGAGAATAGGTTTGATATGCTTGATACAGGAGATTGACTTCTGGGCCTGATGGCTGAGATCGGAGTGTATATACTTTATGGACGCGATCGCTCTCGGTCGCACGACTAAGATCGCTTCTCGGCCTGATGCCTAAGATCAAAGTATTCCTACCTCCAAAATGAGATTTCTCGCTCCACGATCTCGCTGAGAACAGGTTTGATATGCTTGATACAGGAGATTGACTTCTCGGCCTGATGGCTGAGATCGGAGTGTATATACTTTATGGAAGCGAGCGCTCTCGGTCGCACGACTAAGATCGTAGTATTCCCACCTCAAAAATGACATTGCTCGCTCGACGATCTGGCTGAGAACAGGTTCGATATGCTCGATAGAAGGAATTGACTTCTCGGCCTGATGACTCAGATCAGAGTATTCCTACCTCCAAAATGAGATTTCTCGCTCCACGATCTCGCTGAGAACAGGTTTGATATGCTTGATACAGGAGATTGACTTCTCGGCCTGATGGCTGAGATCGGAGTGTATATACTTCATGAACGCGATCGCTCTCGGTCGCACGACTAAGATCGCTTCTCGGCCTGATGACTCAGATCAGAGTATTCCTACCTCCAAAATGAGATTTCTCGCTCCACGATCTCGCTGAGAACAGGTTTGATATGCTTGATACAGGAGATTGACTTCTCGGCCTGATGGCTGAGATCGGAGTGTATATACTTCATGGACGCGATCGCTCTCGGTCGCACGACTAAGATCGCTTCTCGGCCTGATGACTCAGATCAGAGTATTGCTACCTCCAAAATGAGATTTCTCGCTCCACGATCTCGCTGAGGATAGGTTTGATATGCTTGATACAGGAGATTGACTTCTGGGCCTGATGGCTGAGATCGGAGTGTATATACTTCATGGACGCGATCGCTCTCGGTCGCACGACTAAGATCGCTTCTCGGCCTGATGACTCAGATCAGAGTATTGCTACCTCCAAAATGAGATTTCTCGCTCCACGATCTCGCTGAGAACAGGTTTGATATGCTTGATACAGGAGATTGACTTCTCGGCCTGATGGCTGAGATCGGAGTGTATATACTTTATGGAAGCGATCGCTCTCGGTCGCACGACTACGATCGCTTCTCGGCCTGATGGCTAAGATCAAAGTATTCCTACCTCCCAAATGAGATTTCTCGCACCACGATCTCGCTGAGAACAGGTTTGATATGCTTGATACAGGAGATTGACTTCTCGGCCTGATGGCTGAGATCGGAGTATTCCTACCTCCAAAATGAGATTTCTCGCTCCACGATCTCGCTGAGAACAGGTTTGATATGCTTGATACAGGAGATTGACTTCTCGGCCTGATGACTCAGATCAGAGTATTCCTACCTCCAAAATGAGATTCCTCGCTCCACGATCTCGCTGAGAACAGGTTTGATATGCTTGATACAGGAGATTGACTTCTCGGCCTGATGGCTGAGATCGGAGTGTATATACTTCATGGACGCGATCGCTCTCGGTCGCACGACTAAGATCGCTTCTCGGCCTGATGACTCAGATCAGAGTATTCCTACCTCCAAAATGAGATTTCTCGCTCCACGATCTCGCTGAGAACAGGTTTGATATGCTTGATACAGGAGATTGACTTCTCGGCCTGATGGCTGAGATCGGAGTGTATATACTTCATGGACGCGATCGCTCTCGGTCGCACGACTAAGATCGCTTCTCGGCCCGATGACTCAGATCAGGGTATTCCTACCTCCAAAATGAGATTTCTCGCTCCACGATCTCGCTGAGAATAGGTTTGATATGCTTGATACAGGAGATTGACTTCTGGGCCTGATGGCTGAGATCGGAGTGTATATACTTTATGGAAGCGATCGCTCTCGGGCGCACGACTAAGATCGCGTCTCGGCCTGATGGCTAAGATCAAAGTATTCCCACCTCCAAAATGAGATTTCTCGCTCCACGATCTCGCTGAGAACAGGTTTGATATGCTTGATACAGGAGATTGACTTCTCGGCCTGATGGCTGAGATCGGAGTGTATATACGTTATGGAAGCGATCGCTCTCGGTCGCACGACTAAGATTGCTTCTCGGCCTGATGGCTAAGATCAAAGTATTCCTACCTCAAAAATGACATTGCTCGCTCGACGATCTGACTGAGAACAGGTTCGATATGCTCGATAGAAGGAATTGACTTCTCGGCCTGATGACTCAGATCAAAGTATTCCTACCTCCAAAATGAGATTTCTCGCTCCACGATCTCGCTGAGAACAAGTTTGATATGCTTGATACAGGAGATTGACTTCTCGGCCTGATGGCTAAGATCAAAGTATTCCTACCTCCAAAATGGGATTTCTCGCTCCACGATCTCGCTGAGAACAGGTTTGATATGCTTGATACAGGAGATTGACTTCTCGGCCTGATGGCTGAGATCGGAGTATTCCTACCTCCAAAATGAGATTTCTCGCTCCACGATCTCGCTGAGAACAGGTTTGATATGCTTGATACAGGAGATTGACTTCTCGGCCTGATGGCTAAGATCGGAGTGTATATACTTTATGGAAGCGAGCGCTCTCGGTCGCACGACTAAGATCGTAGTATTCCCACCTCAAAAATGACATTGCTCGCTCGACGATCTGGCTGAGAACAGGTTCGATATGCTCGATAGAAGGAATTGACTTCTCGGCCTGATGACTCAGATCAGAGTATTCCTACCTCCAAAATGAGATTTCTCGCTCCACGATCTCGTTGAGAACAGGTTTGATATGCTTGATACAGGAGATTGACTTCTCGGCCTGATGGCTGAGATCGGAGTGTATATACTTCATGAACGCGATCGCTCTCGGTCGCACGACTAAGATCGCTTCTCGGCCTGATGACTCAGATCAGAGTATTCCTACCTCCAAAATGAGATTTCTCGCTCCACGATCTCGCTGAGAACAGGTTTGATATGCTTGATACAGGAGATTGACTTCTCGGCCTGATGGCTGAGATCGGAGTGTATATACTTCATGGACGCGATCGCTCTCGGTCGCACGACTAAGATCGCTTCTCGGCCTGATGACTCAGATCAGAGTATTGCTACCTCCAAAATGAGATTTCTCGCTCCACGATCTCGCTGAGGATAGGTTTGATATGCTTGATACAGGAGATTGACTTCTGGGCCTGATGGCTGAGATCGGAGTGTATATACTTCATGGACGCGATCGCTCTCGGTCGCACGACTAAGATCGCTTCTCGGCCTGATGACTCAGATCAGAGTATTGCTACCTCCAAAATGAGATTTCTCGCTCCACGATCTCGCTGAGAACAGGTTTGATATGCTTGATACAGGAGATTGACTTCTCGGCCTGATGGCTGAGATCGGAGTGTATATACTTTATGGAAGCGATCGCTCTCGGTCGCACGACTACGATCGCTTCTCGGCATGATGGCTAAGATCAAAGTATTCCTACCTCCCAAATGAGATTTCTCGCACCACGATCTCGCTGAGAACAGGTTTGATATGCTTGATACAGGAGATTGACTTCTCGGCCTGATGGCTGAGATCGGAGTATTCCTACCTCCAAAATGAGATTTCTCGCTCCACGATCTCGCTGAGAACAGGTTTGATATGCTTGATACAGGAGATTGACTTCTCGGCCTGATGACTCAGATCAGAGTATTCCTACCTCCAAAATGAGATTTCTCGCTCCACGATCTCGCTGAGAACAGGTTTGATATGCTTGATACAGGAGATTGACTTCTCGGCCTGATGGCTGAGATCGGAGTGTATATACTTCATGGACGCGATCGCTCTCGGTCGCACGACTAAGATCGCTTCTCGGCCTGATGACTCAGATCAGAGTATTCCTACCTCCAAAATGAGATTTCTCGCTCCACGATCTCGCTGAGAATAGGTTTGATATGCTTGATACAGGAGATTGACTTCTGGGCCTGATGGCTGAGATCGGAGTGTATATACTTTATGGAAGCGATCGCTCTCGGGCGCACGACTAAGATCGCGTCTCGGCCTGATGGCTAAGATCAAAGTATTCCTACCTCCAAAATGAGATTTCTCGCTCCACGATCTCGCTGAGAACAGGTTTGATATGCTTGATACAGGAGATTGACTTCTGGGCCTGATGGCTGAGATCGGAGTGTATATACTTTATGGAAGCGATCGCTCTCGGGCGCACGACTAAGATCGCTCCTCGGCCTGATGGCTAAGATCAAAGTATTCCTACCTCCAAAATGAGATTTCTCGCTCCACGATCTCGCTGAGAACAGGTTTGATATGCTTGATACAGGAGATTGACTTCTCGGCCTGATGGCTGAGATCGGAGTGTATATACTTTATGGAAGCGATCGCTCTCGGTCGCACGACTAAGATCGCTTCTCGGCCTGATGGCTAAGATCAAAGTATTCCTACCTCCAAAATGAGATTTCTCGCACCACGATCTCGCTGAGAACAGGTTTGATATGCTTGATACAGGAGATTGACTTCTCGGCCTGATGGCTGAGATCGGAGTATTCCTACCTCCAAAATGAGATTTCTCGCTCCACGATCTCGCTGAGAACAGGTTTGATATGCTTGATACAGGAGATTGACTTCTCGGCCTGATGACTCAGATCAGAGTGTATATACTTCATGGACGCGATCGCTCTCGGTCGCACGACTAAGATCGCTTCTCGGCCCGATGACTCAGATCAGAGTATTCCTACCTCCAAAATGAGATTTCTCGCTCCACGATCTCGCTGAGAATAGGTTTGATATGCTTGATACAGGAGATTGACTTCTGGGCCTGATGGCTGAGATCGGAGTGTATATACTTTATGGAAGCGATCGCTCTCGGGCGCACGACTAAGATCGCGTCTCGGCCTGATGGCTAAGATCAAAGTATTCCCACCTCCAAAATGAGATTTCTCGCTCCACGATCTCGCTGAGAACAGGTTTGATATGCTTGATACAGGAGATTGACTTCTCGGCCTGATGGCTGAGATCGGAGTGTATATACGTTATGGAAGCGATCGCTCTCGGTCGCACGACTAAGATTGCTTCTCGGCCTGATGGCTAAGATCAAAGTATTCCTACCTCAAAAATGACATTGCTCGCTCGACGATCTGACTGAGAACAGGTTCGATATGCTCGATAGAAGGAATTGACTTCTCGGCCTGATGACTCAGATCAAAGTATTCCTACCTCCAAAATGAGATTTCTCGCTCCACGATCTCGCTGAGAACAGGTTTGATATGCTTGATACAGGAGATTGACTTCTCGGCCTGATGGCTAAGATCAAAGTATTCCTACCTCCAAAATGGGATTTCTCGCTCCACGATCTCGCTGAGAACAGGTTTGATATGCTTGATACAGGAGATTGACTTCTCGGCCTGATGGCTGAGATCGGAGTATTCCTACCTCCAAAATGAGATTTCTCGCTCCACGATCTCGCTGAGAACAGGTTTGATATGCTTGATACAGGAGATTGACTTCTCGGCCTGATGGCTGAGATCGGAGTGTATATACTTTATGGAAGCGATCGCTCTCGGTCGCACGACTAAGATCGCTTCTCGGCCTGATGGCTAAGATCAAAGTATTCCTACCTCAAAAATGACATTGCTCGCTCGACGATCTGGCTGAGAACAGGTTCGATATGCTCGATAGAAGGAATTGACTTCTCGGCCTGTTGACTCAGATCAGAGTATTCCTACCTCCAAAATGAGATTTCTTGCTCCACGATCTCGCTGAGAACAGGTTTGATATGCTTGATACAGGAGATTGACTTCTCGGCCTGATGGCTGAGATCGGAGTGTATATACTTTATGGAAGCGATCGCTCTCGGGCGCACGACTAAGATCGCGTCTCGGCCTGATGGCTAAGATCAAAGTATTCCTACCTCCAAAATGAGATTTCTCGCTCCACGATCTCGCTGAGAACAGGTTTGATATGCTTGATACAGGAGATTGACTTCTCGGCCTGATGGCTGAGATCGGAGTGTATGGACTTTATGGAAGCGATCGCTCTCGGTCGCACGTCTAAGATCGCTTCTCGGCCTGATGGCTAAGATCAAAGTATTCCAACCTCAAAAATGACATTGCTCGCTCGACGATCTGGCTGAGAACAGGTTCGATATGCTCGATAGAAGGAATTGACTTCTCGGCCTGATGACTCAGATCAGAGTATTCCTACCTCCAAAATGAGATTTCTCGCACCACGATCTCGCTGAGAACAGGTTTGATATGCTTGATACAGGAGATTGACTTCTCGGCCTGATGGCTAAGATCAAAATATTCCTACCTCCAAAATGAGATTTCTCGCACCACGATCTCGCTGAGAACAGGTTTGATATGCTTGATACAGGAGATTGACTTCTCGGCCTGATGGCTGAGATCGGAGTATTCCTACCTCCAAAATGAGATTTCTCGCTCCACGATCTCGCTGAGAACAGGTTTGATATGCTTGATACAGGAGATTGACTTCTCGGCCTGATGACTCAGATCAGAGTATTCCTACCTCCAAAATGAGATTTCTCGCTCCACGATCTCGCTGAGAACAGGTTTGATATGCTTGATACAGGAGATTGACTTCTCGGCCTGATGGCTGAGATCGGAGTGTATATACTTCATGGACGCGATCGCTCTCGGTCGCACGACTAAGATCGCTTCTCGGCCTGATGACTCAGATCAGAGTATTCCTACCTCCAAAATGAGATTTCTCGCTCCACGATCTCGCTGAGAATAGGTTTGATATGCTTGATACAGGAGATTGACTTCTGGGCCTGATGGCTGAGATCGGAGTGTATATACTTTATGGAAGCGATCGCTCTCGGGCGCACGACTAAGATCGCGTCTCGGCCTGATGGCTAAGATCAAAGTATTCCTACCTCCAAAATGAGATTTCTCGCTCAACGATCTCGCTGAGAACAGGTTTGATATGCTTGATACAGGAGATTGACTTCTCGGCCTGATGGCTGAGATCGGAGTGTATATACTTCATGGACGCGATCGCTCTCGGTCGCACGACTAAGATCGCTTCTCGGCCTGATGACTCAGATCAGAGTATTCCTACCTCCAAAATGAGATTTCTCGCTCCACGATCTCGCTGAGAATAGGTTTGATATGCTTGATACAGGAGATTGACTTCTGGGCCTGATGGCTGAGATCGGAGTGTATATACTTTATGGAAGCGATCTCTCTCGGGCGCACGACTAAGATCGCGTCTCGGCCTGATGGCTAAGATCAAAGTATTCCCACCTCCAAAATGAGATTTCTCGCTCCACGATCTCGCTGAGAACAGGTTTGATATGCTTGATACAGGAGATTGACTTCTCGGCCTGATGGCTGAGATCGGAGTGTATATACGTTATGGAAGCGATCGCTCTCGGTCGCACGACTAAGATCGCTTCTCGGCCTGATGGCTAAGATCAAAGTATTCCTACCTCAAAAATGACATTGCTCGCTCGACGATCTGACTGAGAACAGGTTCGATATGCTCGATAGAAGGAATTGACTTCTCGGCCTGATGACTCAGATCAAAGTATTCCTACCTCCAAAATGAGATTTCTCGCTCCACGATCTCGCTGAGAACAGGTTTGATATGCTTGATACAGGAGATTGACTTCTCGGCCTGATGGCTAAGATCAAAGTATTCCTACCTCCAAAATGGGATTTCTCGCTCCACGATCTCGCTGAGAACAGGTTTGATATGCTTGATACAGGAGATTGACTTCTCGGCCTGATGGCTGAGATCAGAGTATTCCTACCTCCAAAATGAGATTTCTCGCTCCACGATCTCGCTGAGAACAGGTTTGATATGCTTGATACAGGAGATTGACTTCTCGGCCTGATGGCTGAGATCGGAGTGTATATACTTTATGGAAGCGATCGCTCTCGGTCGCACGACTAAGATCGCTTCTCGGCCTGATGGCTAAGATCAAAGTATTCCTACCTCAAAAATGACATTGCTCGCTCGACGATCTGGCTGAGAACAGGTTCGATATGCTCGATAGAAGGAATTGACTTCTCGGCCTGTTGACTCAGATCAGAGTATTCCTACCTCCAAAATGAGATTTCTCGCTCCACGATCTCGCTGAGAACAGGTTTGATATGCTTGATACAGGAGATTGACTTCTCGGCCTGATGGCTGAGATCGGAGTATTCCTACCTCCAAAATGAGATTTCTCGCTCCACGATCTCGCTGAGAACAGGTTTGATATGCTTGATACAGGAGACTGACTTCTCGGCCTGATGGCTGAGATCGGAGTGTATATACTTTATGGAAGCGATCGCTCTCGGGCGCACGACTAAGATCGCGTCTCGGCCTGATGGCTAAGATCAAAGTATTCCTACCTCCAAAATGAGATTTCTCGCTCCACGATCTCGCTGAGAACAGGTTTGATATGCTTGATACAGGAGATTGACTTCTCGGCCTGATGGCTGAGATCGGAGTGTATAAACTTTATGGAAGCGATCGCTCTCGGTCGCACGACTAAGATCGCTTCTCGGCCTGATGGCTAAGATCAAAGTATTCCTACCTCCAAAATGAGATTTCTCGCACCACGATCTCGCTGAGAACAGGTTTGATATGCTTGATACAGGAGATTGACTTCTCGGCCTGATGGCTGAGATCGGAGTGTATATACTTTATGGAAGCGATCGCTCTCGGGTGCACGACTAAGATCGCTCCTCGGCCTGATGGCTAAGATCAAAGTATTCCTACCTCCAAAATGAGATTTCTCGCTCCACGATCTCGCTGAGAACAGGTTTGATATGCTTGATACAGGAGATTGACTTCTCGGCCTGATGGCTGAGATCGGAGTGTATATACTTTATGGAAGCGATCGCTCTCGGTCGCACGACTAAGATCGCTTCTCGGCCTGATGGCTAAGATCAAAGTATTCCTACCTCCAAAATGAGATTTCTCGCACCACGATCTCGCTGAGAACAGGTTTGATATGCTTGATACAGGAGATTGACTTCTCGGCCTGATGGCTGAGATCGGAGTATTCCTACCTCCAAAATGAGATTTCTCGCTCCACGATCTCGCTGAGAACAGGTTTGATATGCTTGATACAGGAGATTGACTTCTCGGCCTGATGACTCAGATCAGAGTATTCCTACCTCCAAAATGAGATTTCTCGCTCCACGATCTCGCTGAGAACAGGTTTGATATGCTTGATACAGGAGATTGACTTCTCGGCCTGATGGCTGAGATCGGAGTGTATATACTTCATGGACGCGATCGCTCTCGGTCGCACGACTAAGATCGCTTCTCGGCCCGATGACTCAGATCAGAGTATTCCTACCTCCAAAATGAGATTTCTCGCTCCACGATCTCGCTGAGAATAGGTTTGATATGCTTGATACAGGAGATTGACTTCTGGGCCTGATGGCTGAGATCGGAGTGTATATACTTTATGGAAGCGATCGCTCTCGGGCGCACGACTAAGATCGCGTCTCGGCCTGATGGCTAAGATCAAAGTATTCCCACCTCCAAAATGAGATTTCTCGCTCCACGATCTCGCTGAGAACAGGTTTGATATGCTTGATACAGGAGATTGACTTCTCGGCCTGATGGCTGAGATCGGAGTGTATATACGTTATGGAAGCGATCGCTCTCGGTCGCACGACTAAGATTGCTTCTCGGCCTGATGGCTAAGATCAAAGTATTCCTACCTCAAAAATGACATTGCTCGCTCGACGATCTGTCTGAGAACAGGTTCGATATGCTCGATAGAAGGAATTGACTTCTCGGCCTGATGACTCAGATCAAAGTATTCCTACCTCCAAAATGAGATTTCTCGCTCCACGATCTCGCTGAGAACAGGTTTGATATGCTTGATACAGGAGATTGACTTCTCGGCCTGATGGCTAAGATCAAAGTATTCCTACCTCCAAAATGGGATTTCTCGCTCCACGATCTCGCTGAGAACAGGTTTGATATGCTTGATACAGGAGATTGACTTCTCGGCCTGATGGCTGAGATCGGAGTATTCCTACCTCCAAAATGAGATTTCTCGCTCCACGATCTCGCTGAGAACAGGTTTGATATGCTTGATACAGGAGATTGACTTCTCGGCCTGATGGCTGAGATCGGAGTGTATATACTTTATGGAAGCGATCGCTCTCGGTCGCACGACTAAGATCGCTTCTCGGCCTGATGGCTAAGATCAAAGTATTCCTACCTCAAAAATGACATTGCTCGCTCGACGATCTGGCTGAGAACAGGTTCGATATGCTCGATAGAAGGAATTGACTTCTCGGCCTGTTGACTCAGATCAGAGTATTCCTACCTCCAAAATGAGATTTCTCGCTCCACGATCTCGCTGAGAACAGGTTTGATATGCTTGATACAGGAGATTGACTTCTCGGCCTGATGGCTGAGATCGGAGTGTATATACTTTATGGAAGCAATCGCTCTCGGGCGCACGACTAAGATCGCGTCTCGGCCTGATGGCTAAGATCAAAGTATTCCTACCTCCAAAATGAGATTTCTCGCTCCACGATCTCGCTGAGAACAGGTTTGATATGCTTGATACAGGAGATTGACTTCTCGGCCTGATGGCTGAGATCGGAGTGTATATACTTTATGGAAGCGATCGCTCTCGGTCGCACGTCTAAGATCGCTTCTCGGCCTGATGGCTAAGATCAAAGTATTCCAACCTCAAAAATGACATTGCTCGCTCGACGATCTGGCTGAGAACAGGTTCGATATGCTCGATAGGAGGAATTGACTCCTCGGCCTGATGACTCAGATCAAAGTATCCCTACCTCCAAAATGAGATTTCTCGCTCCACGATCTCGCTGAGAACAGGTTTGATATGCTTGATACAGGAGATTGACTTCTCGGCCTGATGGCTGAGATCGGAGTGTATATACTTCATGGACGCGATCGCTCTCGGTCGCACGACTAAGATCGCTTCTCGGCCCGATGACTCAGATCAGAGTATTCCTACCTCCAAAATGAGATTTCTCGCTCCACGATCTCGCTGAGAATAGGTTTGATATGCTTGATACAGGAGATTGACTTCTGGGCCTGATGGCTGAGATCGGAGTGTATATACTTTATGGAAGCGATCGCTCTCGGGCGCACGACTAAGATCGCGTCTCGGCCTGATGGCTAAGATCAAAGTATTCCCACCTCCAAAATGAGATTTCTCGCTCCACGATCTCGCTGAGAACAGGTTTGATATGCTTGATACAGGAGATTGACTTCTCGGCCTGATGGCTGAGATCGGAGTGTATATACGTTATGGAAGCGATCGCTCTCGGTCGCACGACTAAGATTGCTTCTCGGCCTGATGGCTAAGATCAAAGTATTCCTACCTCAAAAATGACATTGCTCGCTCGACGATCTGTCTGAGAACAGGTTCGATATGCTCGATAGAAGGAATTGACTTCTCGGCCTGATGACTCAGATCAAAGTATTCCTACCTCCAAAATGAGATTTCTCGCTCCACGATCTCGCTGAGAACAGGTTTGATATGCTTGATACAGGAGATTGACTTCTCGGCCTGATGGCTAAGATCAAAGTATTCCTACCTCCAAAATGGGATTTCTCGCTCCACGATCTCGCTGAGAACAGGTTTGATATGCTTGATACAGGAGATTGACTTCTCGGCCTGATGGCTGAGATCGGAGTATTCCTACCTCCAAAATGAGATTTCTCGCTCCACGATCTCGCTGAGAACAGGTTTGATATGCTTGATACAGGAGATTGACTTCTCGGCCTGATGACTCAGATCAGAGTATTCCTACCTCCAAAATGAGATTTCTCGCTCCACGATCTCGCTGAGAACAGGTTTGATATGCTTGATACAGGAGATTGACTTCTCGGCCTGATGGCTGAGATCGGAGTGTATATACTTCATGGACGCGATCGCTCTCGGTCGCACGACTAAGATCGCTTCTCGGCCCGATGACTCAGATCAGAGTATTCCTACCTCCAAAATGAGATTTCTCGCTCCACGATCTCGCTGAGAATAGGTTTGATATGCTTGATACAGGAGATTGACTTCTGGGCCTGATGGCTGAGATCGGAGTGTATATACTTTATGGAAGCGATCGCTCTCGGGCGCACGACTAAGATCGCGTCTCGGCATGATGGCTAAGATCAAAGTATTCCCACCTCCAAAATGAGATTTCTCGCTCCACGATCTCGCTGAGAACAGGTTTGATATGCTTGATACAGGAGATTGACTTCTCGGCCTGATGGCTGAGATCGGAGTGTATATACGTTATGGAAGCGATCGCTCTCGGTCGCACGACTAAGATTGCTTCTCGGCCTGATGGCTAAGATCAAAGTATTCCTACCTCAAAAATGACATTGCTCGCTCGACGATCTGTCTGAGAACAGGTTCGATATGCTCGATAGAAGGAATTGACTTCTCGGCCTGATGACTCAGATCAAAGTATTCCTACCTCCAAAATGAGATTTCTCGCTCCACGATCTCGCTGAGAACAGGTTTGATATGCTTGATACAGGAGATTGACTTCTCGGCCTGATGGCTAAGATCAAAGTATTCCTACCTCCAAAATGGGATTTCTCGCTCCACGATCTCGCTGAGAACAGGTTTGATATGCTTGATACAGGAGATTGACTTCTCGGCCTGATGGCTGAGATCGGAGTATTCCTACCTCCAAAATGAGATTTCTCGCTCCACGATCTCGCTGAGAACAGGTTTGATATGCTTGATACAGGAGATTGACTTCTCGGCCTGATGGCTGAGATCGGAGTGTATATACTTTATGGAAGCGATCGCTCTCGGTCGCACGACTAAGATCGCTTCTCGGCCTGATGGCTAAGATCAAAGTAATCCTACAACAAAATGACATTGCTCGCTCGACGATCTGGCTGAGAACAGGTTCGATATGCTCGATAGAAGGAATTGACTTCTCGGCCTGTTGACTCAGATCAGAGTATTCCTACCTCCAAAATGAGATTTCTCGCTCCACGATCTCGCTGAGAACAGGTTTGATATGCTTGATACAGGAGATTGACTTCTCGGCCTGATGGCTGAGATCGGAGTGTATATACTTTATGGAAGCAATCGCTCTCGGGCGCACGACTAAGATCGCGTCTCGGCCTGATGGCTAAGATCAAAGTATTCCTACCTCCAAAATGAGATTTCTCGCTCCACGATCTCGCTGAGAACAGGTTTGATATGCTTGATACAGGAGATTGACTTCTCGGCCTGATGGCTGAGATCGGAGTGTATATACTTTATGGAAGCGATCGCTCTCGGTCGCACGTCTAAGATCGCTTCTCGGCCTGATGGCTAAGATCAAAGTATTCCAACCTCAAAAATGACATTGCTCGCTCGACGATCTGGCTGAGAACAGGTTCGATATGCTCGATAGGAGGAATTGACTCCTCGGCCTGATGACTCAGATCAAAGTATCCCTACCTCCAAAATGAGATTTCTCGCTCCACGATCTCGCTGAGAACAGGTTTGATATGCTTGATACAGGAGATTGACTTCTCGGCCTGATGGCTAAGATCAAAGTGTATATACTTTATGGAAGCGATCGCTCTCGGGCGCACGACTAAGATCGCGTCTCGGCCTGATGGCTAAGATCAAAGTATTCCCACCTCCAAAATGAGATTTCTCGCTCCACGATCTCGCTGAGAACAGGTTTGATATGCTTGATACAGGAGATTGACTTCTCGGCCTGATGGCTGAGATCGGAGTATTCCTACCTCCAAAATGAGATTTCTCGCTCCACGATCTCGCTGAGAACAGGTTTGATATGCTTGATACAGGAGATTGACTTCTCGGCCTGATGGCTAAGATCAAAGTATTCCTACCTCGAAAATGAGATTTCTCGCTCCACGATTTCGCTGAGAACAGGTTTGATATGCTTGATACAGGAGATTGAGTTCTCGGCCTGATGGCTGAGATCGGAGTGTATATACTTTATGGAAGCGATCGCTCTCGGTCGCACGACTAAGATCGTAGTATTCCCACCTTAAAAATGACATTGCTCGCTCGACGATCTGGCTGAGAACAGGTTCGATATGCTCGATAGGAGGAATTGACTCCTCGGCCTGATGACTCAGATCAGAGTATTCCTACCTCCAAAATGAGATTCCTCGCTCCACGATCTCGCTGAGAACAGGTTTGATATGCTTGATACAGGAGATTGACTTCTCGGCCTGATGGCTGAGATCGGAGTGTATATACTTTATGGAAGCGATCGCTCTCGGGCGCACGACTAAGATCGCGTCTCGGCCTGATGGCTAAGATCAAAGTATTCCTACCTCCAAAATGAGATTTCTCGCTCCACGATCTCGCTGAGAACAGGTTTGATATGCTTGATACAGGAGATTGACTTCTCGGCCTGATGGCTGAGATTGGAGTGTATATACTTTATGGAAGCGATCGCTCTCGGGCGCACGACTTAGATCGCGTCTCGGCCTGATGGCTAAGATCAAAGTATTCCTACCTCCAAAATGAGATTTCTCGCTCCACGATCTCGCTGAGAACAGGTTTGATATGCTTGATACAGGAGATTGACTTCTGGGCCTGATGGCTGAGATCGGAGTGTATATACTTTATGGAAGCGATCGCTCTCGGGCGCACGACTAAGATCGCTCCTCGGCCTGATGGCTAAGATCAAAGTATTCCTACCTCCAAAATGAGATTTCTCGCTCCACGATCTCGCTGAGAACAGGTTTGATATGCTTGATACAGGAGATTGACTTCTCGGCCTGATGGCTGAGATCGGAGTGTATATACTTTATGGAAGCGATCGCTCTCGGTCGCACGACTAAGATCGCTTCTCGGCCTGATGGCTAAGATCAAAGTATTCCTACCTCCAAAATGAGATTTCTCGCACCACGATCTCGCTGAGAACAGGTTTGATATGCTTGATACAGGAGATTGACTTCTCGGCCTGATGGCTGAGATCGGAGTATTCCTACCTCCAAAATGAGATTTCTCGCTCCACGATCTCGCTGAGAACAGGTTTGATATGCTTGATACAGGAGATTGACTTCTGGGCCTGATGGCTGAGATCGGAGTGTATATACTTTATGGAAGCGATCGCTCTCGGGCGCACGACTAAGATCGCGTCTCGGCCTGATGGCTAAGATCAAAGTATTCCCACCTCCAAAATGAGATTTCTCGCTCCACGATCTCGCTGAGAATAGGTTTGATATGCTTGATACAGGAGATTGACTTCTGGGTCTGATGACTCAGATTAGAGTATTCCTACCTCCAAAATGAGATCTCTCGCTCAACGATCTCGCTGAGAACAGGTTTGATATGCTTGATACAGGAGATTGACTTCTCGGCCTGATGGCTGAGATCGGAGTGTATATACTTCATGGACGCGATCGCTCTCGGTCGCACGACTAAGATCGCTTCTCGGCCTGATGACTCAGATCAGAGTATTCCTACCTCCAAAATGAGATTTCTCGCTCCACGATCTCGCTGAGAATAGGTTTGATATGCTTGATACAGGAGATTGACTTCTGGGCCTGATGGCTGAGATCGGAGTGTATATACTTTATGGAAGCGATCGCTCTCGGGCGCACGACTAAGATCGCGTCTCGGCCTGATGGCTAAGATCAAAGTATTCCCACCTCCAAAATGAGATTTCTCGCTCCACGATCTCGCTGAGAACAGGTTTGATATGCTTGATACAGGAGATTGACTTCTCGGCCTGATGGCTGAGATCGGAGTGTATATACGTTATGGAAGCGATCGCTCTCGGTCGCACGACTAAGATCGCTTCTCGGCCTGATGGCTAAGATCAAAGTATTCCTACCTCAAAAATGACATTGCTCGCTCGACGATCTGACTGAGAACAGGTTCGATATGCTCGATAGAAGGAATTGACTTCTCGGCCTGATGACTCAGATCAAAGTATTCCTACCTCCAAAATGAGATTTCTCGCTCCACGATCTCGCTGAGAACAGGTTTGATATGCTTGATACAGGAGATTGACTTCTCGGCCTGATGGCTAAGATCAAAGTGTTCCTACCTCCAAAATGGGATTTCTCGCTCCACGATCTCGCTGAGAACAGGTTTGATATGCTTGATACAGGAGATTGACTTCTCGGCCTGATGGCTGAGATCAGAGTATTCCTACCTCCAAAATGAGATTTCTCGCTCCACGATCTCGCTGAGAACAGGTTTGATATGCTTGATACAGGAGGTTGACTTCTCGGCCTGATGGCTGAGATCGGAGTGTATATACTTTATGGAAGCGATCGCTCTCGGTCGCACGACTAAGATCGCTTCTCGGCCTGATGGCTAAGATCAAAGTATTCCTACCTCAAAAATGACATTGCTCGCTCGACGATCTGGCTGAGAACAGGTTCGATATGCTCGATAGAAGGAATTGACTTCTCGGCCTGTTGACTCAGATCAGAGTATTCCTACCTCCAAAATGAGATTTCTCGCTCCACGATCTCGCTGAGAACAGGTTTGATATGCTTGATACAGGAGATTGACTTCTCGGCCTGATGGCTGAGATCGGAGTATTCCTACCTCCAAAATGAGATTTCTCGCTCCACGATCTCGCTGAGAACAGGTTTGATATGCTTGATACAGGAGACTGACTTCTCGGCCTGATGGCTGAGATCGGAGTGTATATACTTTATGGAAGCGATCGCTCTCGGGCGCACGACTAAGATCGCGTCTCGGCCTGATGGCTAAGATCAAAGTATTCCTACCTCCAAAATGAGATTTCTCGCTCCACGATCTCGCTGAGAACAGGTTTGATATGCTTGATACAGGAGATTGACTTCTCGGCCTGATGGCTGAGATCGGAGTGTATATACTTTATGGAAGCGATCGCTCTCGGTCGCACGACTAAGATCGCTTCTCGGCCTGATGGCTAAGATCAAAGTATTCCTACCTCCAAAATGAGATTTCTCGCACCACGATCTCGCTGAGAACAGGTTTGATATGCTTGATACAGGAGATTGACTTCTCGGCCTGATGGCTGAGATCGGAGTATTCCTACCTCCGAAATGAGATTTCTCGCTCCACGATCTCGCTGAGAACAGGTTTGATATGCTTGATACAGGAGATTGACTTCTCGGCCTGATGGCTGAGATCGGAGTATTCCTACCTCCAAAATGAGATTTCTCGCTCCACGATCTCGCTGAGAACAGGTTTGATATGCTTGATACAGGAGATTGACTTCTCGGCCTGATGGCTAAGATCGGAGTGTATATACTTTATGGAAGCGAGCGCTCTCGGTCGCACGACTAAGATCGTAGTATTCCCACCTCAAAAATGACATTGCTCGCTCGACGATCTGGCTGAGAACAGGTTCGATATGCTCGATAGAAGGAATTGACTTCTCGGCCTGATGACTCAGATCAGAGTATTCCTACCTCCAAAATGAGATTTCTCGCTCCACGATCTCGCTGAGAACAGGTTTGATATGCTTGATACAGGAGATTGACTTCTCGGCCTGATGGCTGAGGTCGGAGTGTATATACTTCATGAACGCGATCGCTCTCGGTCGCACGACTAAGATCGCTTCTCGGCCTGATGACTCAGATCAGAGTATTCCTACCTCCAAAATGAGATTTCTCGCTCCACGATCTCGCTGAGAATAGGTTTGATATGCTTGATACAGGAGATTGACTTCTGGGCCTGATGGCTGAGATCGGAGTGTATATACTTTATGGAAGCGATCGCTCTCGGGCGCACGACTAAGATCGCGTCTCGGCCTGATGGCTAAGATCAAAGTATTCCTACCTCCAAAATGAGATTTCTCGCTCCACGATCTCGCTGAGAACAGGTTTGATATGCTTGATACAGGAGATTGACTTCTCGGCCTGATGGCTGAGATCAGAGTATTCCTACCTCCAAAATGAGATTTCTCGCTCCACGATCTCGCTGAGAACAGGTTTGATATGCTTGATACAGGAGATTGACTTCTCGGCCTGATGGCTGAGATCGGAGTGTATATACTTTATGGAAGCGAGCGCTCTCGGTCGCACGACTAAGATCGTAGTATTCCCACCTCAAAAATGACATTGCTCGCTCGACGATCTGGCTGAGAACATGTTCGATATGCTCGATAGAAGGAATTGACTTCTCGGCCTGATGACTCAGATCAGAGTATTCCTACCTCCAAAATGAGATTTCTCGCTCCACGATCTCGCTGAGAACAGGTTTGATATGCTTGATACAGGAGATTGACTTCTCGGCCTGATGGCTGAGATCGGAGTGTATATACTTCATGGACGCGATCGCTCTCGGTCGCACGACTAAGATCGCTTCTCGGCCTGATGACTCAGATCAGAGTGTTCCTACCTCCAAAATGAGATTTCTCGCTCCACGATCTCGCTGAGAATAGGTTTGATATGCTTGATACAGGAGATTGACTTCTGGGCCTGATGGCTGAGATCGGAGTGTATATACTTTATGGAAGCGATCGCTCTCGGGCGCACGACTAAGATCGCGTCTCGGCCTGATGGCTAAGATCAAAGTATTCCTACCTCCAAAATGAGATTTCTCGCTCCACGATCTCGCTGAGAACAGGTTTGATATGCTTGATACAGGAGATTGACTTCTCGGCCTGATGGCTGAGATCGGAGTGTATATACTTTATGGAAGCGAGCGCTCTCGGTCGCACGACTAAGATCGTAGTATTCCCACCTCAAAAATGACATTGCTCGCTCGACGATCTGGCTGAGAACATGTTCGATATGCTCGATAGAAGGAATTGACTTCTCGGCCTGATGACTCAGATCAGAGTATTCCTACCTCCAAAATGAGATTTCTCGCTCCACGATCTCGCTGAGAACAGGTTTGATATGCTTGATACAGGAGATTGACTTCTCGGCCTGATGGCTGAGATCGGAGTGTATATACTTCATGGACGCGATCGCTCTCGGTCGCACGACTACGATCGCTTCTCGGCCTGATGGCTAAGATCAAAGTATTCCTACCTCCAAAATGAGATTTCTCGCACCACGATCTCGCTGAGAACAGGTTTGATATGCTTGATACAGGAGATTGACTTCTCGGCCTGATGGCTGAGATCGGAGTATTCCTACCTCCAAAATGAGATTTCTCGCTCCACGATCTCGCTGAGAACAGGTTTGATATGCTTGATACAGGAGATTGACTTCTCGGCCTGATGACTCAGATCAGAGTATTCCTACCTCCAAAATGAGATTTCTCGCTCCACGATCTCGCTGAGAACAGGTTTGACATGCTTGATACAGGAGATTGACTTCTCGGCCTGATGGCTGAGATCGGAGTGTATATACTTCATGGACGCGATCGCTCTCGGTCGCACGACTAAGATCGCTTCTCGGCCTGATGACTCAGATCAGAGTATTCCCACCTCCAAAATGAGATTTCTCGCTCCACGATCTCGCTGAGAACAGGTTTGATATGCTTGATACAGGAGATTGACTTCTGGGCCTGATGGCTGAGATCGGAGTGTATATACTTTATGGGAGCGATCGCTCTCGGGCGCACGACTAAGATCGCGTCTCGGCCTGATGGCTAAGATCAAAGTATTCCTACCTCCAAAATGAGATTTCTCGCTCCACGATCTCGCTGAAAACAGGTTTTATATGCTTGATACAGGAGATTGACTTCTCGGCCTGATGGCTGAGATCGGAGTGTATATACTTTATGGAAGCGATCGCTCTCGGTCGCACGACTAAGATCGCTTCTCGGCCTGATGGCTAAGATCAAAGTATTCCTACCTCCAAAATGAGATTTCTCGCACCACGATCTCGCTGAGAACAGGTTTGATATGCTTGATACAGGAGATTGACTTCTCGGCCTGATGGCTGAGATCGGAGTGTATATACTTTATGGAAGCGAGCGCTCTCGGTCGCACGACTAAGATCGTAGTATTCCCACCTCAAAAATGACATTGCTCGCTCGACGATCTGGCTGAGAACAGGTTCGATATGCTCGATAGAAGGAATTGACTTCTCGGCCTGATGACTCAGATCAGAGTATTCCTACCTCCAAAATGAGATTTCTCGCTCCACGATCTCGCTGAGAACAGGTTTGATATGCTTGATACAGGAGATTGACTCCTCGGCCTGATGGCTGAGATCGGAGTGTATATACTTCATGGACGCCTTCGCTCTCGGTCGCACGACTAAGATCGCTTCTCGGCCTGATGACTCAGATCAGAGTATTCCTACCTCCAAAATGAGATTTCTCGCTCCACGATCTCGCTGAGAACAGGTTTGATATGCTTGATACAGGAGATTGACTTCTCGGCCTGATGGCTAAGATCAAAGTGGATATACTTTATGGAAGCGATCGCTCTCGGGCGCACGACTAAGATCGCGTCTCGGCCTGATGGCTAAGATCAAAGTATTCCTACCTCCAAAATGAGATTTCTCGCTCCACGATCTCGCTGAGAACAGGTTTGATATGCTTGATACAGGAGATTGACTTCTCGGCCTGATGGCTGAGATCGGAGTGTATATACTTCATGGAAGCGATCGCTCTCGGGCGCACGACTAAGATCGCGTCTCGGCCTGATGGCTAAGATCAGAGTATTCCTACCTCCAAAATGAGATTTCTCGCTCCACGATCTCGCTGGAAACAGGTTTGATATGCTTGATACAGGAGATTGACTTCTGGGCCTGATGGCTGAGATCGGAGTGTATATACTTTATGGAAGCGAGCGCTCTCGGTCGCACGACTAAGATCGCTTCTCGGCCTGATGGCTAAGATCCAAGTATTCCTACCTCCAAAATGAGATTTCTCGCTCCACGATCTCGCTGAAAACAGGTTTGATATGCTTGATACAGGAGATTGACTTCTCGGCCTGATGGCTGAGATCGGAGTGTATATACTTTATGGAAGCGATCGCTCTCGGTCGCACGACTAAGATCGCTTCTCGGCCTGATGGCTAAGATCCAAGTATTCCTACCTCCGAAATGAGATTCCTCGCTCCACGATCTCGCTGAGCACAGGTTTGATATGCTTGATACAGGAGATTGACTTCTCGGCCTGATGGCTGAGATCGGAGTGTATATACTTTATGGACGCGATCGCTCTCGGTCGCACGACTAAGATCGCTTGTCGGCCTGATGACTCAGATCAGAGTATTCCTACCTCCAAAATGAGATTTCTCGCTCCACGATCTCGCTGAGAATAGGTTTGATATGCTTGATACAGGAGATTGACTTCTGGGCCTGATGGCTGAGATCGGAGTGTATATACTTTATGGAAGCGATCGCTCTCGGTCGCACGACTAAGATCGCTTCTCGGCATGATGGCTAAGATCAAAGTATTCCTACCTCCCAAATGAGATTTCTCGCACCACGATCTCGCTGAGAACAGGTTTGATATGCTTGATACAGGAGATTGACTTCTCGGCCTGATGGCTGAGATCGGAGTATTCCTACCTCCAAAATGAGATTTCTCGCTCCACGATCTCGCTGAGAACAGGTTTGATATGCTTGATACAGGAGATTGACTTCTCGGCCTGATGGCTGAGATCGGAGTATTCCTACCTCCAAAATGAGATTTCTCGCTCCACGATCTCGCTGAGAACAGGTTTGATATGCTTGATACAGGAGATTGACTTCTCGGCCTGATGGCTAAGATCAAAGTATTCCTACCTCCAAAATGAGATTTCTCGCTCCACGATCTCGCTGAGAACAGGTTTGATATGCTTGATACAGGAGATTGACTTCTCGGCCTGATGGCTGAGATCGGAGTGTATATACTTTATGGAAGCGATCGCTCTCGGTCGCACGACTAAGATCGTAGTATTCCCACCTCAAAAATGACATTGCTCGCTCGACGATCTGGCTGAGAACAGGTTCGATATGCTCGATAGAAGGAATTGACTTCTCGGCCTGATGACTCAGATCAGAGTATTCCTACCTCCAAAATGAGATTTCTCGCTCCACGATCTCGCTGAGAACAGGTTTGATATGCTTGATACAGGAGATTGACTTCTCGGCCTGATGGCTGAGATCGGAGTGTATATACTTTATGGACGCGATCGCTCTCGGTCGCACGACTAAGATCGCTTCTCGGCCTGATGACTCAGATCAGAGTATTCCTACCTCCAAAATGAGATTTCTCGCACCACGATCTCGCTGAGAACAGGTTTGATATGCTTGATACAGGAGATTGACTTCTCGGCCTGATGGCTGAGATCGGAGTGTATATACTTAATGTAAGCGATCGCTCTCGGTCGCACGACTAAGATCGCTTCTCGGCCTGATGGCTAAGATCAAGGTATTCCTACCTCCAAGATGAGATTTCTCGCTCCACGATCTCGCTGAGAACAGGTTTGATATGCTTGATACAGGAGATTGACTTCTCGGCCTGATGGCTGAGATCGGAGTATTCCTACCTCCAAAATGAGATTTCTCGCTCCACGATCTCGCTGAGAACAGGTTTGATATGCTTGATACAGGAGATTGACTTCTCGGCCTGATGGCTGAGATCGGAGTGTATATACTTCATGGAAGCGATCGCTCTCGGTCGCACGACTAAGATCGCTTCTCGGCCTGATGGCTAAGATCAAAGTATTCCTACCTCCAAAATGAGATTTCTCGCTCCACGATCTCGCTGGAAACAGGTTTGATATGCTTGATACAGGAGATTGACTTCTGGGCCTGATGGCTGAGATCGGAGTGTATATACTTTATGGAAGCGATCGCTCTCGGTCGCACGACTAAGATCGCTTCTCGGCCTGATGGCTAAGATCAAAGTATTCCTACCTCCAAAATGAGATTTCTCGCACCACGATCTCGCTGAGAACAGGTTTGATATGCTTGATACAGGAGATTGACTTCTCGGCCTGATGGCTGAGATCGGAGTGTATATACTTTATGGAAGCGAGCGCTCTCGGTCGCACGACTAAGATCGTAGTATTCCCACCTCAAAAATGACATTGCTCGCTCGACGATCTGGCTGAGAACATGTTCGATATGCTCGATAGAAGGGATTGACTTCTCGGCCTGATGACTCAGATCAGAGTATTCCTACCTCCAAAATGAGATTTCTCGCTCCACGATCTCGCTGAGAACAGGTTTGATATGCTTGATACAGGAGATTGACTTCTCGGCCTGATGGCTGAGATCGGAGTGTATATACTTCATGGACGCGATCGCTCTCGGTCGCACGACTAAGATCGCTTCTCGGCCTGATGACTCAGATCAGAGTGTTCCTACCTCCAAAATGAGATTTCTCGCTCCACGATCTCGCTGAGAATAGGTTTGATATGCTTGATACAGGAGATTGACTTCTGGGCCTGATGGCTGAGATCGGAGTGTATATACTTTATGGAAGCGATCGCTCTCGGGCGCACGACTAAGATCGCGTCTCGGCCTGATGGCTAAGATCAAAGTATTCCTACCTCCAAAATGAGATTTCTCGCTCCACGATCTCGCTGAGAACAGGTTTGATATGCTTGATACAGGAGATTGACTTCTCGGCCTGATGGCTGAGATCGGAGTGTATATACTTTATGGAAGCGATCGCTCTCGGGCGCACGTCTAAGATCGCTTCTCGGCCTGATGGCTAAGATCAAAGTATTCCAACCTCAAAAATGACATTGCTCGCTCGACGATCTGGCTGAGAACAGGTTCGATATGCTCGATAGGAGGAATTGACTCCTCGGCCTGATGACTCAGATCAAAGTATCCCTACCTCCAAAATGAGATTTCTCGCTCCACGATCTCGCTGAGAACAGGTTTGATATGCTTGATACAGGAGATTGACTTCTCGGCCTGATGGCTAAGATCAAAGTGTATATACTTTATGGAAGCGATCGCTCTCGGGCGCACGACTAAGATCGCGTCTCGGCCTGATGGCTAAGATCAAAGTATTCCCACCTCCAAAATGAGATTTCTCGCTCCACGATCTCGCTGAGAACAGGTTTGATATGCTTGATACAGGAGATTGACTTCTCGGCCTGATGGCTGAGATCGGAGTATTCCTACCTCCAAAATGAGATTTCTCGCTCCACGATCTCGCTGAGAACAGGTTTGATATGCTTGATACAGGAGATTGACTTCTCGGCCTGATGGCTAAGATCAAAGTATTCCTACCTCGAAAATGAGATTTCTCGCTCCACGATTTCGCTGAGAACAGGTTTGATATGCTTGATACAGGAGATTGAGTTCTCGGCCTGATGGCTGAGATCGGAGTGTATATACTTTATGGAAGCGATCGCTCTCGGTCGCACGACTAAGATCGTAGTATTCCCACCTTAAAAATGACATTGCTCGCTCGACGATCTGGCTGAGAACAGGTTCGATATGCTCGATAGGAGGAATTGACTCCTCGGCCTGATGACTCAGATCAGAGTATTCCTACCTCCAAAATGAGATTCCTCGCTCCACGATCTCGCTGAGAACAGGTTTGATATGCTTGATACAGGAGATTGACTTCTCGGCCTGATGGCTGAGATCGGAGTGTATATACTTCATGGAAGCGATCGCTCTTGGGCGCACGACTAAGATCGCTTCTCGGCCTGATGGCTATGATCAAAGTATTCCTACCTCCAAAATGAGATTTCTCGCTCCACGATCTCGCTGAGAACAGGTTTGATATGCTTGATACAGGAGATTGAGTTCTCGGCCTGATGGCTGAGATCGGAGTGTATATACTTTATGGAAGCGATCGCTCTCGGTCGCACGACTAAGATCAAAGTATTCCTACCTCAAAATGACAGTGCTCGCTCGACGATCTGGCTGAGAACAGGTTCGATATGCTCGATAGAAGGAATTGACTTCTCGGCCTGATGACTCAGATCAGAGTATTCCTACCTCCAAATTAGATTTCTCGCTCCACGATCTCGCTGAGAACAGGTTTGATATCCTTGATACAGGAGATTGACTTCCCGGCCTGATGGCTGAGATCGGAGTATTCCTACCTCCAAAATGAGATTTCTCGCTCCACGATCTCGCTGAGGACAGGTTTGATATGCTTGATACAGGAGATTGACTTCTCGGCCTGATGGCTAAGATCAAAGTATTCCTACCTCGAAAATGAGATTTCTCGCTCCACGATTTCGCTGAGAACAGGTTTGATATGCTTGATACAGGAGATTGAGTTCTCGGCCTGATGGCTGAGATCGGAGTGTATATACTTTATGGAAGCGATAGCTCTCGGTCGCACGACTAAGATCGCTTCTCGGCCTGATGGCTAAGATCAAAGTATTCTCACCTCAAAAATGACATTGCTCGCTCGACGATCTGGCTGAGAACAGGTTCGATATGCTCGATAGAAGGAATTGACTTCTCGGCCTGATGACTCAGATCAGAGTATTCCTACCTCCAAAATGAGATTTCCCGCTCCACGATCTCGCTGAGAACAGGTTTGATATGCTTGATACAGGAGATTGAGTTCTCGGCCTGATGGCTGAGATCGGAGTGTATATACTTTATGGGAGCGAGCGCTCTCGGTCGCACGACTAAGATCGTAGTATTCCCACCTCAAAAATGACATTGCTCGCTCGACGATCTGGCTGAGAACATGTTCGATATGCTCGATAGAAGGAATTGACTTCTCGGCCTGATGACTCAGATCAGAGTATTCCTACCTCCAAAATGAGATTTCTCGCTCCACGATCTCGCTGAGAACAGGTTTGATATGCTTGATACAGGAGATTGACTTCTCGGCCTGATGGCTGAGATCGGAGTGTATATACTTCATGGACGCGATCGCTCTCGGTCGCACGACTAAGATCGCTTCTCGGCCTGATGACTCAGATCAGAGTGTTCCTACCTCCAAAATGAGATTTCTCGCTCCACGATCTCGCTGAGAATAGGTTTGATATGCTTGATACAGGAGATTGACTTCTGGGCCTGATGGCTGAGATCGGAGTGTATATACTTTATGGAAGCGATCGCTCTCGGGCGCACGACTAAGATCGCGTCTCGGCCTGATGGCTAAGATCAAAGTATTCCTACCTCCAAAATGAGATTTCTCGCTCCACGATCTCGCTGAGAACAGGTTTGATATGCTTGATACAGGAGATTGACTTCTCGGCCTGATGGCTGAGATCGGAGTGTATATACTTTATGGAAGCGATCGCTCTCGGGCGCACGTCTAAGATCGCTTCTCGGCCTGATGGCTAAGATCAAAGTATTCCAACCTCAAAATGACATTGCTCGCTCGACGATCTGGCTGAGAACAGGTTCGATATGCTCGATAGGAGGAATTGACTCCTCGGCCTGATGACTCAGATCAAAGTATCCCTACCTCCAAAATGAGATTTCTCGCTCCACGATCTCGCTGAGAACAGGTTTGATATGCTTGATACAGGAGATTGACTTCTCGGCCTGATGGCTAAGATCAAAGTGTATATACTTTATGGAAGCGATCGCTCTCGGGCGCACGACTAAGATCGCGTCTCGGCCTGATGGCTAAGATCGAAGTATTCCCACCTCCAAAATGAGATTTCTCGCTCCACGATCTCGCTGAGAACAGGTTTGATATGCTTGATACAGGAGATTGACTTCTCGGCCTGATGGCTGAGATCGGAGTATTCCTACCTCCAAAATGAGATTTCTCGCTCCACGATCTCGCTGAGAACAGGTTTGATATGCTTGATACAGGAGATTGACTTCTCGGCCTGATGGCTAAGATCAAAGTATTCCTACCTCGAAAATGAGATTTCTCGCTCCACGATTTCGCTGAGAACAGGTTTGATATGCTTGATACAGGAGATTGAGTTCTCGGCCTGATGGCTGAGATCGGAGTGTATATACTTCATGGAAGCGATCGCTCTCGGTCGCACGACTAAGATCGTAGTATTCCCACCTTAAAAATGACATTGCTCGCTCGACGATCTGGCTGAGAACAGGTTCGATATGCTCGATAGGAGGAATTGACTCCTCGGCCTGATGACTCAGATCAGAGTATTCCTACCTCCAAAATGAGATTCCTCGCTCCACGATCTCGCTGAGAACAGGTTTGATATGCTTGATACAGGAGATTGACTTCTCGGCCTGATGGCTGAGATCGGAGTGTATATACTTCATGGAAGCGATCGCTCTTGGGCGCACGACTAAGATCGCTTCTCGGCCTGATGGCTATGATCAAAGTATTCCTACCTCCAAAATGAGATTTCTCGCTCCACGATCTCGCTGAGAACAGGTTTGATATGCTTGATACAGGAGATTGAGTTCTCGGCCTGATGGCTGAGATCGGAGTGTATATACTTTATGGAAGCGATCGCTCTCGGTCGCACGACTAAGATCAAAGTATTCCTACCTCAAAAATGACATTGCTCGCTCGACGATCTGGCTGAGAACAGGTTCGATATGCTCGATAGAAGGAATTGACTTCTCGGCCTGATGACTCAGATCAGAGTATTCCTACCTCCAAATTAGATTTCTCGCTCCACGATCTCGCTGAGAACAGGTTTGATATCCTTGATACAGGAGATTGACTTCCCGGCCTGATGGCTGAGATCGGAGTATTCCTACCTCCAAAATGAGATTTCTCGCTCCACGATCTCGCTGAGGACAGGTTTGATATGCTTGATACAGGAGATTGACTTCTCGGCCTGATGGCTAAGATCAAAGTATTCCTACCTCGAAAATGAGATTTCTCGCTCCACGATTTCGCTGAGAACAGGTTTGATATGCTTGATACAGGAGATTGAGTTCTCGGCCTGATGGCTGAGATCGGAGTGTATATACTTTATGGAAGCGATAGCTCTCGGTCGCACGACTAAGATCGCTTCTCGGCCTGATGGCTAAGATCAAAGTATTCTCACCTCAAAAATGACATTGCTCGCTCGACGATCTGGCTGAGAACAGGTTCGATATGCTCGATAGAAGGAATTGACTTCTCGGCCTGATGACTCAGATCAGAGTATTCCTACCTCCAAAATGAGATTTCCCGCTCCACGATCTCGCTGAGAACAGGTTTGATATGCTTGATACAGGAGATTGACTTCTCGGCCTGATGGCTGAGATCGGAGTATTCCTACCTCCAAAATGAGATTTCTCGCTCCACAATCTCGCTGAGAACAGGTTTGATATGCTTGATACAGGAGATTGACTTCTCGGCCTGATGGCTGAGATCGGAGTGTATATACTTTATGGAAGCGATCGCTCTCGGTCGCACGACTAAGATCGCTTGTCGGCCTGATGGCTAAGATCCAAGTATTCCTACCTCCAAAATGAGATTTCTCGCTCCACGATCTCGCTGAAAACAGGTTTGATATGCTTGATACAGGAGATTGACTTCTGGGCCTGATGGCTGAGATCGGAGTGTATATACTTTATGGAAGCGATCGCTCTCGGTCGCACGACTAAGATCGTAGTATTCCTAGCTCCAAAATGAGATTTCTCGCTCCACGATCTCGCTGAGAACAGGTTTGATATGCTTGATACAGGAGATTGACTTCTCGGCCTGATGGCTGAGATCGGAGTGTATATACTTTATGGAAGCGATCGCTCTCGGTCGCACGACTAAGATCGCTTCTCGGCCTGATGGCTAAGATCAAAGTATTCCTACCTCAAAAATGACATTGCTCGCTCGACGATCTGGCTGAGAACAGGTTCGATATGCTCGATAGAAGGAATTGACTTCTCGGCCTGTTGACTCAGATCAGAGTATTCCTACCTCCAAAATGAGATTCCTCGCTCCACGATCTCGCTGAGAACAGGTTTGATATGCTTGATACAGGAGATTGACTTCTCGGCCTGATGGCTGAGGTCGGAGTGTATATACTTCATGAACGCGATCGCTCTCGGTCGCACGACTAAGATCGCTTCTCGGCCTGATGACTCAGATCAGAGTATTCCTACCTCCAAAATGAGATTTCTCGCTCCACGATCTGGCTGAGAACAGGTTTGATATGCTTGATACAGGAGATTGACTTCTCGGCCTGATGGCTGAGGTCGGAGTGTATATACTTCATGAACGCGATCGCTCTCGGTCGCACGACTAAGATCGCTTCTCGGCCTGATGACTCAGATCAGAGCATTGCTACCTCCAAAATGAGATTTCTCGCTCCACGATCTCGCTGAGAATAGGTTTGATATGCTTGATACAGGAGATTGACTTCTGGGCCTGATGGCTGAGATCGGAGTGTATATACTTTATGGAAGCGATCGCTCTCGGGCGCACGACTAAGATCGCGTCTCGGCCTGATGGCTAAGATCAAAGTATTCCTACCTCCAAAATGAGATTTCTCGCTCCACGATCTCGCTGAGAACAGGTTTGATATGCTTGATACAGGAGATTGACTTCTCGGCCTGATGGCTGAGATCGGAGTGTATATACTTTATGGAAGCGATCGCTCTCGGTCGCACGACTACGATCGCTTCTCGGCCTGATGGCTAAGATCAAAGTATTCCTACCTCCAAAATGAGATTTCTCGCACCACGATCTCGCTGAGAACAGGTTTGATATGCTTGATACAGGAGATTGACTTCTCGGCCTGATGGCTGAGATCGGAGTATTCCTACCTCCAAAATGAGATTTCTCGCTCCACGATCTCGCTGAGAACAGGTTTGATATGCTTGATACAGGAGATTGACTTCTCGGCCTGACGACTCAGATCAGAGTATTCCTACCTCCAAAATGAGATTTCTCGCTCCACGATCTCGCTGAGAACAGGTTTGATATGCTTGATACAGGAGATTGACTTCTCGGCCTGATGGCTGAGATCGGAGTGTATATACTTTATGGACGCGATCGCTCTCGGTCGCACGACTAAGATCGCTTGTCGGCCTGATGACTCAGATCAGAGTATTCCTACCTCCAAAATGAGATTTCTCGCACCACGATCTCGCTGAGAACAGGTTTGATATGCTTGGTACAGGAGATTGACTTCTGGGCCTGATGGCTGAGATCGGAGTGTATATACTTTATGGAAGCGATCGCTCTCGGGCGCACGACTAAGATCGCGTCTCGGCCTGATGGCTAAGATCAAAGTATTCCTACCTCCAAAATGAGATTTCTCGCTCCACGATCTCGCTGAGAACAGGTTTGATATGCTTGATACAGGAGATTGACTTCTGGGCCTGATGGCTGAGATCGGAGTGTATATACTTTATGGAAGCGATCGCTCTCGGGCGCACGACTAAGATCGCGTCTCGGCCTGATGGCTAAGATCAAAGTATTCCTACCTCCAAAATGAGATTTCTCGCTCCACGATCTCGCTGAGAACAGGTTTGATATGCTTGATACAGGAGATTGACTTCTCGGCCTGATGGCTGAGATCGGAGTGTATATACTTCATGGACGCCTTCGCTCTCGGTCGCACGACTAAGATCGCTTCTCGGCCTGATGACTCAGATCAGAGTATTCCTACCTCCAAAATGAGATTTCTCGCTCCACGATCTCGCTGAGAACAGGTTTGATATGCTTGATACAGGAGATTGACTTCTCGGCCTGATGGCTGAGATCGGAGTGTATATACTTTACGGAAGCGATCGCTCTCGGGCGCACGACTAAGATCGCGTCTCGGCCTGATGGCTAAGATCAAAGTATTCCTACCTCCAAAATGAGATTTCTCGCTCCACGATCTCGCTGAGAACAGGTTTGATATGCTTGATACAGGAGATTGACTTCTCGGCCTGATGGCTGAGATCGGAGTGTATATACTTCATGGAAGCGATCGCTCTCGGGCGCACGACTGAGATCGCGTCTCGGCCTGATGGCTAAGATCAAAGTATTCCTACCTCCAAAATGAGATTTCTCGCTCCACGATCTCGCTGGAAACAGGTTTGATATGCTTGATACAGGAGATTGACTTCTGGGCCTGATGGCTGAGATCGGAGTGTATATACTTTATGGAAGCGAGCGCTCTCGGTCGCACGACTAAGATCGCTTCTCGGCCTGATGGCTAAGATCAAAGTATTCCTACCTCCAAAATGAGATTTCTCGCACCACGATCTCGCTGAGAACAGGTTTGATATGCTTGATACAGGAGATTGACTTCTCGGCCTGATGGCTGAGATCGGAGTGTATATACTTTATGGAAGCGATCGCTCTCGGTCGCACGACTAAGATCGTAGTATTCCCACCTCAAAAATGACATTGCTCGCTCGACGATCTGGCTGAGAACAGGTTCGATATGCTCGATAGGAGGAATTGACTCCTCGGCCTGATGACTCAGATCAGAGTATTCCTACCTCCAAAATGAGATTCCTCGCTCCACGATCTCGCTGAGCACAGGTTTGATATGCTTGATACAGGAGATTGACTTCTCGGCCTGATGGCTGAGATCGGAGTGTATATACTTTATGGACGCGATCGCTCTCGGTCGCACGACTAAGATCGCTTGTCGGCCTGATGACTCAGATCAGAGTATTCCTACCTCCAAAATGAGATTTCTCGCTCCACGATCTCGCTGAGAATAGGTTTGATATGCTTGATACAGGAGATTGACTTCTGGGCCTGATGGCTGAGATCGGAGTGTATATACTTTATGGAAGCGATCGCTCTCGGGCGCACGACTAAGATCGCGTCTCGGCCTGATGGCTAAGATCAAAGTATTCCTACCTCCAAAATGAGATTTCTCGCTCCACGATCTCGCTGAGAACAGGTTTGATATGCTTGATACAGGAGATTGACTTCTCGGCCTGATGGCTGAGATCGGAGTATTCCTACCTCCAAAATGAGATTTCTCGCTCCACGATCTCGCTGAGAACAGGTTTGATATGCTTGATACAGGAGATTGACTTCTCGGCCTGATGGCTAAGATCAAAGGATTCCTACCTCGAAAATGAGATTTCTCGCTCCACGATTTCGCTGAGAACAGGTTTGATATGCTTGATACAGGAGATTGACTCCTCGGCCTGATGGCTGAGATCGGAGTGTATATACCATATGGAAGCGATCGCTCTCGGGCGCACGTCTAAGATCGCTTCTCGGCCTGATGGCTAAGATCAAAGTATTCCAACCTCAAAAATGACATTGCTCGCTCGACGATCTGGCTGAGAACAGGTTCGATATGCTCGATAGAAGGAATTGACTTCTCGGCCTGATGACTCAGATCAAAGTATCCCTACCTCCAAAATGAGATTTCTCGCTCCACGATCTCGCTGAGAACAGGTTTGATATGCTTGATACAGGAGATTGACTTCTCGGCCTGATGGCTAAGATCAAAGTGTATATACTTTATGGAAGCGATCGCTCTCGGGCGCACGACTAAGATCGCGTCTCGGCCTGATGGCTAAGATCAAAGTATTCCTACCTCCAAAATGAGATTTCTCGCTCCACGATCTCGCTGAGAACAGGTTTGATATGCTTGATACAGGAGATTGACTTCTCGGCCTGATGGCTAAGATCAAAGTATTCCTACCTCCAAAATGAGATTTCTCGCTCCACGATCTCGCTGAGAACAGGTTTGATATGCTTGATACAGGAGATTGACTCCTCGGCCTGATGGCTGAGATCGGAGTGTATATACTTCATGGACGCCTTCGCTCTCGGTCGCACGACTAAGATCGCTTCTCGGCCTGATGACTCAGATCAGAGTATTCCTACCTCCAAAATGAGATTTCTCGCTCCACGATCTCGCTGAGAACAGGTTTGATATGCTTGATACAGGAGATTGACTTCTCGGCCTGATGGCTGAGATCGGAGTGTATATACTTTACGGAAGCGATCGCTCTCGGGCGCACGACTAAGATCGCGTCTCGGCCTGATGGCTAAGATCAAAGTATTCCTACCTCCAAAATGAGATTTCTCGCTCCACGATCTCGCTGAGAACAGGTTTGATATGCTTGATACAGGAGATTGACTTCTCGGCCTGATGGCTGAGATCGGAGTGTATATACTTCATGGAAGCGATCGCTCTCGGGCGCACGACTGAGATCGCGTCTCGGCCTGATGGCTAAGATCAAAGTATTCCTACCTCCAAAATGAGATTTCTCGCTCCACGATCTCGCTGGAAACAGGTTTGATATGCTTGATACAGGAGATTGACTTCTGGGCCTGATGGCTGAGATCGGAGTGTATATACTTTATGGAAGCGAGCGCTCTCGGTCGCACGACTAAGATCGCTTCTCGGCCTGATGGCTAAGATCAAAGTATTCCTACCTCCAAAATGAGATTTCTCGCACCACGATCTCGCTGAGAACAGGTTTGATATGCTTGATACAGGAGATTGACTTCTCGGCCTGATGGCTGAGATCGGAGTGTATATACTTTATGGAAGCGATCGCTCTCGGTCGCACGACTAAGATCGTAGTATTCCCACCTCAAAATGACATTGCTCGCTCGACGATCTGGCTGAGAACAGGTTCGATATGCTCGATAGGAGGAATTGACTCCTCGGCCTGATGACTCAGATCAGAGTATTCCTACCTCCAAAATGAGATTCCTCGCTCCACGATCTCGCTGAGCACAGGTTTGATATGCTTGATACAGGAGATTGACTTCTCGGCCTGATGGCTGAGATCGGAGTGTATATACTTTATGGACGCGATCGCTCTCGGTCGCACGACTAAGATCGCTTGTCGGCCTGATGACTCAGATCAGAGTATTCCTACCTCCAAAATGAGATTTCTCGCTCCACGATCTCGCTGAGAATAGGTTTGATATGCTTGATACAGGAGATTGACTTCTGGGCCTGATGGCTGAGATCGGAGTGTATATACTTTATGGAAGCGATCGCTCTCGGGCGCACGACTAAGATCGCGTCTCGGCCTGATGGCTAAGATCAAAGTATTCCTACCTCCAAAATGAGATTTCTCGCTCCACGATCTCGCTGAGAACAGGTTTGATATGCTTGATACAGGAGATTGACTTCTCGGCCTGATGGCTGAGATCGGAGTATTCCTACCTCCAAAATGAGATTTCTCGCTCCACGATCTCGCTGAGAACAGGTTTGATATGCTTGATACAGGAGATTGACTTCTCGGCCTGATGGCTAAGATCAAAGGATTCCTACCTCGAAAATGAGATTTCTCGCTCCACGATTTCGCTGAGAACAGGTTTGATATGCTTGATACAGGAGATTGACTCCTCGGCCTGATGGCTGAGATCGGAGTGTATATACTTTATGGAAGCGATCGCTCTCGGGCGCACGTCTAAGATCGCTTCTCGGCCTGATGGCTAAGATCAAAGTATTCCAACCTCAAAAATGACATTGCTCGCTCGACGATCTGGCTGAGAACAGGTTCGATATGCTCGATAGAAGGAATTGACTTCTCGGCCTGATGACTCAGATCAAAGTATCCCTACCTCCAAAATGAGATTTCTCGCTCCACGATCTCGCTGAGAACAGGTTTGATATGCTTGATACAGGAGATTGACTTCTCGGCCTGATGGCTAAGATCAAAGTGTATATACTTTATGGAAGCGATCGCTCTCGGGCGCACGACTAAGATCGCGTCTCGGCCTGATGGCTAAGATCAAAGTATTCCTACCTCCAAAATGAGATTTCTCGCTCCACGATCTCGCTGAGAACAGGTTTGATATGCTTGATACAGGAGATTGACTTCTCGGCCTGATGGCTAAGATCAAAGTGTATATACTTTATGGAAGCGATCGCTCTCGGGCGCACGACTAAGATCGCGTCTCGGCCTGATGGCTAAGATCAAAGTATTCCTACCTCCAAAATGAGATTTCTCGCTCCACGATCTCGCTGAGAACAGGTTTGATATGCTTGATACAGGAGATTGACTTCTCGGCCTGATGGCTGAGATCGGAGTATTCCTACCTCCAAAATGAGATTTCTCGCTCCACGATCTCGCTGAGAACAGGTTTGATATGCTTGATACAGGAGATTGACTTCTCGGCCTGATGGCTAAGATCAAAGTATTCCTACCTCGAAAATGAGATTTCTCGCTCCACGATTTCGCTGAGAACAGGTTTGATATGCTTGATACAGGAGATTGAGTTCTCGGCCTGATGGCTGAGATCGGAGTGTATATACTTTATGGAAGCGATCGCTCTCGGTCGCACGACTAATATCGTAGTATTCCCACCTTAAAAATGACATTGCTCGCTCGACGATCTGGCTGAGAACAGGTTCGATATGCTCGATAGGAGGAATTGACTCCTCGGCCTGATGACTCAGATCAGAGTATTCCTACCTCCAAAATGAGATTCCTCGCTCCACGATCTCGCTGAGAACAGGTTTGATATGCTTGATACAGGAGATTGACTTCTCGGCCTGATGGCTGAGATCGGAGTGTATATACTTCATGGAAGCGATCGCTCTCGGGCGCACGACTAAGATCGCTTCTCGGCCTGATGGCTAAGATCAAAGTATTCCTACCTCCAAAATGAGATTTCTCGCTCCACGATCTCGCTGAGAACAGGTTTGATATGCTTGATACAGGAGATTGACTCCTCGGCCTGATGGCTGAGATCGGAGTGTATATACTTCATGGACGCCTTCGCTCTCGGTCGCACGACTAAGATCGCTTCTCGGCCTGATGACTCAGATCAGAGTATTCCTACCTCCAAAATGAGATTTCTCGCTCCACGATCTCGCTGAGAACAGGTTTGATATGCTTGATACAGGAGATTGACTTCTCGGCCTGATGGCTGAGATCGGAGTGTATATACTTTATGGAAGCGATCGCTCTCGGGCGCACGACTAAGATCGCGTCTCGGCCTGATGGCTAAGATCAAAGTATTCCTACCTCCAAAATGAGATTTCTCGCTCCACGATCTCGCTGAGAACAGGTTTGATATGCTTGATACAGGAGATTGACTTCTCGGCCTGATGGCTGAGATCGGAGTGTATATACTTCATGGAAGCGATCGCTCTCGGGCGCACGACTGAGATCGCGTCTCGGCCTGATGGCTAAGATCAAAGTATTCCTACCTCCAAAATGAGATTTCTCGCTCCACGATCTCGCTGGAAACAGGTTTGATATGCTTGATACAGGAGATTGACTTCTGGGCCTGATGGCTGAGATCGGAGTGTATATACTTTATGGAAGCGAGCGCTCTCGGTCGCACGACTAAGATCGCTTCTCGGCCTGATGGCTAAGATCAAAGTATTCCTACCTCCAAAATGAGATTTCTCGCACCACGATCTCGCTGAGAACAGGTTTGATATGCTTGATACAGGAGATTGACTTCTCGGCCTGATGGCTGAGATCGGAGTGTATATACTTTATGGAAGCGATCGCTCTCGGTCGCACGACTAAGATCGCTTCTCGGCCTGATGGCTAAGATCAAAGTATTCCAACCTCAAAAATGACATTGCTCGCTCGACGATCTGGCTGAGAACAGGTTCGATATGCTCGATAGAAGGAATTGACTTCTCGGCCTGATGACTCAGATCAAAGTATTCCTACCTCCAAAATGAGATTTCTCGCTCCACGATCTCGCTGAGAACAGGTTTGATATGCTTGATACAGGAGATTGACTTCTCGGCCTGATGGCTGAGATCAAAGTGTATATACTTTATGGAAGCGATCGCTCTCGGGCGCACGACTAAGATCGCGTCTCGGCCTGATGGCTAAGATCAAAGTATTCCTACCTCCAAAATGAGATTTCTCGCTCCACGATCTCGCTGAGAACAGGTTTGATATGCTTGATACAGGAGATTGACTTCTCGGCCTGATGGCTGAGATCGGAGTATTCCTACCTCCAAAATGAGATTTCTCGCTCCACGATCTCGCTGAGAACAGGTTTGATATGCTTGATACAGGAGATTGACTTCTCGGCCTGATGGCTAAGATCAAAGTATTCCTACCTCGAAAATGGGATTTCTCGCTCCACGATTTCGCTGAGAACAGGTTTGATATGCTTGATACAGGAGATTGAGTTCTCGGCCTGATGGCTGAGATCGGAGTGTATATACTTTATGGAAGCGATCGCTCTCGGTCGCACGACTAATATCGTAGTATTCCCACCTTAAAAATGACATTGCTCGCTCGACGATCTGGCTGAGAACAGGTTCGATATGCTCGATAGGAGGAATTGACTCCTCGGCCTGATGACTCAGATCAGAGTATTCCTACCTCCAAAATGAGATTTCTCGCTCCACGATCTCGCTGAGAACAGGTTTGATATGCTTGATACAGGAGATTGACTTCTCGGCCTGATGGCTAAGATCAAAGTGTATATACTTTATGGAAGCGATCGCTCTCGGGCGCACGACTAAGATCGCGTCTCGGCCTGATGGCTAAGATCAAAGTATTCCTACCTCCAAAATGAGATTTCTCGCTCCACGATCTCGCTGAGAACAGGTTTGATATGCTTGATACAGGAGATTGACTTCTCGGCCTGATGGCTGAGATCGGGGTGTATATACTTCATGGACGCGATCGCTCTCGGTCGCACGACTAAGATCGCTTCTCGGCCTGATGACTCAGATCAGAGTGTTCCTACCTCCAAAATGAGATTTCTCGCTCCACGATCTCGCTGAGAATAGGTTTGATATGCTTGATACAGGAGATTGACTTCTCGGCCTGATGGCTGAGATCGGAGTGTATATACTTTATGGAAGCGATCGCTCTCGGGCGCACGTCTAAGATCGCTTCTCGGCCTGATGGCTAAGATCAAAGTATTCCAACCTCAAAAATGACATTGCTCGCTCGACGATCTGGCTGAGAACAGGTTCGATATGCTCGATAGAAGGAATTGACTTCTCGGCCTGATGACTCAGATCAAAGTATCCCTACCTCCAAAATGAGATTTCTCGCTCCACGATCTCGCTGAGAACAGGTTTGATATGCTTGATACAGGAGATTGACTTCTCGGCCTGATGGCTGAGATCAAAGTGTATATACTTTATGGAAGCGATCGCTCTCGGGCGCACGACTAAGATCGCGTCTCGGCCTGATGGCTAAGATCAAAGTATTCCTACCTCCAAAATGAGATTTCTCGCTCCACGATCTCGCTGAGAACAGGTTTGATATGCTTGATACAGGAGATTGACTTCTCGGCCTGATGGCTGAGATCGGAGTATTCCTACCTCCAAAATGAGATTTCTCGCTCCACGATCTCGCTGAGAACAGGTTTGATATGCTTGATACAGGAGATTGACTTCTCGGCCTGATGGCTAAGATCAAAGTATTCCTACCTCGAAAATGAGATTTCTCGCTCCACGATTTCGCTGAGAACAGGTTTGATATGCTTGATACAGGAGATTGAGTTCTCGGCCTGATGGCTGAGATCGGAGTGTATATACTTTATGGAAGCGATCGCTCTCGGTCGCACGACTAATATCGTAGTATTCCCACCTTAAAAATGACATTGCTCGCTCGACGATCTGGCTGAGAACAGGTTCGATATGCTCGATAGGAGGAATTGACTCCTCGGCCTGATGACTCAGATCAGAGTATTCCTACCTCCAAAATGAGATTCCTCGCTCCACGATCTCGCTGAGAACAGGTTTGATATGCTTGATACAGGAGATTGACTTCTCGGCCTGATGGCTGAGATCGGAGTGTATATACTTCATGGAAGCGATCGCTCTCGGGCGCACGACTAAGATCGCTTCTCGGCCTGATGGCTAAGATCAAAGTATTCCTACCTCCAAAATGAGATTTCTCGCTCCACGATCTCGCTGAGAACAGGTTTGATATGCTTGATACAGGAGATTGACTTCTCGGCCTGATGGCTGAGATCGGAGTGTATATACTCTATGGAAGCGAGCGCTCTCGGTCGCACGACTAAGATCGTAGTATTCCTACCTCAAAAATGACATTGCTCGCTCGACGATCTGGCTGAGAACAGGTTCGATATGCTCGATAGAAGGAATTGACTCCTCGGCCTGATGACTCAGATCAGAGTATTCCTACCTCCAAAATGAGATTTCTCGCTCCACGATCTCGCTGAGAACAGGTTTGATATGCTTGATACAGGAGATTGACTTCTCGGCCTGATGGCTGAGATCGGAGTGTATATACTTTATGGACGCGATCGCTCTCGGTCGCACGACTAAGATCGCTTCTCGGCCTGATGACTCAGATCAGAGTATTCCTACCTCCAAAATGAGATTTCTCGCACCACGATCTCGCTGAGAACAGGTTTGATATGCTTGATACAGGAGATTGACTTCTCGGCCTGATGGCTGAGATCGGAGTGTATATACTTTATGTAAGCGATCGCTCTCGGTCGCACGACTAAGATCGCTTCTCGGCCTGATGGCTAAGATCAAAGTATTCCTACCTCCAAGATGAGATTTCTCGCTCCACGATCTCGCTGAGAACAGGTTTGATATGCTTGATACAGGAGATTGACTTCTCGGCCTGATGGCTGAGATCGGAGTATTCCTACCTCCAAAATGAGATTTCTCGCTCCACGATCTCGCTGAGAACAGGTTTGATATGCTTGATACAGGAGATTGACTTCTCGGCCTGATGGCTGAGATCGGAGTGTATATACTTTATGGAAGCGATCGCTCTCGGGCGCACGTCTAAGATCGCTTCTCGGCCTGATGGCTAAGATCAAAGTATTCCAACCTCAAAAATGACATTGCTCGCTCGACGATCTGGCTGAGAACAGGTTCGATATGCTCGATAGAAGGAATTGACTTCTCGGCCTGATGACTCAGATCAAAGTATCCCTACCTCCAAAATGAGATTTCTCGCTCCACGATCTCGCTGAGAACAGGTTTGATATGCTTGATACAGGAGATTGACTTCTCGGCCTGATGGCTAAGATCGGAGTATTCCTACCTCCAAAATGAGATTTCTCGCTCCACGATCTCGCTGAGAACAGGTTTGATATGCTTGATACAGGAGATTGACTTCTCGGCCTGATGGCTAAGATCAAAGTATTCCTACCTCGAAAATGAGATTTCTCGCTCCACGATTTCGCTGAGAACAGGTTTGATATGCTTGATACAGGAGATTGAGTTCTCGGCCTGATGGCTGAGATCGGAGTGTATATACTTTATGGAAGCGATCGCTCTCGGTCGCACGACTAATATCGTAGTATTCCCACCTTAGAAATGACATTGCTCGCTCGACGATCTGGCTGAGAACAGGTTCGATATGCTCGATAGGAGGAATTGACTCCTCGGCCTGATGACTCAGATCAGAGTATTCCTACCTCCAAAATGAGATTCCTCGCTCCACGATCTCGCTGAGAACAGGTTCGATATGCTTGATACAGGAGATTGACTTCTCGGCCTGATGGCTGAGATCGGAGTGTATATACTTCATGGAAGCGATCGCTCTCGGGCGCACGACTAAGATCGCTTCTCGGCCTGATGGCTAAGATCAAAGTATTCCTACCTCCAAAATGAGATCTCTCGCTCCACGATCTCGCTGAGAACAGGTTTGATATGCTTGATACAGGAGATTGACTTCTGGGCCTGATGGCTGAGATCGGAGTGTATATACTCTATGGAAGCGAGCGCTCTCGGTCGCACGACTAAGATCGTAGTATTCCCACCTCAAAAATGACATTGCTCGCTCGACGATCTGGCTGAGAACAGGTTCGATATGCTCGATAGAAGGAATTGACTTCTCGGCCTGATGACTCAGATCAGAGTATTCCTACCTCCAAAATGAGATTTCTCGCTCCACGATCTCGCTGAGAACAGGTTTGATATGCTTGATACAGGAGATTGACTTCTCGGCCTGATGGCTGAGATCGGAGTGTATATACTTTATGGACGCGATCGCTCTCGGTCGCACGACTAAGATCGCTTCTCGGCCTGATGACTCAGATCAGAGTATTCCTACCTCCAAAATGAGATTTCTCGCACCACGATCTCGCTGAGAACAGGTTTGATATGCTTGATACAGGAGATTGACTTCTCGCCCTGATGGCTGAGATCGGAGTATTCCTACCTCCAAAATGAGATTTCTCGCTCGATATACTTTATGGACGCGATCGCTCCCGGTCGCACGACTAAGATCGCTTCTCGGCCTGATGACTCAGATCAGAGTATTCCTACCTCCAAAATGAGATTTCTCGCTCCACGATCTCGCTGAGAACAGGTTTGATATGCTTGATACAGGAGATTGACTTCTCGGCCTGATGGCTGAGATCGGAGTGTATATACTTTATGGAAGCGATCGCTCTCGGTCGCACGACTAAGATCGCTTCTCGGCCTGATGGCTAAGATCAAAGTATTCCTACCTCCAAGATGAGATTTCTCGCTCCACGATCTCGCTGAGAACAGGTTTGATATGCTTGATACAGGAGATTGACTTCTCGGCCTGATGGCTGAGATCGGAGTGTATATACTTTATGGAAGCGATCGCTCTCGGGCGCACGTCTAAGATCGCTTCTCGGCCTGATGGCTAAGATCAAAGTATTCCTACCTCCAAAATGAGATTTCTCGCTCCACGATCTCGCTGAGAACAGGTTTGATATGCTTGATACAGGAGATTGACTTCTCGGCCTGATGGCTGAGATCGGAGTGTATATACTTTATGGAAGCGATCGCTCTCGGGCGCACGTCTAAGATCGCTTCTCGGCCTGATGGCTAAGATCAAAGTATTCCAACCTCAAAAATGACATTGCTCGCTCGACGATCTGGCTGAGAACAGGTTCGATATGCTCGATAGAAGGATTTGACTTCTCGGCCTGATGACTCAGATCAAAGTATCCCTACCTCCAAAATGAGATTTCTCGCTCCACGATCTCGCTGAGAACAGGTTTGATATGCTTGATACAGGAGATTGACTTCTCGGCCTGATGGCTAAGATCAAAGTGTATATACTTTATGGAAGCGATCGCTCTCGGGCGCACGACTAAGATCGCGTCTCGGCCTGATGGCTAAGATCAAAGTATTCCTACCTCCAAAATGAGATTTCTCGCTCCACGATCTCGCTGAGAACAGGTTTGATATGCTTGATACAGGAGATTGACTTCTCGGCCTGATGGCTGAGATCGGAGTGTATATACTTTATGAAAGCGATCGCTCTCGGTCGCACGACTAAGATCGCTTCTCGGCCTGATGGCTAAGATCAAAGTATTCCTACCTCAAAAATGACATTGCTCGCTCGACGATCTGGCTGAGAACAGGTTCGATATGCTCGATAGAAGGAATTGACTTCTCGGCCTGATGACTCAGATCAGAGTATTCCTACCTCCAAAATGAGATTTCTCGCTCCACGATCTCGCTGAGAACAAGTTTGATATGCTTGATACAGGAGATTGACTTCTCGGCCTGATGGCTGAGATCGGAGTATTCCTACCTCCAAAATGAGATTTCTCGCTCCACGATCTCGCTGAGAACAGGTTTGATATGCTTGATACAGGAGATTGACTCCTCGGCCTGATGGCTAAGATCAAAGTATTCCTACCTCGAAAATGAGATTTCTCGCTCCACGATTTCGCTGAGAACAGGTTTGATATGCTTGATACAGGAGATTGAGTTTTCGGCCTGATGGCTGAGATCGGAGTGTATATACTTTATGGAAGCGATCGCTCTCGGTCGCACGACTAATATCGTAGTATTCCCACCTTAAAAATGACATTGCTCGCTCGACGATCTGGCTGAGAACAGGTTCGATATGCTCGATAGGAGGAATTGACTCCTCGGCCTGATGACTCAGATCAGAGTATTCCTACCTCCAAAATGAGATTCCTCGCTCCACGATCTCGCTGAGAACAGGTTTGATATGCTTGATACAGGAGATTGACTTCTCGGCCTGATGGCTGAGATCGGAGTGTATATACTTCATGGAAGCGATCGCTCTCGGGCGCACGACTAAGATCGCTTCTCGGCCTGATGGCTGAGATCAAAGTATTCCTACCTCCAAAATGAGATTTCTCGCTCCACGATCTCGCTGAGAACAGGTTTGATATGCTTGATACAGGAGATTGACTTCTCGGCCTGATGGCTGAGATCGGAGTGTATATACTCTATGGAAGCGAGCGCTCTCGGTCGCACGACTAAGATCGTAGTATTCCCACCTCAAAAATGACATTGCTCGCTCGACGATCTGGCTGAGAACAGGTTCGATATGCTCGATAGAAGGAATTGACTTCTCGGCCTGATGACTCAGATCAGAGTATTCCTACCTCCAAAATGAGATTTCTCGCTCCACGATCTCGCTGAGAACAGGTTTGATATGCTTGATACAGGAGATTGACTTCTCGGCCTGATGGCTGAGATCGGAGTGTATATACTTTATGGACGCGATCGCTCTCGGTCGCACGACTAAGATCGCTTCTCGGCCTGATGACTCAGATCAGAGTATTCCTACCTCCAAAATGAGATTTCTCGCACCACGATCTCGCTGAGAACAGGTTTGATATGCTTGATACAGGAGATTGACTTCTCGGCCTGATGGCTGAGATCGGAGTGTATATACTTTATGTAAGCGATCGCTCTCGGTCGCACGACTAAGATCGCTTCTCGGCCTGATGGCTAAGATCAAAGTATTCCTACCTCCAAGATGAGATTTCTCGCTCCACGATCTCGCTGAGAACAGGTTTGATATGCTTGATACAGGAGATTGACTTCTCGGCCTGATGGCTGAGATCGGAGTATTCCTACCTCCAAAATGAGATTTCTCGCTCCACGATCTCGCTGAGAACAGGTTTGATATGCTTGATACAGGAGATTGACTTCTCGGCCTGATGGCTGAGATCGGAGTGTATATACTTCATGGACGCGATCGCTCTCGGTCGCACGACTAAGATCGCTTCTCGGCCTGATGACTCAGATCAGAGTATTCCTACCTCCAAAATGAGATTTCTCGCTCCACGATCTCGCTGAGAACAGGTTTGATATGCTTGATACAGGAGATTGACTTCTCGGCCTGATGGCTGAGATCGGAGTGTATATACTTCATGGACGCGATCGCTCTCGGTCGCACGACTAAGATCGCTTCTCGGCCTGATGACTCAGATCAGAGTGTTCCTACCTCCAAAATGAGATTTCTCGCTCCACGATCTCGCTGAGAACAGGTTTGATATGCTTGATACAGGAGATTGACTTCTCGGCCTGATGGCTGAGATCAAAGTGTATATACTTTATGGAAGCGATCGCTCTCGGGCGCACGACTAAGATCGCGTCTCGGCCTGATGGCTAAGATCAAAGTATTCCTACCTCCAAAATGAGATTTCTCGCTCCACGATCTCGCTGAGAACAGGTTTGATATGCTTGATACAGGAGATTGACTTCTCGGCCTGATGGCTGAGATCGGAGTGTATATACTTTATGGAAGCGATCGCTCTCGGTCGCACGACTAAGATCGCTTCTCTGACAGATGTCTAAGATCAAAGTATTCCTACATCAAAATGACATTGCTCGCTCGACGATCTGGCTGAGAACAGGTTCGATATGCTCGATAGAAGGAATTGACTTCTCGGCCTGATGACTCAGATCAGAGTATTCCTACCTCCAAAATGAGATTTCTCGCTCCACGATCTCGCTGAGAACAGGTTTGATATGCTTGATACAGGAGATTGACTTCTCGGCCTGATGGCTGAGATCGGAGTATTCCTACCTCCAAAATGAGATTTCTCGCTCCACGATCTCGCTGAGAACAGGTTTGATATGCTTGATACAGGAGATTGACTTCTCGGCCTGATGGCTAAGATCAAAGTATTCCTACCTCGAAAATGAGATTTCTCGCTCCACGATTTCGCTGAGAACAGGTTTGATATGCTTGATACAGGAGATTGAGTTCTCGGCCTGATGGCTGAGATCGGAGTGTATATACTTTATGGAAGCGATCGCTCTCGGTCGCACGACTAATATCGTAGTATTCCCACCTTAAAAATGACATTGCTCGCTCGACGATCTGGCTGAGAACAGGTTCGATATGCTCGATAGGAGGAATTGACTTCTCGGCCTGATGACTCAGATCAGAGTATTCCTACCTCCAAAATGAGATTTCTCGCTCCACGATCTCGCTGAGAACAGGTTTGATATGCTTGATACAGGAGATTGACTTCTCGGCCTGATGGCTGAGATCGGAGTGTATATACTTCATGGACGCGATCGCTCTCGGTCGCACGACTAAGATCGCTTCTCGGCCTGATGACTCAGGTCAGAGTGTTCCTACCTCCAAAATGAGATTTCTCGGTCCACGATCTCGCTGAGAATAGGTTTGATATGCTTGATACAGGAGATTGACTTCTGGGCCTGATGGCTGAGATCGGAGTGTATATACTTGATGGAAGCGATCGCTCTCGGGCGCACGACTAAGATCGCGTCTCGGCCTGATGGCTAAGATCAAAGTATTCCTACCTCCAAAATGAGATTTCTCGCCTCACGATCTCGCTGAGAACAGGTTTGATATGCTTGATACAGGAGATTGACTTCTCGGCCTGATGGCTGAGATCGGAGTGTATATACTTTATGGAAGCGATCGCCCTCGGGCGCACGTCTAAGATCGCTTCTCGGCCTGATGGCTAAGATCAAAGTATTCCAACCTCAAAAATGACATTGCTCGCTCGACGATCTGGCTGAGAACAGGTTCGATATGCTCGATAGAAGGAATTGACTTCTCGGCCTGATGACTCAGATCAAAGTATCCCTACCTCCAAAATGAGATTTCTCGCTCCACGATCTCGCTGAGAACAGGTTTGATATGCTTGATACAGGAGATTGACTTCTCGGCCTGATGGCTAAGATCAAAGTGTATATACTTTATGGAAGCGATCGCTCTCGGGCGCACGACTAAGATCGCGTCTCGGCCTGATGGCTAAGATCAAAGTATTCCTACCTCCAAAATGAGATTTCTCGCTCCACGATCTCGCTGAGAACAGGTTTGATATGCTTGATACAGGAGATTGACTTCTCGGCCTGATGGCTGAGATCGGAGTGTATATACTGTATGGAAGCGATCGCTCTCGGTCGCACGACTAAGATCGCTTCTCGGCCTGATGGCTAAGATCAAAGTATTCCTACCTCCAAAATGAGATTTCTCGCTCCACGATCTCGCTGAGAACAGGTTTGATATGCTTGATACAGGAGATTGACTTCTCGGCCTGATGGCTGAGATCGGAGTATTCCTACCTCCAAAATGAGATTTCTCGCTCCACGATCTCGCTGAGAACAGGTTTGATATGCTTGATACAGGAGATTGACTTCTCGGCCTGATGGCTAAGATCAAAGTATTCCTACCTCGAAAATGAGATTTCTCGCTCCACGATTTCGCTGAGAACAGGTTTGATATGCTTGATACAGGAGATTGAGTTCTCGGCCTGATGGCTGAGATCGGAGTGTATATACTTTATGGAAGCGATCGCTCTCGGTCGCACGACTAATATCGTAGTATTCCCACCTTAAAAATGACATTGCTCGCTCGACGATCTGGCTGAGAACAGGTTCGATATGCTCGATAGGAGGAATTGACTCCTCGGCCTGATGACTCAGATCAGAGTATTCCTACCTCCAAAATGAGATTCCTCGCTCCACGATCTCGCTGAGAACAGGTTTGATATGCTTGATACAGGAGATTGACTTCTCGGCCTGATGGCTGAGATCGGAGTGTATATACTTCATGGAAGCGATCGCTCTCGGGCGCACGACTAAGATCGCTTCTCGGCCTGATGGCTAAGATCAAAGTATTCCTACCTCCAAAATGAGATTTCTCGCTCCACGATCTCGCTGAGAACAGGTTTGATATGCTTGATACAGGAGATTGACTTCTCGGCCTGATGGCTGAGATCGGAGTGTATATACTCTATGGAAGCGAGCGCTCTCGGTCGCACGACTAAGATCGTAGTATTCCCACCTCAAAAATGACATTGCTCGCTCGACGATCTGGCTGAGAACAGGTTCGATATGCTCGATAGAAGGAATTGACTTCTCGGCCTGATGACTCAGATCAGAGTATTCCTACCTCCAAAATGAGATTTCTCGCTCCACGATCTCGCTGAGAACAGGTTTGATATGCTTGATACAGGAGATTGACTTCTCGGCCTGATGGCTGAGATCGGAGTGTATATACTTTATGGACGCGATCGCTCTCGGTCGCACGACTAAGATCGCTTCTCGGCCTGATGACTCAGATCAGAGTATTCCTACCTCCAAAATGAGATTTCTCGCACCACGATCTCGCTGAGAACAGGTTTGATATGCTTGATACAGGAGATTGACTTCTCGGCCTGATGGCTGAGATCGGAGTGTATATACTTTATGTAAGCGATCGCTCTCGGTCGCACGACTAAGATCGCTTCTCGGCCTGATGGCTAAGATCAAAGTATTCCTACCTCCAAGATGAGATTTCTCGCTCCACGATCTCGCTGAGAACAGGTTTGATATGCTTGATACGGGAGATTGACTTCTCGGCCTGATGGCTGAGATCGGAGTATTCCTACCTCCAAAATGAGATTTCTCGCTCCACGATCTCGCTGAGAACAGGTTTGATATGCTTGATACAGGAGATTGACTTCTCGGCCTGATGGCTGAGATCGGAGTGTATATACTTTATGGAAGCGATCGCTCTCGGGCGCACGTCTAAGATCGCTTCTCGGCCTGATGGCTAAGATCAAAGTATTCCAACCTCAAAAATGACATTGCTCGCTCGACGATCTGGCTGAGAACAGGTTCGATATGCTCGATAGGAGGAATTGACTCCTCGGCCTGATGACTCAGATCAAAGTATTCCAACCTCAAAAATGACATTGCTCGCTCGACGATCTGGCTGAGAACAGGTTCGATATGCTCGATAGAAGGAATTGACTTCTCGGCCTGATGACTCAGATCAAAGTATCCCTACCTCCAAAATGAGATTTCTCGCTCCACGATCTCGCTGAGAACAGGTTTGATATGCTTGATACAGGAGATTGACTTCTCGGCCTGATGGCTAAGATCGGAGTATTCCTACCTCCAAAATGAGATTTCTCGCTCCACGATCTCGCTGAGAACAGGTTTGATATGCTTGATACAGGAGATTGACTTCTCGGCCTGATGGCTAAGATCAAAGTATTCCTACCTCCAAAATGAGATTTCTCGCTCCACGATCTCGCTGAGAACAGGTTTGATATGCTTGATACAGGAGATTGACTTCTCGGCCTGATGGCTGAGATCGGAGTGTATATACTTTATGGAAGCGATCGCTCTCGGTCGCACGACTAAGATCGTAGTATTCCCACCTCAAAAATGACATTGCTCGCTCGACGATCTGGCTGAGAACAGGTTCGATATGCTCGATAGAAGGAATTGACTTCTCGGCCTGATGACTCAGATCAGAGTATTCCTACCTCCAAAATGAGATTTCTCGCTCCACGATCTCGCTGAGAACAGGTTTGATATGCTTGATACAGGAGATTGACTTCTCGGCCTGATGGCTGAGATCGGAGTGTATATACTTTATGGACGCGATCGCTCTCGGTCGCACGACTAAGATCGCTTCTCGGCCTGATGACTCAGATCAGAGTATTCCTACCTCCAAAATGAGATTTCTCGCACCACGATCTCGCTGAGAACAGGTTTGATATGCTTGATACAGGAGATTGACTTCTCGGCCTGATGGCTGAGATCGGAGTGTATATACTTTATGTAAGCGATCGCTCTCGGTCGCACGACTAAGATCGCTTCTCGGCCTGATGGCTAAGATCAAAGTATTCCTACCTCCAAGATGAGATTTCTCGCTCCACGATCTCGCTGAGAACAGGTTTGATATGCTTGATACAGGAGATTGACTTCTCGGCCTGATGGCTGAGATCATAGTATTCCTACCTCCAAAATGAGATTTCTCGCTCCACGATCTCGCTGAGAACAGGTTTGATATGCTTGATACAGGAGATTGACTTCTCGGCCTGATGGCTGAGATCGGAGTGTATATACTTTATGGAAGCGATCGCTCTCGGGCGCACGTCTAAGATCGCTTCTCGGCCTGATGGCTAAGATCAAAGTATTCCAACCTCAAAAATGACATTGCTCGCTCGACGATCTGGCTGAGAACAGGTTCGATATGCTCGATAGAAGGAATTGACTTCTCGGCCTGATGACTCAGATCAAAGTATCCCTACCTCCAAAATGAGATTTCTCGCTCCACGATCTTGCTGAGAACAGGTTTGATATGCTTGATACAGGAGATTGACTTCTCGGCCTGATGGCTAAGATCGGAGTATTCCTACCTCCAAAATGAGATTTCTCGCTCCACGATCTCGCTGAGAACAGGTTTGATATGCTTGATACAGGAGATTGACTTCTCGGCCTGATGGCTAAGATCAAAGTATTCCTACCTCGAAAATGAGATTTCTCGCTCCACGATTTCGCTGAGAACAGGTTTGATATGCTTGATACAGGAGATTGAGTTCTCGGCCTGATGGCTGAGATCGGAGTGTATATACTTTATGGAAGCGATCGCTCTCGGTCGCACGACTAATATCGTAGTATTCCCACCTTAAAAATGACATTGCTCGCTCGACGATCTGGCTGAGAACAGGTTCGATATGCTCGATAGGAGGAATTGACTCCTCGGCCTGATGACTCAGATCAGAGTATTCCTACCTCCAAAATGAGATTCCTCGCTCCACGATCTCGCTGAGAACAGGTTCGATATGCTTGTTACAGGAGATTGACTTCTCGGCCTGATGGCTGAGATCGGAGTGTATATACTTCATGGAAGCGATCGCTCCCGGGCGCACGACTAAGATCGCTTCTCGGCCTGATGGCTAAGATCAAAGTATTCCTACCTCCAAAATGAGATTTCTCGCTCCACGATCTCGCTGAGAACAGGTTTGATATGCTTGATACAGGAGATTGACTTCTGGGCCTGATGGCTGAGATCGGAGTGTATATACTCTATGGAAGCGAGCGCTCTCGGTCGCACGACTAAGATCGTAGTATTCCCACCTCAAAAATGACATTGCTCGCTCGACGATCTGGCTGAGAACAGGTTCGATATGCTCGATAGAAGGAATTGACTTCTCGGCCTGATGACTCAGATCAGAGTATTCCTACCTCCAAAATGAGATTTCTCGCTCCACGATCTCGCTGAGAACAGGTTTGATATGCTCGATACAGGAGATTGACTTCTCGGCCTGATGGCTGAGATCGGAGTGTATATACTTTATGGATGCGATCGCTCTCGGTCGCACGACTAAGATCGCTTCTCGGCCTGATGACTCAGATCAGAGTATTCCTACCTCCAAAATGAGATTTCTCGCACCACGATCTCGCTGAGAACAGGTTTGATATGCTTGATACAGGAGATTGACTTCTCGGCCTGATGGCTGAGATCGGAGTATTCCTACCTCCAAAATGAGATTTCTCGCTCGATATACTTTATGGACGCGATCGCTCTCGGTCGCACGACTAAGATCGCTTCTCGGCCTGATGACTCAGATCAGAGTATTCCTACCTCCAAAATGAGATTTCTCGCACCACGATCTCGCTGAGAACAGGTTTGATATGCTTGATACAGGAGATTGACTTCTCGGCCTGATGGCTGAGATCGGAGTGTATATACTTTATGGACGCGATCGCTCTCGGTCGCACGACTAAGATCGCTTCTCGGCCTGATGACTCAGATCAGAGTATTCCTACCTCCAAAATGAGATTTCTCGCACCACGATCTCGCTGAGAACAGGTTTGATATGCTTGATACAGGAGATTGACTTCTCGGCCTGATGGCTGAGATCGGAGTGTATATACTCTATGGAAGCGAGCGCTCTCGGTCGCACGACTAAGATCGTAGTATTCCCACCTCAAAAATGACATTGCTCGCTCGACGATCTGGCTGAGAACAGGTTCGATATGCTCGATAGAAGGAATTGACTTCTCGGCCTGATGACTCAGATCAGAGTATTCCTACCTCCAAAATGAGATTTGTCGCTCCACGATCTCGCTGAGAACAGGTTTGATATGCTTGATACAGGAGATTGACTTCTCGGCCTGATGGCTGAGATCGGAGTGTATATACTTTATGGACGCGATCGCTCTCGGTCGCACGACTAAGATCGCTTCTCGGCCTGATGACTCAGATCAGAGTATTCCTACCTCCAAAATGAGATTTCTCGCACCACGATCTCGCTGAGAACAGGTTTGATATGCTTGATACAGGAGATTGACTTCTCGGCCTGATGGCTGAGATCGGAGTGTATATACTTTATGTAAGCGATCGCTCTCGGTCGCACGACTAAGATCGCTTCTCGGCCTGATGGCTAAGATCAAAGTATTCCTACCTCCAAGATGAGATTTCTCGCTCCACGATCTCGCTGAGAACAGGTTTGATATGCTTGATACAGGAGATTGACTTCTCGGCCTGATGGCTAAGATCAAAGGGTATATACTTTATTGAAGCGATCGCTCTCGGGCGCACGACTAAGATCGCGTCTCGGCCTGATGGCTAAGATCAAAGTATTCCTACCTCCAAGATGAGATTTCTCGCTCCACGATCTCGCTGAGAACAGGTTTGATATGCTCGATAGAAGGAATTGACTTCTCGGCCTGATGACTCAGATCAGAGTATTCCTACCTCCAAAATGAGATTTCTCGCTCCACGATCTCGCTGAGAACAGGTTTGATATGCTTGATACAGGAGATTGACTTCTCGGCCTGATGGCTGAGATCGGAGTATTCCTACCTCCAAAATGAGATTTCTCGCTCCACGATCTCGCTGAGAACAGGTTTGATATGCTTGATACAGGAGATTGACTTCTCGGCCTGATGGCTGAGATCGGAGTGTATATACTTTATGGAAGCGATCGCTCTCGGTCGCACGACTAAGATCGCTTCTCGGCCTGATGGCTAAGATCCAAGTATTCCTACCTCCAAATGAGATTTCTCGCTCCACGATCTCGCTGAAAACAGGTTTGATATGCTTGATACAGGAGATTGACTTCTGGGCCTGATGGCTGAGATCGGAGTGTATATACTTTATGGAAGCGATCGCTCTCGGTCGCACGACTAAGATCGTAGTATTCCTACCTCCAAAATGAGATTTCTCGCTCCACGATCTCGCTGAGAACAGGTTTGATATGCTTGATACAGGAGATTGACTTCTCGGCCTAATGGCTGAGGTCGGAGTGTATATACTTTATGGAAGCGATCGCTCTCGGTCGCACGACTAAGATCGTAGTATTCCCACCTCAAAAATGACATTGCTCGCTCGACGATCTAGCTGAGAACAGGTTCGATATGTTCGATAGGAGGAATTGACTCCTCGGCCTGATGACTCAGATCAGAGTATTCCTACCTCCAAAATGAGATTCCTCGCTCCACGATCTCGCTGAAAACAGGTTTGATATGCTTGATACAGGAGATTGACTTCTCGGCCTGATGGCTGAGATCGGCGTGTATATACTTTATGGAAGCGATCGCTCTCGGTCGCATGACTAAGATCGCTTCTCGGCCTGATGGCTAAGATCAAAGTATTCCTACCTCCAAGATGAGTTTTCTCGCTCCACGATCTCGCTGAGAACAGGTTTGATATGCTTGATACAGGAGATTGACTTCTCGGCCTGATGGCTGAGATCGGAGTGTATATACTTTATGGAAGCGATCGCTCTCGGTCGCACGACTAAGATCGCTTCTCGGCCTGATGGCTAAGATCAAAGTATTCCTACCTCCAAAATGAGATTTCTCGCACCACGATCTCGCTGAGAACAGGTTTGATATGCTTGATACAGGAGATTGACTTCTCGGCCTGATGGCTGAGATCGGAGTGTATATACTTTATGGAAGCGATCGCTCTCGGTCGCACGACTAAGATCGCTTCTCGGCCTGATGGCTAAGATCAAAGTATTCCTACCTCCAAGATGAGATTTCTCGCTCCACGATCTCGCTGAGAACAGGTTTGATATGCTTGATACAGGAGATTGACTTCTCGGCCTGATGGCTGAGATCGGAGTATTCCTACCTCCAAAATGAGATTTCTCGCTCCACGATCTCGCTGAGAACAGGTTTGATATGCTTGATACAGGAGATTGACTTCTCGGCCTGATGGCTGAGATCGGAGTGTATATACTTTATGGAAGCGATCGCTCTCGGGCGCACGTCTAAGATCGCTTCTCGGCCTGATGGCTAAGATCAAAGTATTCCAACCTCAAAAATGACATTGCTCGCTCGACGATCTGGCTGAGAACAGGTTCGATATGCTCGATAGAAGGAATTGACTTCTCGGCCTGATGACTCAGATCAAAGTATCCCTACCTCCAAAATGAGATTTCTCGCTCCACGATCTCGCTGAGAACAGGTTTGATATGCTTGATACAGGAGATTGACTTCTCGGCCTGATGGCTAAGATCGGAGTATTCCTACCTCCAAAATGAGATTTCTCGCTCCACGATCTCGCTGAGAACAGGTTTGATATGCTTGATACAGGAGATTGACTTCTCGGCCTGATGGCTAAGATCAAAGTATTCCTACCTCGAAAATGAGATTTCTCGCTCCACGATTTCGCTGAGAACAGGTTTGATATGCTTGATACAGGAGATTGAGTTCTCGGCCTGATGGCTGAGATCGGAGTGTATATACTTTATGGAAGCGATCGCTCTCGGTCGCACGACTAATATCGTAGTATTCCCACCTTAAAAATGACATTGCTCGCTCGACGATCTGGCTGAGAACAGGTTCGATATGCTCGATAGGAGGAATTGACTCCTCGGCCTGATGACTCAGATCAGAGTATTCCTACCTCCAAAATGAGATTCCTCGCTCCACGATCTCGCTGAGAACAGGTTCGATATGCTTGATACAGGAGATTGACTTCTCGGCCTGATGGCTGAGATCGGAGTGTATATACTTTATGGAAGCGATCGCTCTCGGTCGCACGACTAAGATCGCTTCTCGGCCTGATGGCTAAGATCAAAGTATTCCTACCTCCAAAATGAGATTTCTCGCACCACGATCTCGCTGAGAACAGGTTTGATATGCTTGATACAGGAGATTGACTTCTCGGCCTGATGGCTGAGATCGGAGTGTATATACTCTATGGAAGCGAGCGCTCTCGGTCGCACGACTAAGATCGTAGTATTCCCACCTCAAAAATGACATTGCTCGCTCGACGATCTGGCTGAGAACAGGTTCGATATGCTCGATAGAAGGAATTGACTTCTCGGCCTGATGACTCAGATCAGAGTATTCCTACCTCCAAAATGAGATTTCTCGCTCCACGATCTCGCTGAGAACAGGTTTGATATGCTTGATACAGGAGATTGACTTCTCGGCCTGATGGCTGAGATCGGAGTGTATATACTTTATGGAAGCGATCGCTCTCGGGCGCACGTCTAAGATCGCTTCTCGGCCTGATGGCTAAGATCAAAGTATTCCAACCTCAAAAATGACATTGCTCGCTCGACGATCTGGCTGAGAACAGGTTCGATATGCTCGATAGAAGGAATTGACTTCTCGGCCTGATGACTCAGATCAAAGTATCCCTACCTCCAAAATGAGATTTCTCGCTCCACGATCTCGCTGAGAACAGGTTTGATATGCTTGATACAGGAGATTGACTTCTCGGCCTGATGGCTAAGATCGGAGTATTCCTACCTCCAAAATGAGATTTCTCGCTCCACGATCTCGCTGAGAACAGGTTTGATATGCTTGATACAGGAGATTGACTTCTCGGCCTGATGGCTAAGATCAAAGTATTCCTACCTCGAAAATGAGATTTCTCGCTCCACGATTTCGCTGAGAACAGGTTTGATATGCTTGATACAGGAGATTGAGTTCTCGGCCTGATGGCTGAGATCGGAGTGTATATACTTTATGGAAGCGATCGCTCTCGGTCGCACGACTAATATCGTAGTATTCCCACCTTAAAAATGACATTGCTCGCTCGACGATCTGGCTGAGAACAGGTTCGATATGCTCGATAGGAGGAATTGACTTCTCGGCCTGATGACTCAGATCAGAGTATTCCTACCTCCAAAATGAGATTTCTCGCTCCACGATCTCGCTGAGAACAGGTTTGATATGCTTGATACAGGAGATTGACTTCTCGGCCTGATGGCTGAGATCGGAGTGTATATACTTTATGGACGCGATCGCTCTCGGTCGCACGACTAAGATCGCTTCTCGGCCTGATGACTCAGATCAGAGTATTCCTACCTCCAAAATGAGATTTCTCGCACCACGATCTCGCTGAGAACAGGTTTGATATGCTTGATACAGGAGATTGACTTCTTGGCCTGATGGCTGAGATCGGAGTATTCCTACCTCCAAAATGAGATTTCTCGCTCGATATACTTTATGGACGCGATCGCTCTCGGTCGCACGACTAAGATCGCTTCTCGGCCTGATGACTCAGATCAGAGTATTCCTACCTCCAAAATGAGATTTCTCGCTCCACGATCTCGCTGAGAACAGGTTTGATATGCTTGATACAGGAGATTGACTTCTCGGCCTGATGGCTGAGATCGGAGTGTATATACTTTATGGACGCGATCGCTCTCGGTCGCACGACTAAGATCGCTTCTCGGCCTGATGACTCAGATCAGAGTATTCCTACCTCCAAAATGAGATTTCTCGCACCACGATCTCGCTGAGAACAGGTTTGATATGCTTGATACAGGAGATTGACTTCTCGGCCTGATGGCTGAGATCGGAGTGTATATACTTTATGTAAGCGATCGCTCTCGGTCGCACGACTAAGATCGCTTCTCGGCCTGATGGCTAAGATCAAAGTATTCCTACCTCCAAGATGAGATTTCTCGCTCCACGATCTCGCTGAGAACAGGTTTGATATGCTTGATACAGGAGATTGACTTCTCGGCCTGATGGCTAAGATCAAAGTGTATATACTTTATTGAAGCGATCGCTCTCGGGCGCACGACTAAGATCGCGTCTCGGCCTGATGGCTAAGATCAAAGTATTCCTACCTCCAAGATGAGATTTCTCGCTCCACGATCTCGCTGAGAACAGGTTTGATATGCTTGATACAGGAGATTGACTTCTCGGCCTGATGGCTGAGATCGGAGTATTCCTACCTCCAAAATGAGATTTCTCGCTCCACGATCTCGCTGAGAACAGGTTTGATATGCTTGATACAGGAGATTGACTTCTCGGCCTGATGGCTGAGATCGGAGTGTATATACTTTATGGAAGCGATCGCTCTCGGGCGCACGTCTAAGATCGCTTCTCGGCCTGATGGCTAAGATCAAAGTATTCCAACCTCAAAAATGACATTGCTCGCTCGACGATCTGGCTGAGAACAGGTTCGATATGCTCGATAGAAGGAATTGACTTCTCGGCCTGATGACTCAGATCAAAGTATCCCTACCTCCAAAATGAGATTTCTCGCTCCACGATCTCGCTGAAAACAGGTTTGATATGCTTGATACAGGAGATTGACTTCTCGGCCTGATGGCTAAGATCGGAGTATTCCTACCTCCAAAATGAGATTTCTCGCTCCACGATCTCGCTGAGAACAGGTTTGATATGCTTGATACAGGAGATTGACTTCTCGGCCTGATGGCTAAGATCAAAGTATTCCTACCTCGAAAATGAGATTTCTCGCTCCACGATTTCGCTGAGAACAGGTTTGATATGCTTGATACAGGAGATTGACTTCTCGGCCTGATGGCTAAGATCAAAGTGTATATACTTTATTGAAGCGATCGCTCTCGGGCGCACGACTAAGATCGCGTCTCGGCCTGATGGCTAAGATCAAAGTATTCCTACCTCCAAGATGAGATTTCTCGCTCCACGATCTCGCTGAGAACAGGTTTGATATGCTTGATACAGGAGATTGACTTCTCGGCCTGATGGCTGAGATCGGAGTATTCCTACCTCCAAAATGAGATTTCTCGCTCCACGATCTCGCTGAGAACAGGTTTGATATGCTTGATACAGGAGATTGACTTCTCGGCCTGATGGCTGAGATCGGAGTGTATATACTTTATGGAAGCGATCGCTCTCGGGCGCACGTCTAAGATCGCTTCTCGGCCTGATGGCTAAGATCAAAGTATTCCAACCTCAAAAATGACATTGCTCGCTCGACGATCTGGCTGAGAACAGGTTCGATATGCTCGATAGAAGGAATTGACTTCTCGGCCTGATGACTCAGATCAAAGTATCCCTACCTCCAAAATGAGATTTCTCGCTCCACGATCTCGCTGAGAACAGGTTTGATATGCTTGATACAGGAGATTGACTTCTCGGCCTGATGGCTAAGATCGGAGTATTCCTACCTCCAAAATGAGATTTCTCGCTCCACGATCTCGCTGAGAACAGGTTTGATATGCTTGATACAGGAGATTGACTTCTCGGCCTGATGGCTAAGATCAAAGTATTCCTACCTCGAAAATGAGATTTCTCGCTCCACGATTTCGCTGAGAACAGGTTTGATATGCTTGATACAGGAGATTGAGTTCTCGGCCTGATGGCTGAGATCGGAGTGTATATACTTTATGGAAGCGATCGCTCTCGGTCGCACGACTAATATCGTAGTATTCCCACCTTAAAAATGACATTGCTCGCTCGACGATCTGGCTGAGAACAGGTTCGATATGCTCGATAGGAGGAATTGACTCCTCGGCCTGATGACTCAGATCAGAGTATTCCTACCTCCAAAATGAGATTCCTCGCTCCACGATCTCGCTGAGAACAGGTTCGATATGCTTGATACAGGAGATTGACTTCTCGGCCTGATGGCTGAGATCGGAGTGTATATACTTTATGGAAGCGATCGCTCTCGGTCGCACGACTAAGATCGCTTCTCGGCCTGATGGCTAAGATCAAAGTATTCCTACCTCCAAGATGAGATTTCTCGCTCCACGATCTCGCTGAGAACAGGTTTGATATGCTTGATACAGGAGATTGACTTCTCGGCCTGATGGCTGAGATCGGAGTATTCCTACCTCCAAAATGAGATTTCTCGCTCCACGATCTCGCTGAGAACAGGTTTGATATGCTTGATACAGGAGATTGACTTCTCGGCCTGATGGCTGAGATCGGAGTGTATATACTTTATGGAAGCGATCGCTCTCGGGCGCACGTCTAAGATCGCTTCTCGGCCTGATGGCTAAGATCAAAGTATTCCAACCTCAAAAATGACATTGCTCGCTCGACGATCTGGCTGAGAACAGGTTCGATATGCTCGATAGAAGGAATTGACTTCTCGGCCTGATGACTCAGATCAGAGTATTCCTACCTCCAAAATGAGATTTCTCGCTCCACGATCTCGCTGAGAACAGGTTTGATATGCTTGATACAGGAGATTGACTTCTCGGCCTGATGGCTGAGATCGGAGTGTATATACTTCATGGAAGCGATCGCTCTCGGGCGCACGACTAAGATCGCTTCTCGGCCTGATGGCTAAGATCAAAGTATTCCTACCTCCAAAATGAGATTTCTCGCTCCACGATCTCGCTGAGAACAGGTTTGATATGCTTGATACAGGAGATTGACTTCTCGGCCTGATGGCTGAGATCGGAGTGTATATACTCTATGGAAGCGAGCGCTCTCGGTCGCACGACTAAGATCGTAGTATTCCCACCTCAAAAATGACATTGCTCGCTCGACGATCTGGCTGAGAACAGGTTCGATATGCTCGATAGAAGGAATTGACTTCTCGGCCTGATGACTCAGATCAGAGTATTCCTACCTCCAAAATGAGATTTCTCGCTCCACGATCTCGCTGAGAACAGGTTTGATATGCTCGATACAGGAGATTGACTTCTCGGCCTGATGGCTGAGATCGGAGTGTATATACTTTATGGACGCGATCGCTCTCGGTCGCACGACTAAGATCGCTTCTCGGCCTGATGACTCAGATCAGAGTATTCCTACCTCCAAAATGAGATTTCTCGCACCACGATCTCGCGTGGACAGGTTTGATATGCTTGATACAGGAGATTGACTTCTCGGCCTGATGGCTGAGATCGGAGTATTCCTACCTCCAAAATGAGATTTCTCGCTCGATATACTTTATGGACGCGATCGCTCTCGGTCGCACGACTAAGATCGCTTCTCGGCCTGATGACTCAGATCAGAGTATTCCTACCTCCAAAATGAGATTTCTCGCACCACGATCTCGCTGAGAACAGGTTTGATATGCTTGATACAGGAGATTGACTTCTCGGCCTGATGGCTGAGATCGGAGTGTATATACTTTATGGACGCGATCGCTCTCGGTCGCACGACTAAGATCGCTTCTCGGCCTGATGGCTAAGATCAAAGTATTCCTACCTCCAAGATGAGATTTCTCGCTCCACGATCTCGCTGAGAACAGGTTTGATATGCTTGATACAGGAGATTGACTTCTCGGCCTGATGGCTGAGATCGGAGTGTATATACTTTATGGAAGCGATCGCTCTTGGTCGCACGACTAAGATCGTAGTATTCCCACCTCAAAAATGACATTGCTCGCTCGACGATCTGGCCGAGAACAGGTTCGATATGCTCGATAGAAGGAATTGACTTCTCGGCCTGATGACTCAGATCAAAGTATCCCTACCTCCAAAATGAGATTTCTCGCTCCACGATCTCGCTGAGAACAGGTTTGATATGCTTGATACAGGAGATTGACTTCTCGGCCTGATGGCTAAGATCAAAGTGTATATACTTTATGGAAGCGATCGCTCTCGGGCGCACGACTAAGATCGCGTCTCGGCCTGATGGCTAAGATCAAAGTATTCCTACCTCCAAAATGAGATTTCTCGCTCCACGATCTCGCTGAGAACAGGTTTGATATGCTTGATACAGGAGATTGACTTCTCGGCCTGATGGCTGAGATCGGAGTGTATATACTTTATGGAAGCGAGCGCTCTCGGTCGCACGACTAAGATCGTAGTATTCCCACCTCAAAAATGACATTGCTCGCTCGACAATCTGGCTGAGAACAGGTTCGATATGCTCGATAGAAGGAATTGACTTCTCGGCCTGATGACTCAGATCAGAGTATTCCTACCTCCAAAATGAGATTTCTCGCTCCACGATCTCGCTGAGGACAGGTTTGATATGCTTGATACAGGAGATTGACTTCTCGGCCTGAGGGCTGAGATCGGAGTGTATATACTTTATGGAAGCGATCGCTCTCGGTCGCACGACTAAGATCGTAGTATTCCTACCTCCAAAATGAGATTTCTCGCTCCACGATCTCGCTGAGAACAGGTTTGATATGCTTGATACAGGAGATTGAGTTCTCGGCCTGATGGCTGAGATCGGAGTGTATATACTTTATGGAAGCGATCGCTCTCGGTCGCACGACTAAGATCGCTTCTCGGCCTGATGGCTGAGATCAAAGTATTCCTACCTCCAAAATGAGATTTCTCGCTCCACGATCTCGCTGAGAACAGGTTTTATATGCTTGATACAGGAGATTGACTTCTCGGCCTGATGGCTAAGATCAAAGTGTATATACTTTATGGAAGCGATCGCTCTCGGTCGCACGACTAAGATCGTAGTATTCCTACCTCCAAAATGAGATTTCTCGCACCACGATCTCGCTGAGAACAGGTTTGATATGCTCGATACAGGAGATTGACTCCTCGGCCTGATGGCTGAGATCGGAGTGTATATACTTTATGGAAGCGAGCGCTCTCGGTCGCACGACTAAGATCGTAGTATTCCCACCTCAAAAATGACATTGCTCGCTCGACGATCTGGCTGAGAACAGGTTCGATATGCTCGATAGAAGGAATTGACTTCTCGGCCTGATGACTCAGATCAGAGTATTCCTACCTCCAAAATGAGATTTCTCGCTCCACGATCTCGCTGAGAACAGGCTTGATATGCTTGATACAGGAGATTGACTTCTGGGCCTGATTGCTGAGATCGGAGTGTATATACTTTATGGAAGCGATCACTCTCGGGCGCACGACTAAGATCGCGTCTCGGCCTGATGGCTAAGATCAAAGTATTCCTACCTCCAAAATGAGATTTCTCGCTCCACGATCTCGCTGAGAACAGGTTTGATATGCTTGATACAGGAGATTGACTTCTCGGCCTGATGGCTGAGATCGGAGTGTATATACTTTATGGAAGCGATCGCTCTCGGTCGCACGACTAAGATCGCTTCTCAGCCTGATGGCTAAGATCAAAGTATTCCTACCTCCAAAATGAGATTTCTCGCACCACGATCTCGCTGAGAACAGGTTTGATATGCTTGATACAGGAGATTGACTTCTCGGCCTGATGGCTGAGATCGGAGTGTATATACTTTATGGAAGCGAGCGCTCTCGGTCGCTCGACTAAGATCGTAGTATTCCCACCTCAAAAATGACATTGCTCGCTCGACGATCTGGCTGAGAACAGGTTCGATATGCTCGATAGAAGGAATTGACTTCTCGGCCTGATGACTCAGATCAGAGTATTCCTACCTCCAAAATGAGATTTCTCGCTCCACGATCTCGCTGAGAACAGGTTTGATATGCTTGATACAGGAGATTGACTTCTCGGCCTGATGGCTGAGATCGGAGTGTATATACTTTATGGAAGCGATCGCTCTCGGTCGCACGACTAAGATCGTAGTATTCCTACCTCCAAAATGAGATTTCTCGCTCCACGATCTCGCTGAGAACAGGTTTGATATGCTTGATACAGGAGATTGACTTCTCGGCCTGATGGCTGAGATCGGAGTGTATATACTTTATGGAAGCCATCGCTCTCGGTCGCACGAATAAGTTCGTAGTATTCCCACCTCAAAAATCACATTGCTCGCTCGACGATCTGGCTGAGAACAGGTTCGATATGCTCGATAGGAGGAATTGACTCCTCGGCCTGATGACTCAGATCAGAGTATTCCTACCTCCAAAATGAGATTCCTCGCTCCACGATCTCGCTGAGCACAGAGTTGATATGCTTGATACAGGAGATTGACTTCTGGGCCTGATGGCTGAGATCGGAGTGTATATACTTTATGGAAGCGATCGCTCTCGGGCGCACGACTAAGATCGCGTCTCGGCCTGATGGCTAAGATCAAAGTATTCCTACCTCCAAAATGAGATTTCTCGTTCCACGATCTCGCTGAGAACAGGTTTGATATGCTTGATACAGGAGATTGACTTCTCGGCCTGATGGCTGAGATCGGAGTTTATATACTTTATGGAAGCGATCGCTCTCGGTCGCACGACTAAGATCGCTTCTCAGCCTGATGACTAAGATCAAAATATTCCTACCTCCAAAATGAGATTTCTCGCACCACGATCTCGCTGAGAACAGGTTTGATATGCTTGATACAGGAGATTGACTTCTCGGCCTGATGGCTGAGATCGGAGTGTATATATTTTCAATTGGATATTTCCGATCTTCATATTAACATTGGGGAAATATTTCTTGGGATCAATTCTCTAAGCATCAATAAAGGACCTGGGGATGACGGTATTCCTCCTTTATTCCTAAAATCTTGCAGCTATATATTATCACGACCCTTATGGCTAATCTTCAATGCTTCCTTATCTTCAGGTCATTTTCCATCTCGCTGGAAAAATAGTCTGATTATACCGATTTTCAAGGCTGGCAGCAGATCTGATGTGAGAAACTATAGACCAATATCAATTATAAGCGTGATTCCAAAATTATTTGAATCTTTAGTAACTGATAAATTATCTCCTCTATGTTCTAGCATCTTCTCTGACATGCAACATGGCTTTGTGCCTGGTCGCTCAACAGGCACCAATTTGTCTATTTATTGTAATTATGTTTCGAGGGTTCTGGATGATAACAGTCAAGTTGATACTGTTTATACGGATTTCACCAAAGCCTTCGACACTGTTGATCATAACGTTCTTTTATCTAAATTAAATCATCTTGGTTTCCGTGGTAATATTCTTATTTGGATGAGGAGCTATTTGATGAATCGAACCCAAACTGTCAAAATTAAAAACTTTACCTCAAGGACTATCAATGTTTGCTCAGGCGTTCCGCAAGGGTCGCATTTGGGACCACTGCTTTTTACACTTTTTATTAATGATATTGGCAACAACTTCAAATTTGCGAAGCATTTAATTTTGCGGATGATTTGAAATTGTTCATGAAAATTTCGTCATACGCTGATGCCATTGCTCTGCAGTCGGATTTGTATGAATTGGAATCATGGTGTTCCTTGAATAAATTGAAGCTGAATATAGTGAAATGTAAAGTTATGAGACTGTCGCGCAAATTGCAGCCCATTACCTTCTCTTATGAGTTGAGTGGCTCAAGCTTGGAGGTTGTGCAGAATATGCTCGATTTAGGTATTACGTTCGATTCCAAGCTTAATTTTACTTTTCACTATCATAATGTGGTGAACACAGCTATGAAGCAGCTCGGTTTTTGAAGCGTATGTCTGCTGACTTCAAGGAGCCCTCAACATTGATAACGTTATACAATGCTCTCGTGAGACCTAACTTAGAATACGCGACTCACATTTGGTCTCCTCATCATGACAAATATTGTAAACTTATCGAGAGAGTTCAGCATAGATTTTTACGATTTTTGGCTTTCAAAATCATACCCCATGGCTATATCCTGCCATGATTATGGTCCGTTGATGGGGTTGTTCAACATGAACACTCTCGAAACTCGTAGAATGATCAATGATTTGGTATTCATTTTCAAAATAATCAATGGTCAAATCAATTGCCCTGAACTTCTCTCTCTCTTAAATTTCAATGTACCCTCCAGGTCTCTTAGGAACCCATTACTTTTCAATGTTCCTATGTTTAAGTCGCAATTCTTTTATACTGACCCAGTAAATCGAATTTGTTGTTTAGCAAATACTTATAGAGATGAGTTGGATTTCTTTTCTGGATCAGTTTCAGTATTCAAGACTTCTGTCTCCAGAGCATGTTCTAGTAGGTGTGTGAGATTGTAATATTCTTATACTCGTTATTTATCCTGTACAGGATGTTATATTTTGTACTATGTCTTTTTGTAATCCGTCTGTTCACTTTATATGATTTCTTTTTTTTTTATTTTTATTTTATCTGTTAAATTTTCACTGTATTGTATCAATAATTTGGTCACTAAAGGGCGTTATTGCCCGTTGAATAAATAAATAAATAAATAAATAAATATACTTTATGGAAGCGAGCGCTCTCGGTCGCACGACTAAGATCGTAGTATTCCCACCTCAAAAATGACATTGCTCGCTCGACGATCTGGCTGAGAACAGGTTGGATATGCTCGATAGAAGGAATTGACTTCTCGGCCTGATGACTCAGATCACAGTATTCCTACCTCCAAAATGAGATTTCTCGCTCCACGATCTCGCTGAGAACAGGTTTGATATGCTTGATACAGGAGATTTAGTTCTCGGCCTGATGGCTGAGATCGGAGTGTATATACTTCATGGACGCGATCGCTCTCGGTCGCACGACTAAGATCGCTTCTCGGCCTGATGACTCAGATCAGAGTATTCCTACCTCCAAAATGGGATTTCTCGCTCCACGATCTCGCTGAGAATAGGTTTGATATGCTTGATACAGGAGATTGACTTCTGGGCCTGATGGCTGAGATCGGAGTGTATATACTTTATGGAAGCGATCGCTCTCGGGCGCACGACTAAGATCGCGTCTCGGCCTGATGGCTAAGATCAAAGTATTCCTACCTCCAAAATGAGATTTCTCGCTCCACGATCTCGCTGAGAACAGGTTTGATATGCTTGATACAGGAGATTGACTTCTCGGCCTGATGGCTGAGATCGGAGTGTATATACTTTATGGAAGCGATCGCTCTCGGTCGCACGACTAAGATCGCTTCTCGGCCTGATGGCTAAGATCAAAGTATTCCTACCTCAAAAATGACATTGCTCGCTCGACGATCTGGCTGAGAACAGGTTCGATATGCTCGATAGAAGGAATTGACTTCTCGGCCTGATGACTCAGATCAGAGTATTCCTACCTCCAAAATGAGATTTCTCGCTCCACGATCTCGCTGAGAACAGGTTTGATATGCTTGATACAGGAGATTGACTTCTCGGCCTGATGGCTGAGATCGGAGTGTATATACTTTATGGAAGCGAGCGCTCTCGGTCGCACGACTAAGATCGTAGTATTCCCACCTCAAAAATGACATTGCTCGCTCGACGATCTGGCTGAGAACAGGTTCGATATGCTCGATAGAAGGAATTGACTTCTCGGCCTGATGACTCAGATCACAGTATTCCTACCTCCAAAATGAGATTTCTCGCTCCACGATCTCGCTGAGAACAGGTTTGATATGCTTGATACAGGAGATTGACTTCTCGGCCTGATGGCTGAGATCGGAGTGTATATACTTCATGGACGCGATCGCTCTCGGTCGCACGACTAAGATCGCTTCTCGGCCTGATGACTCAGATCAGAGTATTCCTACCTCCAAAATGAGATTTCTCGCTCCACGATCTCGCTGAGAACAGGTTTGATATGCTTGATACAGGAGATTGACTTCTGGGCCTGATGGCTGAGATCGGAGTGTATATACTTGATGGAAGCGATCGCTCTCGGGCGCACGACTAAGATCGCGTCTCGGCCTGATGGCTAAGATCAAAGTATTCCTACCTCCAAAATGAGATTTCTCGCTCCACGATCTCGCTGAGAACAGGTTTGATATGCTTGATACAGGAGATTGACTTCTCGGCCTGATGGCTGAGATCGGAGTGTATATACTTTATGGAAGCGATCGCTCTCGGTCGCACGACTAAGATCGCTTCTCAGCCTGATGGCTAAGATCAAAGTATTCCTACCTCCAAAATGAGATTTCTCGCACCACGATCTCGCTGAGAACAGGTTTGATATGCTTGATACAGGAGATTGACTTCTCGGCCTGATGGCTGAGATCGGAGTGTATATACTTTATGGAAGCGATCGCTCTCGGTCGCACGACTAAGTTCGTAGTATTCCCAACTCAAAAATCACATTGCTCGCTCGACGATCTGGCTGAGAACAGGTTCGATATGCTCGATAGGAGGAATTGACTCCTCGGCCTGATGACTCGGATCAGAGTATTCCTACCTCCAAAATGAGATTCCTCGCTCCACGATCTCGCTGAGCACAGAGTTGATATGCTTGATACAGGAGATTGACTTCTCGGCCTGATGGCTGAGATCGGAGTGTATATACTTTATGGACGCGATCGCTCTCGGTCGCACGACTAAGATCGCTTCTCGGCCTGATGACTGAGATCAGAGTATTCCTACCTCCAAAATGAGATTTCTCGCACCACGATCTCGCTGAGAACAGGTTTGATATGCTTGATACAGGAGATTGACTCCTCGGCCTGATGGCTGAGATCGGAGTGTATATACTTTATGGAAGCGAGCGCTCTCGGTCGCACGACTAAGATCGTAGTATTCCCACCTCAAAAATGACATTGCTCGCTCGACGATCTGGCTGAGAACAGGTTCGATATGCTCGATAGAAGGAATTGACTTCTCGGCCTGATGACTCAGATCAGAGTATTCCTACCTCCAAAATGAGATTTCTCGCTCCACGATCTCGCTGAGAACAGGTTTGATATGCTTGATACAGGAGATTGACTTCTGGGCCTGATGGCTGAGATCGGTGTGTATATACTTTATGGAAGCGATCGCTCTCGGGCGCACGACTAAGATCGCGTCTCGGCCTGATGGCTAAGATCAAAGTATTCCTACCTCCAAAATGAGATTTCTCGCTCCACGATCTCGCTGAGAACAGGTTTGATATGCTTGATACAGGAGATTGACTTCTCGGCCTGATGGCTGAGATCGGAGTGTATATACTTTATGGAAGCGATCGCTCTCGGTCGCACGACTAAGATCGCTTCTCAGCCTGATGGCTAAGATCAAAATATTCCTACCTCCAAAATGAGATTTCTCGCACCACGATCTCGCTGAGAACAGGTTTGATATGCTTGATACAGGAGATTGACTTCTCGGCCTGATGGCTGAGATCGGAGTGTATATACTTTATGGAAGCGAGCGCTCTCGGTCGCACGACTAAGATCGTAGTATTCCCACCTCAAAAATGACATTGCTCGCTCGACGATCTGGCTGAGAACAGGTTCGATATGCTCGATAGAAGGAATTGACTTCTCGGCCTGATGACTCAGATCACAGTATTCCTACCTCCAAAATGAGATTTCTCGCTCCACGATCTCGCTGAGAACAGGTTTGATATGCTTGATACAGGAGATTGACTTCTCGGCCTGATGGCTGAGATCGGAGTGTATATACTTCATGGACGCGATCGCTCTCGGTCGCACGACTAAGATCGCTTCTCGGCCTGATGACTCAGATCAGAGTATTCCTACCTCCAAAATGAGATTTCTCGCTCCACGATCTCGCTGAGAATAGGTTTGATATGCTTGATACAGGAGATTGACTTCTGGGCCTGATGGCTGAGATCGGAGTGTATATACTTTATGGAAGCGATCGCTCTCGGGCGCACGACTAAGATCGCGTCTCGGCCTGATGGCTAAGATCAAAGTATTCCGACCTCCAAAATGAGATTTCTCGCTCCACGATCTCGCTGAGAACGGGTTTGATATGCTTGATACAGGAGATTGACTTCTCGGCCTGATGGCTGAGATCGGAGTGTATATACTTTATGGAAGCGATCGCTCTCGGTCGCACGACTAAGATCGCTTCTCAGCCTGATGGCTAAGATCAAAGTATTCCTACCTCCAAAATGAGATTTCTCGCACCACGATCTCGCTGAGAACAGGTTTGATATGCTTGATACAGGAGATTGACTTCTCGGCCTGATGGCTGAGATCGGAGTGTATATACTTTATGGAAGCGAGCGCTCTCGGTCGCTCGACTAAGATCGTAGTATTCCCACCTCAAAAATGACATTGCTCGCTCGACGATCTGGCTGAGAACAGGTTCGATATGCTCGATAGAAGGAATTGACTTCTCGGCCTGATGACTCAGATCAGAGTATTCCTACCTCCAAAATGAGATTTCTCGCTCCACGATCTCGCTGAGAACAGGTTTGATATGCTTGATACAGGAGATTGACTTCTCGGCCTGATGGCTGAGATCGGAGTGTATATACTTTATGGAAGCGATCGCTCTCGGTCGCACGACTAAGATCGTAGTATTCCTACCTCCAAAATGAGATTTCTCGCTCCACGATCTCGCTGAGAACAGGTTTGATATGCTTGATACAGGAGATTGACTTCTCGGCCTGATGGCTGAGATCGGAGTGTATATACTTTATGGAAGCGATCGCTCTCGGTCGCACGACTAAGATCGCTTCTCGGCCTGATGGCTAAGATCAAAGTATTCCTACCTCAAAAATGACATTGCTCGCTCGACGATCTGGCTGAGAACAGGTTCGATATGCTCGATAGAAGGAATTGACTTCTCGGCCTGATGACTCAGATCAGAGTATTCCTACCTCCAAAATGAGATTTCTCGCTCCACGATCTCGCTGAGAACAGGTTTGATATGCTTGATACAGGAGATTGACTTCTCGGCCTGATGGCTGAGATCGGAGTGTATATACTTTATGGAAGCGAGCGCTCTCGGTCGCACGACTAAGATCGTAGTATTCCCACCTCAAAAATGACATTGCTCGCTCGACGATCTGGCTGAGAACAGGTTCGATATGCTCGATAGAAGGAATTGACTTCTCGGCCTGATGACTCAGATCACAGTATTCCTACCTCCAAAATGAGATTTCTCGCTCCACGATCTCGCTGAGAACAGGTTTGATATGCTTGATACAGGAGATTGACTTCTCGGCCTGATGGCTGAGATCGGAGTGTATATACTTCATGGACGCGATCGCTCTCGGTCGCACGACTAAGATCGCTTCTCGGCCTGATGACTCAGATCAGAGTATTCCTACCTCCAAAATGAGATTTCTCGCTCCACGATCTCGCTGAGAACAGGTTTGATATGCTTGATACAGGAGATTGACTTCTGGGCCTGATGGCTGAGATCGGAGTGTATATACTTGATGGAAGCGATCGCTCTCGGGCGCACGACTAAGATCGCGTCTCGGCCTGATGGCTAAGATCAACGTATTCCTACCTCCAAAATGAGATTTCTCGCTCCACGATCTCGCTGAGAACAGGTTTGATATGCTTGATACAGGAGATTGACTTCTCGGCCTGATGGCTGAGATCGGAGTGTATATACTTTATGGAAGCGATCGCTCTCGGTCGCACGACTAAGATCGCTTCTCAGCCTGATGGCTAAGATCAAAGTATTCCTACCTCCAAAATGAGATTTCTCGCACCACGATCTCGCTGAGAACAGGTTTGATATGCTTGATACAGGAGATTGACTTCTCGGCCTGATGGCTGAGATCGGAGTGTATATACTTTATGGAAGCGATCGCTCTCGGTCGCACGACTAAGTTCGTAGTATTCCCACCTCAAAAATCACATGGCTCGCTCGACGATCTGGCTGAGAACAGGTTCGATATGCTCGATAGGAGGAATTGACTCCTCGGCCTGATGACTCGGATCAGAGTATTCCTACCTCCAAAATGAGATTCCTCGCTCCACGATCTCGCTGAGCACAGAGTTGATATGCTTGATACAGGAGATTGACTTCTCGGCCTGATGGCTGAGATCGGAGTGTATATACTTTATGGACGCGATCGCTCTCGGTCGCACGACTAAGATCGCGTCTCGGCCTGATGGCTAAGATCAAAGTATTCCTACCTCCAAAATGAGATTTCTCGCTCCACGATCTCGCTGAGAACAGGTTTGATATGCTTGATACAGGAGATTGACTTCTCGGCCTGATGGCTGAGATCGGAGTGTATATACTTTATGGAAGCGATCGCTCTCGGTCGCACGACTAAGATCGCTTCTCGGCCTGATGGCTAAGATCAAAGTATTCCTACCTCAAAAATGACATTGCTCGCTCGACGATCTGGCTGAGAACAGGTTCGATATGCTCGATAGAAGGAATTGACTCCTCGGCCTGATGACTCAGATCAGAGTATTCCTACCTCCAAAATGAGATTTCTCGCTCCACGATCTCGCTGAGAACAGGTTTGATATGCTTGATACAGGAGATTGACTTCTCGGCCTGATGGCTGAGATCGGAGTGTATTTACTTTATGGAAGCGAGCGCTCTCGGTCGCACGACTAAGATCGTAGTATTCCCACCTCAAAAATGACATTGCTCGCTCGACGATCTGGCTGAGAACAGGTTCGATATGCTCGATAGAAGGAATTGACTTCTCGGCCTGATGACTCAGATCACAGTATTCCTACCTCCAAAATGAGATTTCTCGCTCCACGATCTCGCTGAGAACAGGTTTGATATGCTTGATACAGGAGATTGACTTCTCGGCCTGATGGCTGAGATCGGAGTGTATATACTTCATGGACGCGATCGCTCTCGGTCGCACGACTAAGATCGCTTCTCGGCCTGATGACTCAGATCAGAGTATTCCTACCTCCAAAATGAGATTTCTCGCTCCACGATCTCGCTGAGAACAGGTTTGATATGCTTGATACAGGAGATTGACTTCTGGGCCTGATGGCTGAGATCGGAGTGTATATACTTTATGGAAGCGATCGCTCTCGGGCGCACGACTAAGATCGCGTCTCGGCCTGATGGCTAAGATCAAAGTATTCCTACCTCCAAAATGAGATTTCTCGCTCCACGATCTCGCTGAGAACAGGTTTGATATGCTTGATACAGGAGATTGACTTTTCGGCCTGATGGCTGAGATCGGAGTGTATATACTGTATGGAAGCGATCGCTCTCGGTCGCACGACTAAGTTCGTAGTATTCCCACCTCAAAAATCACATTGCTCGCTCGACGATCTGGCTGAGAACAGGTTCGATATGCTCGATAGGAGGAATTGACTCCTCGGCCTGATGACTCGGATCAGAGTATTCCTACCTCCAAAATGAGATTCCTCGCTCCACGATCTCGCTGAGCACAGAGTTGATATGCTTGATACAGGAGATTGACTTCTCGGCCTGATGGCTGAGATCGGAGTGTATATACTTCATGGACGCGATCGCTCTCGGTCGCACGACTAAGATCGCTTCTCGGCCTGATGACTGAGATCAGAGTATTCCTACCTCCAAAATGAGATTTCTCGCACCACGATCTCGCTGAGAACAGGTTTGATATGCTTGATACAGGAGATTGACTCCTCGGCCTGATGGCTGAGATCGGAGTGTATATACTTTATGGAAGCGAGCGCTCTCGGTCGCACGACTAAGATCGTAGTATTCCCACCTCAAAAATGACATTGCTCGCTCGACGATCTGGCTGAGAACAGGTTCGATATGCTCGATAGAAGGAATTGACTTCTCGGCCTGATGACTCAGATCAGAGTATTCCTACCTCCAAAATGAGATTTCTCGCTCCACGATCTCGCTGAGAACAGGTTTGATATGCTTGATACAGGAGATTGACTTCTGGGCCTGATGGCTGAGATCGGAGTGTATATACTTTATGGAAGCGATCGCTTTCGGGCGCACGACTAAGATCGCGTCTCAGCCTGATGGCTAAGATCACAGTATTCCTACCTCCAAAATGAGATTTCTCGCTCCACGATCTCGCTGAGAACAGGTTTGATATGCTTGATACAGGAGATTGACTTCTCGGCCTGATGGCTGAGATCGGAGTGTATATACTTTATGGAAGCGATCGCTCTCGGTCGCACGACTAAGATCGCTTCTCAGCCTGATGGCTAAGATCAAAGTATTCCTACCTCCAAAATGAGATTTCTCGCACCACGATCTCGCTGAGAACAGGTTTGATATGCTTGATACAGGAGATTGACTTCTCGGCCTGATGGCTGAGATCGGAGTGTATATACTTTATGGAAGCGAGCGCTCTCGGTCGCTCGACTAAGATCGTAGTATTCCCACCTCAAAAATGACATTGCTCGCTCGACGATCTGGCTGAGAACAGGTTCGATATGCTCGATAGAAGGAATTGACTTCTCGGCCTGATGACTCAGATCAGAGTATTCCTACCTCCAAAATGAGATTTCTCGCTCCACGATGTCGCTGAGAACAGGTTTGATATGCTTGATACAGGAGATTGACTTCTCGGCCTGATGGCTGAGATCGGAGTGTATATACTTTATGGAAGCGATCGCTCTCGGTCGCACGACTAAGATCGTCTCGGCCTCCGGCCTGATGGCTCAGATCAGAGTATTCCTACCTCCAAAATGAGATTTCTCGCTCCACGATCTCGCTGAGAACAGGTTTGATATGCTTGATACAGGAGATTGACTTCTCGGCCTGATGGCTGAGATCGGAGTGTATATACTTTATGGAAGCGATCGCTCTCGGTCGCACGACTAAGTTCGTAGTATTCCCACCTCAAAAATCACATTGCTCGCTCGACGATCTGGCTGAGAACAGGTTCGATATGCTCGATAGGAGGAATTGACTCCTCGGCCTGATGACTCAGATCAGAGTATTCCTACCTCCAAAATGAGATTCCTCGCTCCACGATCTCGCTGAGCACAGAGTTGATATGCTTGATACAGGAGATTGACTTCTCGGCCTGATGGCTGAGATCGGAGTGTATATACTTCATGGACGCGATCGCTCTCGGTCGCACGACTAAGATCGCTTCTCGGCCTGATGACTCAGATCAGAGTATTCCTACCTCCAAAATGAGATTTCTCGCACCACGATCTCGCTGAGAACAGGTTTGATATGCTTGATACAGGAGATTGACTCCTCGGCCTGATGGCTGAGATCGGAGTGTATATACTTCATGGACGCGATCGCTCTCGGTCGCACGACTAAGATCGCTTCTCGGCCTGATGACTCAGATCAGAGTATTCCTACCTCCAAAATGAGATTTCTCGCTCCACGATCTCGCTGAGAACAGGTTTGATATGCTTGATACAGGAGATTGACTTCTGGGCCTGATGGCTGAGATCGGAGTGTATATACTTTATGGAAGCGATCGCTCTCGGGCGCACGACTAAGATCGCGTCTCGGCCTGATGGCTAAGATCAAAGTATTCCTACCTCCAAAATGAGATTTCTTGCTCCACGATCTCGCTGAGAACAGGTTTGATATGCTTGATACAGGAGATTGACTTCTCGGCCTGATGGCTGAGATCGGAGTGTATATACTTTATGGAAGCGATCGCTCTCGGTCGCACGACTAAGATCGCTTCTCAGCCTGATGGCTAAGATCAAAATATTCCTACCTCCAAAATGAGATTTCTCGCACCACGATCTCGCTGAGAACAGGTTTGATATGCTTGATACAGGAGATTGACTTCTCGGCCTGATGGCTGAGATCGGAGTGTATATACTTTATGGAAGCGAGCGCTCTCGGTCGCACGACTAAGATCGTAGTATTCCCACCTCAAAAATGACATTGCTCGCTCGACGATCTGGCTGAGAACAGGTTCGATATGCTCGATAGAAGGAATTGACTTCTCGGCCTGATGACTCAGATCACAGTATTCCTACCTCCAAAATGAGATTTCTCGCTCCACGATCTCGCTGAGAACAGGTTTGATATGCTTGATACAGGAGATTGACTTCTCGGCCTGATGGCTGAGATCGGAGTGTATATACTTTATGGAAGCGATCGCTCTCGGTCGCACGACTAAGATCGCTTCTCAGCCTGATGGCTAAGATCAAAGTATTCCTACCTCCAAAATGAGATTTCTCGCTCCACGATCTCGCTGAGAACAGGTTTGATATGCTTGATACAGGAGATTGACTTCTGGGCCTGATGGCTGAGATCGGAGTGTATATACTTTATGGAAGCGATCGCTCTCGGGCGCACGACTAAGATCGCGTCTCGGCCTGATGGCTAAGATCAAAGTATTCCTACCTCCAAAATGAGATTTCTCGCACCACGATCTCGCTGAGAACAGGTTTGATATGCTTGATACAGGAGATTGACTTCTCGGCCTGATGGCTGAGATCGAAGTGTATATACTTTATGGAAGCGATCGCTCTCGGTCGCACGACTAAGATCGCTTCTCAGCCTGATGGCTAAGATCAAAGTATTCCTACCTCCAAAATGAGATTTCTCGCACCACGATCTCGCTGAGAACAGGTTTGATATGCTTGATACAGGAGATTGACTTCTCGGCCTGATGGCTGAGATCAGAGTGTATATACTTTATGGAAGCGAGCGCTCTCGGTCGCTCGACTAAGATCGTAGTATTCCCACCTCAAAAATGACATTGCTCGCTCGACGATCTGGCTGAGAACAGGTTCGATATGCTCGATAGAAGGAATTGACTTCTCGGCCTGATGACTCAGATCAGAGTATTCCTACCTCCAAATGAGATTTCTCGCTCCACGATCTCGCTGAGAACAGGTTTGATATGCTTGATACAGGAGATTGACTTCTCGGCCTGATGGCTGAGATCGGAGTGTATATACTTCATGGACGCGATCGCTCTCGGTCGCACGACTAAGATCGCTTCTCGGCCTGATGACTCAGATCAGAGTATTCCTACCTCCAAAATGAGATTGATCGATCCACGATCTCGCTGAAAATAGGTTTGATATGCTTGATACAGGAGATTGACTTCTCGGCCTGATGGCTGAGATCGGAGTGTATATACTTTATGGAAGCGAGCGCTCTCGGTCGCACGACTAAGATCGTAGTATTCCCACCTCAAAAATGACATTGCTCGCTCGACGATCTGGCTGAGAACAGGTTCGATATGCTCGATAGAAGGAATTGACTTCTCGGCCTGATGACTCAGATCACAGTATTCCTACCTCCAAAATGAGATTTCTCGCTCCACGATCTCGCTGAGAACAGGTTTGATATGCTTGATACAGGAGATTGACTTCTGGGCCTGATGGCTGAGATCGGAGTGTATATACTTTATGGAAGCGATCGCTCTCGGGCGCACGACTAAGATCGCGTCTCGGCCTGATGGCTAAGATCAAAGTATTCCTACCTCCAAAATGAGATTTCTTGCTCCACGATCTCGCTGAGAACAGGTTTGATATGCTTGATACAGGAGATTGACTTCTCGGCCTGATGGCTGAGATCGGAGTGTATATACTTTATGGAAGCGAGCGCTCTCGGTCGCACGACTAAGATCGTAGTATTCCCACCTCAAAAATGACATTGCTCGCTCGACGATCTGGCTGAGAACAGGTTCGATATGCTCGATAGAAGGAATTGACTTCTCGGCCTGATGACTCAGATCACAGTATTCCTACCTCCAAAATGAGATTTCTCGCTCCACGATCTCGCTGAGAACAGGTTTGATATGCTTGATACAGGAGATTGACTTCTGGGGCTGATGGCTGAGATCGGAGTGTATATACTTTATGGAAGCGATCGCTCTCGGGCGCACGACTAAGATCGCGTCTCGGCCTGATGGCTAAGATCAAAGTATTCCTACCTCCAAAATGAGATTTCTCGCTCCACGATCTCGCTGAGAACAGGTTTGATATGCTTGATACAGGAGATTGACTTCTCGGCCTGATGGCTGAGATCGGAGTGTATATACTTTATGGAAGCGATCGCTCTCGGTCGCACGACTACGATCGCTTCTCGGCCTGATGGCTAAGATCAAAGTATTCCTACCTCCAAAATGAGATTTCTCGCACCACGATCTCGCTGAGAACAGGTTTGATATGCTTGATACAGGAGATTGACTTCTCGGCCTGATGGCTGAGATCGGAGTATTCCTACCTCCAAAATGAGATTTCTCGCTCCACGATCTCGCTGAGAACAGGTTTGATATGCTTGATACAGGAGATTGACTTCTCGGCCTGATGACTCAGATCAGAGTATTCCTACCTCCAAAATGAGATTTCTCGCTCCACGATCTCGCTGAGAACAGGTTTGATATGCTTGATACAGGAGATTGACTTCTCGGCCTGATGGCTGAGATCGGAGTATTCCTACCTCAAAAATGACATTGCTCGCTCGACGATCTGGCTGAGAACAGGTTCGATATGCTCGATAGAAGGAATTGACTTCTCGGCCTGATGACTCAGATCAGAGTATTCCTACCTCCAAAATGAGATTTCTCGCTCCACGATCTCGCTGAGAACAGGTTTGATATGCTTGATACAGGAGATTGACTCCTCGGCCTGATGGCTGAGATCGGAGTGTATATACTTCATGGACGCCTTCGCTCTCGGTCGCACGACTAAGATCGCTTCTCGGCCTGATGACTCAGATCAGAGTATTCCTACCTCCAAAATGAGATTTCTCGCTCCACGATCTCGCTGAGAACAGGTTTGATATGCTTGATACAGGAGATTGACTTCTCGGCCTGATGGCTAAGATCAAAGTGTATATACTTTATGGAAGCGATCGCTCTCGGGCGCACGACTAAGATCGCGTCTCGGCCTGATGGCTAAGATCAAAGTATTCCTACCTCCAAAATGAGATTTCTCGCTCCACGATCTCGCTGAGAACAGGTTTGATATGCTTGATACAGGAGATTGACTTCTCGGCCTGATGGCTGAGATCGGAGTGTATATACTTCATGGAAGCGATCGCTCTCGGGCGCACGACTAAGATCGCGTCTCGGCCTGATGGCTAAGATCAAAGTATTCCTACCTCCAAAATGAGATTTCTCGCTCCACGATCTCGCTGGAAACAGGTTTGATATGCTTGATACAGGAGATTGACTTCTGGGCCTGATGGCTGAGATCGGAGTGTATATACTTTATGGAAGCGAGCGCTCTCGGTCGCACGACTAAGATCGCTTCTCGGCCTGATGGCTAAGATCAAAGTATTCCTACCTCCAAAATGAGATTTCTCGCACCACGATCTCGCTGAGAACAGGTTTGATATGCTTGATACAGGAGATTGACTTCTCGGCCTGATGGCTGAGATCGGAGTGTATATACTTTATGGAAGCGATCGCTCTCGGTCGCACGACTAAGATCGTAGTATTCCCACCTCAAAAATGACATTGCTCGCTCGACGATCTGGCTGAGAACAGGTTCGATATGCTCGATAGGAGGAATTGACTCCTCGGCCTGATGACTCAGATCAGAGTATTCCTACCTCCAAAATGAGATTCCTCGCTCCACGATCTCGCTGAGAATAGGTTTGATATGCTTGATACAGGAGATTGACTTCTGGGCCTGATGGCTGAGGTCGGAGTGTATATACTTCATGAACGCGATCGCTCTCGGTCGCACGACTAAGATCGCTTCTCGGCCTGATGACTCAGATCAGAGTATTCCTACCTCCAAAATGAGATTTCTCGCTCCACGATCTCGCTGAGAACAGGTTTGATATGCTTGATACAGGAGATTGACTTCTCGGCCTGATGGCTGAGGTCGGAGTGTATATACTTCATGAACGCGATCGCTCTCGGTCGCACGACTAAGATCGCTTCTCGGCCTGATGACTCAGATCAGAGTATTGCTACCTCCAAAATGAGATTTCTCGCTCCACGATCTCGCTGAGAATAGGTTTGATATGCTTGATACAGGAGATTGACTTCTGGGCCTGATGGCTGAGATCGGAGTGTATATACTTTATGGAAGCGATCGCTCTCGGGCGCACGACTAAGATCGCGTCTCGGCCTGATGGCTAAGATCAAAGTATTCCTACCTCCAAAATGAGATTTCTCGCTCCACGATCTCGCTGAGAACAGGTTTGATATGCTTGATACAGGAGATTGACTTCTCGGCCTGATGGCTGAGATCGGAGTGTATATACTTTATGGAAGCGATCGCTCTCGGTCGCACGACTACGATCGCTTCTCGGCCTGATGGCTAAGATCAAAGTATTCCTACCTCCAAAATGAGATTTCTCGCACCACGATCTCGCTGAGAACAGGTTTGATATGCTTGATACAGGAGATTGACTTCTCGGCCTGATGGCTGAGATCGGAGTATTACTACATCAAAAAAGAGATTTCTCGCTCCACGATCTCGCTGAGAACAGGTTTGATATGCTTGATACAGGAGATTGACTTCTCGGCCTGATGACTCTTATCAGTGTATTCCTACCTGCCTCATGTGAGTTCTCGCTCCACGATCTCGCTGAGAACAGGTTTGATATGCTTGATACAGGAGATTGACTTCTCGGCCTGATGGCTGAGATCGGAGTGTATATACTTCATGGAAGCGATCGCTCTCGGGCGCACGACTAAGATCGCGTCTCGGCCTGATGGCTAAGATCAAAGTATTCCTACCTCCAAAATGAGATTTCTCGCTCCACGATCTCGCTGGAAACAGGTTTGATATGCTTGATACAGGAGATTGACTTCTGGGCCTGATGGCTGAGATCGAAGTGTATATACTTTATGGAAGCGAGCGCTCTCGGTCGCACGACTAAGATCGCTTCTCGGCCTGATGGCTAAGATCAAAGTATTCCTACCTCCAAAATGAGATTTCTCGCACCACGATCTCGCTGAGAACAGGTTTGATATGCTTGATACAGGAGATTGACTTCTCGGCCTGATGGCTGAGATCGGAGTGTATATACTTTATGGAAGCGATCGCTCTCGGTCGCACGACTAAGATCGTAGTATTCCTACCTCCTGAAATGACATTGCTCGGACGATCTGGCTGAGAACAGGTTCGATATGCTCGATAGGAGGAATTGACTCCTCGGCCTGATGACTCAGATCAGAGTATTCCTACCTCCAAAATGAGATTCCTCGCTCCACGATCTCGCTGAGCACAGGTTTGATATGCTTGATACAGGAGATTGACTTCTCGGCCTGATGGCTGAGAGATCAGGTGTATATACTTTATGGACGCGATCGCTCTCGGGCGCACGACTAAGCTCGCTTCTCGGCCTGATGGCGCAGATCAAAGTATTCCTACCTCCAAAATGAGATTTCTCGCTCCACGATCTCGCTGAGAACAGGTTTGATATGCTTGATACAGGAGATTGAGTTCTCGGCCTGATGGCTCAGATCGGAGTATATACTTTATGAGAACAGGTTTGATATGCTTGATACAAGATTGACTTCTCGGCCTGATGGCTAAGATCAAAGGATTCCTACCTCGAAAATGAGATTTCTCGCTCCACGATCTTCGCTGAGAACAGGTTTGATATGCTTGATACAGGAGATTGAGTTCTCGGCCTGATGGCTGAGATCGGAGTGTATATACTTTATGGAAGCGATCGCTCTCGGTCGCACGACTAATATCGTAGTATTCCCACCTTAAAAATGACATTGCTCGCTCGACGATCTGGCTGAGAACAGGTTCGATATGCTCGATAGGAGGAATTGACTCCTCGGCCTGATGACTCAGATCAGCGTATTCCTACCTCCATAATGAGATTCCTCGCTCCACGATCTCGCTGAGAACAGGTTTGATATGCTTGATACAGGAGATTGACTTCTCGGCCTGATGGCTGAGATCGGAGTGTATATACTTCATGGAAGCGATCGCTCTCGGGCGCACGACTAAGATCGCGTCTCGGCCTGATGGCTAAGATCAAAGTATTCCTACCTCCAAAATGAGATTTCTCGCACCACGATCTCGCTGAGAACAGGTTTGATATGCTTGATACAGGAGATTGACTTCTCGGCCTGATGGCTGAGATCGAAGTGTATATACTTTATGGAAGCGATCGCTCTCGGTCGCACGACTAAGATCGCTTCTCAGCCTGATGGCTAAGATCAAAGTATTCCTACCTCCAAAATGAGATTTCTCGCACCACGATCTCGCTGAGAACAGGTTTGATATGCTTGATACAGGAGATTGACTTCTCGGCCTGATGGCTGAGATCAGAGTGTATATACTTTATGGAAGCGAGCGCTCTCGGTCGCTCGACTAAGATCGTAGTATTCCCACCTCAAAAATGACATTGCTCGCTCGACGATCTGGCTGAGAACAGGTTCGATATGCTCGATAGAAGGAATTGACTTCTCGGCCTGATGACTCAGATCAGAGTATTCCTACCTCCAAAATGAGATTTCTCGCTCCACGATCTCGCTGAGAACAGGTTTGATATGCTTGATACAGGAGATTGACTTCTCGGCCTGATGGCTGAGATCGGAGTGTATATACTTCATGGACGCGATCGCTCTCGGTCGCACGACTAAGATCGCTTCTCGGCCTGATGACTCAGATCAGAGTATTCCTACCTCCAAAATGAGATTTCTCGCTCCACGATCTCGCTGAAAATAGGTTTGATATGCTTGATACAGGAGATTGACTTCTCGGCCTGATGGCTGAGATCGGAGTGTATATACTTTATGGAAGCGAGCGCTCTCGGTCGCACGACTAAGATCGTAGTATTCCCACCTCAAAAATGACATTGCTCGCTCGACGATCTGGCTGAGAACAGGTTCGATATGCTCGATAGAAGGAATTGACTTCTCGGCCTGATGACTCAGATCACAGTATTCCTACCTCCAAAATGAGATTTCTCGCTCCACGATCTCGCTGAGAACAGGTTTGATATGCTTGATACAGGAGATTGACTTCTGGGCCTGATGGCTGAGATCGGAGTGTATATACTTTATGGAAGCGATCGCTCTCGGGCGCACGACTAAGATCGCGTCTCGGCCTGATGGCTAAGATCAAAGTATTCCTACCTCCAAAATGAGATTTCTTGCTCCACGATCTCGCTGAGAACAGGTTTGATATGCTTGATACAGGAGATTGACTTCTCGGCCTGATGGCTGAGATCGGAGTGTATATACTTTATGGAAGCGAGCGCTCTCGGTCGCACGACTAAGATCGTAGTATTCCCACCTCAAAAATGACATTTGCTCGCTCGACGATCTGGCTGAGAACAGGTTCGAGATGCTCGATAGAAGGAATTGACTTCTCGGCCTGATGTCTAAGATCACAGTATTCCTACCTCCAAAATGAGATTTCTCGCTCCACGATCTCGCTGAGAACAGGTTTGATATGCTTGATACAGGAGATTGACTTCTGGGGCTGATGGCTGAGATCGGAGTGTATATACTTTATGGAAGCGATCGCTCTCGGGCGCACGACTAAGATCGCGTCTCGGCCTGATGGCTAAGATCAAAGTATTCCTACCTCCAAATGAGATTTCTCGCTCCACGATCTCGCTGAGAACAGGTTTGATATGCTTGATACAGGAGATTGACTTCTCGGCCTGATGGCTGAGATCGGAGTGTATATACTTTATGGAAGCGATCTCTCGGTCGCACGACTACGATCGCTTCTCGGCCTGATGGCTAAGATCAGAGTATTCCTACCTCCAAATGAGATTTCTCGCACCACGATCTCGCTGAGAACCGGTTTGATATGCTTGATACAGGAGATTGACTTCTCGGCCTGATGGCTGAGATCGGAGTATTCATACCTCCAAAATGAGATTTCTCGCTCCACGATCTCGCTGAGAACAGGTTTGATATGCTTGATACAGGAGATTGACTTCTCGGCCTGATGACTCAGATCAGAGTATTCCTACCTCCAAAATGAGATTTCTCGCTCCACGATCTCGCTGAGAACAGGTTTGATATGCTTGATACAGGAGATTGACTTCTCGGCCTGATGGCTGAGGTCGGAGTGTATATACTTCATGAACGCGCTCTCGGTCGCACGACTAAGATCGCTTCTCGGCCTGATGACTCAGATCAGAGTATTGCTACCTCCAAAATGAGATTTCTCGCTCCACGATCTCGCTGAGAATAGGTTTGATATGCTTGATACAGGAGATTGACTTCTGGGCCTGATGGCTGAGATCGGAGTGTATATACTTTATGGAAGCGATCGCTCTCGGGCGCACGACTAAGATCGCGTCTCGGCCTGATGGCTAAGATCAAAGTATTCCTACCTCCAAAATGAGATTTCTCGCTCCACGATCTCGCTGAGAACAGGTTTGATATGCTTGATACAGGAGATTGACTTCTCGGCCTGATGGCTGAGATCGGAGTGTATATACTTTATGGAAGCGATCGCTCTCGGTCGCACGACTACGATCGCTTCTCGGCCTGATGGCTAAGATCAAAGTATTCCTACCTCCAAAATGAGATTTCTCGCACCACGATCTCGCTGAGAACAGGTTTGATATGCTTGATACAGGAGATTGACTTCTCGGCCTGATGGCTGAGATCGGAGTATTCCTACCTCCAAAATGAGATTTCTCGCTCCACGATCTCGCTGAGAACAGGTTTGATATGCTTGATACAGGAGATTGACTTCTCGGCCTGATGACTCAGATCAGAGTATTCCTACCTCCAAAATGAGATTTCTCGCTCCACGATCTCGCTGAGAACAGGTTTGATATGCTTGATACAGGAGATTGACTTCTCGGCCTGATGGCTGAGATCGGAGTGTATATACTTCATGGAAGCGATCGCTCTCGGGCGCACGACTAAGATCGCGTCTCGGCCTGATGGCTAAGATCAAAGTATTCCTACCTCCAAAATGAGATTTCTCGCTCCACGATCTCGCTGGAAACAGGTTTGATATGCTTGATACAGGAGATTGACTTCTGGGCCTGATGGCTGAGATCGAAGTGTATATACTTTATGGAAGCGAGCGCTCTCGGTCGCACGACTAAGATCGCTTCTCGGCCTGATGGCTAAGATCAAAGTATTCCTACCTCCAAAATGAGATTTCTCGCACCACGATCTCGCTGAGAACAGGTTTGATATGCTTGATACAGGAGATTGACTTCTCGGCCTGATGGCTGAGATCGGAGTGTATATACTTTATGGAAGCGATCGCTCTCGGTCGCACGACTAAGATCGTAGTATTCCCACCTCGAAAATGACATTGCTCGCTCGACGATCTGGCTGAGAACAGGTTCGATATGCTCGATAGGAGGAATTGACTCCTCGGCCTGATGACTCAGATCAGAGTATTCCTACCTCCAAAATGAGATTCCTCGCTCCACGATCTCGCTGAGCACAGGTTTGATATGCTTGATACAGGAGATTGACTTCTCGGCCTGATGGCTGAGATCGGAGTGTATATACTTTATGGACGCGATCGCTCTCGGTCGCACGACTAAGATCGCTTGTCGGCCTGATGACTCAGATCAGAGTATTCCTACCTCCAAAATGAGATTTCTCGCTCCACGATCTCGCTGAGAATAGGTTTGATATGCTTGATACAGGAGATTGACTTCTGGGCCTGATGGCTGAGATCGGAGTGTATATACTTTATGGAAGCGATCGCTCTCGGGCGCACGACTAAGATCGCGTCTCGGCCTGATGGCTAAGATCAAAGTATTCCTACCTCCAAAATGAGATTTCGCTCCACGATCTCGCTGAGAACAGGTTTGATATGCTTGATACAGGAGATTGACTTCTCGGCCTGATGGCTGAGATCGGAGTATTCCTACCTCCAAAATGAGATTTCTCGCTCCACGATCTCGCTGAGAACAGGTTTGATATGCTTGATACAGGAGATTGACTTCTCGGCCTGATGGCTAAGATCAAAGGATTCCTACCTCGAAAATGAGATTTCTCGCTCCACGATTTCGCTGAGAACAGGTTTGATATGCTTGATACAGGAGATTGAGTTCTCGGCCTGATGGCTGAGATCGGAGTGTATATACTTTATGGAAGCGATCGCTCTCGGTCGCACGACTAATATCGTAGTATTCCCACCTTAAAAATGACATTGCTCGCTCGACGATCTGGCTGAGAACAGGTTCGATATGCTCGATAGGAGGAATTGACTCCTCGGCCTGATGACTCAGATCAGCGTATTCCTACCTCCATAATGAGATTCCTCGCTCCACGATCTCGCTGAGAACAGGTTTGATATGCTTGATACAGGAGATTGACTTCTCGGCCTGATGGCTGAGATCGGAGTGTATATACTTCATGGAAGCGATCGCTCTCGGGCGCACGACTAAGATCGCGTCTCGGCCTGATGGCTAAGATCAAAGTATTCCTACCTCCAAAATGAGATTTCTCGCACCACGATCTCGCTGAGAACAGGTTTGATATGCTTGATACAGGAGATTGACTTCTCGGCCTGATGGCTGAGATCGAAGTGTATATACTTTATGGAAGCGATCGCTCTCGGTCGCACGACTAAGATCGCTTCTCAGCCTGATGGCTAAGATCAAAGTATTCCTACCTCCAAAATGAGATTTCTCGCACCACGATCTCGCTGAGAACAGGTTTGATATGCTTGATACAGGAGATTGACTTCTCGGCCTGATGGCTGAGATCAGAGTGTATATACTTTATGGAAGCGAGCGCTCTCGGTCGCTCGACTAAGATCGTAGTATTCCCACCTCAAAAATGACATTGCTCGCTCGACGATCTGGCTGAGAACAGGTTCGATATGCTCGATAGAGGAATTGACTCCTCTGCCTGATGTCTAAGATCAGAGTATTCCTACCTCCAAAATGAGATTTCTCGCTCCACGATCTCGCTGAGAACAGGTTTGATATGCTTGATACAGGAGATTGACTTCTCGGCCTGATGGCTGAGATCGGGTGTATATACTTTATGGAAGCGATCGCTCTCGGTCGCACGACTAAGATCGTAGTATTCCCACCTCAAAATGACATTGCTCGCTCGACGATCTGGCTGAGAACAGGTTCGATATGCTCGATAGAAGGAATTGACTTCTCGGCCTGATGACTCAGATCACAGTATTCCTACCTCCAAATGAGATTTCTCGCTCCACGATCTCGCTGAGAACATGTTTGATATGCTTGATACCGGAGATTGACTTCTGGGCCTGATTGATGAGATCGGAGTGTATATACTTTATGGAAGCGATCGCTCTCGGCGCACGACTAAGATCGCGTCTCGGCCTGATGGCTAAGATCAAAGTATTCCTACCTCCAAAATGAGATTTCTTGCTCCACGATCTCGCTGAGAACAGGTTTGATATGCTTGATACAGGAGATTGACTTCTCGGCCTGATGGCTGAGATCGGAGTGTATATACTTTATGGAAGCGAGCGCTCTCGGTCGCACGACTAAGATCGTAGTATTCCCACCTCAAAAATGACATTGCTCGCTCGACGATCTGGCTGAGAACAGGTTCGATATGCTCGATAGAAGGAATTGACTTCTCGGCCTGATGACTCAGATCACAGTATTCCTACCTCCAAAATGAGATTTCTCGCTCCACGATCTCGCTGAGAACAGGTTTGATATGCTTGATACAGGAGATTGACTTCTGGGGCTGATGGCTGAGATCGGAGTGTATATACTTTATGGAAGCGATCGCTCTCGGGCGCACGACTAAGATCGCGTCTCGGCCTGATGGCTAAGATCAAAGTATTCCTACCTCCAAAATGAGATTTCTCGCTCCACGATCTCGCTGAGAACAGGTTTGATATGCTTGATACAGGAGATTGACTTCTCGGCCTGATGGCTGAGATCGGAGTGTATATACTTTATGGAAGCGATCGCTCTCGGTCGCACGACTACGATCGCTTCTCGGCCTGATGGCTAAGATCAAAGTATTCCTACCTCCAAAATGAGATTTCTCGCACCACGATCTCGCTGAGAACAGGTTTGATATGCTTGATACAGGAGATTGACTTCTCGGCCTGATGGCTGAGATCGGAGTATTCCTACCTCCAAAATGAGATTTCTCGCTCCACGATCTCGCTGAGAACAGGTTTGATATGCTTGATACAGGAGATTGACTTCTCGGCCTGATGACTCAGATCAGAGTATTCCTACCTCCAAAATGAGATTTCTCGCTCCACGATCTCGCTGAGAACAGGTTTGATATGCTTGATACAGGAGATTGACTTCTCGGCCTGATGGCTGAGGTCGGAGTGTATATACTTCATGAACGCGATCGCTCTCGGTCGCACGACTAAGATCGCTTCTCGGCCTGATGACTCAGATCAGAGTATTGCTACCTCCAAAATGAGATTTCTCGCTCCACGATCTCGCTGAGAATAGGTTTGATATGCTTGATACAGGAGATTGACTTCTGGGCCTGATGGCTGAGATCGGAGTGTATATACTTTATGGAAGCGATCGCTCTCGGGCGCACGACTAAGATCGCGTCTCGGCCTGATGGCTAAGATCAAAGTATTCCTACCTCCAAAATGAGATTTCTCGCTCCACGATCTCGCTGAGAACAGGTTTGATATGCTTGATACAGGAGATTGACTTCTCGGCCTGATGGCTGAGATCGGAGTGTATATACTTTATGGAAGCGATCGCTCTCGGTCGCACGACTACGATCGCTTCTCGGCCTGATGGCTAAGATCAAAGTATTCCTACCTCCAAATGAGATTTCTCGCACCACGATCTCGCTGAGAACAGGTTTGATATGCTTGATACAGGAGATTGACTTCTCGGCCTGATGGCTGAGATCAGATATTCCTACCTCCAAATGAGATTTCTCGCTCCACGATCTCGCTGAGAACAGGTATGATCTGCTTGATACAGGAAATTGACTTCTCGGCCTGATGACTCAGATCGATCAGAGTATTCCTACCTCCAAAATGAGATTTCTCGCTCCACGATCTCGCTGAGAACAGGTTTGATATGCTTGATACAGGAGATTGACTTCTCGGCCTGATGGCTGAGATCGGAGTATATACTTCATGGATGGAAGCGATCGCTCTCGGGCGCACGACTAAGATCGCGTCTCGGCCTGATGGCTAAGATCAAAGTATTCCTACCTCCAAATGAGATTTCTCGCTCCACGATCTCGCTGGAAACAGGTTTGATATGCTTGATACAGGAGATTGACTTCTGAGCCTGATGGCTGAGATCGAAGTGTATATACTTTATGGAAGCGAGCGCTCTCGGTCGCACGACTAAGATCGCTTCTCGGCCTGATGGCTAAGATCAAAGTATTCCTACCTCCAAAATGAGATTTCGCACCACGATCTCGCTGAGAACAGGTTTGATATGCTTGATACAGGAGATTGACTTCTCGGCCTGATGGCTGAGATCGGAGTGTATATACTTTATGGAAGCGATCGCTCTCGGTCGCACGACTAAGATCGTATATTTCCCACCAAAATGACATTTGCTCGCTCGACGATCTGGCTGAGAGAAGGTTCGATATGCTCGATAGGAGGAATTGACTCCTCGGCCTGATGACTCAGATCAGAGTATTCCTACCTCCAAAATGAGATTCCTCGCTCCACGATCTCGCTGAGCACAGGTTTGATATGCTTGATACAGGAGATTGACTTCTCGGCCTGATGGCTGAGATCGGAGTATATACTTTATGGACGCGATCGCTCCGGTCGCACGACTAAGATCGCTTGTCGGCCTGATGACTCAGATCAGAGTATTCCTACCTCCAAAATGAGATTTCTCGCTCCACGATCTCGCTGAGAATAGGTTTGATATGCTTGATACAGGAGATTGACTTCTGGGCCTGATGGCTGAGATCGGAGTGTATATACTTTATGGAAGCGATCGCTCTCGGGCGCACGACTAAGATCGCGTCTCGGCCTGATGGCTAAGATCAAAGTATTCCTACCTCCAAAATGAGATTTCTCGCTCCACGATCTCGCTGAGAACAGGTTTGATATGCTTGATACAGGAGATTGACTTCTCGGCCTGATGGCTGAGATCAGGTGTATATACCTCCAAAATGAGATTTCTCGATCGATCTCAGGTTTGATATGCACGACTACAGGAGATTGACTTCTCGGCCTGATGGCTAAGATCAAAGGATTCCTACCTCGAAAATGAGATTTCTCGCTCCACGATTTCGCTGAGAACAGGTTTGATATGCTTGATACAGGAGATTGAGTTCTCGGCCTGATGGCTGAGATCGGAGTGTATATACTTTATGGAAGCGATCGCTCTCGGTCGCACGACTAATATCGTAGTATTCCCACCTTAAAAATGACATTGCTCGCTCGACGATCTGGCTGAGAACAGGTTCGATATGCTCGATAGGAGGAATTGACTCCTCGGCCTGATGACTCAGATCAGCGTATTCCTACCTCCATAATGAGATTCCTCGCTCCACGATCTCGCTGAGAACAGGTTTGATATGCTTGATACAGGAGATTGACTTCTCGGCCTGATGGCTGAGATCGGAGTGTATATACTTCATGGAAGCGATCGCTCTCGGGCGCACGACTAAGATCGCGTCTCGGCCTGATGGCTAAGATCAAAGTATTCCTACCTCCAAAATGAGATTTCTCGCACCACGATCTCGCTGAGAACAGGTTTGATATGCTTGATACAGGAGATTGACTTCTCGGCCTGATGGCTGAGATCGAAGTGTATATACTTTATGGAAGCGATCGCTCTCGGTCGCACGACTAAGATCGCTTCTCAGCCTGATGGCTAAGATCAAAGTATTCCTACCTCCAAAATGAGATTTCTCGCACCACGATCTCGCTGAGAACAGGTTTGATATGCTTGATACAGGAGATTGACTTCTCGGCCTGATGGCTGAGATCGGAGTGTATATACTTTATGGAAGCGAGCGCTCTCGGTCGCACGACTAAGATCGTAGTATTCCCACCTCAAAAATGACATTGCTCGCTCGACGATCTGGCTGAGAACAGGTTCGATATGCTCGATAGAAGGAATTGACTTCTCGGCCTGATGACTCAGATCACAGTATTCCTACCTCCAAAATGAGATTTCTCGCTCCACGATCTCGCTGAGAACAGGTTTGATATGCTTGATACAGGAGATTGACTTCTGGGCCTGATGGCTGAGATCGGAGTGTATATACTTTATGGAAGCGATCGCTCTCGGGCGCACGACTAAGATCGCGTCTCGGCCTGATGGCTAAGATCAAAGTATTCCTACCTCCAAAATGAGATTTCTTGCTCCACGATCTCGCTGAGAACAGGTTTGATATGCTTGATACAGGAGATTGACTTCTCGGCCTGATGGCTGAGATCGGAGTGTATATACTTTATGGAAGCGAGCGCTCTCGGTCGCACGACTAAGATCGTAGTATTCCCACCTCAAAAATGACATTGCTCGCTCGACGATCTGGCTGAGAACAGGTTCGATATGCCTGCTCGATAGAAGGAATTGACTTCTCGGCCTGATGACTCAGATCACAGTATTCCTACCTCCAAAATGAGATTTCTCGCTCCACGATCTCGCTGAGAACAGGTTTGATATGCTTGATACAGGAGATTGACTTCTGGGGCTGATGGCTGAGATCGGAGTGTATATACTTTATGGAAGCGATCGCTCTCGGGCGCACGACTAAGATCGCGTCTCGGCCTGATGGCTAAGATCAAAGTATTCCTACCTCCAAAATGAGATTTCTCGCTCCACGATCTCGCTGAGAACAGGTTTGATATGCTTGATACAGGAGATTGACTTCTCGGCCTGATGTTTTGGGAAATTTTTTAAAAGGATTTTAATTTAGACGTT